>OZ018398.1:33093656-34293656 GCA_963969525.1 Ontholestes murinus
GTCGATATGCTCGAAAGGAGTGGAACGAAACTTCAAAAAGCGGGTGAATCAGAGTATCGCTAATGAGGGCCGCCATTTGTCCGATGTCAATTTTAAAACCACGTGAAACAAAAATTCAGAATATGTACAAAACGATAAAAAAGAATTAAATTGATATGTGAAATACTTTTCTCATATTGACTTTTAAAATCACCAAGTTCCCCTGCCGCACCTTGTATAACAAAGTTTAGCTTTAAATTAATGAAGTACAAGAAATTATATTTGCAGAAAATTATTTTTAGGCAAAACATTCGAATCTCAATTAAAAGACGAAGGTTAATTTAAATTCAATGCATCTTAATCTACTCTAATAAATTCTACGCTAAGCACGCTTATTCGTGACCTATTTTATTGAGATCGTAAATTGACTGAGCGTTATTTCGACCTATCATAAAATTCTTGTCCTGCCTCACTAAATTAAATATATTAGTCCTAGTACTACTACTATTAATGATGTTGCAATAAAATAATTCAAGAAATTAGACATCCATAAAACTTTTTTAGGTAGTTATTGAAATATTCGAATTTCAAATTAAAAGAACTAACATTAAATCGTACGTTTTCACACCAAAATATTTGAACAGTGACTGAGCTCGAGTTTTGCTTTGTTGATCAACCTATAGTTTCAAACATAAATTCACCAACATACAAGTTAGCGAAATGGTTAGTTAGCAAAATTCAAATATTACACATCGAAAAAAATTCAATCGATTTGTCAAATAAAATAAAAAATACGTTCGTATCAAATAATCAAACTTTAATTTCGTTTGACGTTGAAACTCTTGGGCCAAAGTTTCGTTTGATTTATTATCAAACTTCTTCAGGGTTCGAGTTTTGGTTGGTTGATCAACTCGAGCCCTGAAGAAGTTTGAAAATAAATCAAACGAAACGTTGGCCTAAGAGTTTGAACTTGTGTTTTAATTCAAGCCCCCTTCCTGCGCCGGACTATTAAAATATTTAGTATTAAATTTTAAGGAAGCAATCACAATACTATACTAAACTGGTCTAACTAATTCCTATAATTTGACTAATCTAACTAATTAATCCATTTACCTAATATACACTTGACTTACTACAAAAAGTTTTTGTGTAAGGGTGATATAGTATTTAGTCGAACATAAAATAATATTTATTAATTAATAAAGCGCTAAGCTATTTCGGACACAAAGTTACTAATCAATGTTCTAACACTAAATACAAAACTAAAATTATTCGGCTTATATACTAAACAAATATGCAAATTACAGTGAGGATAAAGTGCGGTAATTACAGGTAAAAACCAATTTAACGATGGTACATTTTCAAATCAAAACTAAAATTCAATTACTACGTGCAGATATTTACTTTTTAATGCAGTGTAAGAAGAAATTAGTGAATAATTTTAAACTGAAATTGAGATTCGAAATGGGTTTTTATACACTAAAAGAACAACTTGGAAATTGAGGGATACGAAAACTCAGTCCACCCATTTGGAACGATTTCGAAAAACGCATGCATACAGTGATCAAGAAGAAGTTAATAAACAAATCTACATCGCTACAAAAAAGTTAAAAACACTTTTATTAAAAAAAACAACCACACCAAGAAAAGATTCCACAAGAGAACACAATACAATTGGAATATACATTAGTTGTCAACAAAACCAACATCCCCTTTTCTGAAGAAGAAATCAATTTATTAAGTCGAGGTTTGAAACACCCAATTGGTCCCAAGAAAATTTTCCATCGAAGACATAATCAACGACATTGAAATAGCGGCTTCAAAATTAACACCAGACCAAACAGCAGAATTTCGTTCATCGGCAAAAGAAGTCCTTAAAAAAATCAAAAAGGAATAAACAGAAGTCAGAAGATGGAACCAACACACAAAAAATAGTGAAAAAAACTTAAAGAAAACGATTGTTATTATTTTAAAAATCAGATAAAGGTAATTGTGTAGTGATAATGCAAACAAATGAGTATAATAATAAAGTAAAATGATTTATTAGAATCCGGCCCATACTAAGTTCAAAAGAAAAACCTGATTAAATCTTACATAAAAAAAATTAATGGCAGTATAAAAGCTTGTTTATTTGATAAAAATCTCAGCTTAAAATTAAAAGTAAAAAATCCAAGAATTCCCCAATTATATTGCTTACCTAAGATACACAAAAAGGGCAATAAACTAAGACCTATAGTTTCAAACTTAAATTTACCAACATACAAGTTAGCGAAATGGTTAGTTAGCAAATTTGAAAATAACATGTCAGTAAAAATTCAATAGATTTGTCAAATAAACTATCCCAAGCATATTTCTATCTTAAAAAACATTCTTATCAAAAATCAAAGACTCGCGGTACATATAAAAATGTATATCGAACCTACGGAATTAGTAATGCAATGCAATGTATTTGAATACAATAATATTTTCTACAAACAAACCTTTGGAACCGCTATGGGTAACCCTTTATCTCCCTTCTTAGCAGACATCTTTCTAAATAATTTTGAAAATAACGCAAAACATTCATTAACAGATGTTTGGTTTAGATACGTAGATGACGTTTTCGCTATAGTAAACTCTGATTTCAAAACTAATTCCTTTGTTACATCCCTCAATAACTTCCACGACAGCATACATTTTACTTACGAAACTCAAAAGAATAACTCCTTACCATTTTTAGACCTCCTTATTTCACGAAACAATAATAAATTAGAATTTGACATTTATCGAAAAACCACTCACACCTTTAATTACCTCCATTCATTCATTAAATTAATATCTTCCCCTAAAATAGAATCTCATTTCAACAATAAAAAAATACAATTTAACACCCGCTTATTATTCAAATTCTAAATTGAAACAATTACTTGGTAACACTTTTAACAAACCAGAAAAATCAGGTATTTATTCCATTGGCTGTCGTAATTGTGATAAAATATATATCGGTCAAACACAACGTAATATTTATATCAGATATAAAGAACATATCACACATGCAAAAAATGTCAATCCAGAAAAATCCGCTGTAGCTAACCATATTTATGAAACTGGTCACAAAATTACAATAAATAATATAAAATTAATCAAACAATCCTCTAGTTATCAATTAAACATTCAGGAGGCTATCCAAATGGAAAAACACGAAAATATATTATTAAATTTTGATGTAAGCCCGCTACAAAATATACTCCTAGAATTTATCCCTTCACCTAAACCCGGGTTTTTTCCTTAATACCTCGTTTCCGAGTACCGTCGTATTGTAAATAAGCCGAATTTTAGTTTTGTATTTAGTATTAAAACATTGATAATGGTCATTTTGTGTCCGAAATATATATCTATGATTTTAAATAAAATTGTGGAGAAAGGTTAATTAATCCAGTTTATCTTTACGTAACTCATAAAAATCTAAAATAAATAATATTTATTAGAATATTTAATCTTACTCTGACACACTGAATTAAATATATAAATGTGAGTCTTGCGGATAATACTTCAGAATTAATAATGCATCGTACTTACCCCAAAAATTATAAATTTACCTTACGTAATCATAACCTCCAATGAAAATTGCATTAATGTAACTAACTCGTGACTTATTTCATTAATTAATATATTTATCTAGTACACACTTCTGTCTGCAACAAGAAGTATTATATTAAGTTAATGTACTCTCTAATCTAATATAAATAATATAAGTCCAAGAAAATACTCGTGTCAAAAACTATATTTAGGTAGGTAACCACAGCCGTGAGGCTGAAAAAGTTTTCTCCAAAGACCCAACCCTACAGAATAATGAAAAAGAAGGATGGCAGTTATACTGACAACCTCGTGTAGTTAATGTGTGTACTCTTAAAAACTCAATTTCCCGACTGCAAAAACATGAAGGACAGGACTGAAGACCAGGAGGATATTCATACTCCTTCAAAAGAAGATTAGAACATAGCCTTCAACATAATAAAAGGACCCAAGATAACCTGAGATACTCAAACATTTATACCATATGAATCTCAAGGAATTGATGGACTTTGTCCATATTTAAATATTTTGAACTCCGATTAAAACAAAAACATAATTTAAGAAACCATTTTATTGAATATTTTTAATCGTCAATATACGACACTGCAAGTACTTTACAATTCACACATAAATCTAAATCACATTCTAAAATATACAAACTACAATTTTTTTCAAATAGCTTAAAAATATAGTATACAATAAGGTAGTGTAAGAACAAAATATATATGAAACTTTATTGATAGCTACAAAAAATATTAAAGAATTAAAACCCGCTCTCCTTGTGCATGAGCAACAAGTGTGACTTTAGGTAAATAACCTTCTTATTGCACCTCGGACATTCCACCTTTTCCTTGACACAGCCCACGCGCTGGTGTCTCGCCATGTCGCCTTTGTACTTGTAACTAATGGGGCAATTGTCGCAGTAATATCGCTCCTGACTTTTGGTTTTCTTCTCTCTAGGTTTATTATGAGCTTTCGGTGGTTTGTAGAATTCCGTGGGTTCTGCGTAGACATCCATGTTTAAATCTAAAAAAAAGAAAATGTTAGAAAAGGGAAATAATGTGTTACGAGTTTTGCTTTTTATATTTCGGAAATGAGTGATCCAGGTGCTGCCATCTGACAATTAATATCCCTAACGTAAAATTTGACTTTTTGTTAGATCATTTTGATTGACATTTGTGTTTTGTTTTTGTAATCTACACTTATTTATTTACACTGACATGAAAAAAAATTTCGGGCAAGCAATGGGATTAAGTCGTCTGATTATTTTTTACAACTTTCGACGTGCATTATTTTTATTAACAGTACTTCCAGAACTTAATTTGACTTTTGACGGAATTCAATCGTGACCGTAGTTCGCTTAAAAATCGGTTGTTGTTCCATAAAGCATTGACACTCTACATGAACTGATATTGCAAGATCTTCATGTGACTTATCTTAGGACTGTAGCGTTGTTATATAAAGTCTGTTCGTTGGATCTTCCGTCGTACGTCACAAATTATCGCTTCGAGAAACGACACAAAAACATTCAGTCTGATAAAGTAAACCAAATGCGTTAGAAGAAGAACGCATTGTAAAACTTTCATCGTTTTTTGAAGCGATAGTTTGTGACGTACAACAGAAGATCCAACGAACAGACTATACCTTTAGTATTGCATGATGAGTTGTAGAAACTAAGTTGAAAATCAACTTTTTTAATCATTTAAAAATATGAACGATTAGTTCATTTTTCTACAACTAAATTAAGTAGTTTAATATTCTTGGTGAAGAACTAGTACAGAAAGTGAAAAAGTCAGACACTTTTCAATGTTTCATACCAAAATTTATTTATTATAAAGTGCTTTAATTACCAGTGGTTGATTTGGAAAAACATTAACGAATTTAAATAAAACAGTTATAATCGGACGGAATATAATTTTATTCTTCGAAATATAACACTAAAGTTAACTAAAATACATAATAACATATTAACAGAATTAATTATTAAGTAAAATTATAATAATTACAATACATATCAATAAAACTAAAAATAATCAATGTTTACACTAATACTCTTGCAAATCATTTAATTTAATCAGTAATAATAAAAAAATACATATAATACAGTAAAGAAAAAACACATTTACGCATTAAATTCAATATTATAAACCAATAATAAAATACTTTTAGATATTTTCAAGCAACAATATTTTTTTATGTTTTAATACCTATTTATAACAACTTTTAATAAAAGAAAAGTAATTTTCGTATTCGGTTATAAAATTGCTAAGAAAATATTAAATATTATTAAGTTGTTAAAAATGATTTTCAAAACCGTTGCAAATGGTTTATAAATTTGTGATCACACATCAAATATGGCAAGTGCTTTTCCCTAAAATTATAAGCAATTCAACTTCCTTTTGTAATTGAGCTTTTACAGCTATTTTCCGTTCAAATTATAATTTTGCAAATTTTTAATTTTTTTATTTCTAATTAGATGACTTTATTTTTATTCATACATAAAATATTGTAATTGTTCTTAGTTGAAATTATAAACACGGCTTTATTTTTATTAATTTTTAACTTCTAAAGAAATTTTCTGTTTAAATGATTTTTTTATAAGTTTTTAAATTTTAAATTTCTCAGTTCAAATTTGGATGACTTCAATTTTACTCAAACATCAAAAATAGCAATTATTTTTATTAGAAATTATAAACACGTTGTTTTTATGCTTTCATAGCTATTTTCTGTCCAAATTATTTATTAAAACTTTTTAAAACCGCGAATTAATTTTCAAATTTTTAGTTCAAATTTGGATGACTTTAATTTTACTCGCACATCAAATATGGCAGTTGTCTTTATTAGAAGTTATAAGCATGACTTTTCTATATTATTTTTTGAGCCTTTAAAGCTAATAATTTTTTTACATTTTTTTTAACCAACGAATTAATTTTTTATTCTAAAATTAGATCACTTTGATTTAGTTCAAAAATTAAATATGTACTTTGTTTGTATTAAAAATTAGAAACACGGTTATTTTTCTACTATTTTTGAGTATTTAAAGCTATTTCATAGATCAATATTTTTTTTATATTTTTGTAAAGCAACGAATAGATTTTTAATTTTCATTTTAAATTTGGATGACATCAAATATTGCAAATATATTCTCTAAAATTTATGAACAATTCAGATTCCTATTTCTATTTCTCTAATTGAGTTTTTGTATTGTCTGTATATATATTTTTTAATTAAAATTAACGAATTAATTTTTAATTTTTCAGCTCAAATTTCAATGACTTGATTTTAATTTTGCTCACATATAAAATTTCGCATTTGTTTCTTTCTGAAAATGATGAATGTCTATTTTATATTACTTTTAAATTATGTTTATAAAATCAGAGTAAAGAAGATAGAAATCTTTAATTTTCTAGTGCAAATTTGGACTTTTAGGAATTTGACATTTTTAGTTAAAATTGAAATTGAATTGAGTTGAAATTTTAGAAAATATATTTCGTATTATCGTTTTGAAAGCCAAAAACTTTTTACTGTTCACTTTACAAATATTTAGAACTTGAAACTCGAAGTAGGAAATATTTAAATTTTAAGACAAATTATCATTTCAGTTTTTTTTTCTTTTTACTTTTTAGAATATTTGGAATCCTAATTTTTAAATTTTAACTAATTTAATTTATAAATATACTTTACAAATTATGTTTATACGATCAGTTTAAAGAAGATAGAAATCTTTAATTTTCTAGTCAAAATTTGGCCTTTTAAGAATTTGACATTTTTAGTTAAAATTGAAATTGAATTGAATTGAAAATTTAGAAAATATATTTTGTATTATCGTTTTGATAGCCAAAAACTTTTTACTTCACAAATTTTGGAAATTGAAACTCTAAGTAGGAAATATTAAAATTTTAAGACAAGTTATTATTTCAGTTAGATTTTCTTTCTACTTTTTAGAATATTGGGAATCCTAATTTTTAAATTTTAACTAATTTAATTTATAAATATACTTTACAAATTATGTTTTTACAATCAGTTTAAAGAAGATAGAAATCTTTAATTTTCTCGTCCAAATTTGGACTTTTAGGAATTTCACATTTTTAGTTAAAATTGAAATTGAATTGAATTGAAAATTTAGAAAATATATTTTGTATTATCGTTTTGAAAGCCAAAAACTTTTTACTGTTCACTTCACAAATATTTAGAACTTGAAACTCAAATTAGGAAATATTTAAATTTTAAGACAAGTTATTATTTCAGTTAGATTTTCTTTTTACTTTTTAGAATATGTGGAATCCTAATTTTTAGATTTTAACTAATTTGATTTATAAATATTAAAATTATTTTTTTATTCATTCATCTTTTCATACTTTTAGGTATTTTGAGTTAAAAAATTAAATTTTTGGAGAAGCGCTGTTCTTCATTTTTGATTTTTTAGCATACAGTAAAATCTCTTTCAATATTTCTTTTTAAACTTGAAAATCTCACCTAAAAACAATAAAATTCTGGAGAGGATTTAAAATGTTTCTTACTGTTTGGATTCTTGGGGATCTTAACTATTATAGATTTTTCCTAGCTCTTAGCTAAATATGAGTTTCGTATTGAATTATCATTTATGCTCTTTTTTTATTTTATAATCTTTGAAATCCTCTTTTTTTTAACTTTATAAATCCCTACTCTTTAAAAAAATGACATTTATAATAAGCATCTTTTAGAAACTAAACTTTTTAAAGTTTATTTAACATTAAAAATTGAAATTCGGAGTTGAAAACATTAAAATTTTAGGAAAATTTTAGTTACCTTTTCTTTTACTTTTTAAAATCTTTGTAATTCTAACCTCTTTTAATTTTGAACGTTCTATAGTTTTCTGAAATTTAATATTTTGAATATAAAAAATAAATTTAAAATTTCAGAATATTTTAGGTATTGATCTTTTGAAAAATGTAAGAGATGTGATATGCTAACAGAAATTACCAAATTTCCTAAATTAGAATCATAGCTAAAAATATAACATTTTGAAAAGTTATAACTTTTATTATAATTTCTCTTGCTTCTTTCCATTAACTTTTTTTAGATTTTAGTTATCTTTTCATTTGCTCTTCTAATTATTTAGAATTTAAACCTTTTCGTATATTTAAATTTTCTTTTCTTACTTTTTGGTCAAGGTCAAGAACTTGAAAAAACTGAAATTTCTGAAAAAGGAATTCTGTTAAAACTTCTCTTGCTTCTTCCCATTAGTTTTTTTTAAATTTTAGTTACTTTGTTTTTCTAAATATTTAGAATCTAAACCTTTTCGCATATTTAAATTTCCTTTCATTACATTTTGGTCAAGGTCATTCTTAAAGTCAGAAAAAAAAATGCTGGAAAATTGTAAAAACCCTACAAGAATTGTACAAAATGTAAAATAAATTGTTGGGAAATTTTAAAATTCTCTAAGAACTTCACGAAAAATCTAAAAATTTTGAGAAAGAAATTCCGTTTCTTACTTTTTGATCAACGTCAAGAACTTGAAAAAACTGAAAGTTCTGAAAAAGGAATTCTGTTAAAACTTCTCTTGCTTCTTCCCATTAGTTTTTTTTAAATTTTAGTTACTTTGTTTTTCTAAATATTTAGAATCTAAACCTTTTCGCATATTTAAATTTCCTTTCATTACATTTTGGTCAAGGTCATTCTTAAAGTCAGAAAAAAAAATGCTGGAAAATTGTAAAAACCCTACAAGAATTGTACAAAATGTAAAATAAATTGTTGGGAAATTTTAAAATTCTCTAAGAACTTCACGAAAAATCTAAAAATTTTGAGAAAGAAATTCCGTTTCTTACTTTTTGATCAACGTCAAGAACTTGAAAAAACTGAAAGTTCTGAAAAAGGAATTCAGTTATAACTTCTCTTGCTTCTTCCCATTAGTTTTTTTTTAAATTTTAGTTACCTTATTTTTCTAAATATTTAGAATTTAAACCTTTTCGTATATTTAAATTTCCTTTCCTTACTTTTTGGCCAAGGTCATTCTTAAAGTCAGAAAAAAAAATGCTGGAAAATTGTAAAACCCTACAAGAATTGTATAAAATGTAAAAATAAATTGTTAGGAAATTTTAAAATTCTCTATGAACTTAATGAAAAATCTAAAAATTTTGAGAAAGAAATTCCGTTTCTTACTTTTTGGTCAATGTCAAGAACTTGAAAAAACTGAAAATTCTGAAAAAGGAATTCTGTTATAACTTCTCTTGCTTCTTCCCATTAGTTTTTTTTAAAAATTTTAGTTACCTTGTTTTTCTAAATATTTAGAATCTAAACCTTTTCGTATATTTAAATTTCCTTTCCTTACTTTTTGGTCAAGGTCATTCTTAAAGTCAGAAAAAATAATGCTGGAAAATTGTAAAACCCTACAAGAATTGTACAAAATGTAAAAATAAATTGTTGGAAAATTTTAAAACTCTCTAAGAGCTTCAAGAAAAATCTAAAAATTTTGAGAAAGAATTCCGTTTCTTACTTTTTGGTCAACGTCAAGAACTTGAAAAAACTGAAAATTCTGGAGAAGGAATTCTGTTATAACTTCTCTTGCTTCTTCCCATTAGTTTTTTTTTTTAATTTTAGTTATCTTTTTTTTCTAAATATTTAGAATATACACCTTTTCGCATATTTAAATTTCCTTTCCTTACTTTTTTGGTCAAGGTCATTCTTAAAGTCAGAAAAAATAATGCTGGAAAATTGTAAAACCCTACAAGAATTGTACAAAATGTAAAAATAAATTATTGGGAAATTTTAAAATTCTCTAAGAACTTCACGAAAAATCTAAAAATTTTGAGAAAGAAATTCCGTTTCTTACTTTTTGGTCAACGTCAAGAACTTGAAAAAACTGAAAGTTTAGATTCTAAATATTTAGAAAAACAAGGTAACTAAAATTAAAAAAAAACTAATGGGAAGAAGCAAGAGAAGTTATAACTGAATTCCTTTTCCAGAATTTTCAGTTTTTTCAAGTTCTTGACGTTGACCAAAAAATTAGAAACGGAATTTCTTTCTCAAAATTTTTAGATTTTTCGTTAAGTTCATAGAGAATTTTAAAATTTCCCAACAATTTATTTTTAGATTTTATACAATTCTTGTAGGGTTTTACAATTTTAACACTTCTTGCTTCTTCCCATTAGCTTTTTTGAATTTTTGTTACCTTTTTCTTGTTTAATCTAAATCTTTTCGCATATTAAAATTGAAACATTATTTTTTAGAACTGAAGATTTTAAACTTAACCTTTAAAAAAAACATTAATTTCTGCAACCCTATGAATTACTTTATTAAACATTTAAAATCATTAATCTTTATTGGATTTTTAACCGTAACATTTAGAGCTTAGGAACATTATTGTTTCTAGTTTTTTGGAATGTTGGAGAGAACCTTTATACATTTTTGTTTTTCTGGTTTTTATGGACTTAACATTCTAAGTTAGATATATGGAAGTTTAGATAAAATTGTGCTTTAAGCTACCCTTACTTTAAAAAAAACCTTTTTGATCTTTATATTTTTAGTATTCCAAAAATTGAGAGGTGAAATGTGTTAACAAAAATTGTAATTTCTGATAAAATTTGAAATTCATAGTTACAATTATTAAGAGTTATAATTTCTATTATAACTCGTTTTCCTTTTATTTTCTCTTAGGATTAGTAATTAAAGTTTTTTCCATTTGCTGTTTTATAATCGAATTATAAGATAATAAATACTTCAAAAATATTTCAATATGTAATAGCACTTTTATAACCATAATACGTTCTTTTAAAACACTTTAAAGACTTTGCTGCAAATTTATACATTTTTCGTTCGAGAAAATATTTTCCTTAAAGTTACAAGTAGTAACATAAAAATTTAGATATTCAACTTCAGATATTTTACTTCTTAACTTATTACAACCTTACATAAAATTCTAATACAAACAACATCACTTAACTTAGATATGCTAAATCTAAATTACATAAAATATGGTTTATTAGCGAAAACCACAATAAAGAAAACCCTGCATTTTTAATTCTATAATGTTTAGTTATTTTTATTAAACTTTTTCAGGATGCATATTAAGAAGGTGCGATTTAATGTAAGCGTACTCCCTGTGGCAGTAGGGACAAGTTTCCTTTCCCTTTTGACACGTCAGCCTTTGGTGGAAGGTCAAGTTTCTTTTGTATTTATACTTTCTGAAACAGACATTGCACGTATAGCTTTTCTCGCTGGGTTCATTGCACCTCCTTCGCCGCCGGTAGATTTCTCCTGGTTCGTAATCATCCGTCAGTTCTAAAATGACATCAGTAAGTAACTAGACTAAATGTGTTGATCTTACCCAAAGTTTCCAAAACCACCCTAAAATGTTTTAGTAACAGGTGTTTAGTATAGATCAAATTTTTGCAAGAAATATCATATAATAAATAAATGTATAAAGTAAAGATTCGAATCCAATAATATCAAGGTTATAACGAAATATTTGAAGTTGTGTTCGCAGGCAAATTAATTCACGCATAATATATAAATGCAATAAAGCTAATGGTGGGGTATAAAAATTTGAGAGATACAATAAATAATTTTCTCCTTTCATTTTTTGATTAATCTTCGTCTTAATTTGGGACATGTTCGCTTAAAGGTCTAAATAAAGTTTATGATAAAATATGTTTTACTTAAATCCTGACAAAATTATACTTTTGTGTTTTCTCTGTTCTAAAATATAACAATCAACAAGAAGAAAATAAAATTACTTTGTGATAATCTTCATTTAGATCTTAAATCACTCAATTTTTAAACACCGCTAATGCAATGTCAATAGCGTCATTAATTGTCATCACAAACCTAGAAATAAAAAAAAATGCTTGAAAATTGTTAAAGCCTCCAAGAATTGTATTAAATGTAGAAGCAACTTTGCTGGAAAATGTTAAAAAATCTGAAGAGAAATTCTAAAACTTTTGAAAAAAGAATTGCAATTTGGAATAGGAATTGCTAAAGTTAGTAATATTTTTGAGAAAAATTAGAAATAATCTGAAAAAATTGTAGATAATTCTGTAGTTCTAAAAGAAAAATTGGTGGAAAATAATAGAACCATCAAACAAAATCTAAAGAAAAACAAAATTCTAGAAAATTTAAAATGTTTTGAATTCATATTGCTAGTAGTACTCTCTAAGATACTTGATGACACATGAAAACGAATTTTCAGAAAAATTCTAAAATGGTCGAAATAAAATGTAACAATTTAGCAGAGAAAAAGAAGGCAAATTCTAAATATTTATAATAAAAATTGCTGAATCCAAAAGGTAAAGTAATAAATAGTGTCCAAAGCATTCTAACAATCTCTAAGAACTTCGATAAGGTAAAATAATAAATAATAGCATAAGTCGGAAGATTTTGGAAGAACAAAAACTACGTTCCTTGTAAAATATTAATTTGTTTTTAAAAATACACAATTTTTTAATCAAGAAACCTTAGATTCCTCTTCTTTATGGGATTATGCGACCTTATCTCGTACGCCACAATATTCTTTAAATAGTACCTAGTGTTTTTTTGGTCAAAGTAATCATAAAAATGGAAGAATATATGGGGAAATTTTCTGCACATCTAGAAAAAACTTACTGGAAAATTCTAGAACCCTCGAAGAAATATCAATTTCACTTGGAAGATTGGCTGAAAAATTCTAAAATCTTAAGGATGTTTCTAAAAATAATAAAATAAATAAATAATAAACTAGAAGAAGCTGCAAAGTTTGTAACAGAAATTTCTAAACAGACATTTTTAAGAAAACTTGTTTAGAGGAAAATTTTGGAAAGATTGACGAAAAGTGCGAACAAGATCTAAAAAATAAATATATGAAATCTGAATGATAATTTTCCAGAAAATTTGAAAATTGGTAAAATTATATAAATTTTGAAAGAAACTGCCGAAACGCAGTAATATTTTTATAAAATTGAAGAAAAATGCTTGAATATTCTGAAGATATAGAAGAAAATTTACTGGAAAATTTCAAAACGCTAGAATAAATTAGTAAAATCTGTGAAACGACAATGGGAAATAGAATTTTGTAATTTTCATTTGGAATGTTCCAACAGATTACTATATTTTTCTTCAAACAATTTAAACTTATTCAGAAATTTCATTTTGAGGTCGAGAAGTCTGTTAAATAGTTCTAAAATTCTCCATCAATTTTGCTTTACCCAATCAGAACTTTTAAGCAACTTTTCTTTTAATTTCTGGATTTTTCCAACAATTTTTCCTTTGACATGTATGAATTTATTTCTAGAATTTTCGACTTTTTTCGCAATTTTAATTTCATGTAAAATAATTATTCGTAGGATATGATGTAAAATCCTAAGAAACTATAAGAAAAATTTCTAGAATGTTCTAAAACAATTTAAGAAATTTGGAGAAAACTTGAAAATAAAATTTCGGAAAAAGGCTAAAATTCTAAAAAAAAATTAAAGGAAATTTTCAAAAATCAGAAGAAAACTTGCTTAAAAAATCCGGTAGAGTAAAGCAAAAAATTGGTGGATAATTTTTGAACTATTTAACAAACTTCTTGACCCGAAAATGAAAGTACTGAATAAGTTCTAAATTCTCGAATGAAAATCTAACAATCTGTTACAAATACAAAATTCCAGTTGACAAATTTCTGAAACTTTAGAAGAAAATAATTTGCAAAAATTTCAAGTACCCTCGAAGTTCTAGTAAGTTGGAAAAAAATATAGAAATTGCGAAAGAAACTTCCGAAAAGCAGTTACATTGGTAAAATTGAAGAAAAATGCTTAAATATTCTAAAAACATAGAAGAAAAAGTGCTAGAATAAATTAATAAAATCTACGAAACGTCAATGGGAAATAGATTTTTTTTAGCAAATAATTTTCAAGATTTCGTTTAAGAAATTTTCATTTGGAATGTTCCAACAGATTACTATATTTTTCTTCAAACAGTTTTGAACTTATTCAGTAATTCAATTTTCAGGTCGAGAAGTCTGTTAGATAGTTTTAAAATTCTCCATCAAAGTTGCTTAAAAATTCTCATAGGGTAGAATTTTTAAGCAACTTTTCTTTGAATTTCTGAATGTTTCCAACAATTTTTTCTTTGAAATGTATGAATTTATTTCTAGAATTTTCGACTTTTCTCGCAATTTTAATTTCAGGTAAAATAATTATTCGTAGGATATGTTGTAAAATCCTAAGAATCTAGAAGAAATAATTCTAAAACAATTTAGGAAATTTCGAGAAAACTTGAAAATAGAATTTCGAAAAAATTCTAAAAAAAATTAAAGGAAAATTTCAAAAATCAGAAGAAAAATTGCTTAAAAAATTCGGTAGAGTAAAGCAAAAAATTGGTGGATAATTTTTGAACTATTTAACAAACTTCTTGACCCGAAAATTCTCATAGGGTAGAATTTTTAAGCAACTTTTCTTTTAATTTCTGGATTTTTCCAACAATTTTTCCTTTGAAATGTATGAATTTATTTCTAGAATTTTCGACTTTTTTCGCAATTTTAATTTCAGGTAAAATAATTCGTAGTATATCCTAATCCTAAGAAACTATAAGAAACATTTCTAGAATGTTCTAAAACAATTTAAGAAATTTGGAGAAAACTTGAAAATAAAATTTCGGAAAAATGCTAAAATTCTAAAAAAAAATTCAAAAATTAGAAGAAAAATTGCTTAAAAAATCGGGTAGAGTAAACCAAGAAAATGGTGGAGAATTTTAGAACTATTTAACAAACTTCTTGACCCGAAAATGAAAGCACTAAATAAGTTCTAAATTCTCGAATAAAAATCTAACAATCTGTTACAAAATTCCAGTTGACAAATTGCTGAAACTCTAGAAGGAAATTCAAGAAATCTGGAAAATAATTTGCACAAAATTATTAGTACAGTACCCTCAAAGTTCTAGCAATTTGGAAAAAAACTGCTAAAAAACTCCAGAAATTTTATCCGATAATAAAAAGCAAGAAATAGTGAAACAAATCTTGAAAAATACTGGAAACTGGAAGAAAAATTCTTAGAAAATTCTAGAATCTACTACAAAAATTCAAAAAAATCGAAAAATCTTTAGAAAATCAATTTCTAAAACATTCTAGAACCCTTTCTAAGAATTTCACAATTTTTTGATGTAATTAATAATGCATGTTAATTATTTACCATATTAAAACTATGTTCTCAACTTTAATTATCCCAAGGAAATTCATGAAATCTGGAAAATAATTTGCAAAAAATTTTGAGTACCCTCTAGTAAGTTTTAGCAATTTGGAAAAAAACTGCTAAAAAACTCCAGAAATTTTATCCGATAATAAAAAGCAAGAAAAAGTGAAAACAATCTTGAAAAATACTGGAAACTGGAAGGAAAATTCTTAGAACATTCTAGAATTCTCTAGAAAAATTCAAAAAATTCGAAAAATCTTTAGAAAATCAATTTCCAAAACATTCTAGAACCCTTTCTAAGAATTTCACAATTTTTTATATAATTAATAATGTATATTAATTATTTACCATAATAAAAATTATCGAAAAATTCGAAAAATCTTTAGAAAATCAATTTCCAAAACATTCTAGAACCCTTTCTAAGAATTTCACAATTTTTTGATGTATTTAATAATGTATATTAATTATTTACCATAATAAAAATTATCTTCTCAACTGTAATGATCAAAGATATAATTTTTGGTTCGTTAATTGATAAGGCGTTAAGACGTTGAAAATCAATATTCATTTGTTTAATAAATTTATGAATAACTGTATTAAAAAAACAATAATTTCGCAAATTTGAACTTTCATTCACCTGAAGAAGCAATACATTTGCGAAACAATAGTTAAGAAAATAAACAAACCTTTTTGAAAATTCATAACTTTATTAAACTAATAATTAATTTTTTTAATTATTCTTTAATTTTTAAAATCATTAATATTATTACAAAATGTATATTCTCTTCTCAATTTTAATGATTATAGATCACTTTCAATTGGTCTTATACATATTAATATACAACCAAGTTGCAGGAAATAAAAGATGAAGATAAAAATGTTAGTCGTTTTTGGTTAGTTCTTAAGTTTTTACAATTAAGTTTTAACATCGTTTATACAGGGTGACTGACGAAAAACCTTTGGTGTTGTATCTCGCTTATTTTTGATCCGATTTGAATAAATAAAACATCAAATTAAATAATTTTTAAAAGACTTTAATATGAACTGTACTGATATTTTTTCTTGCATCCAGTTTTTGACAAAAGACGATCAACTTTTTTTTTCAAATTGCACTGTATATATATTTTGTACTGATCCGCAAGGAGATTTTTTTCTGAATCTGAATTTGTAAACGATTTTATCCATTCATCAAACCAAAGTCGAGAAATTGAGGATTAAAAAAAAAAAAAAAATCAAATACCCATAGTAAACAATATACAGAGCCTATTCCAAATGACAAAAGTGACAGTGTCAGTCATTGGTACAATACTGCAATGATTTTTAATAATTTCATAATAAAAATGTTGCAAGATTTCAAAAACTGAAAAACGATTTCTGTAGATGCACAAAATTCTAGTACAGTGTTTGAAATATTGCAACATTTTAATTATGAAATAATTAAAAATCGTTGCAGTATTGTATCAATGGCTGTCACTGTCACTTTTGACATTTAAAATAGGGACTGTATATTGTTTACAATGGATACTTGACTTTTTATTTATTTTTTTAATCCTCAATTTCTCGACTTAAGTTTGATGTATGGATAAATTTGTCTACAATTTTATATTCAGAAAAAAAATCTCCTTGCGAATCAATAAAAATATATATACAGTGCAATTTAAAAAAAAATGTTGATCGTATTTTGTCAAAAACTGGGTGCGAGAAAAAATAACAGTTCAGATCCTATTAAAGTCTTTTAAAAATGGTTTAATTTGATGTTTTATTTATTAAAATCGGATAAAAAATAAGCGAGATACAGCACCAAAGGTTTTTCGTCAGTCACCCTGTATACAGAAATTGGTTTCAAATTATTTGCTATATAAAAAAATATTATAAACATGAATGCATGAAAAGACAAAAGCTTGTAAAGGTAATGACAAATTAATAGTAATATTTAAAATTGGCGCTTCTTAGAGAACCTAGATGGAACAAAGAATGCAGAAGAAGCAAGTCATGTAAAAACTTATAGTTGGAATAATTGAAGGTAATCTGGATTAAAACAATGTTGATGGTTGTAATAAAAACTTTATTTCTAGTAAAAAATGTTATATACTTATATGTTAGAGTTGTTTATTTTGAAATAAAGATAATTTCTCTCGAGTTTCCGACTAGAAAAGATCTATGGTCCTGGACTAGTCACAGCAGCGATCTTGTAGGAGTGGTTTTTGTTAGTAGGAATTCAAAACTGACCGACTATAAGAATGTCCAAGGGTGTCTATGGCGAATTTCCTTTTCTGTCATCAAAAAAGTTATACAATGCGAAATTACTATTTTATCTTACTAAATTACGCCTGACTTAAAAAATATTGGATTTAACCTATATACAATAATGACAGGTTGATTCAAAATAACCTTTGGGTCAAGTTTATTTAAAAAATTCTTTGGCTCTTATTATTTCTGTGTAATGCTTTTGTATAATTAATAATATTACACAATTAAACACAATAAGTTTCGGTTTGAAAATGATACGCTGATGTATTGAAACCATTGGTCACCATATAAATAAATAACAGTTATACAAAACAAAGTGATTATTGTGTTTAATTTTGTGATTAAATATGTATAACGAAGTAGAAGCCTACATCGTCAATGAGTTAATTAATAATATTACTTTCCTGGATGTTCGAAGTCATAATTTTGTGATACATATAGAATCAGATGATAACTAAAACTGTACTTTGTTAATATCACACACGGAATTTATTCAGTAACTATAGTTTCAACCTTTACAAGGCTATTATCAAACTTACAAATATTACATACATTAATCTTAAAGATATACAAGTAACTAGTGTTATAAGATTAACTAAATCACTAACACAGTCTTTGGATTCATAATTTTCTTCATCTGAGAGGCTTGTAAATACTGGCTTAATAAGAAGGAATAGGCAGAGCTTAGGTGACTAACATATTCCTACTAAAGTGACTATTGAGTTTATTGTTTCTTAAAGTTCTTCAACTTAATCGAACGCATTTCTAGGCACAAGTCGTATGCTTACCGATTGGTCAAGATTTAAAATTTAATTCTCAAGCCATACGTAGAAGGTAGTACTTCCATTCCAGACTTGATACCAGTTGTACGGAAGGAGAAAAGGGAGAACCTCGAAGCCCAAGTAGATTGTTGATCTTGAAGCTGGTCATTTTTTGACGATGATAATATAAAAAGGCGTCTAACTTCCAAAATGCTTTAATAATAAAACAAAATTTTTAGTGGTTAAAACATAGTAAGTGCGTTAGTTAAGTGTTTATCATGAATTACCACGTAGTAACGGTCACCACAATCCTTATGATTAAAACAAAATTAACTTATATCAATTTAAATGGTCTTGTTTGAAGTATCTGAAACTACAAAAACAGTTATATTCCTGCATTATTTTATAACTAAATTAAATCCTTAAAAAAACAATTGATTAAAATTTTCAATAATGTTTATTAAACTAAAAACAATCCTATAATAACTGCAGATAATAATAAAATCATTAAGTATATTATAACGCTGTCATTCGGACGATTTTATATCTATTTTTCTATTATGGGATGGTAAAAATCAGTTCTTCAAATTGATGAAATCACAGTCAACCTCCCGTTGAACTGAAAAAAATAAACATTAATTACACATCTAATTAGTGACAATCTTGACATTTTTTAAATAATAATTTCCGGATTTTCGGTGATTTCATCATCAGATTAAAATTATTCTTATGTGTTTAATTTTTAAAATGCTAATTTAGATCATAACAATTCACAAAACAGTAGATAGTTAGTTCCGTTAGACATTAGTGATCATGGCATTGTATAATCAAAAAGATCAGAAAAATGTATCTGCTGTTTGCTACTGCTGGAAGAAGATTTACTCAACTAGTTTACTAAGACTTGCTTAAAATATATGATAATTTTTGTATTGACTAAACTTAATTAATTCATAACCTACTCCAATAAATACTGCATTTGGCGAAGTAATACACTAGTTGTGTAGCAAAACAAGTATTGCATATATTAAATACTGAATTTGCAATAAATTAGAAATTTACCTTACCTAGCGTACTCTTGACCTACCTCAATAGAGTGTGGACTAGCGCAGGTCAGGAGTACGCTAGGTCAAGATCAAATTTATTATGATAGGTCAAGAATACGCTGACAAATGTTAAATGACATTTACAAGAGGAACCAAGCTTTAAAGTAGGTGATCTTTCAAATCTACAAAATCTGTAAAATCTATTAAACCTATTAAATTTGTCGAACCTGCCAAATCTTTCATTATAACTTTATAAAATCTTCTCAAATGCTTAAATTAAATAAGTTATTTTAACTATAAAACATTAAATCAATAAAATAATATTCCTATAAAGCTATTAAATTTGTTGAAATTTGAACAACCTGTAACCTATCAAACCTACAAAAAATTTACCTTAATCTATTTTACCAGCTAAATACGTTAAATGACACTTATCAAAGTTTGTGAAACTTTTCAATATAACTACTCTATCAAACCTACAAAAATTTCCTGAATCTAATAAATCCATAACATTTGCCAAATCTGTAAAGTTTGCCAGATGTATGAAATCTGTGAAATCTATAAAATGTGTAATACAATATTGATATAATTAAACCATATATAACAGCCCCATGCCCGTGCCCGAATGATCATGGACATGAGTTTAATTTCCAAAAAGAATCGTACACTTGCATTAAGGGCGAGTACAGGAACTCAAAGTAACCACTACTTTCCTTCAGGAGAAAATCAAGCTACTAGAGGAAGAAAATGTTAAATGACATCCCAACCAGCGAATAAAAATATATAAATCACGAACAAATCCCAAACGACCGTGAACGTGGAGACAAACTAGAAAATCCCGCAGCCACTTATCAAAACGCAAGCGCCGATTGAACAACATCGGAAAATAAAATTACTAATATTATTACGTCAAATAAAATAATAACAGAAGTGATTTAATGCGAGAATCAAGGAATAAACAGTAGCGAGCCAAATTTAACTACTGTTACTTATAAAAACTTAGCTAACGTACTCTTGACCTACCTCAATAGGATTAGCACAGGTCAGCAGTACGCTAGATCAAGATCAAAATTATTGTGATAGGTCAAGAGTACGCTGAGTTTATGCATAAAAGTAAACTAACTAAAGCAAAATACTCGTGAAATTAGGTGTAGTTGAAAACAGCTGATAATACTTTTATAATAAAACAATTAAATCTCCCAACCAAACGTTAACATTTGTCAGATTATATCTAAACTGGAAGCGGGAGAAAGAAAAAATGGATATCAAATGTGTGAAGAAGAATGTGATTGAAGTGAACATGAAGGGTCATGTTAAACAAATTATTAACACAAAAAATTTCACATGTGAACAAGTAAACACCAAATTGTCCTATCCTGTATTTAAAATTGGAGCAGATTTATTATAATACATCATGACTTGCTTATGAATCTCAAGTCTTGGCCCACCGAAATTGTTCTAAATTGCTATATTTTAAGAAGAACCGGCCTGCAACGAAATAACAAATGACAAATCCACGTCAACAAAACGGAGCAATGCTCCACAGATTTTATACTGTACGTAATTAATATTCAAAGTCTAAGATACAAAATCAATAAACTTCCTTAAAATCAATAAAAAAGTAGATATTAAAATGTTTAGGCGAGCATTGGATTAAAGAATCGTAAATCTCTCAATTGTGAATAGAAAATCTTGTTTTGCTAGAAAATATTTCCAACATGGCTAAGTGATGGAGCTATTTTTTACTAACATTGTTAGTAAAAATCTAACATTCTTAACAGCCTTTCTGTCGAGAAGCCCATAGAAATAGCTACTCCATTCTCACCAATGCACAATGTTATCGTTATATATTCAAATTAGTGTTGCTTTGATAGTTGTACTATTCGTAACACGCAAATTAACTTTGTTTTATTCAACGTCTGTCGAGGTACTAGCCAGAGAAGTAGTTGTTTCAAATTAATTTGTTTTGTAGTCTTAGTAAGACTCACTGTTTTAGATTTACGAAATGTTTTCGTATTTTTTAAATTTATTATTTAATTGTCTACAACGAACTAAAGGATTTTAATACATGTTATTATCGTTATATGTTTACACAGGTCACCTGATGGATATTTTAATACATTTTTGCCTATTTTATGTCAACTGTTGGATACAGTTGATTCAAAGAAAATAGTTTTGCTTAGCGGAGATTTCAACGTGAAGGTCAATACGAGTGACACCAGCGCATGCATTATGTGACTTTCTAATAACATATGACTTAGCAAATTTAGTTGATTGATTTCAATACTTGCAACGAAAACTGTTTAGATAACGTTATTTCAAACATGCAGTTTTCTAATATAAGATGCTTCCTTGCGGCACTGACCAATCGGACCACATTAGTATACAGGTCAATATTAGCAACCCGCCAGCCCTTTAATCCCAAAGGCTAGTACTCATTCCCAGAAAAAATAATGCTGCCTAGAAAATATCCCATTAAATTATTAGATACAAACTGCTCTTAGGGAGACAAAGATTACAGCCTATAAAAACTACATCTAGCTTGCTAAAAATAATCCAAAGGCTCTTTGGTTCTTAATTAATAATACATCATTAAAGTCCTGTAATTCAGCTTGCGATATTGGACCGAATACATTTAATAATTATTTTGTTAATGTGGTTGATAATCTAGCAAGTAACCATTCGAGTTCAACTGAATCTCCCTTAGTTTACAACCTTAATTGTCCCAGTCAAACAACTTTTTCAGGGAAACAAGCTTTATCGAGGATAGAGATACATTGCTTTAATTAAAATCTTCCCTATCTAGAAATACCTATAACCTTACAATTGATATACTGCGGAAGGTAAAAAAATTGATCCTTATATCACTAACAAAATTGAAAAATATGTGAATTAGAAACAATCTCTCTTAAAAATGCAAGAATATGCCCTATTTTTGAAAGAGGTGATAGAGATAACGTTTGTAATTATAGATCCGTTGCTATTTTACTTGCTAAAGAATAAATATATTATTATGCTAAACCAAATTATGAATTTTTTCGAGAACAATCAAATTCTCTCACATACACAGTATTGTTTTCGTCTACTACTGATTCGGTCTTACTAAGCAAATAACTAAAGGTTTTTACGCCGGTATGCAACTACTATCATTCAACAACCTCAGTAATGATTTCGACTGCATTGATCATGATGTGCTTCTAAGAAAACTATTCTTCTGCCAAGCAGTTGTGATTTAATCAACTCAAACCTAGATAACAGACGATAAACAATGGTCATAAATAACAAACCTAAAATATGGGGTACTCCAAGGGTCAATTAATGGGTTAGTAATCTTTTATTGTACATAATCTTCTATCTATATCCATTCACGGATGACACAACATTTAGAAATAAAGCCGTAAATATCACTGAAGTTTCTAATTCTAAATAATTGAGAATCAGCATTGAAGACTGGTTCATATCAAATAAGCTAATGATAAATATAAATAAAACTCCAGAATTAAGATTTTCTCTTCTAATAGATGCCTCTAAAGAAACTTTAACAAGATTTCTAGGTATAGGTCTAGACCACAAATTGACTTGTCATTCTCACGACGATGCTGTGGCTACAAAAATATGTCGTACCATTTACCTTCTCTGCTAATTAGCTTAAAGCTTCCTCCAGCTACAATACGCATTGTATTTTTGCATTAACATATGTCAGTCGCATTTTTATAGCATTACATCATTTCAATTCTCTGAAATCTATAAAATATATCAAATAGACATGTTAGACCTTTTAGATCTGTCCAATGTATCAAATCTAGCTAGACTAGAAATCTACCAAAGAACAAAAAATACAAGACTTTTTTGATATAAAAGAAAGCATGTTTAAAATAATTGACAGGAAACAAATTCAAAAAATCTATCCAATTTAGTGATACTGTCAAATCAGCAAAATGCATCAGATTTTTTTATTGTAAAACACTTTCAAGCATTGAATTAAGGAAATAAATATCTATATAAATTTATTAAATCTGCAAATTCTGTTAAATCTATTGCTTTTCATCGAAATCTATCAAACCAAAATCTATAAAATTGATGAAATTTGTTATATCTGTAAACCTTATAAAAAGTCTGTAAAATATATCAAGTCTCTGAACTTTGTCCAAATTGTATAAAACGAACAAAACACAGTACGAAAATAATTTTAATTGTAAAAAAATAGAATAAAAAAGTAAAGTAAGTGACAAAGAAATATCTATTAATTCTGTCAAATCATCAAAATCCTCAAAATATACCTAGTTTTATTTATTTAATCTTTATCTATCATGCATTACATAAAAATATATAATTTAGCCAATAATATATATAAATAATTGTATGTACTCATCTGAGTGATCTTCCATCAAAATCTATCACACCACCAAAATCAATCAAATTTCTAAATTTATCAAATTACTAAAATCTCCCTATCTCTCTGTCAAATTTGTTAGTCTTAAAATGTGTCAAATCTATCTAATACTAAAAAAAATCACTTACAATTGGAAACAAGCTTAAAAGTAACTGGCGAAAAGTAAATGCCCATAAATTTACAGGGTCTATTATTAAGTAATGTGCATAATTTTATTGCGACGCGGCTGTCCATCGCAGCGGGGTAAAATGGGTTGGGAAATGTGGTGCAGGGTCTGCCGGTCGCCAGTTTTCTCCGAGCAGTTCGAGTGAAAAGACGTGCCTCCGCGTGAAATGTGCGGCTTCAAGGATGACTGCATTTCAAGGTCACAGTCCAGCACAGACGAGAACGTAAATCGTGTGCCCGAATCTTTGCGCTCTGACTGTCGATTGAGCATCCAGCAAATCGCTGACATCCTAAACATGACCACAAATGCGAAAGATCTGTGCGAAGCTTGTGCCGAAAGTGTTGACAGAAGACCAGAAAGAACTTCGAGTTTCGCACTGTCAAGAATTGTTGGATTTGATTCAAAATGTGCCGGACATTCTTTACGTTGTCGAAACCTGAAACGAATTCTGGATCGAGTTCGAGTACGAGTCAGAATCGAGAATGCAGAGCAGCGAGTGACACACCAAATCATCCCCCCGCCATAAGCCACAAGAAAGTGCGAATGAGCATGTCTCGCATCAAAATGATGCTCTTTACCTATTTTGACGTCCAAAGAATCATCCATTATGAGTTTGTACCGCAGAGAGAAACTGTCAACTCAGCCTTTTACCTGCAGGTGCTCAAGAGATTGAAATGACGGGTCGCCTCCATGATAATGCCCTCAGAAACATGCCCTTCATCGTTACCAATTTCCTGGGCCGGACGACTTTTTTGTTTCCCCGAAAAGAGAGCTGTAAGGAGAAAAGGAAAGAAAGCATTGGGAGTCTGTGGAAAACATCCAAAAGCATGTTATGAACGTTATCCAGAGACATTCCCGTCATGGAGTTTCAGGGTGCTTTACAGGCATGGCAGACACGTTGTCGCAAGTGTACTGATGCTAGGGAAGAGTATTTTGTAGAATTTTAAGCGATAACGACATATAAATATATGTTTCCTAGAAAATGCGCATTACTTTTATAATGGACCCTGTATTAAATGTGTCGAATCCGTCAAATTATCAAAATATCTCCAAATCGTAAAAATGTTTCACACTTTATCTGAAAAACTGTCAAAAATCTATTAAATCTATAAAATATATAAAATCTGTGAAATTTGTCAAAATGTGTCAAATGTATCTTAAATTAATTTTAATGGTTTTACATTTAAAGTAGGAAGAACGATTTAACGTTTAGGTGGAAGGAAAAAAATCATTAAAATATTGTAATGTCATCCGTTCGTCGTTTACTATTATAAATTGTGTTTAGTAAATATACGCATAATGTTATTGTTATGAATTATAATAGTAAACAGGCATTGACGCAGCACTAAACATTCCTTGAGGAAATGCTGAGTTTGTCAATACCTGGTTCCCATGAACTGGCGATAACGACCTAATGCAAGGATGTTTACTTGCATCAGGCTCGTGCCCTAGAAATAGTTAGTATATAAGACATTTTTGTATTAGATTAAGATATAGATAGATATAGACTGTTAGAGACTGATATAGAGTACGCTAGACTAAGAACGACGATGTAACTGTGTATATTATACTATGTATAATAAAGTACCACTTATTTGTAATATCCGAGTATAATTGATGTCAACCCGAGGCTGAGCTGTACCACTGGAAGAGTCTGCATTCAACAACCGATCCCGGCATATCACATGGCGATCCTGCTAGTGCCATAATCATATGGCAAAACAACGATCCTGCAATTCATTGACGAAGAATCCACGAGCGTAAGGACTAGGCTATGGGCAGCAATCAATCTCAGGAAGAAGTTATCATCGCGCAAGTTGGAGGCACGGCAAATGAAACCAGCGGACTGAGTGTCTACGAGATTGGCGGAGCAGCAGCTATCGTACTGTCCGTAATCGCGGTAGGATATTCCATATGGAAGATAATCAAGAAACAATTGGAAAAGAAAATACGTCGGGAAATCACGCGGAGTCAGGAACTGATGGAGCTGCGCAATACGGTATAAATTAAGGTTAGTTAAATAGGATATGGAATTAGAGAAATTTATAGTCTTATTAGAACAAGTAAAGAAATTTAGGGATAATCTAGTTAAAGATAATCAAGATAGACGTAGGAATACGCAATTAACTGACCAAAAAATTAGTCAATTAAATGAAATTGAAAATAAGTTTAAAGAATTAACAGTTGAATGTAATATAGGAAAGTCCGATACAATAGCAAGAATTAAGGAAATTAGTAGCGCAATACAGGTAATAATTAGTTCAGTTAAAATAAAATTAAAAGATAGATTAGCTTTGAGTAAATTAGAAAAACCAAGTTTTGTCACAATGGGTGAAAAATTCGATTTAAAAACGGCGACAAGCTTATTACCGGTAATGAATGGTTCAGAATGTATTACAAAACAACTCATTCGAGCTATCGAATTATACGATTCCTTACTAGCTGCGGAAGATAAACAATTATTAACTAATTATATTTTGAAAACGCGCCTATCAGAAAGTGCAGTAATTCGTTTAAAACCTTATTATATGTCAAACACAGAGTTGATTAAGGATTTGAAAAAACATTTTTTGACTAAAAAATCAGCCCCAGTTTTATCCAGTCAACTTAATTCGGCAAAACAAAATGGTCGCAATATTGAGCAATTCGGCAGACAAATTGAGGAGCTAATGGTGAACCTCACCATTGAGCAAGCTGAAGGTGACGATGTCGCTGCTAGTATACTTAGGGCAACTAACGAAAAAATTGCAATAAATTCGTTTGCGAATGGTTTAAATAATCCAGAACTGAGAACAATTATCAAAGCTCGTAATTATTCAGAACTTAACCAATCTATTCGAGGAGCCTTAGATGAGGAATTAATTAAACAATCCCAACAGATATTTCGTATAGGTAAAAATTTTAATAATAGAGACAATTGTAATAATAGAGGACATTTTAAAAATTCTAATTATAGAGACAATTTTAATAATAGAGGAAATTATAGTAACAGAGGAGATTTTAGGAGAAGTTATTCTGTTCAGGGTAACGATAAAAATTACTGTAATAGGAAAACTAGTGACAAATATCACAATAAATATAGTAATAATACTAATAATAAGGGCATAAGTATGCGCGGGAATAATGGTAAACGTGGTTATTTTATGAACCAAGAGAATTCATCGTCGCAGAACACTGATAATAAAAGCTTAACATTTTTTCGAGGCTAAACGAAACAGTGTAATTTTTAATTTAAATGGATTGAATGTTGTAAAATTAAGATACAGAGAGAATGATTTATTATTTTTATTAGATACGGGTGCGTCTGTTAGTGTAATTTTCGATAATGTAATCGCGAGTAGTGAAATTATTAATGATAAAGATAAAATAAGGATTAAAGGAGTTTCGGGATGCACAATGTCTCAAAGTTCAACAAATATTGCATTAAAAATAAACGGAGAGCTTGTAAAACATGATTTTGTAGTGTTAAAATGTTTTGAAAACGGTATACATGGTGTAATAGGATCTGATTTTTTTGAAAAATATAATGCTACCATTGACTACGAAAAATTTAATTTTTCATTTTGGATTGATAATAAACAAATAGTTATTCCAATGGAATCAAAACACAGTCAATATATTACCATACCAGCAAGATGTGAGATAATTAAATATGTTACAGTAAACGTAACCGAAGATGTTGTCGTTTTGCCAGACCAAATATCTGAAGGTATTTTCGTGGCGGGAGCAATCGTTTGTCCACGTAATAACAAAGTACCAGTTAAATTACTAAATGTACGAGAGGAGGAAGTTCAAATAAAAAACTTTATACCAAAAATCGAAATGTTAATAAATTATGAAGTGGCAAATTTTAAAAGTAAACCAAAATCTGTTGAAAGAGTCGATAAATTAATTGGATTAATTAACACTGACCATCTCAATAATGACGAGACATTTTCATTGCAACGAGTATGTGCAAAATATGCAGACGTGTTTCAATTAGACGGCGATCCGCTGACCGTGACCAACATTTATAAACAAAACATCAACCTTGCAAAATCAGCAACACCAGTCTACGTAAAACCATATCGCTTACCACAAGCACAGAAACACGAAATCCACACACAGTTGGAAGATATGTTAAAGAATGATATAATTGAAGAAACAAAGTCGAAATGGTCATCACCGTTATTAATAGTACCAAAGAAAGCTGATAGCAACGGAAACAAAAAATGGAGAGTAGTAATTGATTATAGACTTTTAAATAGACAAATTGAGGATGATAAATTCCCTCTCCCTAACATATCTGAAATATTAGATTCATTATCAGGAGCAATGTATTTTTCTCACTTGGATTTATCGCAAGGATACTATCAAATTGAATTGGAACCTTCTAGCCGTGAATATACTGCCTTTATAACAGATCGGGGTCAATATCAAATGAAAAGACTTCCGATGGGCCTAAAAATTAGTCCGAGTGCATTCTCACGAGCCATGACTATCGCTATGGCAGGGCTAAATTACGAGAACTGCTTTGTTTATTTAGATGATTTAATCGTATTTGGGAATAACCTAGTAACGCATAATAAAAATCTTACTAAAGTATTACAAAGACTGCGAGACGTAAATTTAAAACTAAATCCAAACAAATGTAAGTTTATGCATAAAGAAATTTTATACTTAGGTCATATAATCTCAGCACATGGTGTTTCACCGGATCCAGCAAAAATTGAAGCAATTCAAAAGTTCCCAGTACCTAAAGATTCGACTGAAACAAAACGCTTTGTAGCTTTTGTTAATTATTATCGGAAATATATTCCAAATTTCGCGCAAATAGCAGCACCATTGAATAGATTATCAAAGAAAGGAGTAAAATTTGAGTGGACTAAGGAGTGTGAACTTGCATTTCAATGTTTGAAAGAGTCACTAACATCACCACCTATTTTGCAGTATCCAGATTTTTCAGAAAATAACGAATTTATTTTAAAAACAGATGCTTCAGGATATGCAATTGGTGCAGTACTATCAAATAATAATGATAAACCTATTGCTTACGCAAGCCGTTCCTTAAATAAAGCAGAAAGAAACTATTGCACAATCGAGAAAGAACTATTAGCAATTGTATGGGCTGTAAAACATTTTCGACCATATCTCTTTGCACGAAAATTTACTATTTTTACTGATCATCGACCATTAGTTTATCTTTTTGGCATGACAAATCCTTCAAGTAGATTAACGAAGTTTCGGTTAATATTGGAAGAATATGATTTTGTAATAAAATATATAAAAGGGAAAGATAATGTAACTGCAGATGCATTATCGAGAATAGAAATATCAAAAGATGACTTAATAAAGACTAACAATCAAGTGTGCAACACAATGTATGCGATGACGCGAGCACAGTCAAGGAAAAAATCGGACGAAGATGATGATGAAAATATAGTTCAACGCGAAAGGATTGATCACCCTGGCGTAGTTGAATTGTTAAAACGTCCTACTGATGGAACAGAAATAAAACTTATGGATAAAGCAGAGTTCGAGAAGCTCTTGCAAAATAAAAAGTATGCTTACAAATCAAATAACTTAATTTATAATGAAATCTCTAGAGAAATATTTATTAAGCAGGAATCCCGATCAGCGTCTGTACTAGGTACGTCGTTGAGGGACCTGAAACAATTATGTATGAATTTTAATATTCCGGAATTAATTATGGTAAAATCCGAAGAGTGCACGCTATCGGATGTGTTATTTGATGACATTGTAAATAATTGTAAACAAATAAAAGCAGAAGGCTTGAAAATAACTATACTGAAAGGTAAGCAAAATATTTCTGACCGTGACACAAGACAAATAATAATGAACGATTTCCATATGTTACCAACTGGAGGTCATGCGGGTATTAATCGTATGTATAATAATATTAGAAAGTATTATTTCTGGACAAATATGCGGAAAGATATAGAGAAATTTGTAAGAAAATGTGATGACTGTCAACGATATAAATATTCAATTCCAAACCGAGAACCCATGTCTTTAACGACAACAGCTAAAACTGCTTTTCAAAAGGTGTATATAGATTTGGTAGGTCCATTAGAAACAGATAATTATAATTTTAAATATATTTTAACAATACAGTGTGAGTTATCAAAATTTGTTGAGGCTTATCCGTTAGAGAATAAAGAATCTGTCACAGTAGCTAAAGCATTGGTGAATAATTTCATACTACGGTATGGCATTCCAGATGATATTGTATCAGATCAAGGTACCGAGTTTATGGCTTGTATTTTTTCGGAAGTTTGCAAATTATTAAATATTAGAAAATTAAATTCAGCAGCATATCGACATCAAACCCTTGGTGCACTAGAAAATTCACATAAACACTTGGGTGCATATTTAAGAATTCAAATAGCAAAATATCCAGGTACTTGGAGTTCTTGGATACCATATTGGTGTTTTGCATACAATAATACGGTACATACAGAAACGAATTACATGCCACATGAACTAGTGTTCGGAAAATTATGTAAATTACCATCAAATATTAGAAATACCATAAATCCAATATATAATTTTGATGATTACCCATCCGAGCTAAAATTTCGACTACAAACAGCATGTAAGGAAGCGAGAGATAATTTGATAGATTCAAAGAGTATTCGAAAAGCCAAATATGATGTAAAGAGTAAGAGTGTAAAATATAACATAGGAGATAGTGTACTGTTAAAAAACGAAGTAGGTAATAAAATAGAACCTGTATATAACGGTCCTTATACCGTCGTAGAGATTAAGTCACCTAATATTGTAATTAGAATAAACAATAAATTAGTAGAAGTACACAAGGATAGAATTAAAATGTATTATAGTTAGAAAAAAAAATGTATCTTTGTAGAAATTTTTTTTTTTTAATTTACGGGGAAGGTGTAATGTAATCCGTTCGTCGTTTACTATTATAAATTGTGTTTAGTAAATATACGCATAATGTTATTGTTATGAATTATAATAGTAAACAGGCATTGACGCAGCACTAAACATTCCTTGAGGAAATGCTGAGTTTGTCAATACCTGGTTCCCATGAACTGGCGATAACGACCTAATGCAAGGATGTTTACTTGCATCAGGCTCGTGCCCTAGAAATAGTTAGTATATAAGACATTTTTGTATTAGATTAAGATATAGATAGATATAGACTGTTAGAGACTGATATAGAGTACGCTAGACTAAGAACGACGATGTAACTGTGTATATTATACTATGTATAATAAAGTACCACTTATTTGTAATATCCGAGTATAATTGATGTCAACCCGAGGCTGAGCTGTACCACTGGAAGAGTCTGCATTCAACAACCGATCCCGGCATATCACAATATATTAAATCGATGGATTCTCTAATGAAAATGTCAAACCTTTAAAATCTATAAAATTTATGTACTTAATCAAATCTGTAAAATCTTATATGTAAGCCTTGTTAAAATCTATAAAGTCTGTAAAATCTATCAAACATATTAAATCTCTCTGGTTTGCCCAAATTGTATAAAAAACGAACAAAATATTACGAAGAAAATAATTTTAATTGTAAAAAGTTTACAATGAAAAAAAGTCTCAAAGAAATAAATCCTTACAAATTTAGTATATCTAGTAATTCTGTTAAATCATCAAAACCTGTCAAATGCATTAAATAAACAAGAAGGTAAATCATTTTAATTGTAAAAAAAAACTTAAAATTGGGAATACTACAATATCTATGAGTTCACCGAGATCTGAAAATGTAAATTATTGTGTTATTAAATATATACCTTAAGTGGCAGAATGCTTCAATGCCATGTGCGCTTTCAAAACATTATTCCTTGAAAATCCTCGCTCGCAAATCGGACAAATAAAATGTTTGGGCGTTAGACACTCGTACTTTTGGTGCCGGTTCCAGTCTCCCTTGTTCTTGTAATTCCTCGGACAGTACCGACAGTAGTAACGATCTTCAAAGAAAATTACATCTAAAACACAACACGATATAAATATAATTATCTAATAAAAAAATAATACGTGGAGCATACGGATACCAACAGTGGTTGTTAGTTAAAAAATAATAATAATAAAGCTACTGTTAGTATTTCTTAATTTATAGAAGTTATACTTCTAAATACTATTCATTTTAATACGTATCAATTCTTCATTTAATCACTTTGATAAAAACACTTAGAACCTTTCTTCAATATTTAAAATATTTCTTCAATTTTTAAAATATTAAAGAAAGATTCTAAGTGTTTTTATCGAAGTGATTATTATCTTCAAGTAACTCAATCAACCCAATCTTCATTTAATCATCAATCGAATACGTTTTCCTAAAATTATGTTTATTATTTTGAATACCAAAATTAATACTAAGAATTATTATAAAAATGGAAATCATAATTTCTTTTATTTTCTTACATTCATTACTTTTAAGTAACTAAGTATTTTTATTTATATTCGAAGTCTAAAATATATAGATTGTATAAATCACTCATAAATGCTTATCACATAAAACACACATTCTCAGGGTAAATTAGAAGTAGAGAGAGAGATAAACAACTTTATTGGAAAATAGTGTTACATCTGATAATATGACAATTATTATACTTCTTTTCTTCTTGTTTTTCCATTGACTATCGACCGGTGGTCTTTCAGGTTATAATATTTTAGCGCAAAAATAGAATCACAATTATGTAATATAAAAATGCACATAATTTGTTTTATTTTTTTAAAATTTGAAATACAAAAACGATAATCAATTTTTCAAACCACTTTTTACAATACTTTTGTGTTTTAATTACGTGGCAATCCTCAAACTAGACAATAAACTGGAAAAAAAGTCTTAAAACTCAAATGTTTTTTACATCTACAGTTTTCAATAACTACATTAAAAAAATGCTCCAGGTAGGTTGACAAGGTTTGAAAAGAAAAAAGGCGTTTAATGCAAAAAATAAGAAAAAAACAAAATGTACTTTATTAAAGATTTATGGGAAATGTTGAAACGTTATTTCAGAAATACGTTTTTTTTATTTAATTATGACAATGTTACATTTTAAACACGGGTTTAAAAATAATTCGCATGAATAGTATGGGTTTTTGTTTTGCTCATGAATGTGCGTTTATTTTTACAATAAAAAATATCACATAAAAAATATTTTTTTGATCAAAAATGACTAAACAAAATTTATAAATATATAATTTTGACGCATAAATTACCGCAATATTTTTAAATTAACATAATATATAATACTTTTTTTCTTTTTCATCTCGTATTTGAAATATTTCTTTATATACTATAATGATGCACAATTATTGCAGCATTTCAGCGTCTTTTCATCGCTGAAACCAAATTAAAACCATATATTTATTAATCGTCTTACACCGAAAGGTAAAAATGAGTAAGATTAAATAAAAAATAAATAAATATTTATTAAATAAAGTGTAGGTGTAGGTTACTTCAAAATAATTTATTAAATATTTTCATCGATTTTGTTTAAAAAAGTTTGTTGAAAAAAGCCACATTAATTATGCATACATCTATTAATGATAATAAAGGTAAATTGGTTATTTGTTACTCTTCGTTAGAACGCTAACAATTATGCCGAATGATTATTAAATAATTAGTACGGATTGTAACATTATAACTTTTACAAATTGGCTGTATTTTTGAATTATACAAGTTTTAATTAAGAGAAAGGAACGGTTTGATACGTTTCAATCAAATTTCATTAGCCTTAAAGAAAATTAAAACCTATATAATTCGAAGATTACAAAATTACAACACTAGTTTATGCAAGAGTTCAATAATTAAATAAAATTATGTATGTCTTGTATTTGTTTCTCATTTTTCACTTGGTGAAACATTATGTTAATTATTTATATTTGAAATACGAAATGAAATGAATTAAAGTAAAATTATGATTAAATCCTCGTGGTTTTTATATACACATTTTCTTTTTTTATTTTTGGATGTAAACTACCTTTTCATCTCCCTATTATTGAATATTTATTTACATGTCTATTTAGCACAGTGAATTGTATTAAAATAATTTACAATCAAATAGCAACCACAGCAATTACCCTGTTGAGAATTAAATTAATTTATAATAAAACACCATTAAATTTAAAGCATAAATATACAATTAGAAGGTAGATTAAAAATGTTTCACCACTGGTTAAGTGAGAATTTAATTCAACGTACACAAATATACAGTTTTGGTCATTTACAAGAAATATATCGTTGAAACGTTTGTTTTTGTTGACTAATTCTTAAAAAAAGCTTTGGAATTATTTTAAAACGCTTGTCACAAACCAAACCATTGTTATTCATACTTGAAAAACTTTTTTCAAAAGTAAGGTAAAAGGTCAGTACAAATTGCGAATGCCGCCGTGGTGAGGCTCAGAAGAGAGGAAGAGAGGAACACAACAAAAGAAGGGCTGGTTAAGTGCGCCGCAGAGGGTCAAAAAGAAGAGGGATTTACGGAAGTAAGAACCCGGAAGAATGGCAAAGTTAGGTTAGTCACCAATGACGCTGAGAAAAAGGTCAGCAAAACCTGCGAACCTCAGAAAAGAGGAACTCAGCGGAAGACGAACGGTTTAGGTGCGTCCCAGAGGGCAAGCTTGAGGAGGATTTACTAAAGAAAGAAAAAGGTTGGCAAAGTTTTGTTAGTCACCCACGCTGAGAAGCACAGAAAGTTAGTTGCAAGTGCAAATAAACCTAGCTCGAAGCTGATAGTACAGCCAGTGCAAGAAACCAGAACTGTAAAGGTCTTGGAAGTGGAAGGCGAAGACAGAATAGAGATCGCTAGAAGATGCAACAAGGAAAGTCACTATAATTACTCTGACTTAGAAGAAGACTGGAGCTTGAGAGAGGATGAGAGATAACCAATCTATAATTTATCATCTGACATCTGTCATCTGTCATTTTTCATCTATTTTCTGTTATCTGTCATGTGGGTTAAAATAAAAAATGACGGATGACAGATAACTGATCTATAATTTATCATCTGTCACCTGCCATTTTTCATCTATTGTCTGCTATCTGTCATGTGTGTTAAAATGAAAAATGACGGATAAGAGATAACCAATCTATAACTTATCATCTGACATCTGTCATCTGTCATTTTTCATCTATTTTCTGTTATCTGTCATGTGGGTTAAAATAAAAAATGACGGATGACAGATAACTGATCTATAATTTATCATCTGTCACCTGCCATTTTTCATCTATTGTCTGCTATCTGTCATGTGTGTTAAAATGAAAAATGACGGATAAGAGATAACCAATCTATAACTTATCATCTGACATCTGTCATCTGTCATTTTTCATCTATTTTCTGTTATCTGTCATGTGGGTTAAAATAAAAAATGTATCATCTATCACCTGCCATTTTTCATCTATTGTCTGTTATCTGTCATTTGTGTTAAAATGAAAAATGACGGATGAGAGATAACCGATCTATAATTTATCATCTGACATCTGTCATTTGTCATTTTTCATCTATTTTTTGTTATCTGTCATGTGGGTTAAAATAAAAAATGACGGATGACAGATAACTGATCTATAATTTATCATCTGTCACCTGCCATTTTTCATCTATTTTCTTTTATCTGTCATGTGGGTTAAAATTAAAAATTACGGATGACAGATAACCAATCTATAATTTATCATCTGACATCTGTCATCTGTCATTGTTCATCTATTTTATGTTATCTGTCATGTGGGTTAAAATAAAAAATGACGGATGACAGATAACTGATCTATAATTTATCATCTGTCACCTGCAATTTTTCATCTATTGTCTGTTATCTGTCATGTGTGTTAAAATGAAAAATGACGGATGAGAGATAACCAATCTATAATTTATCATCTGACATCTGTCATCTGTCATTGTTCATCTATTTTATGTTATCTGTCATGTGGGTAAAAATAAAAAATGACGGATGACAGATAACCGATCTATAATTTATAATCTCTCACCTGCAATTTTTCATCTATTGTCTGTTATCTGTCATGTGTGTTAAAATGAAAAATGACGGATGAGAGATAACCAATCTATAATTTATCATCTGACATCTGTCATCTGTCATTTTTCATCTATTTTCTGTTATCTGTCATGTGGGTTTAAATAGAAAATGACGGATGACAGATAACTGATGTATAATTTATCATCTGTCACCTGCCATTTTTCATCTATTGTCTGTTATCTGTCATGCGTGTTAAAATGAAAAATGACGGATGAGAGATAACCGATCTATAATTTATCATCTGACATCTGTCATCTGTCATTGTTCATCTATTTTCTGTTATATTATATTTATAATCTGCCACCTGCAATGTTTCATCTATTGTCTGCTATCTGTCATGTGTGTTAAAATGAAAAATGACGGATAAGAGATAACCAATCTATAACTTATCATCTGACATCTGTCATCTGTCATTTTTCATCTATTTTCTGTTATCTGTCATGTGGGTTAAAATAAAAAATGACGGATGACAGATAACTGATCTATAATTTATCATCTGTCACCTGCCATTTTTCATCTATTGTCTGCTATCTGTCATGTGTGTTAAAATGAAAAATGACGGATAAGAGATAACCAATCTATAACTTATCATCTGACATCTGTCATCTGTCATTTTTCATCTATTTTCTGTTATCTGTCATGTGGGTTAAAATAAAAAATGTATCATCTATCACCTGCCATTTTTCATCTATTGTCTGTTATCTGTCATTTGTGTTAAAATGAAAAATGACGGATGAGAGATAACCGATCTATAATTTATCATCTGACATCTGTCATTTGTCATTTTTCATCTATTTTTTGTTATCTGTCATGTGGGTTAAAATAAAAAATGACGGATGACAGATAACTGATCTATAATTTATCATCTGTCACCTGCCATTTTTCATCTATTTTCTTTTATCTGTCATGTGGGTTAAAATTAAAAATTACGGATGACAGATAACCAATCTATAATTTATCATCTGACATCTGTCATCTGTCATTGTTCATCTATTTTATGTTATCTGTCATGTGGGTTAAAATAAAAAATGACGGATGACAGATAACTGATCTATAATTTATCATCTGTCACCTGCAATTTTTCATCTATTGTCTGTTATCTGTCATGTGTGTTAAAATGAAAAATGACGGATGAGAGATAACCAATCTATAATTTATCATCTGACATCTGTCATCTGTCATTGTTCATCTATTTTATGTTATCTGTCATGTGGGTAAAAATAAAAAATGACGGATGACAGATAACCGATCTATAATTTATAATCTCTCACCTGCAATTTTTCATCTATTGTCTGTTATCTGTCATGTGTGTTAAAATGAAAAATGACGGATGAGAGATAACCAATCTATAACTTATCATCTTACATCTGCCATCTGTCATTGTTCATCTATTTTCTGTTATCTGTCATGTGGGTTAAAATAAAAAATGACGGATGACAGATAACTGATCTATAATTTATCATCTGTCACCTGCCATTTTTCATCTATTGTCTGTTATCTGTCATTTGCGTTAAAATGAAAAATGACGGATGAGAGATAACCGATCTATAATTTATCATCTGATATCTGTCATTTGTCATTTTTTTATCTATTTTCTGTTATCTGTCATGTGGGTTAAAATAAAAAATAACGGATGACAGATAACTGATCTATAATTTATCATCTGTCATATGCGATTTTTCATCTATTGTCTGTTATCTGTCATGTGTGTTAAAATGAAAAATGACGGATGAGAGATAGCCAATCTATAACTTATCATCTGACATCTGTCATCTGTCATTTTTCATCTATTTTCTGTTATCTGTCATGTGGGTTAAAATAAAAAATGACGGATGACAGATAACTGATCTATAATTTATCATCTGTCACCTGCCATTTTTCATCTATTGTCTGTTATCTGTCATGTGTGTTAAAATGAAAAATGACGGATGAGAGATAACCAATCTATAATTTATCATCTGACATCTGTCATCTGTCATTTTTCATCTATTTTCTGTTATCTGTCATGTGGGTTTAAATAGAAAATGACGGATGACAGATAACTGATGTATAATTTATCATCTGTCACCTGCCATTTTTCATCTATTGTCTGTTATCTGTCATGCGTGTTAAAATGAAAAATGACGGATGAGAGATAACCGATCTATAATTTATCATCTGACATCTGTCATCTGTCATTGTTCATCTATTTTCTGTTATATTATATTTATAATCTGCCACCTGCAATGTTTCATCTATTGTCTGCTATCTGTCATGTGTGTTAAAATGAAAAATGACGGATAAGAGATAACCAATCTATAACTTATCATCTGACATCTGTCATCTGTCATTTTTCATCTATTTTCTGTTATCTGTCATGTGGGTTAAAATAAAAAATGACGGATGACAGATAACTGATCTATAATTTATCATCTGTCACCTGCCATTTTTCATCTATTGTCTGCTATCTGTCATGTGTGTTAAAATGAAAAATGACGGATAAGAGATAACCAATCTATAACTTATCATCTGACATCTGTCATCTGTCATTTTTCATCTATTTTCTGTTATCTGTCATGTGGGTTAAAATAAAAAATGTATCATCTATCACCTGCCATTTTTCATCTATTGTCTGTTATCTGTCATTTGTGTTAAAATGAAAAATGACGGATGAGAGATAACCGATCTATAATTTATCATCTGACATCTGTCATTTGTCATTTTTCATCTATTTTTTGTTATCTGTCATGTGGGTTAAAATAAAAAATGACGGATGACAGATAACTGATCTATAATTTATCATCTGTCACCTGCCATTTTTCATCTATTTTCTTTTATCTGTCATGTGGGTTAAAATTAAAAATTACGGATGACAGATAACCAATCTATAATTTATCATCTGACATCTGTCATCTGTCATTGTTCATCTATTTTATGTTATCTGTCATGTGGGTTAAAATAAAAAATGACGGATGACAGATAACTGATCTATAATTTATCATCTGTCACCTGCAATTTTTCATCTATTGTCTGTTATCTGTCATGTGTGTTAAAATGAAAAATGACGGATGAGAGATAACCAATCTATAATTTATCATCTGACATCTGTCATCTGTCATTGTTCATCTATTTTATGTTATCTGTCATGTGGGTAAAAATAAAAAATGACGGATGACAGATAACCGATCTATAATTTATAATCTCTCACCTGCAATTTTTCATCTATTGTCTGTTATCTGTCATGTGTGTTAAAATGAAAAATGACGGATGAGAGATAACCAATCTATAACTTATCATCTTACATCTGCCATCTGTCATTGTTCATCTATTTTCTGTTATCTGTCATGTGGGTTAAAATAAAAAATGACGGATGACAGATAACTGATCTATAATTTATCATCTGTCACCTGCCATTTTTCATCTATTGTCTGTTATCTGTCATTTGCGTTAAAATGAAAAATGACGGATGAGAGATAACCGATCTATAATTTATCATCTGATATCTGTCATTTGTCATTTTTTTATCTATTTTCTGTTATCTGTCATGTGGGTTAAAATAAAAAATAACGGATGACAGATAACTGATCTATAATTTATCATCTGTCATATGCGATTTTTCATCTATTGTCTGTTATCTGTCATGTGTGTTAAAATGAAAAATGACGGATGAGAGATAGCCAATCTATAACTTATCATCTGACATCTGTCATCTGTCATTTTTCATCTATTTTCTGTTATCTGTCATGTGGGTTAAAATAAAAAATGACGGATGACAGATAACTGATCTATAATTTATCATCTGTCACCTGCCATTTTTCATCTATTGTCTGTTATCTGTCATGTGTGTTAAAATGAAAAATGACGGATGAGAGATAACCAATCTATAATTTATCATCTGACATCTGTCATCTGTCATTTTTCATCTATTTTCTGTTATCTGTCATGTGGGTTTAAATAGAAAATGACGGATGACAGATAACTGATGTATAATTTATCATCTGTCACCTGCCATTTTTCATCTATTGTCTGTTATCTGTCATGCGTGTTAAAATGAAAAATGACGGATGAGAGATAACCGATCTATAATTTATCATCTGACATCTGTCATCTGTCATTGTTCATCTATTTTCTGTTATATTATATTTATAATCTGCCACCTGCAATGTTTCATCTATTGTCTGTTATCTGTCATTTGTCTTAAAATGAAAAATGACGGATGAGAGATAACCGATCTATAATTTATCATCTGACATCTGTCATTTGTAATTTTTATCTATTTTCTGTTATCTGTCATGTGGGTTAAAATAAAAATTGACGGATGACAGATAACCGATCTATAATTTATCATCTGTCATATGCCAATTTTATCTATTGTCTGTTATCTGTCATTGTTCATCTATTTTCTGTTATCTGTCATGTGGGTTAAAATAAAAAATGACGGATAACAGATAACCGATCTATAATTTATAATCTGTCATTTTTCATCTATTTTCTGTTATTTGTTATGTGGGTTAAAATGAAAAATGACGGATAACAGATAACCGATCTATAATTTATTATCTGTCATCTGTTATTTCTCATCTATTTTCTATTATCTGTCATGTGGGTTAAAATTAAAAATGACGGTTGTGAGATAACTAATCTATAATTTATCATCTGACAACTGTCATTTTTCATCTATTTTTTGTTATCTGTCATGTGGGTTAAAATGAAAAATGACGGATGACAGATAACCAATCTATAATTTATCATCTATCATCTGTCATATGTCATTTATTGTCTGTTATCGGTCATGTGTGTAAAACATCTATTTTCTGTCATGTGGGTTAAAATGAAAAATGACGAATCACAAATAACAAATCTACAATTTATTACCTGTCATCTTTCATCTGTTATTTTTCATTTATTGTCTGCTATCTATCTGTGTTAAAATTAAAAATGAAAGATGATAAATTACAGTTGACAGATGTTAGATAAATAGTGACATGTAAGTGCATGTCATTCGTCATTTCTCATTTTAACCCATATGACAGATAAGAGAGAATAGATGAAAAATGACGGATGACAGATAAACGATCTATAATTCATCATCTGACCTCTGTCATTTGTCACTTTTCATCTATTCTCTATTATCTGTCATGTGTGTTAAAATGAAAAATGACGGATGAGAGATAACCAATCTATAATTTATCATCTGACATCTGTCCTCTGTCATTTTTTATCTGTCATTTTTCATCTATTTTCTGTTATCTGTCATGTGGGTTAAAATAAAAAATGACGGATGACAGATAACCGATCTATAACTTATCATCTATCATCTGCCATATATCGTTTATTGTCTGGTATCTGTCATGTGTGTTAAACATCTAATTTCTGTCATGTATGCTAAAATTAAAAAAATGGATCATAAATAACTGACCTAGAATTTATTAGCTGTCATCTTTCATCTGTCGTTTTTCATTTATTGTCTGCTATCTATCTGTGGTAAAATTAAAAATGAAAGATGATAAATTACAGATGACAGATGTTAGATAAAAAGAGACATGTAACAAATGTCAAATTAGAACTGAAATTACACAATAAATTTATGATATAAAACGGCAAATAATAGAATTAAAATGGCACATGACAAGTAACAAATAACAAATGAAATATTGATAATTTCAAATGACAGATGATAGATGAAAAATGACATATTACAAATGAAATTTATAGACAACCAAATAACAGAAGACTGTTTTAAAATGACAACTGAATATGGTTGACAGATGACAGATAACAGATGATAGATGACAGATGTTAGTGAGATTCCTTTATGACACGATAAAAATAAACAATAAACAAAAATGAAAACAAAAAAAGGACAATAAAAATAAAAATGGCATATGATATGTAACATATCAATAACAAATCACAGTTAAGACAGCAGATGACAGATAATAGATGTTGACACTAAATAGACGATAGATGATAGATTGGCAAATGACAAATGATAGATGAATTGAGTATGACAAATAGCAAATGAGACCGCAATACAACAGATAAAAAAAACATATATTCAATATAAAATGGCATATTATAATAATAATAATTATTATTATAATGTATGGACCAGAAGTGTGGTATGTCAGCACGAAAGAGAGTATAAAAGGACTACAAGTGTGGTGGATAAAGAGAATGATAAACATGAAAGATGGATGAAAATTAATAAAAGCATAAGCATAAGGAAATAGCGGAAGGGGTGGGAAAACACGAATACTTGTATGGAAAAGGTGAATGGGAGGAGAAAGTACCGATGGCAAGGTATATATGTGGCAGCGAAAAACGGGGGAACTGCTTTTGGATAAAGGATAATATGCCGATTGTGTGGTAGAGAAGAAGAAAGATGGAAGCATTGAAGGGTAGACTGTGTAACGACTATAGGCGTGTGGAGAATGCAATATGGACAGGGTCATTGAAGGGACTGAGGCAATGGTCACAATAAGAAAGATAGAGGAAAAAAAAAGTCATGTGGAAACAACTAGTTTTTAGTCAGTTTTGTGGAAGAAGATAATTTATGTAATGGAAATGATGCCAATAAAGGATTAATTATTATTGCCCAAACTGCGCAAAGCAGAATAGACCTGTGAACGCACATATAGCGAATAGGTCCATATGTAAAATATGCAGACAGGAACTACAGAAGGAGAAGAGGAATAACAGCTTCCGCTATTAACCTGTCCTGGGCAAACCTGGGAAGAGAAAGGGCGAAGCAGCGACGGTAATCTTACAAAGATGCGCGAAAGAGGTTCAGCTAGACTTAATATTGATAGAAAAAACAGTCAAGGGTAAATTAGAGTGAAGCGATGCAATGTGGGGAAGAGGAAGGGAAAATAATAATAGTCGTAAAAGAAGATAAGTTAAAGCAAGAAGCACTAAGGCCAATAGAATACAATGACAAAAACTGCACAGCAATTACAACGAAAAAACACGACGTTAGTAAACGTGTATGTGGATCCTGAAACCGTCGAAATACTGACGAGCAGGTTTAGAAAATTAGGGCAGTTAGTGTACGAGAAAGAGGTAGTGGGAAGACATAATATAGATAAGGGCAATGGAGGGCCATGCAATGCAGAGATCAGAGGGGAAGAAGAAGGGAAAACAATAATACTCACAAAAAAGATATGTAAAGCCAGAAACACTAAGGCTAACAGAGCATAATTAGAAAAACTGCACAACAAATACAACGAAAACCTTACGACACTCGTAAATATGTACGTTAAGCCTGAAACTATCGAGAAGGAGATAAAATAATAATAGTCGTAAAGGGACATAAGATTATGCAAGAAGCACTAAGGCTAACCGAGTACAAAGATCAAAATTGCACAGCAATTACGACTCTCGTAAGCGTGTACGTGATATCCCCTTATCCGTTTCTCTAGATCCCCACAGATTTCGTGTCTGGCGTTAAAATTGCCAGATAGCATTGCTCTTTTACAGTGGTTCACTAATTGCTCTAATTTTCTTAACTTGCTCACCACTGAACCACTGCAACAGAACAATGCTGATTTTAACGTCAAACACGAAATCTGTGGGGATCTAGAGAAACGGATAATAGAATAGAATTTGACGTAATTAAGAGACTACAGCTTCAGTAGCATGAACGGAGTCTAACGGAAAACTGAATTGAAAACTAAAGTAATACAATGTATCTCAAATTTGATTCAAAGAGCTAGGAAGGCCTTGTTGAAATCAATAAACAGACGAAAATGTTTGCAAGTGACACTTTGACTTAAGTTAAGTAAATATGAGGCATCTCAACGAATTAGAAGTTGTTCCTGCTATAACATTAATTGAAAATGGCGAAAGCCTTCGAAAAGTTTTAAGAAAAGAAAGAAAAACAACTGAAAATAAAGACCGATTTTTACTGATTTCTAGTCTTCTAAATAGAGTTTCTACGGCGAAAGACTTCTTAATTTCCTTCAGGACGACGCATGAAACTGTATCAGACCAGACAATTAGGAGTAGGTTGAGACAATCAAACTTGAGGGCAAGACGACCCGTCCGAAAACCAATTTTGACACGACGAAACAGAACAAGGATAGATTTTGCACGTGAATATGTCACATGGCAACTTCGACAATGGAAGTCTGTGCTGTTCACGGATGAATCAAGGTTACGTATTACTCGTTGCGATGGCCGAGTACGTATTTACAGACGTCCAGGAGAACGCTACGCAGCTGCTACTGTCCAGGAAGTCTAAAGGTTTAAGGTGGTTCAATTATGGTTTGGGGTGGGATTAGTATCGACAGTAGAACAAACCTTCTAGTAATTCCAAGAAATCTTAACGTTAATCTCTATGTTGACATTATGCTAGAACATGTTGTCAATGTGGGATATGGAATAGGTCTGAATTTTTTGTTAATGCAGGATAACACAAGAATTACGTTAGACTTCCTACAAGAACTCGAAATTTAAACAATGGTGTGACCTGCGTTAAGTCCAGATTTAAATTCCATAGAACATGTTTGGGATATGCTCGACAGACGTGTTCGTGGTTGCCTGCATCCTCCTCAAACCATCCAGCAGCTAATGACGGTTCTTAGTTAAGAATGGTACGCTATACCACAAGAACACCTTCGAAGACTTTTGCGAAGCATGCCAAGACGGTGTAATACCGTTATTCGTTCTATAGGAGCACATACTCGTTATTAAGTTACCACTTTATGTACAAAAGTTTACATTAACAATTAATTTAAATTCGTTTTGCACTTTGGTTTTGGTAGTTGTTGTTAATTATAACCGGTACTTTAAAAGTACACTTCCGTATGATCCAATTGAAACAATTAAATAGAACGTCTCAGATGTTATTAATTTTATTTGCATGTAATTTTCCGTTTCAATTTAGTGACCAGCTAATTATTTTGAGCAGTGTATATAATTTTGACGTAAGAGATCCGGGGGAAATTCACTCTGAAAAATGTTCTTCCACTTTACCCTCGTAATGTACTCAGACCTTCTGTAAATCCTGTCTTCATTCAGCTTAATAAAAAGCACTATTATACGATTAAATCGATCTCGTTAAATTTTCTCCCTGGATGCCAAATCGACATAACAATATCAAAAAAAAAAATGTTTTTTTAAATAAAAGGGGGCAGGTGACGAACTTTAACATATTGAAAGAAGAAACCATGATCGATCATTAATATTTGGGGGCTAAATTCATCATGAGCCTAGATGACAACAATAAACACGGGGATGCAGAGAAGCGGAAACACTTATATACCAGCGAAAGATTGGAGGGGAATTTTCTAAAAGGTCCCGAAGGAAGAGCTCGGGGCATTAATTAGCACACCAGAACAAGCCGAAACAGCGGCGGAGAATTTCCAAGAAGCATATAGGAAGACATGTGAAAGGAACATGAAAACCAGAAAAACGAAAACAGAAACTGACTGGTGTATACCCGAATTAGAAGAGAAAAAAACGTACAGCAGACAGGGTTGAAGACTCTGGCAGCAGGCGAGGGGGTTAGAGAGCAGGGAGACATCTAATATATGCAGGAATTATATGGTGGCAACAAGTAAGGTACAGCAGATTCAGCGCATATGTATAAGAATTATTGGAGGTTTGTGCACCACATTGACGTCAACAATGAAGACATTATTGTCACTTCCTCTCCTGAATACATATAGGAGATTGCCCTAAGTACAACCATAAGACTAGGTGACAACTTACTTTGGTGTCCAAAGGTTAACTGGGAAGGGGAAATGTCAGGACAGTGCTATTCCGACTGATCTTTTTTTAAAGACACTAACTACACATCACAAAGCTCTGACACCTGAAGCTACTGTATTCAATTCACAGATAAGCCAAAAATCAAGAAAGGAACAGGTCCTGGCAGATACTTGTTAGAGCCCAAAAAATAACCAAACTAGGGATAAAAGGAGCAAACATCTGCATCCACATAGACAGTATAAAAAAATCTTTTCCCTTAACATATGCCAAGATCTGAGACCCAAAATTGGCAAATGACTATGTTAAGGCACTAGAAATCAATAACAGAATTGCCTTATCCTGGATCAAGGCACACTCAAACACGAGGGGGAATGATAGGACCGATTCTCTAGCAATCTTTGAAAACCGACAAGTCTTGTGCCCCTATCTAAAAGCAATCTCTCAAAAATACTGCGAGTCATATCTTGCAGTATGTTTTAAAGATTGTCTTTGGATCAGAACACAAAGCAAGTGAAGCACAAGTGGATACATTGGAGACCACCTCCAATGTATCCACTTGTGCTTCCAGAAATATTATCATCTAACGCCCATTATTATGTAAATCTATTCAGGCCAAAACTTAAATTCTGGCTGGTATCCTAACTGGACACTGCTGGTTAAAGAAACACCTCTATGTATTAGGAGTCGCTAAAGATTCCGACTGTAGAGGGTACAAAGAGGAAGCGGTATCGGCGGAGCATATCCTATGCTACTGTGGCAACGTTAAAGACAATCCTGCTGAAGACATGAAGGCCAAAGCCGACTTCTAAGGCCCTTTTTCTAGCAAAATCCTGAACTTTATCAAAGCTGTAAAGTGGATGGAGACGTAGTACTCCCGTCAGTAGAGGTGTATAATCAGGGGTATACTGTGATTCCGTCGCATTTCCTTTTATGTGTGTCCATAACTGAAGGCAAGCTGAAGGAAAACAGAAAGACAGAGCATTTCAGGAAAATATGTACTAGAGCAGGAAGGGTGAGGTGATGGCTCATAAGATGTTGCGAAATATATGGGATGCTGCAGATAAAACTAAAGGCAAGGATGATGGAAAAGGCAAGGATCGAAAGAAGAACGAGATCAATCCTGGTTTGGCACAAGCTGTACCAGTTTTAGGTTTAGGTTGTGTATCCATCGGAGAAGACATGGGCTCGAAAATGTGCTCGCGCATTCTGGGCAGCTTGGGCAGGTACGGAGACCCAGCCGTACAGTGAGCAGTACCTTCAGCAAATGCCATCAACTCCGTATGTCACCCTCATCTACCCATCATCGACATGCTCACGATTCGGACGATAAAGTCGCTTGCAACGATTTATAAGGTGAACACTTTCTATTTGTTCCTCCGAGATAATTATTTCATACTAACATTATTATCTTGTCAATCAATAACTTTGAATCAAAATTAACTAGAACCTTTCTTCAAATATTGAAGAAAGGTTCTAAGTGTTTTTATCAAAATTATTATTATATTCACGTGACTCAATCAACCCAATTAATCATAACTTAATATTCTGATAATTTTGAACGACGACTATTAGTATTAGTATTTTGTGTAAAATTTGGGATTTTCGGGAAAAATGAAAAACATAGATCATGCCTTCGTTGGTGGCGTGACGCCATCTTGTTAAATGTCAATTAAATTAAAGCTAGTATCTACAGAAAATATAATAGATTGGTTTATTTCCCTTCGATTTATAAATAGTGTGTACATATTGTAGTTGTTTATAAAACATGGTGTCCAACACCCGCACCCCAAGGGGTGTATACACAGATTTCTTTCCAGAAAGAAAGCATCATTATCGCTAGATGATGAAGATCTGCATTCCTTCAAGGACCATCGGTGAAAGTGGCAAAATCTCGTAACAGCAGTAGTTACAATTTTTAATTCATCTAATGTGCCAAGAAAGAAGGTAAGTAATACTGAAGAGCTTATTTTTTTAAATTCTCATTTACTTCATTTGGGAACAATTTAAATTACTCAAAATATGTTTCATAAGTCTGAAAAAAAGTTAAGGTAAATGAACTAACACCACTTAAGAGATGATTTATTAAATCCAAAAAAGCATCAGAAAATTATGAACAGAAAGACATTATTTTAGGAACTTTAAAGAAACTACATTTTGTTGATACTGAATTAATTCGTGAATATAGTTGTGGCTTGTACAAGATTATTATTAAATATAGAAATTATTAAAACTCCAAACAGATTTCAACATATAATTGCGTTTATTATCTTTCGAGAAACTTTTATTTTAAACAATTATAAAAGTTAAAGCCTGTACATTTACTTTTTTATATATAATGGTGTTTTATTTTAACTTCAAAAACCAAGCAATGGCCAAACTAAAAGAATAAAACTCATTAGTTTCACTGAATAAAGCTGATTTAGTATGATGTTAGTACTTGTCTTATTAATATTAAATAATGCAATGCACCTCAAATAAACGTTATAATATTTATTTACAAACCAGTAAAAACTTTTGTTGAAAATACCAGAGGCCAAATTCCTATCACTGGATTGTTTCTCTGATAATAAAGTTTGGTAGATAGTTCTGTAACATTAACGTAGATGAATATTTACGAAAGTTATCTTACTGTGCTTCGAAATAGTGACCTACAATAGCTATGCACCGCTGAGATCTGCTATACATGTCCTGGAAACTTTTCAAGAAGGCTTCATTTGGGATGAAGTTCTAAAGCCTCTTCGCATTTCGTTGTATGTCAGGAATATCATCAAATCTCTTTCCTTTCAATACTACATTCAAACTTTAAACCATTTCATGAAACATCTACGCGGGTTACGACCCCAGTACGCATAAGAAGGTTTATGGTTTTTTTGGCCACGTCAATGCTCGCTCTTACACAGTCAAAATCAAACAGTTTCTCGCAAAAAAGGGGGTGGGGCAAATTGAACATCCACCATACTCGGCAGATTTCAATCCTCCAGACTTCTTCCTATTCCTACGACTCAAACTCGCTTTGAATGGAGACAGATTTGACAATATTCCTGAAATCCAACGAAACGTGACGAGGGTTTTGAACTCCATCCCAAAAAAAGCCTTCTTCAAAAGTTTCCAAGACATATATAGCTGATCTCAGCGATGCATAGTTATGGGAGGTGACTATTTCGAAGGATAGTAAAGTAACTTTCATTAATATTTCTTCTACGTTAATGTTACAGAACTATTCACTGAACTTTATTGTCAGAGTTTATATATAAGTGTTTTCTTCAGTAATAATATATTTATTTTATAGGCAACCAGTTTCAACGTTTGTTGAAGGTACAATATAGCCAAATCTCAATCACTGGATTGTTTCAATCATCAATTACTATATTGATACGATTATTGAATTGATAAATTTACTATGTTTTAATCATAAGGCAATTTCTCTAGTAAGCACTTTACTACAAATTTTTGCTTTTACGTATTGGCCATCACTTTTCTAAAATATACTAACATGGAACATAAACGATTATAGATGCTTACGGATTAAAAGTTCACATACAAAATATGACATTTTTATTGCATTAAATTTAAAAAAAAAGACTAGAGTAATGAATTTTTGGCAAAAATAACACAGTATTTGAGCTAAACGTAACTGGGATAAAATGTATCAATTAACTCAATTGTATCATTCATTACTATTCTATTTATTCCTCGGAGACTTCCAATTTATCCTTGCTTTTCACAGTCGGCTAAAATTTTATTAATGTCGATGTCCATGTGCCGGTGTTTGGAAATTTTGAAATGCGTCTTCAGAATGTCCCGCCGGTAACATTTGTAGTTGCAGAAGGGGCACTTGTATTTCGCCACCTTGCCACACTCGTACGTCATGTGTCTGGACAGGCTGCCCAGGTATTTGTAGCTCCTACCACACCTCAAGCACACGAATTGTTCTAAAACATAAGGGCGTTAATTTTGACATGGTGGGGATGGTGCATGCTGTCTAAATTGAAACGACGAATCTAACGGATGCTGCATGCACATGTCTCGATCGTAGGCACACACAAAAAGCTGCTTCGCACTTGTCGAACTGGTAGAACTAGAAAAAGCTTCTTACTTAAACTAGAATTAGCTTCGTAATTGATGGTATCCCAGATGTGCTAAATATTGAACCTATTAATTTGTAATAATGATTAGATTGCTAAATCAAGATATTACCATAAATAATAATAAGGATTAATGTTTAGATTGTTAAATGCTAACAGGAAAGATTTAATTATGTAGCTATAATTATTTAATATTACAATCTGTATTGATTCTATACAGGAGCGTCAAGTTGTTTAATTCCATTATTGGCGTGAAGGTAATATTGATTTATTCAGCAAGCACTGCAAACGTTATCACTGTATTAAACTATTGATAATTGTCACTTTTTATCTTATTTAAGTATCACCTAGTTGCTATGGCCTAGAAAGAATTTATCAAGGAGATATTTCTTATAACATAAAAATCTTAAATAAGGATACAACTTTGGGCTTATTTGATTGCATTTTTTTTTATATTTCTTGTTGGATGTAAAAACAACAATCATATTTCTGCAAAAGCGCTACCCACTACTTTTTGAATTCTTTGAGCAACTCCGATACTGTGATACACTCCGGACTGCAAGTCCATAAGAACAAAAGACCGAAGCTGCTCACGGAGTGTGGTTCTGCTCCATACGAACGCGCCTCCATATGTCTCCAGGGCCAAACAAGCGGAATTGGCCAAGTTCAAGTGAGAACACCTTGACCCTACACCCTACAGCTCGGACATGTAGTCCTGCTTTTTTCTGGTCCCCCGAAAAAAAAAACATCTGGAAGAACTTGGACGACGAACTCAAAGATGATGTGAAGGAGTGCATCTCGTCATGGCCACAGGAGTTCTGAGGACCATCTGCAGATTGAGTTTGGCATACAGGCAAAAACAAGGCAAATGGAGTGCAAGCCAAGAAAACATTCAACAGTTTCAAAGAAAATAGCCAACTGGGATGCCTATAGACAGGCGCTATCGGAACATAAAAAGGAGTTGAGAAAGTCGAAAGGAAAACATGGAGAACGTTTTGTGAGGGAGTTACTGATACAACCGCAACAGCCAGGATCTACAAAGTCCTATCCAAAAACCACTTCAAGAGCATCAAGCTAATACAAAAACATGATGGGATTTATGCAAAGAGGCTCAAGGAAAGCGTACACCTTTAAAACTACTTGAAACTGTAAACAAGCTCTGAACTAATTGGCCAAGGGCGACAAACTCACTCTAATGTGAGTACCAGGTCACGCAAGTATAATAGTCAACGAACATGCCGATGTATTTGCCAGGGAAGAAGCTTTGAGTACCATGATCAGATCAAAGCCTACATTTAGGCTATCAAAAGTGGTAAACAAAATGCAAAACAGGGCACTACATAAATTCACCAGGTTAAAGGCAATCCAAAATGTTTATTGACCTCTTTTGCCTCAGTAAAAGCTAGATAAGACTGGTCACGGGTCTCCTTACAGGACATTGCCCAGTGAAGTACCATCTTCACAAGATAAGTAAAGTTATTAGAATATGAAATGCTAAATTGATTAGGATTATTCACCCTCAATTTTATTTATTTCTATTGGATGTAAATACTACAATTTTAGATTTAACCAAACTTTTTCTTCTGGTAAAAAAGATGTCACCTTAGGAAATTTTCAAAAATATGTTTATTGGGTTTATTTGGCTGAAATTTTATTGATTTTACTTTTTGGATATAAAAACAACAATTATATTTTATGCAAAAAGTCATTTTGAGAATTGATGAAACATTCAATTTCAACTGCTACTATTTTTGTTTTTATAAATTTAAAAAAGAACTTTTTGAAAATTTTAAAGCTAGTTTGATTGAGACTATTCCCCTGTAATTTTGTTTCTTTCTAATATTGAAAATAAAAACTACAATCATATTTTTGCAATACAATAATTTTAGATTTGACCAAAAATACATTTTCAAGGGCGTTATTTTTTCTTCTGATAAATTTGAAGAAGACTTTTTTGAAAATTTATAGAAATACATTTATTACTGAAATTTAACAGCAATTTTATTTATTTCTCTCATTTGGTATAAAAACTATAATCATAAATGCACATAATGACAATTAAAGATTTTAGCAAAGATTTATAAAAATAATTAATCAAAAACGGAAGACGTGTAAAAATATATAAAATATGGAGTCCAGAAATGAAGAGGTTCGAACTGATCAACAGTTCTTGGTGATTGTTCAGGAGATTATCCGCGTTTCTAATAGCCCTATTAATCTCCAGACCTTCAAGGAGATTAATTTGCGGCCTTTTTCTGCAAAGCGGATCGTTTTGATGTTGGCCAATTAATGTCCCGTTGTGACGCAATATTCGGGTAATTCTTTTCCTGTGGTTTGTTTTTCTACTAAATAAATTTCAAATAAACTTAAATTTCTGATCCGAGTTGTAAAATTTCAATTCAAAATAATTGTCACTGCATCTAGTTCTTTTAAATCAACTGAAAGCACTCCAATTTACAGTATCAAGTATCTGATATAATAGAATTAAGCCTTTTTCATCTATAAATGTTGCCACTTTTTTACTGATTTCGATATCATTACATAAATACAGCTTTATTTTTTGTCCATCCTGGTCAAAAAATCCAGTACTAATGGCATTACTGGTGTAAGTGATATTAATTTAATTATTGATTATTATATTATCCAAGCAATATTGGTTTCTTGTAAAATTATTAATAGTGATTTTATAGCCGAAAGGAGTAATTAAATCATGAAAATTGTTGCTATGAATATCATTTGTACAGAACTTTTAAAATCGCATGTAAATAATATATGTTTTTGCTTTAATAAGGTACGCATTTTGGAAATGATAAGCATAAAATCTGAAAAATCTGAATTTGGTATTTTATATACGCTTGATACTTGCAAAAAATGATCACTGTAATTTATATTAAAAAAAAATTGCGACGGTTTAAACTTTACAGATGAAGGAAGCAAAATTTGCATGAAGTAATTTAAAAATTTATAATAATGAAACCATTAGCTGTATTAACTTTATTAATTTCTACGTTGAGTGAGAAATAATACATTTTTGACAATTTCAAAAAATAATTACTGTAAATTACATGAAAACAAAATAGCGACCATTCAAACTTAATGTTGCAATAAGCAGAACTCCGAAAGTCAAAATACTGTTTCCATCTGTTACAATCCTCCTCAACAAATAATACCCCAATGTGCGCAATTGTCACCCCTACTCTACAAAAGATGCCTAATTTAAACCATAAAAAGCGTGCAGGTTTTTAAGAACTTTACTTCTTCGAATTTGCGAAAAAAAAAACTGACTAAGGCATAACAATAGTTTATAGAAAATCAAGTAGTCTTTCTTTCTTTTTTGATAGGTTTACATATCAACAGCAAATCTTGGAATACAATTGCGTTAAAGACTACTAGATTTTCTATAAACTATTGTTGCTTTGAGATTAAAAATACGAAAATACGAAATGTTGTCGAGTTTTTCTAATTATCAGTTAAAAATTCATTTAGTGAAACCTAATCATTAACGAGTACAATAAATGCATGATTGAAAAAGCAACAAAAGCTTAAATGCTTTTTTCAAAGCCTTTATTTCTCTAAATTTGCGAAAAATTGTATAAAAAATAAGTCATAGAGATAATAAATCATCTTAAATATTATTTTAATTCAAAGAAGAAATCTCTTAGGTGTTTTCAAAGGTCAAAACATTTAATTAGATATCAAACATAGATTACAGTTTAGAGGTTAATGAACTTAAAATTTAAATTCTTTTCTTCAGTAGTGTGATACTGGTCCTAGGAAAACAAGCACCGAAGAATAAATTTAAGAACTTAGTAACCCCAAAAACTTAACGTTTTGACCGGCATTCTAGGGGACACAATTATACTACCATTTTTATTGAAGGGAAGGAAGAATGGACAAATTGGATTCAGGGTAAAGCCAGAAAAGCTTTGGGCACAGTAAGGAAAAAGTGGGAAAAATGGTTCTTAGGCAACTTTCAATTGGCGTGCAAGCTGTGGAATGCGTGCAGCCTATTTTGCTATATGGGGTAGAAATTTAGGGAATAAAGAAGTATGAATGCATTGAAAGAGAGCAGTCGTTGTTCCTGAAACAGATTCTGGGGGTTGGAAGATCAACGCCTGGGTACATTCTGCTTCAGGAAACAAATAGTATGAGTGTGCATGGAGAGGCAATGGAGAAAGTTTTTGGCCAGACTGGGGTGGGAGAGGGAGATAAAGAGGAAAATATAATAGAGTGTTTTTATGTAAAAGTTAGTATACATATAGAAGATTGTTTTTGTAGTTTTTATGCCAATAAATGTTCCTTTTTTTATTATTGAGGAGAATCTAAATAGCCAAAAGTATTCGGAACTGCTTGAGAACCAAGTGATATCAGCAGTACAAGGCTTACAGAATATTAATATAGCCTACATCTGCTATCAGCACTACATATGTCTTCTTTTTTCTTTGGGGCCATATAAAGCAAACAATTTATACCCATCAGCATCAAAGAGTAACTATGTGGATGACCTAAAATATTACTCCTTACTAATAGTAATATTAAAATATCTTGTATATATGTCTTACTTTGATTCCCAATATTTTATTACAAATTAAAAATTACTCCCGTTGGTCGGTCCATAAAAATATGTGACTCAGCTGTGCAAAAAACGAGTCCACACTCGTTACCACTAACCAAGTGCAAAGTAATGCATTCAAATGCCCGTATTCAAAATTTCAGGCTCAACGTGTATATAATATGGAGATCAGAAATGGAGAGGTCGAACTGGTAAATAGTACTTACTGATTGTTGAGGAGATTATTCGCTATTCTAATAGCCCTATTAATCTCCAGATCTTCAAGGAGATTTAATTTGAGGTTTTTTTCTGCAAAGCGGATCGGTTTGATGTTGGGTAATTAATGTCCCATTGTGACGCAATGTTCAGATAATTCTGTTCCCGTGGTTTATTTTTCTACTGCTTTTTTGTCTTCGTTAAATCTGATTTTAAAATTTCTTCCCGTTTGACCTATATATTTTCCATCACAGTTCTCGCACTTCACTTCTTAACTGCCGGACTTTTCTAATGGATTTATTGTTTCTATTTTGTTGTTAACTAAATGTTTCTCTAAAACATCCCTGTTGACTTGTGAAAAGAGTAGTTGACATGATTCGAATAAAAAATTCTCCGGTCACTGAAATAATTAAACCTAGTCCAGAAATAGATACTCCAGAAAGTGATGTTCCCAAGTGAAAAGCAAAATAGTATAGAAAGTAATGAGAAATCATCTCCAATGGTATTGAAGCCACCTAGACGGCAGAATTCAGAAGACAGAACTGATCGTTCCAATTCTGAAGAAAAACGTGAAAAATCTAGTCCAATTATTCAAGAACAAATAACTCCAGATAAGTTACCAAATGGTTTAGCATTAGCAGAAATGGGTAGTGATGTATAATCATGGATTGAGAAGGAGCTTGAAGATTTAGATAGAGAACAAAGTGCCATTGACAAGCAAGCCGCTTCTTTAGAGAAGAAACTGAGGATTGTGATGGAGCCTTCTGTGAGTGCTGTGGATGAGGAAGAAAACCTAATGGCCCAATGGTTTACACTTGTCAATAAAAAGAATGCATTACGCAGAAGGCAGATGCAACTTAATATATTGGAAAAAGAAAGTGAATATGAAATGTTAAATGATGAGCTGCAAATGAGCCTTTCTATTAAAAACTGGCGCAAAACAGATGAGCAAAGGGCAAGAGAAAAAGTGTTACTTGAAGAATTGGTACAAATTGCCAATAAGAGAGGCGAGTTGGTACATCATCTAGACACTCAAGAAAAAGCGATCGAAGAAGATGACTTAATCGAACAAGATTTATCGCACATAGACCTTCTGCCAAAAGAGCGATGTGTAATCCATTAAATCCTTTGAAAAAGCATACTGCAAACTATAAGACTAAACTACATACCACCTGCAAATTGTGTAAAAACAAAAAAAACGTATTACATTGCATTTGTTTATTATTTTTGCCTATTTTCTGGCTCACGTATGGAATGTAATGAGTGTCTTTTATTTATTTATTTAATGTTTATTTGTGCTAAAAAATTACAAAACCAAAATTTAAACTCGTCAAAAAAATAATAATAACGTACATACATTCCACAAAGATTTATGTAACGCTTAATTTTAAAAAAACTCGTAAAATTTCAATCCAAAAGAATTGACGCTGCATCTAATTCTTTGAAGTTGACAGAAAGGAATATATCGTTTGGGAGTTAATCTAGTTTCGTGAGTGTGTACTTCGTTTACAGTTTTATAATTTGTTATATTTTGTTTAGTATACAATAAAGACAGAACAATATACTGTGCTGGAAATGTTAATAAACCGGTCTCCAATTTACAGTGTCAAGTATCTGATATGATAGAATTAAGCCATTTTCATCTATAAATATTGTGACTTTTGGACTTGTTTCGATACCATTATATAAATACCGTTGTATTTTTTGTCCATGGCGGTCAGAAATTCCTGTAATAATGACATAACTGGTGTAAGTGATAAAATGTCTATGTTGAGCGAGAAATAATACTTTGACATTTGAAAAAAAAATAATCACTGTAAATTACATGAAAACAAAATAGCGACAATTCAAACTTTAATGTTGGAACTCTGAAAGGCAAAATACTGTTTCAATCTGTTAAAATCCTCCTCAACAAGAAGTACCTCAAGGTGCGCAATTGCACCCCTACTCTACAAAACATGCCTAATGTAAACAACAAAAAGCGTCCAGGTTTCTTCGAATTTGCGAAAAAAAAACTGACCAAGGCATAAAAAATCAAGTAGTCTTTAACGCAATTTTATTTCAAGATTTACTGTTGATTGGTTTACAATTTTGAGATTAAAAATTCGAAAATACGAAATGTTTTCGATTTTTTCTAATTATTAATTAAAAATTGCTTTAGTGAAACCTAAACTTTAACGAGTACAATAAATGCATGATTGGAAAAGCAAAAAAGCTTAAATGTTTTTTGTTTTCAAAGGCTTTATTTCTCTAAATTTGCGAAATATTTTCTAATGTATAAAAAATAAGTCATAGAGAAAATAATATCTTTAATATTATTTTAATTCAAAGAAGAAATCGCTTAGGTGTTTTCAAAGGTTGAAAGGTCAAAACATTTAAAAAGATACCAAACATGGATTACAGTTTAGAGGTTAAGTCCACAAAAAAATAAATTATTTTAGTTGGAAATTGACTCAAGTATAACAAATGTAAGATTTGAAAAATAAAAAGCCCGAAAGTTTCAAATGGCTGTATGTCTTTGAAATTGTCAGAAACTGACTCTGGTGCCAAAAATGTATAGAGAAAAGGTCATATTATATCAAAGAAATATTTTTTTAGGAGTTTTCAAAAATTCACAGTTAAAAAAAATAATTGATAAGGATACCGAAAATAGTTTACATATTACGGATTTAAAAGGGTGGGATAGTGGCCACCGACCTACCCTACCTACATTTTTAAAGTGTAGTTTACACCTTACGTTCAATAACTTGAAAACATCTACAGTAATTACTGTTATAAATTATTGAAAACTAAAAAAGTGACAGTAGGTTACTGTAAATATGTAATATGTAAATATATATATGTGGGGTGGGTGGGTGTCCTCTGATCTACCCTACAATCACTAAAACATACTCAAAGATTCATTAAAAAAATTTAAACATAAGGGTATTTATATACAGATTATTATGTAAAATTTATTATTAAATGCAACTTTTTAATAGTAAAATCTAAAATGACCAAGGCCAACAAAACCGCGTTTGGAAAAAATCTTAATTGATAGATTGTTGAGCCAAAATCCATTTTCAACATTAATATTGACTTTATTACTTTGAATTGGCGAAAAATGAGACTGTGGTATAAATAATAGCTCAACAAGAAAATAAAAAAGTTTAGGAGTTTTCAAAGGCTTAAATAAATATTAAAAAGTTAATGTTTTGGCGGAGCGATCATCTAAAGATATAATATTTGTGAATTCATAAAGGAATGTATTTGCAAGATTATGGAGGGGATTCTTTAGGTGACTGCAATGTTTTGGATGGTTGATGTGAAGATTGGGTAAGAAGAAGTAGACCGTATTGAAACATATGGCTTTATATATTTTAGCAGCAGTTAAAGTTGATATGTGTTTATTCTTGTGAAATGTCTTCACCTAGTTGAAACCTTGGTCTTCATTCATTGGATATAGGATTTAAAATTAAATATTTGGTTCGCATATTTCACACAGATTTTCAATAGGAAGTTTATCAACACTGTCAATGACTCTGAAAGATAAATCTCGACGTAGTAAAAGTATAGATCCTCCATATTTCCGGCAGTAACTCGGGGCGAGGTAACGTAGTGTTCAAGTGAAAAATATCTTAATTCACCTGACAACAACTAATGTTCACTGATGCAAATGATAGGTATGACTTGATTTGATATAATTTGCCTTGATGGGAATCTTGCTTTTAGATAAGTAGTAATATCTTCAACAATTGCTTCTGGTTTAGCACGACCAATGTGTAGCTATGCTTTTTGATTAGCTGCACTGAAATTATCATCTCACATGATGCTTTGCTTCTGATAACTAGTTTAAATCACTTCTTAACTTCTTATGCTTCTTTTTAATTGAACAGAAATTTCCGAACAGCTTTCCTTCTCTTGTGTTTTTTTCTTGAATCCGTTATTTGTGGCCATTTGGTAGATTGTATGTAATTCTCGGTTAAAATCTTCTTTGCTGATAATAAGTTTTACGTTTTCTTTTTTTTTTTTAGTTTAAGGATTTTGTAACCTTTAATATTAAAAGTTTTAATTTTGCAATCTAGAATTTTCTTTGTATCATTTGACACCTTTGAAAAATATAGTTTATACTACTAAAAATAATACTCTTATAATGATAAAAAAAAAATACGTAATATGCTTAAATATAAATATTTAAATTAGAATCCTCCGAATCAGAAGACACTTTTCTATGATATACTTAACAATCTAATTTGAAAATTATTACCGACAACTATGACCCAAGAAAATCTCAAATCTCTAAACCTACAATTTGTTAGGGATTATAAAATATTATCAGAAAATTGCAAAATTAAATTCTAAAAGTGTACTTGCAATCAATATGTATGTGATTATAAATATTTCTATTTATCTATATGCAAATACGTTTTAATTATTCAAGTAGTATTTAAGGGAAAGTACGATAAATTTAATTCACAAAATGTATGAGTTACTTATAGTTCTTGTTCGTAATATTAGCTGCAGTAAAATTAAGCAATTGTCCTAAAAATAAGAAATTAAATTACGAAAAAACAAATAGAATAAAATATTAAATCACTTTATATATATATTTTTTTTTAATACGTTGCAATTTATCTAAAGATAAGAAATAAAAAGACACAAAACATTTTAGTACTTTATATTTGGTGCAAACACATTATAAACGCAATAACAAAAAACATATAGCAATGAATACATAATAATCTAATAATAATAATAATATATAAATCTTAAATATTTGGTTCACATACACATAAAAATAATTATTCTGAAACCGTAGTTTGTATAAATTATATGACATAACTTTACGCATAAAACAGACAATATAAACATAATTTCATTAAAAACTTAGAAAATACACAAAAATATATTAACACTAGAGATTACAATATCCTACACTTAACAGATTTTACACTTGAAAGTTTTAACAATTCATAAATAAAGCTCATACATTTTTAAACAATATTAATTACAATTAATATAATCAAAAAGTCTAACTCTAATAGAATTTAAAAATTCTTGAAGTTTGGAGGCGTTTAATTCATGGTACATTTTCGATTTTTAAATAAGGAAAACATTTAACTTTGAAATATAAGTGGTATAAAAAAGTTAAGTGTTTTCTTTATTTAAGAATTAAAAAAGTATGTTGTTGGTTTTAATGCAATTTTTAGGCGGAGAAAATTTAACTATTATTTTAATATTCAATATGAATCCAAAAATTAATTTAATTAATTGCTCACTTAAACCGTGGTGAAATATTTTTGAATTATTTTGATTAGAACTAAAACACACTTTGTTTCATATAATTTTCTTAATATTTCTTCTTGTTCTATTGAAGAAGAATTTCTTTTTTTAGTTCTAATCAAGATAGTAAAAACCCAAATTTGAAAACAAAGCATTTTATTAAAATTAAAAACCCTTATTTAATCAATTGCTCACTTAACCCGTGGTGAAATATTTTTGAATTATCTTGAATAGAACTAAAGCACACTTTGTTTCACACAATTTTCTTACGATTTCTTCTTCAATAGAAGAAGAAGAAATATTAGGAAAATTATGTGAGACAAAGTGTGTTTTAGTTCTAATCAAGATAGTAAAAAACCCAAATTTGAAAACAAAGCATTTTATTAATTATTTATTGTTTAGTAATTCAATTCAACTGATTTTTATTAATTACATTTAAAATTCAATGCAAACAGATACAATTTCTATTATATCTAGTACTATTTTAAATTTAAAATTCGATGCAAACAGATAGGATATCTATTGGATCTATTACTATTTTATATTTTCATATGTATAACTAAAAATGTAACACCAAATTATTTGTTTTTTTTAGTGTAAAATCTGTGGTGTAGATTAAAAACTGGCAAACTTCATATACTAAAATTATATTACATTAAAAATATAGTTTCAAAATAAAATCAATTACACGATTTTCATAAATTTGGTATATAAGCTATAATAAACTTCTCTTATCATTATAATAAAAATATGCGTATAGAAATATTAACTTATAACTAATACATATACTTTTAAAAGCAACATTTAATAAAATACATATAAACATAAGCAAAACGTGTTAACATTTCAGTCAGTACTGAAATATTTGTTATCTTTGGGCGAAGACTTTGTACCAATTAGTGAAGCATATTATAATAAGAAAAATCATATGCGTAGTATGAAAACAAAAGCCATCAAATACAATGTGAATATACTATAATAAATATGACATGATTAAAGTTTGTGCGTGATTATATGAAAGTGTTTTATTTTGTAATAATTAACATAAATGTTGTTGTTGTTGTACCATATAGAGCTTGTTGCATTCATATTTTCTACTTCTATAAAATTAGTAAAGATAATTGAATGGTAAGCTTTTTTATATTTTGATTGATTTTATTGCGTTTAAAACTAATAAAGTTAATAACATTTGTGAATATTATATATTATAAAAATGTAGCTTTTAAAATCTAATATCATGATATCAAAGATTTAAGTGAATATGTGGTATTTTTTAAATTATTGTATCAGCACATAATACTGAAAAGTTATTAAAAGAGTGTATTTAGAATTTTTGGAGTTTAATCTAGTTTGATATCCAAACAAACGAAGCTTTTTTTGCTTACTTATTAACTATTTAAATAATTGGTTTAATGATTATTGAGTTACGTGGATTTAATAATTAATTAAACTCATCATAATTTTCAATGCGATAAAAAGATGAAGCAAAACCAAAATTTTCTCCAAAAATAAAAATTTTCAATATAATTTACATATCTATATAGAACGAGGTTTTTATTGTTCATATTTTAAGGCTGGATGTGAAGTAATGGTCATTTAAGGCACTTTTTCGTAAAAATGTTTAGGGATTCATTAAAGTCTTTTATTTAATTTTTACTTCAAACATAGCAGATATTGTTATGATTTACAAATCTATTATATCTAAAAATTGTTGTTGTATAGAGCTTATGTCCAAAAAGGGGTTTTAATTGCTGATATTTAAATATTCAATAATCATTTTTATTGGTTGAAGCAATCAACACTAAGGCACTAAAAAATGGTTAAATATTCTTTAAAGTAACGCCTTTTCACAGCTTATCTGATCAGATATTCAACGTTACATTTGTTAACCATAAAATTTATAGCGTAATATTAACAATGTTGCTAAAATTCATGCTAAAATAATTTTATCTTATTAAAGGCCACGTGTAACTACTTTCAAATTACATTAAGGCAACCATATAATTGTGGTTTGAGTTATCTATATAATCAAAGAGATATTAATCTAGTTTGATATTATTTTTCTGTTCTATTATAGAAAATTTCCTTAATTGTATCATTCCAAAAAGGAGCAAAATATTGACTTTACCTAAATACAAGTTTTATATATTGTAATGAGTAACCAATACGAAGTTATATATTATTATTTAATTCACACCCTACAACAACAAGAAATCATCCTTTTTGAATAATATACATACCCTTAGTTATCATTGCAAGTGTACAGAAGTAAAATATGATTCAATTAAATATATAAATTTTCATTCCTTAAGAAAATTTGAATTTTTATATAATTAAATATATAATACTCATTATTACCCCATCAGCAACTACAATATAATAATTTTTCAGTGCGGCTCATCTAATCATTATCTGGAGAAAACTATAAGTAAATTACTCTACGTTCCCCAAATTCACTAACTAAATCCACTGCTCAAAATTTTTCTTTGTATACTTTTTCATATATATTTTTAAGGTAATCATTAGAAAAAATTTAAATAAATGATGAAAGTTTGCATTTATAAAATGTTTTCGTTGTAATAATGTCTTTAATAAAATCAAGCGCTTACTGTTTGAAATTTGCATGTCTTAAATAAAATCTGCATGTTAGAAATTACCAAAAAAGCATCAGTTGTTATTATTAGAGTGTACATGATGGCGATTGGCAACGTGACCGTTAAGTATGTGCTTGTGGTAGCAGGAAAAGCTGCAATAAGAACATGTAAGTCTTCTCTGCTTCGGGCATTCAACACTTCTGTGCCTGTACAAGTTGCTTCTGTGGAAGTACGATTTTCCGCACATGTTGCACGGGTATTTTACTTTGGTCTTTCCTAAAATCAAACATATGGTTAAAAAGTTTCTTAGATTACTTATTGGTAGTCCATATTAATAACAGTAATTTATTCATATTGTATCCAAAATAATTCATTTGTACAAGAATATAGGCGTTGACATCTGTTGAATTGTAAATGAGTACTTTTGCCATTTTCAACTTCTTTTATTAGTAAGATAATTATTTACTTTATTTTAAAGTTATTTCTTATTATTATATGTTTGCAAGATTATAATATTTTTTTAAGTTTGATCATCATCAAATCATCAAATGATGATGATGATGGATAACGATAAGTTAACATAGATTAGGTTAGCTTAGGTAAAGCTAAATAATAGGCTGTAACAGGTTATGGCAGTTTTGGAGGAGTTTGATTATGTATCATATTTGGTCAGGATTGGTTAGAGTAGTTTACATAAAGTTAGTTTACATACTGCAACCTTCAAGAAGGAGAATAAAAAGTGAGGAAAGAGAGATATAGAGAAAGTTGCCCGGCAACGAAAGAATAATGAGGTAATGAAGATAGTGACATCTTATAAGACGATGGTATGTGAGTTAAAGGAGGAAAGACTTACGTAAAAAGAGTGGATCGTGTGCGTTATCTAAAGTGGATAATGGAATGAAAGAAAATGTATAAAACGATATGTTTAAGTGGTAGTAGATGAATGATAAGTTGCCAAAAGTAATAACTAATTAAGTAGAAAGGGAAAGTCACCTTGATCAGTGCTTGAGGTGGGCCAAAAGAATGAGAAACAAGAAGCTGGATAAGAGAATGCTGTACTACGTCTAAGTGAAAACAATGAGGTATTTGACGAAGGTATATTAGGGAGTAGAGGAAAACCAGTGAATAAACAGATTACGAATGATGGATCTGTAGCGAAGACCTGAACTAAATTAGATTGGTAGAAGTTCACAAAGGCAAAAATGATAAAAATTTGATTCTTCAGTGTCTTTGAATAATTTTTCCTAGTCCGTTTAAATGGCTTAATTTTTGATAGTAAAATTATAAACAAAGAGAAAGGTCTGAAGGATTTTTTACCCAGAAACGGCACGCATTATATTTCTGCTTAGTTAGTATGAAAAAAATAAATCATAAGGCGGCAAACTTTATCAAAAATCTTTTTTCTCCCCTTCTATGGGTTGTTTATTTACCCAACTTTTCGATTATTTTCTATTTCCAGTCAATATTTTCATCACCTCCAACGCTTTCCTTGTCTCTGCAATTTGCTGTACCTATTTTTGTGCGGTCTTACTCTTTCTTTTTTATAGCCTTTACTTCGAATATTGTTTTTGTTTACCTGTTGCTTTGCATTCTCATCACGTGTCCATACCAGTTTAATTGGACCTTTATTATATTTCTCACACTCCGTTCCTGCTTAATTGATTGTCTGAATTCTCCGTTGGTAAGACTATCCCATTGTTTCCTTCCTGCTATCCTTCTTAGGCATCATTACATTTATTTTGCTGTCATTTTTCTTTTTTATTGTCCAGTTTTCACTTACGTACAAGATTGTCGATACTACAATTGAGTTATATATTCTTACTTTTGTTTGTTGGCCAATTTCTTTCTTAAGAAATAGTAGTAATCGTTTTTTTGGTTTTATTGCTCTATTTGCCAGTTCTATATTAATTTTATTTTTTAAATATTGTCCTTCTGGTCTGAAAGCTGCTTGTTCTTCTCCTAGTTCCATTTTCATAAGTAGTCGTAGTCTTCTCTTCATTATTTTAGTGTAAATTTTGAAATACACTTGGAAAATAAAAACACTAACACTTTCTTCGCAATATAATTTAATTTTTATTTTGCTAGATGTACATTTCGATGTACTCATTATCAATAGCTTATCTTCACGTAACTCAAGAACAAATTTCTATATTTTGAAGCACACTAATGATAAACATATGGTTCTGTAATTTTTCCAGTTTACTTGTTCACCTATTTAGAATATTAGCACAATTAAATTATTTTTCTAATCTTTTGGGATTTCTTGCCTTTCCCATTCATCTCTAGATATAAGGTGCTCTTAGGAAATCGAAACATTGCTTACATGACGGTCGAACTCGACAATGTCCACGCATTTATCGATATTTTCGACAATTGGTCTTCCAGTGCGTGGTGCATCTTTGACATCGAAATTACCGGAACGGAATCGACGAAACCAAAATTGCGCTTGATTGGCTGTTGGAGTATTAGGACAATAAACCCTATTCACATTTTCAGCCGCCTAGCTTGCGTTTTCGCTTTTATTTAAAAGCTGAACAATTTAGAGTACATTCTCTTTGCTAGTGTCCATCTTTGACGCGCGGTCAAACAAAACTGAGTCAACTAATTACAAAACTGTCACAAAAGTTTTTTTAATACGAAATCTCACATTTCTAACGCCATCTAGTGGAACCCCATCGGACTTACAGATAACTAAGGCCATCTATTAGAAAAATAATGATTTCCTTTTACTACAAATGATATTTCCCATAACCAGTTTGTACCTTCTTCTTCTATGTACTTTACCATTTCCAGGTCCAAGTCATTTTCTCCGCATGCCTTACCATTTTTTTTAATGTTTGCTATTCCTTCCAATACTTCTGCTTATGTGTTCTATACGTATATTTTCCTCTTCTTGGAATTTTTCATTGTTATTCTCTTTAATAAATTTAAAATTGTTATTCTCTTTAATAAATAAAAAATCTCTAGCTAGAGAAGTAGTTGTTTCAAATTAATTTGTTTTGTAGTCTTAGTAAGACTCATTGTTGTAGATTCACGAAATGTTTTCGTATTTTTAAATTTATTATTTAATTTACTACAACGAACTAAAGGATTTCAATACATTTTGTTATTCTCTTTGTTTCTGTGCTGTATTTTCCCTGATAGTACTCATTCCATACTTTCGTTATTTGTTCCAGTTTCGTTTGGATTTGACCTCCTTTATCCCCAATTGCTGTAATTTCTTTTTGCCTTCCTCCTCTTATATTTTTTATAGCTGTTATTATTATGTCTCCCTTGTTGCTCCTCTTTCATATCCCTTTCATTGCTTGTTGTGTTCTCCGTTATATTCTTGTAATATTTTCGGTTTAGTTTTTTTGATTATTATTCCTGTACTCTTTTCTTCTAGGGTATCCACTTCTACTCCTTGCTATTTATTATCATTTGGCTTTCACCAAAAATCAAATAATAATATAATAAAAAAAAGAACATTAATCAATATCTCGTCACAATGAACAACCAAAAGCTAGATATGAGAAAGGTGTACCATGTGAATGTGGAAATATTTCTTAGAGTTAATTGGCGAAGGAGTGTGTAGGACGGAGTGCGAGGGGAATGGGTTGGAAGACCTAATGAGAAATCCTAATATCGTTCTCGTTCGTATCTGGAAAGGAAGGCATTTTTAGTTTAGTGCTGCTAGTACTTCTTCCCGAAAAAGAGTTAGGTTCAGGGTCAAGAAATATTGTTATTATTATTATTAAATACTGATGATTCGAAAGTGCTTACACTAATTTAAAGCATAAAGCAAAATTTTGCTATGAAATTATAACTATTAAATATAGTTGTAAGTAAAGGTAAAGATTAAGTTATGAATTCTATTCTGGAGAGCATTTTTAGTTGTATGAAAATAAGGTTAGATTCAGGTAGATTACGTCCTGTTGGAAACTCTAGCTGATAACGAAATGTTTCTTTGAAACATACTGTCAGAACCAAATCAAAAGCATCATACAAAAATGCTAAAATAACCAAAAATTTGTAATTGTTAACTTGAAAAATCTTAATATTCATACTATATATCATTATCTAGTTAATGTTGCTAGAGTAAAATTTTATTTATTATTAATGTTTTTGATGCATCACCGATCCAGATATTTTAACGGATTATTGCCGTACCGAAACTAATGAATGGAAAATAAAGGACTTTAAGAACTTAATATCAAAGTATGACAAGAATTATCAAAATTTTCAAATAAGTAATTTGATTAAAAGAGAGATTTCATAGTAAATTTTAGGTCTAGTAGTAATTAAGACTATCCAGTTACAAAAAAGTATTATTTAAGTTCATAAAACAAAACAAATAAAAAATTTGAAGCTGTATTAAGTAAGAAAATAAAAGAAATAATTAGAATTAATCATTTGGAACGTTTCTGCACCGTAGTTTTACATTATTAAAAGGTATGAATTACATAACTGTTAATTTCCGTTAGCAATTCAATACCTGGCGGTGCTTTTTTTACGAGAAATATTTGTTTTAAGTGTTAGTTGGTTTTTGTAGTTTTTACATTTTTATATATTATATTTAATATAAAGGGTAATTCATTAAGGGTGGCCACCGGCCTTATCTCGGAAACCGTATATCCTAGAATTTGGGGGAAAGATTCTTAGCACATAATCGGCCAAAAGAAAATGCGTAAAAACATTTTTAAATGCTTAGCTTTCCGCTAGGTGGCGCATTTTATCATTTACATGATTCATTTGCGTTTTTTACAAAATATTACCGCATTAAGGCTATTGAAAATTATCAAAATTAGAAACTACTGTACTTGGTTTACAATTTTTGCTTAAGTCATTTTTTTCTATCACCTACATTTAAGTGGTGGGGGAAGTATACTTTTGTTTACAGAAAATGGTCTGTAACTTCCGTATACCTTAACCGATTTTCACAAGCTTAGTCTCAATCGAAAGAGTATTAGAAGTTGATTACAAAAATAAATAACATTAACACATTTAATCTATGCGCTGGCAAATAGAGGGCGTTATGTAACACTTAACCCTATTTATGTATTTTTCTCAGAAATATCAAATGGAATGATATAACTCGAAGCAGCTTACAAAAAAGAAAATGAAATTACATATTGTTTCGTCAAAACCGCAAACTGATATCTCTTGTTATTCCAAAGATATTTAGATCTTTTAAATTTTCGTTGTTGTTTTTCGTTATTTTCGAAGTGTTGGTTCACCCTGTAAGGTGTAAATGAAAATATATGGCTTAAGTTACTTTTGGAAAAAATGTCATGTAAAAACAAATGACAACAATATTTATTAGCATAATTAATGAAAAATAATAACACTTATTACTATTACCCATAACAGAAATTTACAAAACGCTGAAATTTCTAAAAGCCCATTATCTATTAGAAACTCAAAATGTTTCCCCTTATTTGCTGTACCTACACAGATTCAGTCCTTCTAGAGTGAAATTTTATCATAGATTCCTTAAAATTTCTTCAATGGTTTTATATGGATAAGCTGTAACATTACGAGTATGTCAAACTATTTTCCTGCGCGATGTTGTAAAAGTAATCAAGTCACCTTTGGAAATGACATTTCTGTTTTGTGATTGTTTATTTATAATTTGTTGTTGAGGTCAAAATTAATTTGAACGTTCGAAAAATCACTTTATTATAATGCTTTATTTTTCAAATGAAGAAGCATATGATATGCTAGCAGTGTATTTTGAAAGTCTATAAAATGCAGTCATTGCTGAAAGAGAATATGGGTTACGATTTCCTGAAAGACGGCGTCATTCAAGAAAAGTTTTTAAAAAACTGGCAGAACGATTACGAAAAACTGGCAATGTTGAACCTGTTTCGGTAAGAAATAGGGTACGTAGAAGACACAATGAAGAAAATGTTATTAACGTCTTGGCATACGTTAACGCTGAACCACGTGCAAGTATTAGGGAAATTGCAAGAGATCTAGAATTAAATTATTCTTTGGTGAATAGAATACTAAAAGAACATAAAATGCATCCTTACCATGTTGTTTTACATCAAGAGTTAAAAGACATAGATTTTGATCGACGACTAGATTATTGCAACCGGTTAAAAGGAATGTTAAATGATAATCAACAATTTCTATCTGCAATATTATGGACGGATGAGGCTACATTTTCAAGCTCTGGTAAAATTAACTTGCACAACAGTCACTACTGGTCAGAAACAAATCCACACTGGCAGAGGGAAGTCAATTACCAAAATCGCTAGAGCATAAATGTGTGGTGTGGTATTTTAAATAGGAAGATAATAGGACCCTTTTTCTTTGAAGAAAAATTAACGGGCCAAAGGTACTTAGATTTTTTAACTAACGATTTGCCCATCCTCCTAGAAGACGTTCCAATTCGTAACAGATTAGACATGTGGTATCAACAAGATGGTTGCCCAGCACATTTTGCCGCAGGTGTCCGAAATTATTTAGATATTGTATTTTCAAATAAATGGATTGGAAGGGGAAGTATTTTTCCATGGCCAGCAAGGTCACCAGATCTTACGGTTTTAGATTTCTTTTTATGGGGTAGAATTAAATATTTTGTTTTTAAAACACGTCCAACTACACGTGAGGATATGAAAGAAAGGATTCGGCAAGCAGTAAGAGGTATTTCTGGTGCTGAAATTGAGGCCAGTGTCAATTACACTATAGAAGACTGAATTTGTGCATAGCAAATGATGGGAAACATTTTGAGTACCTAAAATAACTAAGTAATAGGTGCAGTTATCAATTTTAGTTTTTTGTATTTTTTTTTTCATTAATTATGTTAATAAATATTGTGCCATTCGATTTAACTTGATATTTTTTTGAAATGTAACTGTAGCAGTATGTTTTCACTTACAACTTACAGGGTGAACCAACACTTCGAAAACAACGAAAATTTAAAAAATCTAATTATCTTTGGAATCACAAGAGATATCAGTTTGCGGGTTTGACGAAACAATATGTAATTTCATTTTCTTTTTTGTAAGCTGCTTCGAGTTATATCATTCCATTTGATATTTCTGAAAAAAATACATAAATAGGGTTAAGTGTTACATAACGCTCTCTAGTTGCCAGCGCATAGATTAAATGTGTTAATGTTATTTATTTTTGTAATCAACTTCTAATACTCTTTCCATTGAGCCTAAGCTTGTGAAAATCGGTTAAGGTATACGGAAGTTACAGACCATTTTCTGTAAACAAAAGTATACTTCCCCCACCACTTAAATGTAGGTGATAGAAAAAAATGACTTAAGCAAAAATTGTAAACCAAGTACAGTAGTTTCTAATTTTGATAATTTTCAATAGCCTTAATGCGGTAATATTTTGTAAAAAACGCAAATTAATTATGCAAATGATAAAATGCGCCACCTAGCGGAAAGCTACGCATTTAAAAATATTTTAACGCATCTCCTTTTGGCCGATTATGTCATTTTTTCCCCAAATTCTAGGATATACGGTTTCCGAGATACGGCCAGTGGCCATCCTTAATGAATCACCCTGTATAACTAAGCAAGAACTTCCAATCTCACCTTATCCTAATGAGTAACTATGAAACATGGCAGCAAAAATTATATTACAAACTCAATTCAGTAATAAAACAAGAGAGGTATTAGCTGAAACATCAATTAATTTCTCCTCATAACAAACAATTACAGAAGATTAATTAAAAAATATTAGAATAGTAGAAACTACCATTTGATAGTGGTTGAAATTTTTAAATTCCTATTGTTCGTGATAACACTTCCTTTGCTTATGCCATAATTATACTAAGCTCTTAGTAATCTGGTGAACTGCATCTCAAATTACTGTCATCTGAAGAAGACATAACAAAAGGTTTTCTTCAAAATCTTTAAAACTTGCAAGTTCGAAGATTAAAACCGGTTTGTAATAATATATTCGATACTTATTCTGCTACTCTCTTGATGGAACCAAATTTTCAAATTAGGAGAAGTAAAACTCTTGTTATGTTTCATTACTTTATTAAGTTAAAACTAGTTTTAACTTTTATAATTATCCGCAAGGACCGAAACATGTGTCAGTCAGTCAGTGGTTCCTAATTCGGTTTGTAATCATTTTCACACATACGAGGGTGTATTTTTAAGTTCGCGGAATGGGAGGTTTTGAGGGTGGTGGGGCCGCAAATTCTACGGCATTCAGTGAGATATCATTAGTATATATACCGAGTATTATCATAACGAGGTAAGTAGTCTTTAAACTGTCGTCGATCAAGCAACTCAATCCGGAAGAAATTGTGAAGTATGGAGAAAATAAAGTTCTGCGCCGTTATAAAGTTACTTACTAAGTAAAGAAAAAGTGTTCAAATTAATTTGGAAGAGATATCATTTACTTACGGGAACTCTTGTCCAGGAAAAAATAATGCTATACAAGTTGAAGACAATTACCGTCGGACAGTGTGTTAAGATTAACACAGATCTAATGGAACAAATCGAAAAACATATTGGAGGATACATGTTTGAAGAAGGAACAACTCGCTAAAATGATTGAAGTATCTGAAATAACAATTTTTAAGGTCCTCTATAATCATTAGTAAGTACAAGATGGGTGTCTAGATTGCTCACACCGCCACAAAAACAGCAGCGCGTCGAGTGTTAAAGACAAGAATAGTTTTTTGGAGCAAATTGTTACTGGCAGTGAATCTTGGGTTTATCACTATAGAACTAAGTCTAAGCAAGATTCCATGCAGTGGCATAAAAAGGGTTAGAAATTCAAGATGTCGCAAACGGCGAAAAAGCTCATGGCGATGAAGAAGCAAAGAATGCATATTTTTAAGAAAAGCATAAATCAATTTTCACAAGTTAATTCATAGATCTTAGAAATGTGTTAAGGTTACAGGTGAATATATTGAAAAAAGAAACATAATTTTGAAATATTATTTTGCTTCATGTTACCTACAATTGGTTATCTGAGATAGTAAACCGTCTGAAATAATCTATAAAAGAAAATTATAGTATCTGACTTTTTATCAAAACTCTGAAGATATTAGAATGGAAAAAATGTACGTCTCAAGTAAATAAATATTATCAGTCTCCAATATTCTACTAATTGCATATAATTAAACTACATTTTTTTTATTTTCCGGTATTTCGGATAATATTAAAAAAAGTCTTACAAAGAAACATTGAACAATTTATTAACAATTATTTTTATGATAAAAAATATTTATGTACGTCAGGAGATAATTCAACAGAGTTCCTTGATATTTGCAAATAAATAAAATAAATGACAATAAAAAATAAAATAAAGAAACATCAGCTCAAAAAAAAAAAAAAATATGATTGTGAGTATAATAAACAGAAGAGAATCGAAACATCTGTCGCTGCTATTCACAAAATAATCCTCATTGAATACAAGAGACTCATACAAACATTCCAAAAAATTAAACGTTTAGTTCAGCATTTAAAGTCACAGAATCTTTGGAACTTTCTTCTGACAAAAGAAAATTAATCGGAGATAAGTATTTACAGTTTTAAGTCAATTTAAGGTAAATTTAAGATTGAGAAATAATATTTAGTTTCAACAGGACGGAACATCACCCCATTTCACTCGCATTGTTCTAGATCGTTTTGATGGGACATTTCATCAAATGAATTCACCTATGAATGGCCCGAGCAAAGTCCTGACCTGAATCCATGAACTGTTTTCTATAACCTCATAGGTTAAATTAATGTCCCAGACCAAACAAGTTGCAAAAATTAGCTGTAGGAATCATCCAAGTGATTCATAAAATTCCACATGAAGTAATAGCCATTGTTATAGGAGAATATGCAACCTGGCTTGCTTATTGTTAAGAAGTGACTCCAGAGAATGCTTAATACTACTTATATAGAGTTCTTGTACAAAGAATTATAAATTTCGAATTCTTTTAATCAGTATAATTTTACTATTACAAATCAACATAGTTACACTTAGTAATATGGACTACCAATATATGATGTTATGAAATTATCTGTATCAGCGAATACCTTCCAATAAATAATCGTAGTTAATCATCTGCACAAACGTCGTCCTCAGTGTGTAATTTTTCCCGCAAGCATCGCAAGCGAACGGTAAATCCAGCATCTCGTCATCTGAAATAAAGTGGTTTTGTCAAACACGTTTGTCGAAATTTTGCATGTTTTTGCAGGTTCACAATACCGTCATCTTTGGCTTGTATCCCTTTGAACTTGTAGGCCTTTCCGCAATCGCTGCATTTGAAAAAAAACTCCTTCTTTTTGTACATCGGTTTCTCAACTGAAAAAATACGTGCGTTATTATTTCGAACACGAACTGTACACTCATCCCATAAACGCTAAAATAGTGTCGAAGTGTTGTTAGTTGCAGTTAAGAAAGCATTTTAAAATAAAATAATCTTTATTTATTATACAATATTAAATATAGAAAAAAAATAGATTTTTTAAAACATGAAATGTATTTCTAGTAATTATTAAAAAAAATAAAGTTTTATTAATTATTCGTTACTCCTTGATAATGACATATTGTCGAAACTAGTCGGAGAAGAAATAATGAAAAAAATTGTGAAACAAACCAAGGTTTTTTTAGGTTCTAACAAAAAAAAAAAAAAATAAACGCCTTCGTAATTGCACATTCATTAAAAAGCGTTTTTATTGTATATTTATGAATCAAATATTTACGCAGTTCAATAAAGAATTTTTTCGTAATAAATATATTTTTTTAATTGAAATTCTACTAAGATTAGATGTGATAAAATAATTGTTCTTTAAACATTAATGTTTTAACAACCACGCAAAACTTATAAAAATCGTCACCTGGAGCCTAAAATGTATTTTTACTCACACAAAAAAAATAATGTTTCTTGAGTGCTCTAGATAAAAGTTTGACAAAAATATCATTTTTTTTTAATAGTAAAAGCACTAACATAGGTTTAGATGGTTACCAACTATAATAGTTTTTGGTTTAAAGCTCTAACATAGGTTTAGATGGTTACCAACTGTAATAGTTTTTGGTTTAAATTTGTTATTCAAGGATTCCTTGTTTCTTACAGTAATAAGTCGTAATATAGCCTTTTCAAATAATTCAGGTTGGAGACAAGGTCTTTAATATAAGCAAATTGATTAAAAAGGCAGATAGACTTCTGGTCGATAGCCTTTTGACAGATTAATACACTAACATATCATTTATTATTTATTATTAAAATGTAAACTTGTAATAATTTGTCAATGAAAATGTGTATTATTATTGAAACAAAATAATCAAAAATATGAACTGGGTAAATTTTTTATGTAGACGAGTCTCTTATGAAAGAATTCATCTTTTCAATTAATTTTTCCTATTTCGATGGCAATTAAAAGTAACCTTTCGTTTAGACAATAAAACAAAAATACAACACAATTTGCATGTATATTTATTTATATAAAACACAGATCTCTATATATTTTTGTTTTTCAAGTAACTTCAATACAGAAATATATTTTTGAGTTACGTGAAAATTTTATTGAAACACTTTGTTTACAAATTGATTTTCGACTAGATATAAATTTGGAGTACATCAGAGTACACAAATTAATTTGTGAAGAAAGTGTTTAATACAATGTTACTAATTTCAATACAATTAAAACAAAATCTTCATAATATTTCAGCTTTTTTAGATAAGAAAGTCTTTAATACAATTTTACTAACTTCAATACAATTAAATCCATATTAAAAATATCTTCATAAATTTTCAGTTATTTTGGTAGATATAAGCATTTTAGAAAATAAATAGTTTTATTGGAAGAAAACAAATTGTGTTTCACTAGTAGCTCAGTAAAATTTTATTTGACGATTGTCTGACTGAGAAATTATATAATCAGAAGAGAATCTGAAACAATTATAATACTAGATAATTATTCTAACGTTTGGTTATGTCTGCTCTTCATGTGGTACTCTAGATGGTGTTTTCTGAAAGCGGAGTACGGACACAAGTTGCACTTGTGCGCTCTTTTCTTGTTGCACTTGTCACACCAACTAGTCATCCAGGAATCCAACTCTTTTTTACATTTTCTACACATGTTCTTTATAACCGATGCACCTAAAAAATAATTTACAATGTAGTACATACAATTAGAGTTTCTTGCGAATATAATTATTCGAAAGAAACGATAGCTGTTTTTTTGATACCAAAATTCAATATATTTTAGAATTTTTAACTGTTTATTATTTATCTAGAGTTAACAGCCAATATGACATAAATTAAAACCAAAAAATATGATTAATTCGTATTGTTGTTTAAATATGATGTAAAGAATTACCGATGGATACATCTGGAATAGATTTTATATAATATAGACATATATTTTATTATATACAATCAAGAAACAATAAGAACTTATAATTATCCAGATAACATCTAATTCAAACTGACGCAATTTTCATTTTTGTATAATTTTTTACACCTTGAAGTTAAAGATTATTATTATTATTAATTGTTGGGTTACATTCTTGATAGAACTAGATATTCTAATTTGGTGTAGAAAAACACTTGCTATGTTTCAAAGTTTGGAAGTGTTATTCTTTACCAAATACGAGCATAACATATTTTCATGGATGCGGTTATAAACATATTGTCGCCAAACTCCTCTAAGGAGAGGGCACTAGAAGAAGAAGAAGGGTATAAGGACATCAACTTTGAACCGAAGTTAGTTAGTAGAAAATATAAAAATACTTACTTGAAACCATGATACATTAAAAATTAATGTCTAACCTTTGTATATTTTCGTGCTTTCTTTTCAAGAAGCTGGACGGTGACCTGGTTAAAAATTAAGGGTGAAAGGAAATTTCGGCTTTGCCAAACTTATTAAAATTTCCTGTTTTGAACAGCCACGTCTTTACTCAAAGCCTCAATGATTCAATCTTTTTAAACCTTGAAAGTCTGCTGAATGGTTTCGAATCATCTAGAAGTTGCTTTCAGTATTAAAGAGTGTGCGAAGGGGGAAATCTCTTTTAATAATAATAGAGATTTTTTGATCACCGCTGGAAGGACTTACCTGAATAACTTAATGAAGTTAAGTACTAGATTGTTGAGGTTGTTACTTAGGGAATCTCAATTGCATTTAAAATTAATAAAACTCGGATGTTTTAAGAGTTTAGTTTAATTATGAGGAGACACAGTTACAATTGTTTCACCACACCGTGGCTTCATCAGGCAGTTGAGTAATTAAGTTATTTCAGAAAAGAAAACCTATAGTAGTTTTGGACACAAGCTCTATTAAAGATTTTTTGTTGTATGCTTTAAGTTTCTCCCACAATTCCCAAATTATAGTCTCGAATGAATCAATGCTTCCTTACATTCATTATTTTCTCAAACTCCTCTGCTTTCTTCTTTACGTCATACTAGGCCTCATTCAGTTTCCTTTAATGCTGCTCTATTTTAAGTAAACAAAGATTATCTTTGTAAACATTACCCAACAATTTTCTTTCGAATCAACAATTGCTCCCATTTGTCTTTACTTGATTAACGTAACTCTTTAATATGATACTTTTTGTTTTCAAGTTGTCAGCTCTGATCTGAATATGAGGGATATGCCTCTTTTCGTTTCTATTAGCATTGATGATCTCATATTCAATAGCCTGTAATTTTTGAGTTAACTGTGTGACTTAAGTTAAAATGTAAGTAATACTTTGTACTTTGTGTGGGTTAGTATAAAACCAACTCAACTGACATCACCTGCTAAACAACGAACGATGTTCTTTCGACCAAGAGAATGTCGATATAAATAGTCCCCGCTTTTTGGTCAATAGATTCGGATAAAAAGAACTGAAAAGATGAAGTGCATCTTTTTGCCCTTAAAACAAGAAATTGTTTCTCAATGCGGATTAACCAAATATGGTCAATGACAGCAACAGGAAACCAATGCATTAAAGGCTCGACAAGAGCATTAGTCCAATCATCACGAATTCAAACATACACTCTACTGATCTTGGAACTCGAACACCAAGACAGTGAGGAAAAGGGAGGAAAATATTAAAATTGCAAGGCGTCTCAGGTGGTCAGTTTATGAAAACCTTGCAAAATCGCGAAGTGGATTTTTAAGAGCTTTCGCCAAACCGGAAAAAATATAGAGACTAAATATAGAGATACTCGGTATTAACTTCAAGACGTTCAATGGGCCAATGCTGGAAAGATCATGGTAAATACCAAAACCATGTATTGTTCAGGAAATCAAGACGGTTCGCGCAAATACGAAGTTGGTATAATTTTAAGCAAAAGCATGAACAAAACAGGTAATTTCATTTCATACTCAAACATAATTATAATGATACAACTAAACACAAATACAAATAGGACCAAATGGTGATGTGACCATCATAGTACCTTTCCTATATTTTTCTCGAAAACTATTTTTATACAAACAAGTTATTCTTAATAATTAGTTCAATTTTGGAAAGTTTACAATTACTTGTTACATAAATTTCCTTCTTGGATCTTAACGGCGTTCACTTGGTGGTACATTTCAATATTAAGAATAAAGAAAACACTTTTAAAAAGTAAAAGTGTGTTCTTTATTCTTAAAATAAATTTCCTGTTTATCGTATAGTTGTTAGCAATATGCCAAAAATATCAATTGCTTTTATCTTCGAAATTTTGAAATCTTTTCACAAGTAATGTGAAAATCAGAAACGATTATCTCAAAAACTGTAACTGGAAAGATTCTAATGTTACCGAAATTTAAAATTTTGAGTGTGTTTTTGGTTAATTTAGAAAGTTTCAAGCTGATTTCAATTGTTTTTATATGTCATTTATGTCTCCAAGGAGTTTAGAATGTTTTTAATAAATAAGGCTGTAATCGCAAGCGATTATCTCAAAAACTGTAACTGAAGCGATTTTAATATTACTAAAATTTAAATTTTGAGTATGTGTTTGGTCGATTTAGAAAATTTCAACTAGATGACAAATGTTTTTATAATTATTTTACACCGTTGAATTATTCAGAAAATTTTCTAAAACTAAGACTATTATCACACAGGATTATCCCAAAAAAAACTGTAACAACAATTAGATTTTTTTAAAGTTTTTTTTAATAGATCAATAAAATTGAAAGTCGACAGCAATTGTTTTTATATTGTTTCCACATTGTCAAAATATTTAGAAAGTTATCCAGAAGTAAGGCTATAATAATGTGGGATTATCATACAAACTGGAATTCGAGAGATTCTAAAATTACCAAAATTGTTTTAAGTTTAAAATTGGTAAATTTAAAAAGGTCGATGGAAAATGTTTTCGTATTTTTTTAAGGTCGTCAAACTGTTTAGAAAATTTTCGAAAACTAGGGGTGTAATTACATGGGATTAACCCAAAATCTGTAAATAAAAGGATTATAAAATTATTGTAATTAGAGTTTTAAGCAGTTTTTTGATAAATTTTTAAATCGATAGTAATTGTTTTCATATTTTTTATCACGTTTTCCAAACCAATTATAATTAATTCTTAAATAAGGGTGTAATCACATTGGATTGTCCCAAAAACGAAAACCGTAGGGATTGATTTGTAAATGAAAGTTTTGTTTTGTTCCATAATTACTTTATCAGTTTCCTGACATATGTTTCGACAATCACTTGTCATTTTCAAAGTGGTACAAATCCACCCCTGTAATTATGTTACATCAAGAATGTAGCAGCGAAAGTATTAATTTTACCGTAGGGAAAATTCAAATTAAATAAACAATTAACTTTGTTGGTATCACTTTTTATATATATAATTTATTTATTTATTTATTTATATAAAAAGTGATACCAACAAAGTTAATTGTTTATTTATTTTGAATTTATCAAGATGTATCATGAAGTGAAAGCCTCCACAATTACTTATTTACCGTAGGGATTTGTAAATCACTAGAATTGATATTTTTATGGATCTAGAAAGTGTAAAGTCGATGGCAATTGTTTTAATTTTTTTTCGCATCAACAAAATATTTAGAATATTTTCAAAAGTGAGGTTATAATCAGATGGGGTTATCCCAAAACCTGTAACCAGACGGATTCTGAAATTATTAAAATTAGAATTTTGAGTATGTGCTTGATAGATTTAGGAATTGCGATGGCAATTGTTTTTATATTTTTTCACATCATTTTTTTTAAAAGAAATTATATTACAGGTTTGTAATAACATAGAATTATTCTTATATTATAACCTCAAATAGAGGGATTGTAAAATTAGTAAAATTATAATTTCAAGTAAAATTTTGGTAGATTTTGAAAGTTTCAAGTTGTTAGCAATTGTTTTTATATTTATTTCATATCGTCAAAATATTTCGAAAGTTTTTCAAAATCACGTGGGATTATCCCAAAAACTGTAATGCGGAGGATTATAAAAACTAAAACTTTGTGTGTGTTTTTGGTGGATTTAGAAAGTTTTAAGTCGATAGCAATTCTTTTTACGTCGTCAAAATATTCAGAAATTTTCCAAAATAAAGGCTTTATTAACGTGGGATTATCTAAAAAAACTGCAACTTGGAGTAATATAAAATTATTAAAATTGAAATGTTTGTTATGTTTGGTATATTTTGAAATTATTGAGTTGACTGCCATTGTTTCTATGTTTAATTCAGCATCAAATCAGTAAATCATAAACGAAAATTTTAATTAAAAGTTGTAAAACGTAAATAAACATAACATTATTGCAAATTTTAATAGATTTATTCAAACAAATTTTTCAAATAATTTTTGTTTTACTGATTGGAGGTTGTGATAGAGAACACCCACCCACCCTACATATACATATAAATTTTAATTCCTTATCGTCTCGCGGTTTCCAATCAAATTAATTGCAAAATTTTCTGAATACAAAAGAAATTAAAAAGATAAAATTTTTGAATGAGTAAATTAGTAAAAATTTGATGCTAAATTAGATAAGATAAACTATAGAAAATCATTTCAATTTAAATAATTAAAGTTATCATGTATATGTAGGGTGGGTGGGTGGCCTCTATTCCACCTCCAATCAGTAAAATATAAGTGAGGGTTTTAATTAAAAGTTATAAAATGTAAACAAACAGAAAATAATTGCATTTGATGTATTCATACAAATATTTAAAATCATTTTTGATGATGTTTTACTGACTGGAAGGTGGGATAGAGGCCACCCACCCACCCTTCATATACCTATTAACTTTAATTACTGATCGCCTCGTGGTTTGCAATAACTTCAATTACAAAATTTGAATAAAAGAAATTAACAAAGTAAAATTTTTGAGTGTGTAAATTAATAAAAATTATATACATAATACTTGGAAAGGCTTTAAATCAAGTTTAGATAAGATTAGCTATAGAAGGTTATTTATATTTAAACTTAAATTTGGATTATGCTTTATTTTTTATTACATACGAGGTTTTATTGTATTTTAAGCACCAAAATCATAAACGATTAGTATTTGAAGTTATCATGTTTATGTAGGGTGGGTGGGTGGCCTCTATCCCCCCTCCAATTAGTAAAACATAAGCGAGGGTTTTAATTAAAAGCTCTAAAATGTAAAAAAACAACATAAAAATATGGTAATGTGGCCATAATAGTAATTTCCTTACATTTTTCTCGAAAACTATTTGTTTTACGAAAAAATGCTATTCTAGATAATTTGCTCAACCTTAGATTCTTTACAATTTCTTGTTTTAATTTTTTTTTTATAGTTTATTAGCAATAGGCCAAAAAATTTAATAAAACTTGTTTAATTTCTCATTATCTTTAACTTTTGTTTAAATAGTTTTTTAATATTTTCATATTAAAAGAAATATCGAGAAAAAACAAAAAAACGCCTCGAGTAAACATCCACTTTCGGTTTATGGATGTTCACCAAAAGCTTTTCAATTCCATGAAGGCAAATTAAAGAGAAAAAGGAACTTTGGTAGGAAACGAATTTCACGGTTTCGAAATTTGAGGGATTATTTTGAAAGCAGCTCCATAGAACTTATCCACTCTGCTGTAAATAAGGTGAAAATAGCAATGATGATATCCAACCTCTGGTAGGAGACGGCTCCAGAAGAAGGAGACTGTACCTAAAGCATCCTGTTCGTTGATCGCTTATATTCATCACCAAATCTTTAATTTTATATTATGTTAAATAATCCCTTTTCTGTTTCTTCGTTAGTAATCGTTTTTTTTAAAATTTTTACTCGAACTATTGAAGCGTCTGGACCTTTTGAACATAATGAAGAATTTAGTGAAGAAAGTTTTCTAAGAAGAAGTTATAAATACTATGAAGATTATTTTGGAATTGTTTGTTAAAAACTTTAGCGCCGTATATTGAAAATTCTACATAACGCTCGAATAAAAAAAAATTGCGGTATTAACTTTAACACACCTTCTGACATATCCACAACAGATGTTTCAGACGAGGCAACCAATCCTAAAGCCACTAAATGATGGATTGCCATCGATCTTAATAAAACAACTTGCTTTCTCGTTCTTCAGACGCAGAATACTTTTTAATCAATCTGTGATGTCTGGAATATTTCTCTGATTTTGGAAAATGCATTAGTAACGCCCATAATTGAAAGTAGGAAGAACAACATAGTAAGCTTTATATAAAACGTATTCGAGAAAATCATTGCGATTTCTCTGCGATTGTTTTCATAGTATTATAGCAAAGGACAGCATGATATAAGAAACGACCGAACTTCTTATAGTAATCAACAATTTATGATGGATTCCATGGAGAAAGACCATGACGTTCACTTCAAGCCAAATTCGGCAAGATAATGGTGAACCTTCATCATAAAGACCTTCTATTGCAGTTATCTAGAGTATTGTTGGATTAAATGATGGATTACAAGGATTGTAAATTTATTTTCGTTATTGTGCGAAGATCTTACAGACCTTTCCAACACAAGAATAATTATTTAGAATGATTTCTTAGAATGAATTAAACTGATGCAGCCATAGTCAAGCAAAGATCTATAGACTGCCTTACAAATTTTTGTTGCTTACCTTAAACTTTTAAAATCTTGAGTCTTCTATATTAAACTTGAATTGACATTGCTTAAAACATTGTTTATTTCATAGGATTCCCATGTAGGTGCACGTTGAGGATGGTACAATAGTAATTCCAATTACTTTAATCAGATTAGAGATAGTGTGAGCAATTCTAGTTTCAGTAGGATTTCTTAGAATTCTCCATATTAAACCCCACTTTTTGATGCAATTAATAATTGTCTAAAGTAATGAAAGGGCTACTAGTAAAGAGTTAGCATGTTATAGCACATGGGAACTCTTGCCATATCATCTGCAAACTGTGGAGTATTCAGTAAGAGATTAAAATAGTTAGGATTGGAATCATAAACAATATGGTAAAATAAACTCTATAATGAAGAAGGTAGAGGATATTTTAAAAAAATAACATTTATAGTCTAACAATCTCAGGCTGGCCAGTTGCGCTGTGGCAAATGGGCGGGCGTAGGGTAGGAGAAAGGGCATCGGTATAATACGGAGCGCGTTCGTGCGTTTGGGACATTCATTGACAAAATTATCATGGAGTTTAATTGTAAGGTGACAGGACGCGTGCTGTTAATAAACCGCCCGACTTTTGTTTTCGATTGTACTCGGAAAAATGTATGTGCCTCTCGCTTAGATTCTCATATATCACTCTCTGCGCGGCCCGCCTCCTCGTTGGCCAGGCTGACATTGCTAGACTATAGTTGGAAAGTTTAATTTGACTGTACATTCTATTGGCTACATTTATTATGGCAAGATAAACATCTTTATTGAAGATAGTAGTAGAATTACAATAATAATACAACATAACAATTATTGTGTTGCTTCTCTTCTTCTTCATTGGCTATCGACTAATGGTTTTTCAGTTCAATGATTATTATTTTATCTCGATTATTTTGTATAAAATATTTCAATATGAATTAAAATAAATGCAAAAGTAAGGGATTTACATAGTTAATAATAAGGTATACAGATTAATAAAGTATATAAAAAGGAGATGAAGAAGATCATTGGGGAACACCTAGGAATAGGAAATTATCATAGTTTCATTTGAGTATAAATTATTTAAATTCTATATTGGCTACGATTATTATTTTTCTCTTTATTTTTCTACATTAACAACAAGTGTATACATTATTTTTATTATTTATTCAACTAAAATCTTTAGGAATGACAATTGAAACGTCTTAAAAAGAAAGTAATTACTAATACTAATAGAAGTGTAAATTCAAGGTTATATTACATACATGTAATTATTTATCAGCATCATTCCAATGTATGGTGATGTTATGTTTGCTGAACATGTGATACTCTAAATGTTGTTTTCTGAAAGATGAGTGGGGACACATGGTGCACTGGTACATCCTTTTCTTGTTGCACGGGTCGCACCATCTCGATGCCCAAGATTTCATCGCTTTGTTGCATTTCTTACATTTGTTCTTCCGTACTTTGGCACCTAAAAAAGTATTTTATAATAAAAGATGAAATATAAAATTTTGCTAACAGAGAAACCCAAATTTTAGTTTTAATTCTTGTTTATACAAAACATGTAAAGATAGAATATACTTTGCTTATATATTATATTATACCGAAATGTCATGAGAAATATTTATTTGTGTGTTCCCAAAACTGAAAATTAAATGGATACTTCATAACTACGATTCTTAAATTCCTACGCTAAATTAACTAGGGATAATTTTTTTTTTCAACTAACTACTACAAGTATAGCGATAATTTCTACATTATATTAGCTAGACAAGTAATTTGTTAGAAATTCCCTATGTTTCATATGTCGTTGTCAATAGCTAATCGTATTATGCAAAAATTTGCGCTAGATAGGTTAAAAGTATGCTGACACAGGAATACAAATAGAAACGTATGGCTTATTTTTTTGGAGCGTTTTAATAAGTCAAGAGAGGAATACTGGAGACCAGATTATGATAGGCATTACGACATGGGATGTTACACAAATGACAAATGTTTTACTCTAAATTATATAAGAAATATGGTAGAATAAGTGTTTCTCTATTTCGGTGTTGGATTAAGATATATAGGTCTGTAATGTAAGGATTTTACAAATTTTAAAGACCGAAAATGAGCTAAACCTATAATGAGACTAAAAATTCTAAAGATTCTAGTGATTTTAAATAGATTATAAAGATTTATAAGGCTCTATAATTTATTAAAATTCAAAGGATACAAAAGTTTCAAAATATTCAAAAGTTTAAAAAAATTCACAAGATTTAAGAGATTCAAAATATTGAAAATACAATATTCTTAGGATTTTATAGATTCTCATTCTCATGATTGTAAAGTTTTTAGAGATTCAAAAGATTCACGAGAATCTAAAGATTCCAAAAGTATTGAAATTTTAAATGATTCTAAATACTTTAAAACATCATATTTTTACAGATTTAAACACATTCTAAAGAGATTTTATAGATTCTATTGATTTTTATAATATCAAGTTGTACATTTTTTGTCAATTTTGAAGATTATAAAAATTTTAAGTGTTAATCCATTAATTCAATTCTAAGTTATTTTTCACATGATTTTGTGAATAACAGTTTTAAAATAAATGTATTTTTAATGATTTTAAGAGAGACAGAAATGTTTACAATATAAAACCTCTATAAAACTATAACATTCTTGGCATCATTAATACTTTTGAGAATCTTTAAATTCTAATGTAAATTTTAATGTATGTTTAAAAATGTTGATTTTAAATCAATTTTTTTAAACAATTTAGAAATTTTGAACATTCTCAAGAACATAAATGATACTAAGGATATTACATATTTTAATAAATTTTAGAATCATTAGCATTCTCCGCATATTAATCAAAACATTTAAATAATTTTAGCAATGTCAAAAATTAAAAAAATATAATCTTAGGATTTAAGATTTAAATTTAAAAAAAGTTGTTTAAGCGCCTGAAGATTTAAAATAGATAAAAAAACCTACATTTTAAAGAACCATTTTTTAAATTTTCTACAGATTCTAAAGCTTCCCAAAATAGCAACAAGTTTTAAATATTTAAAAAATAATTTAGAGATTTGAAAGATTCTAATGATTCTTCAAAAATTCCTGAAACTTCTAGGATTCTAACGATCAAGTATTTCTCAACATTCTCAGCGTTTTAAAAATTCTAAAGATTTCTAAAATTATAATAAATAGTATTACCTTAACGGATAGTAATGTGTTAAAACTAGAATAACACTAGAAAATTTGAAGTTTGTAGTGATTTTAAAGATTTTCAATAGATTATAAAGATTCTACAGAGATACTTTAGGTTTTAAAAATTCAAAGGATTCTATATATTCTAAAGTTTTAAAAGATTTAAGAGTTTTAGAGGATTTAATTAAAAAATTGTAGATTTAAAAAGAAATTGAGATTATAGAGATTTTAAAGAGTGTTTTAATGCTTTAAAAATCCAAAATATTCTAAAGTCATTAAATATTCAAAAGTAATCCAAAAATTCTTAAGATTCGAAAAGTTTTAAAGATTATACAGCTTTTAAATAGATTATAAAGATTCTAAAATAATTTTTAAAGCTTTACTAAATCTAAAGATTGCAAAGATTCCAACGTTACAAAAGATTCAAAGAATTGTAAGTATTCAAAAATTTCTGGATTCTAAAGATTCGAAAGGTTTTAACAGATTTTAAATAGATTATAAGGATTCTGAAAGAATTTTTAAAGCTTTACTAATTCTAAAGATTCTAAAGATTCCAACGTTACAAAAGATTCAAAGAATTGTAAGTATTCAAAAATTTCTAGATTATAAAGATTCGAAAGGTTTTAATGATTTTAAATAGATTACAAACATTCTAAAGAGATTATTAAGGCTTTATAAATTCCAAGATTTTAAAGATTTCAAAGTTTTAAATTCAAAGATTTAAGATATAAAATATAGTAAAATTCTAAATTTTAAAGATTCGAGTTTTAAAGATTCTAAAGATACAAAAGATTTAAATGATTCAAAAGACTGAAAGTAATAATAAACATTTGAAAATTCTATAGATTCTACATATTTCAAATTTTCAAAATATATTAAAAAAAAAACAAATCAAAAGTTCTAGATTCTACAGATTCGAAACGTTTTAAAGATTTTAAATAAATTACAGAGACTTTTAAATACATTTTAAATATTCTAAAGAGTTTTTTTTGGGCTTTAAAAATTCTAAATAAATTACAGAGACTTTTAAATACATTTAAAGATTCTAGAGTTTTTTAGGCTTTAAAAATCCTAAAATTTCTATTCCAAAGTTTCAATAGATTTAATAGATTTAAAAGTGTAAACACTTAAAAAATTTTAGATTCTAAAGATTAGAAAGGTTTTAGACATCCTAAAGATTAAAAAGAGATTCCTAAACCTTTAAAAATTTTAAAGATTCCAAAGATTTCAACATATTTAAACGATTTAAAAGTTTGTATTTCAAAAATCCTAGATACTAAATTCGGAAGGTTTTAAAGGTTTTAAATAGATTATACAGATTCTGTAAAAGATACCAAAAATTATAGATTCCCAAGATTCGAAAGGTTTTAAAGATTCTAAAGATTTTTAAATGGAATATAAAGGCTTAAAAATTTCTGAAAATTCTAAAAATACAAAAGATTTAAAGATTCAAAAGACTGAAAATAATATTAATCATTTAAAAATTCTATAGATTCTAAATATTCCAAAATATTGAAACTATTCACAAGATTCGAAAGGTTTTAAAGATTTTAAATAAATTACAGACATTTCAATAAATTTTAAAGATTCTAAAGAGTTTTTTCCGTTTTAAAAATTCTAAAATTTCTATTCCAAAGTTTCAAAAGATTCAAAAGTGTAAACACTTCAAAAATTTTAGATTCTAAACATTAGAAAAGTTTTAAACATCCTAAAGATTTTAAATATAATATAAAGATTATAAAGAGATTCCTAAACCTTTAAAAATTTTAAAGATTCCAAAGATATCAACATATTTAAACGATTCAAAAGTTTGTATTTCAAAAATTCTAGATACTAAATTCGGAAGGTTTTAAAGGTTTTAAATTGATTATACAGATTCTGTAAAAGATACCAAAAATTATAGATTCCCAAGATTCGAAAGGTTTTAAAGATTCTAAAGATTTTAAATGGAGTGTAAAGGCTTAAACATTTCTGAAGATTCTAAAAATACAAAATATTTAAAGATTCAAAAGACTGAAAATAATAATAATCATTTAAAAATTCTATAGATTCTAAATATTCCAAAATATTGAAACTATTCACAAGATCTAAAGATTCGAAAGGTTTTAAAGATTTTAAATAAATTACAGACATTTCAATACATTTTAAAGATTCTAACGAGTTTCTTCCGCTTTAAAAATTCTAAAATTTCTATTCCAAAGTTTCAAAAGATTCAAAAGTGTAAACACTTCAAAAATTTTAGATTCTAAACATTAGAAAAGTTTTAAACATCCTAAAGATTTTAAATATAATATAAAGATTATAGAGAGATTCCTAAACCTTTGAAAATTCTAAAGATTAAAAAGATATATTTAAACAATTCAAAAGTTTGTATTTCAAAAATTCAAAAATTCTAGATACTAAATTCGGAAGGTTTTAAAGGTTTTAAATAGATTATATAGATTCTGTAGAGATATACCAAAGATACCAAAAATTATAGATTCCCAAGATCCGAAAGGTTTTAAAGATTCTAAAGATTTTAAATGGAATATAAAGGCTTAAAAATTTCTGAAGATTCTAAAAATACAAAAGATTTAAAGATTCAAAAGACTTAAAATAATAATAATCATTTAAAAATTCTACAGATTCTAAATATTCCAAAATATTAAAACTATTCACAAGATCTAAAGATTCGAAAGGTTTTAAAGATTTTAAATAAATTACAGACATTTCAATACATTTTAAATATTCTAAAGAGTTTTTTACGCTTTAAAAATTCTAAAATTTCTATTCCAAAGTTTCAAAAGATTCAAAAGTGTAAACAATTCAAAAATTTTAGATTCTACAGATTAGAAAAGTTTTAAACATCCTAAACATTTTAAATATAATATAAAGATTATAAAGAGATTCCTAAACCTTTGAAAATTCTAAAGATTCCAAAGATATATTTAAACGATTCAAAAGTTTGTATTTCAAAAATTCTAGATACTAAATTCGGAAGGTTTTAAAGGTTTTAAATAGATTATACAGATTCTGTAGAGATATACAAAAGATGCCAAAAATTATAGATTCCCAAGATTCGAAAGGTTTTAAAGATTTTAAATGGAATATAAAGGCTTAAAAATTTCTGAAGATTCTAAAAATACAAAAGATTTAAAGATTCAAAAGACTGAAAATAATAATAATCATTTAAAAATTCTATAGTTTCTAAATATTCCAAAATATTGAAACTATTCACAAGATCTAAAGATTCGAAAGGTTTTAAAGATTTTAAATAAATTACAGACATTTCAATACATTTTAAAGATTCTAAAGAGTTTTTTACGCTTTAAAAATTCTAAAATTTCTATTCCAAAGTTTCAAAAGATTTAATAGATTTAAAAGTGTAAACACTTAAAAAAAAATAGATTCTAAAGATTAGAAATGTTTTAGACATCCTAAATATTTTAAATATAATATAAAGATTATAAAGAGATTCCTAAACCTGAAGATTCTAAAAATACAAAAGATTTAAAGATTAAAAGACTGAAAATAATAATAATCATTTAAAAATTCTATAGATTCTAAATATTCCAAAATATTGAAACTATTTACAAAATTTCTAAAATTTCCAAAGTTTCAAAAGATTTATAAGATTCAAAAAAGTGTAAACACTTCAAAAATTTTAGATTCTAAAGATTAGAAAAGTTTTAAACACCCTAAAGAAAAAGATTCAAAAGAATCTGAAAGTACCAAAGATATATAAAACTTTAAATGACTAAATATTCTATTTAATTAAATTTAGAATCATTAGTGTTTTTAGAATATTAATCTAAAACATTTTAAAAATCTTAAATATGCTAAAAATTTTAAAAACTTACGATTTGAAAAAAAATTGAAGATGCTTAAACATCTGAAGATTCAAAAAAAGGAAACCCTATATTCGAAAAATTCCTAAGATAAGATAATGAGTCTGAAGGTTTTAAATGTTTAAAAATTGTGAAATTAAAAAGATTCAAAAGATTATAAAAATCTTAAGATTGTAATGGTTGTTAAAAAATTCTAGTTTTGGACATTCTAAAATAATTTTAGAGGCTCTACAGATTCTGAAGAATTTACAAATTCTTATGAATCTAAAAATTATCTATGATCGTCGATTTTAAGCATTCTAATGATTTAAATGATTTTCAAGACTCCAGAAACTATAATGATTCCAATAATTCATATTCTTATTTTAAAGGATTCTGTTAATTCCAAAAATTACATAGGATTTAGATACTAATTTAAATAAATTTGAAGATTATCATATTTTCAATATTATTTCTGTAAATATATTAACGGTCTTTCTTAGTTTCTGAAGGTTCTAAAAATTCAAATGACCTGGAACATTCAAAATACGAACAAAATAATCAAGATTCCTTGGGCAATAACTTTCGAAAAATTTTAAGGTTGCTACAAGCTAAGATTTGAAAGAGTATAAAACAATATATAATTCTAATGGTTTTAAAAGAATTGAATGTATGATTCTGACGAACTAACAATTCCAAGTATTCTAAAGATTCAATCGATGTAGAAGATTATACAGATTTTAAAGATTCAAATAACTTTTAAGATTCTTCATAAACACCTGAAATTTGGATTCTAACTATTTAATTCTTAAAATTCTCAACGTTTTAAAAATGCTAATAATTTTCAAACCGATAATAAAATAGTATTAAGTTTCAATAGATAATAAAAATTTTAAAGATATTCTTCAAAAATTCTAATTAATCTAAAGTTTTAAACGATTGAAAAGATTCAAAAATTTTAGGTTCTAAAGATTCGAAAGGTTTTAAAGATTTTAAATAGATTATAATGCTTCTAAAGACATATTTGAAGATTTAAAAATCCAAAAAATTTTATTCCAATGTTTCAAAAGATTCAAAAGTTTGTAAGTATTCCGAAATTCTAGATTATAAAGATCAGAAAGATTTTAAAGATTCTAAAGATTTTAAATAGATTATAAAGATTTAAAAAAAAATAAACAAAAGGAAATATTCGAAAGATTCAAAAGATTTAGAAGATTATCATGATTTTAAAGATTTTAAAGATTCTAATGATTTTTAAAATTCGTCATAAACTCCTGAAACTTCTAGGATTCTATTTTATATTTGATCCTCAAAATTCTCAACGTTTTAAACATTCTTTTCAAAGATTTTTAAACCGATAATAAATAGTATTACGATTTAAAAGATTATAAAATATTTCTTAAGGCTGTAAAGTTCTAAAGATTGTAAATATTCTAAAGTTTCAAAAGTCTATAAGTATTACAAAAATTCTATATTCTAAAGATACGAAAGATTTTAAAGATTCTAAAGATTTTAAATAAATTATAAATTGCACCTATATTGCATTGAATTTTATTTATTCTTCATACAAGATGTATTTTTATTAACGCACCTATAAATAAATATTCTAAAGATATTTTTAAGGCTTAAGTAATTCTAAAGATTCTAAAGTTTATAATATTCTACAGGATTTAAATATTTTAGATAGATTATAAAGGTTCTAAAGAGTTTACGAGTGCTTTAAAAATTCTAAAGATTCGAAAGTTTCAAAATATTTAAACGATTCAAAAGTTTGCAAGTATTCCAAAGTTTCTAGATTTTAGATTTGAAAGGCTTTACAGATTTTAAATAGATTACAGACATTCTAAAGAGATTTATAATGCTTTCAAATTTCTAAAGATTCTAAAGATTCCAAAACTTCAAAAGGTTTTATATATTGTAAGTATTCCAATTTTAGATTCTAACAACGATTCGAAAGATTTTAAATAGATTATAAAGATTCCAAAGTTTCAAAAGATTTATACGATTCAATAGTTTGTATTCCAACAATTATAGATTCTAAAGGTTTTGAAAATTCTAAAGCGTTTTACGGTTAAAAAGGTTCAAAAAATTTTAATATTTTAATAATCGATTTTGAGAACTCTCGAGATTCTAATGATTCTACAAATTATTATAAATCAAATGATTGCATTAATTCTAAACATTCTAAAAATTATAAATATTATTAACTTTAAAATTACTTTGGACTGTTTAAGATTCAAAAACCATTGATAAACCTAATGATTTTTTTAAATAAATTATTATTTAATTCTAAAAATTATCAATAATAATAGCTTTTTCTTAATCCCTGAAGGTTCCAAAAATAATCTAGAGCATTTAAAATAGGAACAAAAATAAAGCAAGGTTCATTAGTATACCAGTTTTGAAACAAATTAAGGTTACTGGGGCTAAGATTTTAAAGCAATTGCTAATTCCAATGGTTTTAAAAGAATTGAATTGATGTTTAAATGATTTAAAAGAACTAAAAATTCTAGATTCTAGAGATTCTAAAAATTTAAAATATTTACAAGATTCAAACGATTCGGAGAATTATAATCTCCTGAATCTATTTATGAAGATTTTAAACATACTAAAAAATTTAGAGAAGTTTTATAAAAATCTAAACTTTTCCAACGATCCTTTAAAACATTTTAAAATTCTAAATATTTCTAAACCGAAAATAAATAATATTACGTCAAGAGGTAGTGATGTGTTAAAACTAGAATACAATTGGAAATTTTAAAGGTTTTAGTGAGTTTAAAGATTTTAAAGATTTTAAAAAAATTCTAAAAGTTACAAAGTTACAAAAGATTTAAACGATTTAAATTGTAAGTATTCCAAAAATTATACATTCTACAGGTTTTAAACATTCTAAGGAGTTTTAGAAATATTTCTCAAGATTTTAAATATTCTAATAATTCGCTTTTAACTCTAGAAATTTTAAAAATTCTATACATTTCTATGAATTAAATGATTGGAATAATAATTCAAAAATAAATTATTTGACTCTTTAAGATTTTAAAAACTATTGAAAGATTAAATTATTATATTCAAGGGCCTCTTTTGATTCCAAAAATTGTTTGAGTTTATTCCCTAATAGTGGATTGTTAAAACTAGAATAACACTAATTTGTTTTTAGTTTTTTCATGATTCTAAAGATTCTAAGTAGATTCTAAATATTTTAAAGATTCTTAATTTTCAAAGGATTTAAAAGAATCAAAAAATTCTAAATATTCTAAAAATCTTAAAGATTTTATATCTATTAAATATTTATATTTAAAGAATATTCCAATTCCAATGATTTAACAAATTTCGAAAGCTCTAGAGGTTCTAATGATTGAACAAACTTTTATGAATCAAATGATTTGAATCATTTTACATATTCTAAAAATTATAAATATATTTTATCTCTAAAGTCTAGATTTTACTAGAGTACTGCAAGTGTTACAAACGGAGAAGTTCTACGATGAGTAAGTAGAGATCGCGAACTTTTGACTGCAATAAAAAGTAGAAAAGTGGCATATCTGAGACATATCATGATGCGGAATCAAAAATATTATATTCTTCAAATAATCATAGAAGGCAAGATTGAAGGAATGGGAGGAAAAAAGATATCGTGGCTCAGGAATATCAGACAATAGACTGGACTGAATACTATCGATAGTCTGGCTCATACACTCAGAAGCCGAAAAGAAGTCAATCATATTGTCACAAACATCCATTAATGGATAAATGCATCAAAGAAGAGTGAAAACAATATGTTCTAGACATACATAAGATTTACCTTAAGAATAATAATAGTGTTTAATTATAAAACATTGCCCATAAATTTCTTTATTAAACGTAGTTTACATAAAATATATAAATACAGATTTTACTATTCTAAAGATTAAAATTAGTATACAAGCAATATAATTAACATATATTTTCCATTATATTTATAACATAGACTATCAGATAATTTTTCCATTGAAATGATTTTAATCTTACACATTAAGACTCTCTTTAAATTAAAATACTGCTGAACGTAAAGATTTCACAATTTGAAATTTGAATCATTTGAAATGACAGACTTTTTATGTGGATTATTTTGTACATACATATTTGTAACAATTTTCACATATTCAATATTAAAGCACAAATATGAAATATTTATATTTATTACATATTTATATTTAAAAAATTCAAAACTACATTAGTTACCATCATATAATCATGTTGATTAAAAACAACACTACTTTGATTTGAAAAAAAAACGAGTTATTTAGTTAAGATAAAAGTTAAATTTTTAAATAGAGTTTGAGTTATATGCTATGAAATTATTTGTAAAAATTGTTTTACGAAATTTTGGTTTCATTTATTGGCTGTTTATTTCACTTTACAAAAATGTAACTAGGAAAAAATAATAGTATAAATTAAGTGCTGGAAAACATAAATTTGTAAAAACTAATACTTTGTTGGATTCAAAAAATGCATTCATTCTTCGGTTATAATTTTGGATAAATTAGGAACTAGATATTGGAGAAAGCTTACCTTATTAAAAATACTAATTACTTAATTTAATTGCTTAGTTTAATACTTATATTTAAACAATAATATTAAGAGCTTATTTTTCGCATCAATTTCTAAATCGATTGGTTTGATGGTTGATTTACATTGACTTTTATTGTTATCTTATAAAATAGAGACTCCATATTGTTTTTTTACTTAGGCTATTATAGCACTTCAATTACGACCGATCATATTGTTGTATATTTTATATAATTACACAGACAATAATGATAATATTTTGTGAAAGAAAGTGTTAGCATATTTTCTGTGTAATTATCAAATCTATCTTCACGTTACTTTCGAAACCACGTTTATATTATATATACAGGGTGACTGACGAAAAACCTTTGGTGCTGTATCTCGCTTATTTTTGATCTGATTTGAATAAATAAAACATCAAATTAAATGATTTTTAAAAGACTTTAATATGAACTGTACTGATATTTTTTCTTGCATCCAGTTTTTGACAAAAGACGATCAACTTTTTTTTCAAATTGCACTGTATATATATTTTGTACTGATCCGCAAGGAGATTTTTTTCTGAATCTAAATTTGTAAACGATTTTATCCATTCATCAAACCAAAGTCGAGAAATTGAGGATTAAAAAAAAATTAATAATCAAATACCCATAGTAAACAATATGCAGAGCCTATTCCAAATGTCAAAAGTGACAGTGTCAGTCATTGGTACAATACTGCAATGATTTTTTAATTTCATAATAAAAATGTTGCAAGATTTCAAAAACTGAAAAACGATTTCTGTAGAAGCACAAAATTCTAGTACAGTGTTTGAAATATTGCAACATTTTAATTATGAAATAATTAAAAATCGTTGCAGTATTGTATCAATGTCACTGTCACTTTTGACATTTAAAATCGGGTCTGTATATTGTTTACAATGGATACTTGACTTTTTATTAATTTTTTTAATCCTCAATTTCTCGACTTAAGTTTGATGTATGGATAAATTTGTCTACAATTTTATATTCAGAAAAAAAATCTCCTTGCGAATCAATAAAAATATATATACAGGGCAATTTAAAAAAAAATGTTGATCATATTTTGTCAAAAACTGGGTGCGAGAAAAAATAACAGTTCACATCCTATTAAAGTCTTTTAAAAATGGTTTAATTTGATGTTTTATTTATTAAAATCGGATAAAAAATAAGCGAGATACAGCACCAAAGGTTTTTCGTTAGTCACTCTGTATATATGACATAACGTATGGTAAATCGTTTACTATTATAAGTATGTTATAAATCCAACATAAATAACATTTTAAATAATTAAATCACATTTAAAACCTAATACACTGTAAAAATCGGAATAATCCTTATTTAAAAATTCTTATAAATTTTAAACAGTATCCAAAACTTGATTGTGTTTACTTCCGAGGTGGTAGACCAGATGGTGTTTTTTAAAAGCGGCATACGGACACATGGAACACTTGTATTTCCTCTTCATATTGCACTGGTCGCACCAACTTGAAGTCGTCGATTCGAAATTGATTTTGCACTTTCGGCAATAGTTCGGCACGACTTTTATACCTGAAAAGTTGGTTCGTGTCAGTATGAGGAATAGGAATAAACAAAACAATTATACCAAATTATAACAAACTGACTTAAAAGGCACTTAGTTGAAAATCCATATTATATTTGATTAATAATTACACTGTACAACAAATTTTTAATTTTTTATTGCCCAGAACTTAAAAATAGCTGATTTCATAAATAAAATTTCAAATATCTACTTACATTTTCTGTATCACCCTCCATTTTTTTAGGAAAATAATTTTTAAAAAAGTCGACATAATGCATTTTATTACAATATTAAAATATCGTTGTGAATATAGTGTATGTGTTTCACAATATTTTTATCCTTCGTGCTTATAAATTGTCTTAGAAGTCTCCCGTATTAGCAATAATCTTCAAGCTTACTAGGATTCCATCGTCCTTGATATCGCCTTTTCACCTTGAAATTTCCTGATGGATTCTCTCTCTATACTCGTCTCTAACTAACCAAATTAGATGAAAATTAAATCTAAATGGGAATGTAAAAAGTGAGTTTTGAGAGACATCTTACACCCCAAGTAATATGCCAGTTTAAATGCCTTTACTTCTTTAAAGCCTATCATATTTCTTAGTTCAATTTACAATATTTCTTGTCTTACTTGGTTTAAATGTAAAAGATAGAAACCGAAACTGTTTGCACGTCGCATATAAATCCTAAATTTTTAATTGACTAATTACCAATTTATTCTAATTCAATCAATTATACATAAGGTGTTTTTGATTAAGAATAATATATGCATTCTTTTAAATTAATTTATTCCTGATTTTTGGATTCATTTGTTCAGAAACTTGAAAAAAAAAATGACGATTCTTCAACTGTCAATTTAAATCATCCATCCACATCTGCATCAACATTTACCGAATACAGAAGAGAATCTTCAGGATCTTCATTAGGTTGTTCCCAACAAGAAAAAAAAATAGCATACAACATGCTAATAAAGTTGAAATTTACATTGAACTATATCAATGTAAATTTAGTGATGTTAATGTTGATGAAATTGAGAAATTTTGAATTTTAAATTATAAATGGAAACCAAATGATACTTTTGTGTTACCCTATTCTGTACATAAAAAAAGGAGGAGAGGATGTTAAATATTACTTGTGTAAATAAACATTTAAGATAATTTAATGTTTTATAATAATCTAAAAATCTTTTGCAAATATTGCTTCTTTTTAAAAAAAAAATTGGTCCGATAATTTTTGAAATACGGCGAAACCCGAAAACTTTGAGTAAATGGATAAATCTTACGCTAATAACTGTATCTTTATTCAATAAGAGGAAAAATACGGCCACATCGTTTAAACAATGTAGCAGTAAATACCCCAGTAGCTGTCACATATTTTTGTGTCTCCCTTTTTGTTTGCTTGTTCCATTCCTCGGGTATCTTGTGATTCTTACTATTTCCAAGAATTCTTCCTTCCCCTTTCACCCATATATTTCATCATGTCGGCTATGATGTCATCTATACCAGGAGATTTTCCTAGTTTTATTTTCTTGATTGCTGCCTCCAGTATTCGATTGTTATTTCGTTATTTCCTCCATTTGTTCCCCTTCTTCATCTCCATTATAGCATGTTTCGGTTATTTCGTTAAAGTATTCTTTCCATCTTTCTAATATCTTCGTTTTTTCTGTTATTATATTTCCGTTTTTGTCTTTTATACTTGGTTGGCTTAGTTTTCTTTTATTCCTCATTTGTTTAATTGTGCTGTAAAATATATTTTGGTTTTCTGTAAACGTTTCGTTCAGTTTCTTACCGAACTGCTCCCAGGATTGCTTTTTGCTACCTTGATTTTGTGTTCCACTATATTATTTGATATTCCATATCTTCTGTAATCTTTGTTTTTACAAATTGTTTTATCTCTTCTGACCACGACCTGCTTTTCTTCCTCTGTTTGTTTGATATAGTGATTGTCTCACAGCTCTCTTGGACTGCTTTACATATGATTTCTTTCAACTTTTTCTATTTGCTTTCTGCTCCTTCTATGTTGTTTGTCTGTTTCTCTATTTTTGATTGGTATTCATCCCTAGTTCCTTTATTTTCAAATTTTGTTTTTTGTGTTTTTGTTTATTATTGTTTTCGACTACGTACTCTTAAAGTTTTCTGATTTTGTATTATTTTTATTTTTACCAAGTTGTGGATTAAGGAGTAGTCTATTATTTCTCTTTTCTTGGCCTGACTTCTCTAGTGTATTTGTGTATATCTTTGTGTTTGAATTTTGTGTTTGACACAATGAGGTTGTTTGCTATACATAATTCTATAATTCTTTTCCATTTTCGTTTCTGTTTTCATCTCCATACTTTCCCCTGTATCTTTTTTTGCCTTAATAAAATCCTTACGTTGTAGAAAATTAACTAATAATTAGAAAAAGTACTAAAACATTTCGTAAATATATCATATCATAGTCACTCACAAACTATTTAACGTACATTCAATAATTTTTAGTTTATTTGACAGAAATAAATACGTTCAAACTAGTGTTGCTTTGATAGCCTTGCTATTTGTAACATGCAAATTACTTTTGTATCATTGAATGTCTGTCGAGATATTAGACTGAGAAGCAGCTGTTTCAATAAGTTATTTGTTTTATACACTGAATTGAAAAATTCACTATGTTTTAACCACAAATTTGTTTTATAGTCTTAATAAAACTCGTTGTAGATTTACGAAACGTTTTTTCTAATATTTTTACCTTTGTTATCCTGCTCTATACTTCCATTAAGATCTCCCATGACTATTGTGATTCCTTTGCTATCGTCTATTTATTTTTGCAGTCTCTCGTAAAATTTATCTTTTTCTTCATTTGTGTCGTTTTATTTTGGTGCACATGCCACAATTATATTCTATTTAGTTTCTTCCATTTTGATATCCACGCTCATTGTTCTGTCGTCCCTATATTTTTCTTATATTATGTTTTTTCCGGTTTTTTTTCATTTCTTCTATTAATTCCTTTTCTTTTCCTTTAATACATCTTACGTTCCATATTCCCATTTGTATTGTATTTAACATTTTTCTTGTGCCATTTTCTCGCTGTGATGTCTGGTTTTTTGTTTGCTTTTCTATTAGTTGCTTTCTTATTCGTACTCCTCTCCGTTAATTGTTATATTTCTCTATTTTTTTGTACGAATCTTTCTACATGTATGATTAATTAATTTCTCACTTAACCCGTGGTGAATCATTTTTGAATTAATTTGATAGATGAATTAAAACACTTGGTATGATTTCACTTGTTGTTTATTATTCTCCTAAATAATAAACAACAAGTGAAATCATACCAAGTGTTTTAATTCATCTATCAAATTACTTTCTACATGTGCTAAGTCATTATTTGTTGTTTTGTTTGCCATGTCCCAACTTCGACTCGTATTATTTGTTTTTTTTCTATATAATGTAAAATTTTCGACTTCCTTCTGTTCGTGGTTTGCCACTGCTGCTAAGCATGTTATTATGATATTCATTTACGGTTCTTTCTTTTCCACTTTGTTTCCAGCTTGTCAATTCTTTTTAGCATCTCTTGCTTTTCTAGGACAAAATTCTCTTCTTTATTACTAATTTCTTTCTTTAGTTTTCTGATCGTATCTTTTAGTTCTTCTGAGGTTTTTTGCCATTTCTTCTACGATAACACTTTCAAATATTTAGTTTGCTGTTCGCGACAATTGTTTCCAAATTTACCAAAATGATTTAAGAAATAAATCTTTTTTTTAAATAAATTTAGTTACAAAAATCTGTTTTAAATTTTACAGAATATTTTTCTTGTCTTGACTCTAATTATGTATAAAAAATTCAACATCATCAGACAGCTAGCTTAACTGTCTAGATGGTTCGAACTAATGAATTGATGAAAGGTGATTGGATTTTTTGATGTTGATTGCTTTGTATTTATGGAATAAAGAAAATATTTTTTTTAATTACCCCCCCCTAAGCAAGTTGGCTGGAAACGCCCTTGAACTATATAAATATATATCGTATTTGTATTCATGTAGATGCCGATTATCAAGATTTTGACTCGTAGTTCGAGTTGAGTGTTTACTCATAGTTCTTTTTTAGTTAGAGATAATAATAAACTGAACAACATTCGTTTTACCAAGATGTACATGTACAAATGAAATTTGCGCCAAAACTTACAATAATATAAATAAAAAGAAAAAGAAGATAAGAAGAATAAGGCAGATAGATGAATATAAGAGATCAACAAAAGTATAAAACATGCTATAAATAACAATAATAATAATAATGGATTTTATTCTCTCTCATATCACATGTATTTACAATAGGACATACTAAAATAATTATTGAGAATTATAAGGTGGGATTCAGCATTGGATAATAACCCTGCTGTTCCACCATCTAAACCTTCAATATATGAACAAAGAAAAAATTAAGTTATACAATAAGAAATATTTTAACAGAAAAATAACTTAGATCGAAAAATGCATAACATTGCTTAGAAGTATTTAATGATAATTCAAACTATCGTGAGTGAACTTGTTCTTAATTGTAAATTTAAACATAGCTGAATTCAAACGTATGAGTGCATTAGGTAAAGTGTTATAAGTTTTATAGACATAACAAGAGAATGATCATTCATACAAAAACGTAATGTTCTTTGGTGGTGATATATGCCCTCTAAATCTCGTATTAATATTGTGGACGTTATTCCTAAGTCTATAGAATAAATAAACACTTTGACGCTTGATTAAAACGAATATATATTTTTTAATCAAATAAACCCAACTCAGAGGAAGTTTTTATTTACAATATTATGAGATGAATATTATATTTATAAATAATATTTACAATACATTATAATAAAATTGTAATTATTATAATTCTGTTAATAATATATCGTTGAATTTTGATAAGAAAATTGTTGGACCTTTGGCACTTATTGTGCTTGGCGATGATAAGGGTAGTACGCATGGTTATATATCAATATGATGAATGCAGGTAGTGACATTAATTATATTATGTCAAGCACTTAGAAGCATACATCATCACCACATCTGATGGATTTTCATTTCGTATCACTAGATTAAATATGGTATCAAAATGCAATCAGTGGATTTATTGTTCTTGTCTTCTCGATTTGTTTACTTGGTGGTACATTTTGTTAATGAATTTTAATTACAAGACTTTAACATGTTGTTTTACCACCATATTTTCGAAAACTTTGACTGTAGTTTAGATTAAAATCTGCTGAAGGTAACTATTTGATGGTTTGGGCGTTTACTTCGTTGATTTGAAAAAAATACACTTATTACTATTTTTCAAAATGTCTAGTTACCCTTGGCTTTTTTGAAAACCTTTAAAGTACAATTTTATTCTTTTCTACAACTAAACTTCTTTCCACATTTAGCTGTTTTACTATCTCTTACAAAAGGTCCGGCAGAGAAGTATGACGTTTTTGAAAAAAGTCATTACTCAGAGAATTTTCAATTAAATCAAAATTTTATTTGTTTAATAGGAAGGTGTAGATTTGCCATTTCGTATTCGTATTAAATAAAAAGTTAAACAAAATGTCAAAAGTTGCCATATATTGCTAAAAAAAAACTCTTCTAATATCAACATTACGCCTTGTCAACTCTGAAAGTAAAAGATCACGCAGCATGGTGACTTGCTTCCATAGCTTTCCTAACTCGACCCACATTTTCAGGAGTTCTATATAATTTGAAAATGCCATTCTGTTATTTCAATTCATCTGGTCCAACGAACGGTAATTTTTTACAAAAGCTTATTTTATTGGTATTTGATAATTGTTTTCTTTGAATATGGTTCCTCGTATTTTCGATTGCGATCAAGGAACATATAATAGAAATGCAATAAAGTTACTTGGTGTAACAATAGATACTCCATTCATACAAATTAATAGATATTTTCATTTTCATTTGTTATGATCACCCACATTTACTTAAAAGTCTAAGAAATAATTTTATGAATAGTAGAATAAAGCCCATGATAAATAAATTAGAAGTTTCCTGCAAAGATATAATTGACACTTATAATGTCGACAAGAAAAGTAATGTTTCAAGAGCTATGCTCAAAATTACCAAAAACATATAAATTCGACACCTTTTGAAAAAATGCGTGTGAAATATGCCGTTCAGATATAGATATACTAAAATTGGGCAACTGTATTTCAGCTGAATTTAAGGCCACCTCTGGGGTACCACTGGGTTCTCATGTTAGTCTAATTTTATTTAATGTTTTCCTAAATTGCCTACCTAGCGTTGTAAAAACAATAATACTGTCCGTTCTGTGTCTTATATTAAAAATATCATAAATAGGTCACTCTACTGTTCCGCTATAAAACATTAGTGATGAGAGTCAAAGCAAGAAACTTGTCAGTAACTGTCGAAAGGTAAGAGGGCGACTGGACACAATAATTTATTTTTATATAACAGTACCCTTTGTTTTATTACCCTTACTAATACATAAAATGAGCTTTAAATGTAGAAATCGTATTGTTTTTTTGCAAGGTCTGCAACACAAAACAATCTAAAAAGAATAAACAAATACACCTCATTTCAATGTTATTAATTAATACACAAATGAATTAAAAAAATAAATAAATATTAATAAGGAACCAATAGTATTAAACAAAGTATTTATTTCACCATCGTACATTTACAAAAATATATAAGGTTATGAAATCACAATTAATAATAATTAAAATTTAAAACTAGAATGTATGTTATGGAATTTTCTACAGAATTGAAAATATACATTGTGGTTAATTGATTTATTGTATTTTGTTAACTAATAAAATAATAAATTATTATTGTTTGTTTTATTAAATAAATTAATGTTCCTTAATGATAAGCAGAAATTAGAGGTTTATTAAACTTTAATTAATATATGTTTCACCATGCTTTAACTGATAATTTGATTCATCGTATGATAAGCAGAAATTTTGGCTTTGGACAGATAGCTATTTTTCTAACACTAAATTTAAAGGAGATTCATGAAACATCTAAAGGTGTACGTTTTGTTAGATTTTGTCTTTTACAGAGAGAGAAACATCTTTATTGCATTTTAATTTTTTTGGAAAATGTATTTTTTAGATGAATTCAAAAATAGCTAAGGAAAGTGTTTCAAAATTAAGAACATCCAATGCAGCATTTTTTCATACAGTCAAGGTGTATGAAGCTTTAAAATGGATTAGATATAGACACTTTCTTCCAAAAATACATTAGGATTAGAAAGATCTATTGGAAGACAAATTTGGAAACAAAAGGATTTTTTTTCTACAAACAAGTTTGCAAAAAAATCCGGAATCAGATTTAGAAATTATAAAAAATGGCACTTTATGCTAAAAATATTTTACAGCAAAGCTACAAAATTAGGTAAATTGATATTTTTTGGATAGATAAATTTTAAATGAAAATAGATTAAATATATTTGTAGAAGAATACGAAAAGGGAAAAGATGTATGCTTTAAAAGATATTAAAAATATTACTTTATTAATAGATATCTAAAGAAGTCTCGGAAGATGCAGATATATATATTTTGAATGAAAGATAATTAACTATATCACTATTAATTATGAAAATGATATTTTGGTTAATATCTTGAAAAATAATTAAATATTATTTAAAAATTTATATGAAAAACCACACGGTAACTGCAAATTTTTACAAACATAAAAACTAACTCTTCGATAATTTAAATCTTAATAGCCATATTGTGGCTATTTAAATTAGATAGAGATGGTTTTATACAAAAGGTCGCATGATGGATTGTGTACAGTTGTTGATGGGATAAGGGTAAGGATTTCTAGAGCTGATCTTTAAGTGACGTTGATATTATGAAGAGCGGAGGGACGAATTTGGCAAAAAAAGATAGCTGTATTTAAAACTATTAAAGGTAGCATTAATTTCTAAAAATCTTCCGAATTTTATGTTTTTAGAAATTAATGCTACCTTTAAGAGTATTGAAGCAGCCAAGTTATATAGTTTTAAAGATTTTTTTCGAAAAATATATTTGCAAAACAATTAAGATGTAAGATGCAAAAATTGATATCGGTAGAATATAAATTGGAAATTGTTTGAACATTCTTTTCTTAATTTACACATTGTTAAATTTATAATTAGAAAAATGGAAAAAGGTGTAAATACGGTTTAAAGGGCGGGGTCAAACAAAATTTAAAAATCTATAAATAAATAAATAAATAATGGGCCTAAATAAAGCTAACTGTGTAGAATTAAAATAAGCAAATTAAGTCAATTTTAAGCGGTAAAATATCAATGCAGCTTCTGACGTTAATTAAATTCTACTTTCGATTTATGCCTCCTTTTGACGTGTATGCTAATGTGGTCCTTCCTGAAAGCCTTGTAAGAACAGTAAGGGCAAGTGTGCGTTCGCAACAGGTTACAATCGTCACACCAAACGTTTGAACTGAAGAGGGTATCTGTAAACATTTTCTTGCATTTTCTGCACGGCGCCGTCTTCAGGTAAGCTACAAAAATAAATTATGTAAATAAACTAGTACAAAATTAATTAGAATAAATTTAATTGATGTCTACTATAATTCTACATTAATTCTCATATCAAATGAATTAAATTCAATTAAAAAAATATCTACGGTTTATAAAATAAACGCTAAAATTATGATAATACCTTTAAATTAAATTAAAATTGAATTTTTATAGCAGATTATTAACATTTAAATGTTGCCCAAATGATAAATAATATAGACATAGACGGATTTTTGTTGTTGTTGTTATGGCCGTAGCCTTTAGCCTTTTAGTCAGCTACCAAAGTAATTAGAATATGTATGGACAATCACAACATCCGTGCCCGAGCTCGGATTCGAACCGAGGACCCCTCTGACTACAGTCGGTGCACACAATTTTTTTGCAAGAAAATGTAGATTTTTTTAGTCAAATCTTTATTTCTGTAACACTAATAGAATTACAAATATGTAAACGTTGCTATCTTCTTTAATCTACAGGTGATATAAACAATATTTTGTAGTGTACAATAAAAACATTTTATAACTTGTTTATATACAAATAAGTTATGAAGTTAATAACTTATTTCATTTCCTAAAATAGTGAGTCGCTCAATATATCTCATCCTAATTCCTTGAATACGTACCCAACAAAGTGATAAGATACTAGGCAAGACCGATATGTTTTTGGCTCACCTTTTATTTTAGCTCTAGAAGTAATTTCCAAGAAAATAAAAGTTCTAAAAATATACAGACAGTAATTATATATTTATAATATCCATTTCTAACTGTATGGCTACAAAGTAAATTCAAAGATTATGCACGTCAATGAATCAATATGTGTAGCCAACATTTTTTTATGATTAACTTTTAATCAGGGCGAAGAATAGATGGAACAAAAATTTAAAAAGGCTTGAAAACTTATAAACTTATTATGAAAATAAATATATCCATTTGATTATTGTGATAAAATAAAGTGAAAAGTGTATTTATTTTTAAATGTACCACCGAGTAAATGCCGATAACATTTAAGACACTAATTTTAAATTAGAAGATTAGGTAGTTCAAGCGTAATAAACAATTGAAACTATTTCTCTGAGGGTTAAGAAGGCCTAAAGCTGAATTAGAAGAGAGAAACTGTTTTATAATGAAAATATCGCTATTTAGGATGAGGATTAAGGTATTTTCGCCTTATTAGTAGTGAGTGTTATGTAGATAAATATTAAATACCATTAACTAAAGAGGTATGCTCCAATCAGAAGCTTAAGAGGATTTAAGAAGTGTTAGATCTATTCAGTTGTCTAACATTTTACATATTGAACAGGACATAAACAATTTTTTTTAGATTTGGTTCATTTTGCAAGACCTATACTTTTGACTGCTTTTTGAGCATACACCCATCACTCACCACCTGTTACTATAATATAGACATGTTTTGGGGCACCGCAATCGTACTTCTTGAGCATTTCATTCACCCAAACGAGCGTTTGTTAAATTTTATTAAATCTAACGCAATCGTTTTTTTGACAGTCAAATGTTCTTGCAATATTGAATGTATGTTGGTCCCACTAATGCCGATGGGTGCCTTAGTCTCACGATAAGTTATATGACGATCTTGCAATATCAGTTCGCGTTGTTGTGTTCTGGAACAACAATCGGGTTTCACGACCTTCACCAAAATCATCACTAAGCAAACTACGGCCACGATTGATTTCTATATAGCATCGATAGTGATTTTTAATGGTACTTCATCACCAAAAAGTATTATTATGTTCATTGATGCACTGTTGTTGAGATAATCCACGTCGAAAGTTGTAAAACATAATGTCACGGAAATGTTTACAACTTAATTATATTTCATTATGTCACTGTAAACAACACAAATGATGCATAGATATCAAAACGTTCTGAGTAACTCTACTGACAAAAAGTCGAACTTTACATTATCGACATGACAGTTTTGATATCCATGCGCTATTTATGTTGCTTACAGTAACATGCAAAATTAAAGTTGGCCAAGAAATAAAATTAAGCCCATGCGATTATTTTTTACAACTTTCAACGCGGATTACCATATATCAACAACAGTGCATCGATGAAATTAATTCGATATTTCAAGATCATCATGTAACTTATCAGTTTAGAATTGTACAGATGGAGGAGAAAAATAAAAATTATATTGTACGTAGGAAGAATGCTCGGAGACATTGAAGTTGATTTAAAGTAAGAAGAAATTATTAGGAATCCAGGAGAGGAGTTTAATAGATATTAAACTTTAAGGAAGTCTTGATGATTGAGACTAAAAAGGTGATCAAGGCTGTGATGCACTTATGCTAAATACAGAAGGACTTAGGATAATCAAAAAAAAATGTTATATGACGCACTAGCGTGGTAATAAGTAAAGCCATCCTCACAGAGTCACAAGGTGTGTAGCGTCTGCTGAACTATTCCGTTAGAAGATGTACAGGCGGTTAGGCAAAGGACCTAATACAGTCCATTAGCAAAGTAGAAGCTATTGTGAGGTCAGCTTTTACCTAACACAAGCACTTTAAGAAGTAAATACTTTGGCGCCTACTTAAAGTGCTTAAAATTAAGAGCTAGCAACAGGTACTGCAAGACAGATGCTACGAGACATATGTTATTCGAAGTTAAGAGACTGCTAGTATAGTGAAGATGATGACCAACTATTAGGATAACTGAAACACGATACTTGTTGCGCTACACTCTTTATGGAACCAGATATGCAAATTTGGTGAAGTAAAACACTTGTTGTTTATTATCGTTGACCCACACGTATTTTGATTGTTTCCAATCATTCTAAAAGTTTAAACAATCGAACCACGTGCCAGTCAACTGATAATAAACTTATGGATCATAACAAGTGTCTTACTTCACCAAATTAACTGAAACACGAGTTAATGTCCTATTCGGAGAAAAAATAGATCTTTTCGAACACAATGAAAATTTGAAAAAATACCATGGCTAAATAGATAAGAAGAAAGGGAAAAAAACCATGTTTAAAGAACTAAAGAGTTTGGCAAATATCATCACTCTACCTGAAGATATAACATTATTAATTTTAACATACTGCATCCTGCCGCTCAAGAACGAATACTTGACTTGTCTTTATTGTAAATGTTTAAAACTTTTATATTTTAACATTGTTTGCTAGCTATCTTACATTAGAAGCTATCCGACAGTTTCCGTACACATCAGCGACCCTGTATATACATTTGTTAGTGATGGTGGTAGCAATAGAGGGGTAGATTGAATAAGTTTAGCAATGTGCAATTTGAAATTTTAGTTTTGTCCTTTTTAATGTATATTTACTTTTTCTAGCTTAAGCTTGTGGTTCTCTTTGCTGTGGTAGATGGCAATCGTGAACTTTATAACAAAACAAACAAATTGTGATGTGGCCATCATAGTAGTTTCCCTATATTTTTCTCGAAAACTATGAGGTTGAAATTGATGGAAAATTATGATAATCTAAAAAAACCTAGGGAAGTCGTTCCTGAAAAATTCTACCGAAGCATTGTAAAAATATTTGGAAAATTTCTCGAAAATTATGCTAATCTTGAAAAACTGCTGATAAATTGTAAAAATATGGAAGAAAATTATTGAATTTTTAGAGGAGAAAATGGTGAAAAATTCTAGAAAAAAAATGGTGATGAACAATTGTAAAAATTCAAAAAAATCTTTAAAAAACATTTAAAATCCGAAGAAAGACAACTGCTGGAAAATTGCGGAATTATGGATTCTTGAATTTGGAAAAGAAAATGAAAATGCTGAAAAAATTACTTGATAATTCTAAACAAAAAAATGCTGCAGAAAAATTGAAAAAATCTCGTGACAAATTCTCACTATTTCCAAAAAAAATATTGTAAAATTTAAAAAGCTCAGAAAATTCTTAAAAGAATTCTAAAACCTTTAAAAAATATTCTCGCAATTTAGTAGAGGAATTAATGGAAAATTCTGGCAATCTGGAGGAAAACGGTTCGATAAATCATGGAGAAGAAATTGAAAACGACGATGCTGAAAAATTGTAAAAATCTTGAGGGAAATTCTTGCCATTTTGGATTTTGGAAAATTTGAAAACCCCCAAGAACATTCTAAAAATACAAATTATTATTAAATTTGAGAACCCTTATAGAAACTTCTCATAATTTGGAAAATAATTCTTGAAACCTGAAAAATAAATTATAGGAAAATGTATCTATCCCAACCTTCAACTAATAACATATTCTACTATTTACAGTTTAAAAAATTTTAAGCTATAAATAAAACCTTAAGAAAAATATAAATACATTCCTTAACTTGAAAACCGCAAGAAAAATTTTAAAATTTTAATGAAAAACTGCGGGAAAATTATAAAAACTCTTAAGATATTTCACAAAGTTATGAAGAGAAATTAAAGGAAAATCCTAGAAATCTAATTCTAGTTAGAAATTAGAAATTGTAGGAATATGGAAGAAAATTCTCGAATTTAGAAGAGATGTTGTAAATTTATAGAAATCTGAAGAAGGAAGTATAGAGAAATTAAAATTCTTCTGAAATATTGTAATTAGCGTAAGGAAAATATTTGGCATTTGGAAAAGAAAATGTTGAAAAAATAGAGAAAACTAAAAGAAATATTTTAGGAAATTTGGAAACCTAAATTCGTAAAATCTGAAATAAAAAATGCTGGCAGAAATTACTGAACAATTCTAAAAGAAAATTGAGTAAATTTTTAGATTAATTCTCATCATTTGTACTTCCCCTATATATAATATATAGGGAAACTGATAAAGATGATCAACTTTAACTTGCTATGACTGTCCAAATTTATATGTAGGAAATCAGGGAGATATAAAGGGAAAGGAGAGAAGAAAATTAAATAAGATTTCCAATAGTGAAGAGGAAAACCCATATTGGACATTCAAAAATGCATGGAAGTTCAGAAAAGATAAAAAAATAAATAACTGGAACGTATACGTATACAAAGATAATGTAATAATTAACCTGATACCGTGTAATAAGCTTTTCATGTGGATTATCTACGTTTATTTTTAGGAAACAAAACTTGGACTGATCAGAGAGAAAAACTATAACAGGATTGCAGTAGTACACTTAATAGACATCTTGTTAAATCTAGAGTAAAAGTTGAAGAAAGTAACAAAGTATCTTTAAAAAAATTCCGAAGGTGAAAGGAAAGAAACACAAATAGAAAACATACAAAAAATGTAATAATGGAGCTTGTTCAAAATACAAATAATATAAAACCAAAAATTAAGGTCGAGATAAAAAGTGTAGAATCTGTAAAGAAACTATAATTTTGATCTTTACAAGGCCATTATTATGAATAAATCTTGGGTTTGGTACTAAAAAGGTGTAGTTTCTTTAAAGTTCCTAATAATCTTCTGGTAGTTCATTTCAATGGGAAAATTATACTCTTTTCAATGTTTTATTCTACAATTTATATAAATTACAGTAAACACACGACAAAATAGAAAAATCCATGATCTTGTTTTTAATTTTGAAACTTTAGAATCTCGCCAAATAATTAAATTGATTTAAACGGCTTTTTATAGTAGTGATTTCAAGAAGTAGGTAAGAAGAGTGATTTAACCCTTTTCGAGTGTCTAGCAGGAGTTTTACCTTTACAATTAAGAACATATGAATTTATTAATTATACATTATTAAAACAGCCTACTAAAAATGATAAATCCTACTTGTAGATCTTCAGAATGTGTATAGTTAAAGAAACTAATATTTTATATTTATTTAACTGATAAAAGTATATAGTTTTTTTTGAATTTTTGTTCTTTAGAACTTATAAGAAGTGATACGTGCTTGACTTTGGTAAAACATTTTTTGAATAATTCCAATAAAATGAATAACTTTGTTGGTATCACACTTGTATTTATTTTTGTAACTGCAGTTTCAACAACTTGAATTTGTTGAAGTTTGTCATTGTAAAACTACTAAAATACGTATTAGCCTTTATTGTCACATTAGCTAGAATTTCCAAAAAACTATTATTGCTTAGACTCGCAACACATTTTTCGCCATTATGTGGTTTCTTCAGGCGAAGAAATGGTGAAGAAGTCAAACAATTATTGTGAGTCTAAGCAATAATGATTTTTTGAAAAGTATAAAAGTGTTGTTACTTAAACAGTTAAAAGGTGAAGATGAATTTTCAATAAATAACAACCTTATCAATTAATATACAGGAAAGTATTTTCATTTTATGTATAATTTATTTATATTATTTTAAAATTTTTGACATTCCATCACGATGGAATAACTTCGACAATTATATAGAAACATTATACAGTGAAACAAACCATGCGTAAATTGTGTTAATTATATATTAGAAAATGTTTCACCACGAGCTACATGAGAAAATAATTCAAGAAATATTTTGACAATTATTTATTTTCCCAAAATATTGTCTTAAAACTAGAAAAAAATACAAGGGGTATATAAATTGTAAAATATCATTTCAATACCTAAAAATATGAGCATTAATAAATATAATTGATTTATTAAAAAACAAATTACCTGCTTCCAAGATAGCATTCAAATCCTATACTTAAAGATGTTGTTTTTTTATCATTTCATCCCTTTAATTCATAGCTGTATTCATCCATTAATTCCATTCCTTCTATCGTCTTATTTACATTTAAAAAAATATGAACTGATCGACGAGGCACTTGGCGAAAATCCATATTATTAATTAAATATAAAAAATAAGGCTGAAAGAAACACAATTTCTGCTAAATAGCTATGGTCGATATTTTGTTTTTTTCAATTGTTTCGTTATAATGTTGCATTACTATGTAAAATTGTCTGCACTAAAGTAGTTTGTATATAAATATAAAAAATATACAGGGTGTCCCGTTAATGCGGGGAAATGGCTGGATCATAGATTCTTGGGGTCAAAATATGATGATTTAACGCAACTTATCTATATCCAAAAATTTACGGTTAAGCCGGAATTTGTCTTCAAAGTTTCAATTTTTTTTATTTCTTTTGTTTATAACAATTGATCGCTTTATTTGATTTGAATGAAATGTATTATTAATAAGTACCATAATATCATACATCATTTCAGTTATTGTGAACATTAGTGATTGACAGGAAGTATAAAAAACAGTAGTACCACCACTTGAAAACTAAAATATTTTTTTATTGGTGCAACCAATAAAATCCAAAGAAATATATTTGAAAGGGCATTAGATTTAAAAACTTTTTTGACTCTTACTAGTTTTAGATATCTTGTACGGTTTTTGTACAAAAAATAAAATATGAATATAGTATACTCATTATGCACACATTAATAAGTAAATAAACTTACTCAATTGAATAAAAATTAAATAATATCAATTAATAAAATAAATCAAAAAACATCTAACACTTTTCAAACAATTTTATTTGCAAAATCCTAATACAAACAAGATAGCTGTTTGTTCCAAATATGAATATTTATGAACTAAAAAAAAGTTAAAAATTAATTGTTAAAAGACACTAAATAATAATTATTATTCATAATTTACATTTTTTAAACAAAGACGGCCACGAAAAACATTTATTTTCGATTCGATGAAAAACTAGATTTTGTTTTTACTAGATAAAAAATATATATTTTATTTTTTTGTGAGAAAACCGTAAAAGATATCAAATATTATTAAGAGATGATAAAGTTTTTAAATTAAACAGGCTTTCAAGCAGTATTTTTTTAGTTTTTATTAGACCTACCAATAAAAAAATATTTTAGTTTTTAAGTGGTGGTACTACTGTTTCTTATACTTCTTGTTAACCAATAATAATCATAATAACTGAAATGGTGTATTATATTATGGTAGTTATTAAAAATAAATTTCATTCAAATCAAATAAATTGTTATAAACAAAAGAAATAAAAAAATTTTAAACTTTGAAGCCAAATTCCGGCTTAACCGTAAATTTTTGGATATAGATAAGTTGCGTTAAATCGTCATATTTTGACCTCGGGAATCTATGGTCCAGCCATTTCCCCGCATTAACAGGACACCCTGTATATAAGTCAAATATTTAATAAAATAAATTGTTTAACACTGGAGGCGTTTATTTTATAAACTCATTTTTAAAATTATGAATAAAAAAAAATTCAAGAAAAATAAAAGTATTTTAATTTTAATTATAACTTAATAAAACATTTCTGTTACAGAAAGTTTCAGCTACAAAAAATGAATAGAAATTACAAATAGTTTTATTACAGATTTATTAATTTAATCAATACATTTTTCATCCTAAAATATGACTAAAACCTTTATTCCTAAAACTAAACTTAAGCATGACTTTTATTCATTTAACATTTAAAAAAACCTAAAACGCTATTATGGCTTGATATAAAAAATAATAAATACTAAGGAATCGTTAACATTGGTACAATTTTGGAATCATGTTTATACATCACAAAATCTACAGTTAAATCACAAATGGAAATATTTAAATAAATAAAGAAGTAATATAAGATAATAAACACACACACGCTAAACTTATTGTATAAAAATAAATTTTCGAAATTTTTAATTTACCAAGTCATTTGTTAACAGTGTAAACTTGATTTTTTTATTTATTCATTCAATTTAAAGAAACAAAACCGAAAATAAATAGTTTATAGTTTTCAAATTTTTAGGTAACGATTAATTATAAACTTTATTTTTAATTTATTAATTCTTTTCAAGGAAATTTAACCGAAAGTAAATAATAATTATAAAAGTACGAAAACGTTTCGTTTAAAGAGTTTATAATTTCTAAATTATTAAGTAACAGTCAAAAATTATGATTACTAATTGAATATTATAAAATGTTAGCTGAATAAATAAAAATAATCAAATTTTCATCACCTTAATTTAATGCACACATTAAAAAATTCATTTATTTCAAGTAGATTAAATAATACAAGTTAAATATTAACAATTTGCGTTTAAAACTAAAATGACAAAAAGGGGTTTATTAAAATAAAAAAATCACACACACAATCGATCATGTAAAAAAAACCATAAAACTCACATTCTAATTACCTAAACCTTAATATATAAATCATGGCAAGAACTTGTAACATTCATTACGCCTAATACTACAATTTGGTATTTTTTTGGAATGGACGAAGAGCCAGAGTTTTACGTATCAACATCGAAATGCAATTTTGATTATTAAAACTACGCGACCACGGGTTTCGTGGTGAAAGCATATTTTTTCTTTGTACACCGAAAGATAAATTGTTCGTACATGACTAGTTGGCTCTCTAAAATCCATTATGTGAAAATTAACTGTATTCTAAACTGCGCTTAAATTATAGTTACAGTTTTTGATTTTTGGCACGACTAAAATGTACTTACAACTGGGAAATTAGTAACTAAAATTTTAGAAATTATTACTTCAGTTTTCATCAGTCATGGAAAATGTTGGTGTTCTATAAACGTAGAATACTGTTTTGAAATATATTTAATATTTTTGTTAGGACAAAATAATAAATTCTAGTAAACAACATTAATATTCATTGATTAGCTTTACGTAGAATATTAATAACTTAGAAAAATCCGTTCGCATTCTGGTTATATTTACAACTCGTGATGAAAACTGATGATTCAGTAAGTATAAAATTATTCTTTCTCTATTAGGCAAATTAATAGGTCAAAATATTCTATTTACAATTATAACCTGAAAGTAGATTAAAAAGACACGAAAACATTTCGTATTTTAAATTGTTAGATTTTATTCATCAATGTAAGCTCTACCAAAAACGCATTTCCTCAATAATTATCATCATCAGTCTATAAAATATAACACTTCCTCACCACGCAACACTAATAGTCTATGAAAAAATGTAACTAGCCTTATTTAAGTCAACTAATAAAGAGTTTCCTGGTGTCTGGCCCTGACGTGCATATCGAGTATGTACTTCCTCTTCGCCTTGTAGCTGCAAAAATTACAAGCGAACTTCGGAACGATTCCACATTCCGTATCCACGTGTCGTTTAAGCGTGTACTTGTTCTTGTAGCTCCTGAAGCAACGCTCGCATTGGTAGATGGTCGAAACGTGGCCGATACGAGGCATCAAAATCTCCTCGTCCGTAGAGTACTTGCCTAAAATTTATTCGTGTCAATAAGGACGACTCTTTTCGGCTGGTAGGCCTGCGTGTATACAAGTCGAATCTACTACAATATTTTTATATTAAATCAAATAAATTACAACAAACATAAGACTAGGTCGCTAGTTGAAGTAGAAGGAGTTGGTAAGAGTTTTACAGTTTATTTTTCTTACAGAGATACAAAATCACTACATTATAATTATTTTTCACTTAGATATTTAGTGATTTATTCTTCATCTTAAGTACAGCTTTCGTATTTTAGTTAACGCGTCATCCTACTTCATCCTGTTATTAGAAAAAATACATAATGCCCTTCTTAAACATCATCCATGATCACCAATTGTTATTTCTTGCCCAATGTTTAACTAATCTTCCACCAAAAATTTTTATTTGAAACATCCAAATAACTTTTCCAGCCTTATTTTAGTTGTTCAAAAAGTTTTTAATTTATATGATTGTTGCTCGAAGCCATTACTTTGTGATATCTTTTGAATAGCCGGTTTCAACCTTTACAAGGTCAATTTTAGTTCCTGTAGCGATGGGTTTTACCTTAACTACGCATCCAGAACCCGTTTTATCGTTCTTTAATTTTGTCCTTCTGCAAGAGGAAGGAGATAGAATAAGCTACAATTGCGCACTTGTAATGTTCGTTCAGTTGAGGAACGCGGTTACGACGGTCCGTATCTGTTCGTGTATTATTAATTGGATTTTACAAGGTCATTTTTAGACTCTGTAAAGAATATTTAAAAATGACCTTGAATAGATTGAAACCGGCCACAAATAAAAAAAATCGTATGTGATAACAACAAAGTATATTTATTCAGTCTGAAAAAAAGGTTTGTAATACACGTATCATCTCTTAAACATCCCTTCTATACATCATACTTAAGTCCTCTCGAGAAGTCTCAATTTGGAATACCACTATCTCTTCTTCATCTTCATATTTTTTTAATACCTAGGTATAACAGATCAATAAATTTATTTTCAAAAACATACCGTAACAAATGGAACCAGAAAAAAAGTTAAGGGCAAAATATTTGTTTACGGTATATTTAAATATTTAACCAAGTTCTTATCTGGATTGTGTCCTTTATCTCCTTCAAAAGATCTAAAATTAAATATATTAATTAACGAAGTTGTTATGTATTGAAAATTATATTCACTTTTCTAAATGTTAAAGACAAAAAAAGGTTAAAGTCTCAAGCTGAAGAAGCCACAGAGTAGCGAAACAATTATTAAAGCCTAGGACATTTTTTATTAAGTTTAAATCTTGTTTTTTACTTTAAGGTATCTTCAAAAAAAAGAAGAACATGATTTATTACTTATTTAGAATAAAAATTTTATCGTCAAGGAACATACAATCAATCATCAATACCAAACTTCCAATCAACTTCTTCGTGGTGTTACCAAAGCTTTCTCTAAATGAACGTTGAAACATTCTCCAAATATATTATCTTTCGCCTACAATTTCTATAATATCTCCTTGAAAACTTGATATTGCTAAAATAATTTGTGCTACTTCATATTATTAGCATTTTATCAAAGAAAAATCCTTCCTAGAAACGAGAGAGAGGAATGGTTCAACAAAAAACATGCAAAAATACGTTGGAGTTACGCTTAGAAAACCATAAAAGAATTCAAAATCCTATTGATAAGCACATTAGAGACCAATTCCTCTAGTTAATCAGAAGTCTACCTAAACTGGGAAAACTAAAGTACATGAAGATTATATTAAAAATATTTTATTTCTTACGCTTTACAGCAGCAATCTGTGCTGACATGATAGTAAAATTAATTTTAAGTGTAGCCATGAAGAGATATATTATCCAAATAACAGAAAATACCATCAATGGTATGAACGATAGAAACAGAAATCCAAGAACTTACTGAAATTTATGTTAATATGCAGAACCAATAAATTCACATTATTTTTAAAATTGTTGAGCAATTATCAGAACTTTAGTGCAGAGCTATTGTTGTCATCTTAGAGATGTTCTTATTAGATCTTGGAAATTGACCTTGAATTGAAAAACATCTGAAAATTGTTATTTGAAGTATATGTATGCACGATCAATAGGATATTATGTTCTTTGACGATGATCTTTTTATTCCAAATAAGAAATGAATCATTTACTTTAATTTCTTTTTTTATACCTTTTTATACCAATTTTTGTCATCTCTAGTTGTATTATTCACCTATAATCATTTGTCAACATTTATAACACTTTGGTGGAATTCGTGGTACATCTTGAATGATTTGTAAATGAGACACAATAATTTTGTTTTACCAGTATATTTTATATAGAGGTAAAACGAGTTTACATTTCTTTATTTTTTCTATTTTTAGAAAGAAGAAAGTAAAAAGATGGTTCAAAACCTATTTTTATTATTTATAAATTCTTTTTCTCTTAACATAAATGATTTTGTTGATTTCCTGAACTTTCATCTTCATTTATATCCTTTCAATTGTTACTCTTCCAATATGTAGATTGTTGTGCTATTAGTTTAGTCTTCTTTGGTAAAAGACAGGCCCCGTTTATTTATTAATTTTTTTGGTTTAAAAAAATAAAGTAAACCTGGGGCCGGCCAAGTTCTCTACTAAGTGCAAAGTATGTGAAGTAAATATTAGTGAAACTGAATACTGTATAACATGTTTTATTTGTGATGTGAAACTACATGTGTCATGTGGAATAAAGAGGAATTCGTCAACAATTCCCGAAAATAAAAAATTCAAGTGGATTTGTGATGAGTGTGTAGTAGAATTCCCAAAACGTAAGTTAAATCAAACTAAATCTGAAAATAACAAGACCGAATTAAGTAAGGACATCGAAAACAAGTTGTCAGAACTTTTTAAAATTGAAAATAATTTACAAATTGATATCATAACCCTAAAGGCCAATAATTATCCAAATAAGGAAAATGAACCAATAGAGAAATCTACATTTCGGGGAGGTTCTACTATTAATAAACAGATGGAACCACAAATACCAAATCAAAATAAAAATAAAAAGCAAGCTGATAATAAACCACAAAATTTCGAGCCAACGCAAACAGTACCGAACAAGAACAAAATTTTCACTGGATCCGAAAGAAAACCGACACGAAGTAATGAAGACCGATACTACCCAAATACATGTAATGCATTTAAACATCCAATCAATTAGAAACTGTATAAATGAACTTACAATGTTCTTAAATCAAAATAAAATTAGTGTTATGTTTGTTGGAACATTGGAAAAATGTTGATCAATTATTAACACTTAATATTCCAAATTATAGTTTAATATCCCAATTTTGTCGTGAGGATCGAAAACACGGTGGCGTAGCCATTTATTGCGATAATAATCTGGATAATAAAAACCGTGAAGATATAAATTGCCTTGCGGTTCGAAATACATTTGAATGTATAGGCGTAGATGTTAAAATAAATTCTGAAAAAATAACGTTTGTGTCTATATATAGACCACCTAGCGCTTTTATCTGGTAGGCAACAAATTGTTGAAATTGAGTAAAACACACTTTCTGCTTCGCTCTTTAAGGGACTATGTCTCTTATGACATTTTAAAAATGGTATACCATGCTAATTTTGAAAGCATACTAAGATATGGAATTCTTCACTGGGGTAGCTCTTCTCAAATGAGTAAAATTTTCATTATACAGAAGCGGGTGCTTAAATCAATGATGGGACTAAAGCCAAATGCTTCTTGTAGAAAGCTATTCACAAAAAACCACCTACTTACAATTTATACTATATTTATTTTGGAAAGTTTGTTACTCATATGGAAACACAGACAATTGTTTGCGAAAAATTTAAATACTCATTTTCATCATACAAGGAACAAAAATAACTTTGTATATCCTAGACATAAATATACCTTTACTGAAAAAAGTCCCGAATATAGAAGTATAAAATTTTATAATATTTAACAAAACGAACTGAAGCTTATTAATGATATAAATTTATTGTAGAATACTTTTTTTATATAGACGCCCGTTCCTATACTAAGTGTATATATATATATATATATATATATATATATATATATATATATATATATATATATATATATATATATATATTTGTATTTTATTGTGTATTTTTGTAGAAATAAAGATATTTATTATTATTATTAATAATCTTGATCTTGATTCTTTTAATATGTAAATTTATCATAATTATTTTGCCACGTTTTCTCAAGGATTCTAAAGTCATAACTGATCAAATTTGATCAAATTCTCAACCTTAGTTCTTTTAATCATCCAAGATTTTTCTAGATTGATTTTTGTGAGTTACGTGAAAATAAACTTGATAAATTACTAAAGTACTAAAAATTTAAATAAAATTTGTGAAGAAAGGTTTTTAGTGCTTTATTAATTAATCCAAGTTTTTCTTTATTTTCTCTAAATTTATTAGTGGTTACCAGTACTGCATCAAATATTCAATTGCTTCAATGTCGGCATTTATTTGTTTGTATTAAAATATATTGACCCAGCATCTACTAAAGTGTAGCCCAACTCAAAAGTGCATCAACGCAACCACTACTGTAAAGGTTTTGAGGTGTTTCTTCAACGATTCTTGTGGATTGCACCAACATCTTTATCCATAAGATTCAACCAAAATTTTGAAGACAACGTGACGCGAGATCTACAACAGTGGAAGAATTGCAAGCATTCCTAGAACTCGTGTACATGGCAGGCGTTCTTCGATCTTCTCATCAGAACTACTTGGATCTGTGGGCTATTGATGATACCGGTGTCGCCATCTTTCGAGATACCTTGTCTGCAAAACGACTCATTTTCCTCCTGAGAAGTGTTCGTTTTGATGACGCCAATACAATAAAATACAGGACTGAAAGTAATAAACTCAATGCTATACGTGATTTGTTCACAGTGATAAATGAAAATTATATCTCCAATTATGTGTCAACACAAAATTTGACCGTAGATGAATAATTGGTGGGATTCCGTGGACGCTGTGGTTTCCGCCAGTACCTTCTGTTAAAGCCGAACGGATATGGGACAAGGTATTCGCGAATGTAGATTCAACGACTTATTACCTTCAGAATATAAAAAACTACGTGGGTACATAACCGGAAGGCTACTATTTCATGACGAACTCAGCAGAGGAAATAGTGTACCGTCTCATTTATGGGGGAGATATGGACGCGGCCTAAACATTACCACCAATAATTCGTATACAAGCATAGTTCTAGCACATAGCCTGTAAAAAATCACAACCTCATACTAGTGGGCTCATTTAGAAAAAACAAGCGAGAGATACCACCACCATTTCAACCCTGTAAAGAACGTCAAGTCAAAAGCCAAATCTATGGGCACCAACAAAACAAGACAATGGTTTCCTACGTTCCACAGAAGAGGAAGGCTGTAGTGTTACTTTGAACAATACATCTGGAAGACGAAGAGAACATCAACGATGAAAAAAAAAACAGAAATCATCAAATATTATACGATAGAGATTATGATTGGAAATTTAGAGTACGTAGCATCAAATCCTGCATTCTAAAAAAATTAAAAGATTAAAAATTGGCGTTGTGTTCAACAAGTGCTTAAAGCAGAATATTGTCAGGGCCTTTCTCTTATAAAAACAAAAGACTATCGTGGTAGTACTCAAAGTACATAAGACCGCTGTTAAGAGTAGAGGCAAATAAGCTGTCTTGTTAAATGAATGTGTATATGCCAATTGCATTTTTTTGTTTATCTTGATTGTGGTCTCTTAAGGCATAGTCATAAACAGCGATTTTTTTCACTATTTAAAACTATAGACACTTGACAGAATGATCGACTAGATGTTTAAATAACGCAGATTCAAATCCTCCAATATAAATATTTTTAAATTGTTATCTAATATGTTAAAATCGCTTTGTTTTGTTTATCTTTAGTTGAGAATATTTCGGCAAAATCGTGAACAGGGACATCCTTATTTGAAAAACAAAAATAAAAGCTTTGATGCTCATCACAGTGTCAAAATGGTCCACTTGGTAGAGCGATAGAATCCCAATTCTTCACTACGATTTTTTTTAAATTTAATATAAATGCCAATTTCATTTTTTCCGTTATTTTTGGTTCAAATTATTATACTTTCTACACAATTATTTATTCGTTTTATTCAATTTTAAAGGTACAGTTAAATTATGCATGGCGTACAGGTGCTGTTTCAGATTCGTTTTTTGTTTCGTCTTGTATGTGCAACCGATGACGGTGCAACAAAACTTTGGCTCTTTGCCGCACTCTAACCTCCTGTGCCTTTTTAATGACTGAAAGTGTTTGTACTTCTTCGGACACTGGGGACACTGGAATAAACCTAAAACATAATGCAAATTATTATTATGTTCCATAGTTAATTACAGATCGAAAAAGGACTGCAAGGTATATTGAAATTTTGAACCGTTTTATGAAACGTCTACGCAGAGTGAGACCTCAGTACGCACAACAAGGTTCATGGTTTTGTGTTCACGACAATGCTCACCCTTACACAACCAATATCGTCAAATAGTTCCACGCAGAAAAAGTTGGTGGTCCCAATTGAATATTCACAATACTCAATTAGATCTCAATCCTTCAGACTTCTTCCTATTTCCACGACTAAAACTCGCTTTGAAAGGATTGACATTCAACGGCTTTTGAACTCCATCTTAAAATAAGCCATCTTGAAAAGTTTCCAGAACATGTATAGCAGATCTCAGCGATGCATAGTTATGTGAGGTGACTATTTCGAAGGATAATAAGGTAACTTTCGTTAATATATAATATACGTTAATTTTATATTCATCGAACATTATTGTCAGAGGTTATAATAATAGTTTTTCGTTAAATTTGTTAAATAGGTATAATTGTAAAACTATTAAAAATTTCAAACTTTACGATTTTTATTTCTTTAAAGATATTTCGGGCCCAATAAATGTAATGCTTTAAATGTAGGTGCTGATGGTTTATGTTTCATTTGTACTTGCAAACTTGATTTTAATTTTACGCAAAATATGTTTTCTCATTTGAACTTAGATGATAAATTCGAAATTCTTCTCAAATTTTAAAGCGAGCTTGCTCTCTCTTACACCATCACAATAGGTAAAATAACCTTGAAAATTTGACAAGCCTTCAATAAAAAGTTAGAATCAGAATATTAAAAATATCTTTTCCACGAAACGCAATTCTTCTCAAACTTTGAAATCGGTTTAGTAATTGGTTAGAGTTTTTACACAAGAAAAAACCGCTTTAGAAAAATTAACATTTTTTGACCTAAACATACCCGGACCTACTGATTAAAGAAAATAAAAGTGTTTGTTAAAAACTTCTTCTCTTTTGGATCTACTTTTTATAGCAAAAACGCTTTAGAAGAGTTACATTAACTTAACATTTACTTTTTGACTGTTCCTGTTCTCAAGAAGAAAACTTTAAAATCATCTAAACAATTTGTTCGAATCCAGAACTGCCCTTTTGGATTTACCATTTAAAGAAAAAACTTTAGAATGTAAACAATTCGTTAAAATCAGAAACTGCTATTCTCTAGATTTACCTCTATAAAATTAATGTTTCTTCTTCAAAATAGATGAAATACTTTTGACTTATTCCTTTTAAGGAATAGTTTCTCTTATTAAAATTATTTTTTTAACAAATTGCAATTCTTTTCAAGCTTTAAAATCGACTTAATAATTAGAGTAAAGAATTGTTATTATGGATTTACCATCTACAGAAAATTCTCTTGTGGCCTAAATATATCTTTGACTCAGTCAAAGTCAGTTGAATTCAGTTAAATGTTTTGGATTTCGCAACTTTAGTAAAAATGCTTTAGAAAAATTAACATTTTCTCTTGTGACTTCAACATATCTTCGACTCAGCCTATTGTTTAATAAAACTTTAAAATAAGCTTTAAATTGTTTTGAATGAAAAATTAACGTTTTGGATTTACAAAATCTACAGAAAAAAATGAAAAATTAAAATTTTATTTTGCATCTTGAATATATCCTCGCCACAGCTTACTGTTATAAAAAATACTTTGAAATGGGCTAAATAATTGGTTGGAATGAAGAACTGATATTTTTGATTTATTATAATTAGTTAAAATAAGAATAGGAATAAGACTTTCTATTGTAACTTATCTTCAACCCAGCTTACTGTCTCAAAAAATGTATTTATAAGAGCAAAATATTTGGTTAGAATGAAAAATGCCATTTTAGATTTCAAATCTACAGAAGAAAGAACGCTTTAGAAAAATTATCATATCTTAATATATCGTCAGCAAAGCCTACTGCCTCAAAAAACTTTGATATCCTCTAAACAATTTGTTAGAAGCAAAAAAACAATTTTAAATTTAATATCCACCATAAAAAGAAAACGATTTTAGAAAAATTATAAATGTGTCCCCATCTCTCCTAACCACCCTGAGCTGGCCATGTGGACTTGCTTCCGAAGCCAAAAAAAAAGTATCATTTTCTCTTGTGATTTTAATATATTTATATATCGATGAGGATCCTTCCTGCATCAATATTCTGCCTAACAATAATAATAACTTTATCCAAAACAGAAACAGTACATAAAACAAAAAGTTGCAATAGTAATACAATTAATCAAAGCCTTCAAAAAAATTATGTACGTTTCCTTTTTTATTTAATATTATATTTATTATTCAAGTAAGAAAACCGAAAACAAATCAATCTTTCCAGCCTTCTATCTCCAAAAATTAAGCCAAATTAAACTTCACAAATAAAAAACTTTTTAATTTTGTATAGTCACTAAATAAAGTCAGTTTTATACAAAGTTAAAAAAAAAAATTATTTGTGAAGAATAATGTATAATCAAGTAGAAGCTTCCACCGTTAACCAAATCAAACTATTTACACGAATCAAACATCGAGATTATTGTCTCAAATTATTTTAATATTCATTAGAATCAAGAACTGCCATTTTGAATGAATTTCTCTGCAAATGAGAGAAAGCGCTTTAGAAAATTAACATTGTCTTTTTTGGCCATAATAAATCTTCAACCAAGCCTACTGTACCGATAAAAAATCAAATTAAATTAATAGAAGGTCAGAATCAAGGATAGCCATTTTGGAATTATCAGAAAGTAAAAATGATGTAGAAAAATTAACAATTGTTTTTCTATTTGAAATATATATTCATCTAAGCTTACTGTCTAAAAAAACCTTTAAAATTGGTTATAAGAGAAAATTGCCATTTTGAATTTGCCATCTACAAAAAACTCTTCTTAAAAATACTCTCTCTAAAATAAACTATAAAACCGGCTAAGTAATTGGTTAGGTGAGTGTTTTAGCTAAAACAAAAATACTTTCCTAAAATTAATATTTTCTCATGTGAGTATCAACAAATAACTTTAAAGTAGGATTGTCGCATATCTTTGATAAAGTCTGAAGAAAAACTCTAAAAGCAGCTAAATCATTTTCTTTTGATTTCTTATTTGTGAATTAAGAGAAATGATAAAGTAGAATAAATAATTAGAATGAAGTCATTTTCCATTTACAGAAAAAAAGTTTGAGTGTTAAATAATTGGATAGAATGAAGAATTGCCTTTTCCAAATTTAACTTCTATAGAAAGAGGCTTTAGAAAAATTAAAATGTTTTCTAATCTTATGAATATGCCTATAGCCTCTCTTGAAATCGACGAAATAATAGCTTAGTATCAAGAACTGCCTTTTCTGAATTTCTACAGAAAAATGCTTTAGAAAAATTAAAAGGTCTACGCGTGATAAATATTTGCCTAAGCCTGCTATCTCAGAAAAAAGTTTTAAACTCATATAAACATTTTGTTAGAATGAAGAACTGCCTTTTTGTGTTTGAGAGCTAGAGAAAAATGCGCTTTGGAAGAAACAAGTCTTTTGTTTTATATTTGTGTATATTCATAAGTATTTATTTTTTGGAAAGAAAGCTAAAGATTAATAAACATAAACATAAAAACCTTGAAATCAGATAAATAATTAGATGAAATAAAGAATTGCAAGTTTGAATTCACTATCTAAAGAAACATACTCTATAAAAATAATCGTGTCAAAAGACTTCAAGAAGGAATCAACAAAGTCCACTGTATCAGAAAGAAACTTTCAAATCGGCCAAATAACTACTTTGAATGACGAATTATAATTTTAGGTTTACCGATGAAGAAAATAATGCTTTAACATTAACATTATCCTTTGCAACTTTAACATAACTTCGAAGCAGTTTACTGTTTAAAAAAAAACTTTTAAATTGGTTAAATAATTGGTTAAAATTAAGTATCGCATTTTTGTATTAACCATCTACAGAAAGACGTTTTATAAACTTAATATATTTTCTTGAGTTAAAAAAAACTTCGATGCAGCATAATGTTTCAAAAATAACCCAGTTAAATAATTAAAATGAAGAATTGGCATTTTGGAATTAATATCTACAGAAAGAAAAACGCTTTATAAAAATTAAGATTTTCTCTTGTGACTTAAACATATTTCGACCAAGCCAACTGCCTCAAAAGGCGAATCGAATGAATAAATAGTAAAAATGAGGAAATTCCATTTTGAAAGGAAAAAACAAGAGATAAGTAAGAATATTATTCAAGAAAAATAATAAAAAACGCTTTAGAAAAATTTAAATTTTCTATTGTTACTCAAACTTATATTCCGCCCAGCCTACTGTCTCAAACAAAAGCTTTAAATTTATTTAAACAATTTCCTCGAATCAAGAATTTTCATTTCTGCAGAAAAAAAATTAATTGACATTTTTTTCTTATGACTTAAGTATATCTTGAATCGGGTCCATTTTTTAACACAAAAATTCTCTAAGCAAGTTGTTTTAATCAAAAACCATGATATTGGATTTCTAATTTTTTTAAAAATGCGTTTTAGAAAATACCAGCCTGCTCTCTCAAAGAAAAACTTTGAAAGCTAAATAATTTATTAGAAATTACTGGAGCTTGGATGGGATTCGATGAATCATCCACCATACTATTTGCAAAATTCTTTGAATGGTAAACAATTCAATTCAACCAATGGTACGAAACATCAGCTTCATTTTTTTTGCTAAGAAAAGCCAGAAAAGAAAGATCTAAGGTCGATAGCCTAGGCAGGTACATACTAACCCCATCTGTTATTATTTATAATTACAATGTATAGTTATATAAAAACAAAATGTAAGTGTCTGTAATAAAGATGTTGTATATATAAAAAATAATAAATATCATTCAAACTGTAAAAACTCTTTATTAATATATCTCCACTAATATTAAGATAACAATACAATTATTAACACTTGTTAGTCGTTAGTCAAACTAAACTAAATTTGTTCCTTTATGCCCTACAACGTTAACCCCCTGCAAATTATCTGTACATGGCGCTGACCACACTTTTCGGATATTCTTTGTAGTGCACTTTGGCGACGTGCCTCAGCAAGTTCCCCTTAATTTTCGTTTTGTACGAACAGTGGTCGCAGAATAGATGCGGCGATTTTCCGCACTCGTTCTTCAGGTGCTGATTTAGGGTGCCTTTGTACAAATATCGTTTCTGACAACGCGGACATTTAAAACCTAAAAAGAGAAACTGATTAATAAGGTCGAGGCCAAATGATACGTATAGTCTGTGGGGATTAAAACAAGAAAGAAAAACTTCCAGAAAAATCAGAAAAAGTGTTGATTAGGTATTGAAAATGATATGTAAAAAATGGATGATGACGAATAAGATATAAAAAGTAAGCTAGGTACTATCCTGAAAGCGAAATTTGAGTATTTTCAAATGCACGAATTTCGCACAAAAGTAATTTATGTTAAAATTGGTATTAAAAAACAACTTTATTGTATTGGGAAAATTCAACATATATGAAAAATATTATAGTAGATTTTAGAATCCATTTTTGTGGGATATATTCTTCTTCCTACAATGGTAAATATTATTTGGTGTGTGTGTTATTCAAATCTATAATCTCATATCTTTTTACAATGGGATACAGTTGATAGCCCTTCAGAGTATCACAAATCAGGGATATATAAATTAACGTGTAATAATTGTAAGGGAGTGTATATGGGTCAATTTTGTCGTAATTTTAAGACCAGATTGAGAGAACATTTATACTCTTTTCGATAAAAACCAATTAATGAGTCGTCTTTCGGCAAATATGTGATTGACAACAATTATTATTTTAGCGAGGTTGTCAGTTATTCATTTGGCCGAAAATGATCCTAAAATGGACTTCCTGGAGTCTCTAGAAATTCATAAAGACCAGGCTAATCCGGGATTCCCAATAATCAACGATCAGCTGGACCTAAAATACACTGCCATCTTTAACACCATCATTACACCAAGTTTATTGTAGTTTAATTTTAGGTGGAGAGTAACACTTGTTTTGTTCCATAATGTTTTTATTCTCAGTTGCCTGACACGTGTTTCGGTCTTCACAGACCATTATCAAAGTTAAACTTTTTTACTTTACAGTTTAAAAATGATACGCCAATGTATTGAAACCATAGTTCCAAAATGAAAATTGAGTTATACATACAAAGTAAAAATTGTGTTAAATTTGTCTTTAAAGATTTATCACCTTTAAAGTAACAAGCTCATATTTAAATTCATACAGATTAATACTTACAAACGGTGAAACAACTTCACGAACGTAGTGCAAAAAAAAACGTTTAAATGTCTTCCATTGTTAAAAAGTTTGATTACTGAATGTTTGGGGCTCATAGTTGTTGAACGTTTAAAAACCGCCAAGTATAAGAACTTTTAATAACTATCAGCCACAGACATTCAGAAAAATACAGTGATGAAAAATTGGCGTGAACTTGAAGTACCAAGAAGTTATCTTTAAATTACAAACAAATGCGAACTTAACCTATAATTTGCTAACCAGTATTTATTAAAAGTTGCTAATGGTTTGAGTTTGAGTTGTAACATTCTTTGTTGTGATGTGAAATAAGAAACTATTATAACATCTAAGATATGATCTAAAATAATTGAAAGTATAATGAATAGATTCTAGAGTAGGTGTTCAAAATATGATGACAATAAACAACTTCTAGTTTCGGAACAAACAAAAATGTTCATCAAGTTCACTTAATATATGTTTTAAAACGAGCGCTGTTTAATAATGATCCCCTGAAAATTTCATACCAAAAAATTGCTTAATAGCTATTGACCAGAGCTGTTTTTATCTAAAGAAATACAAGGTTTCTCAAAAGAAAGTTTATATTTCTTTCTTTTCTTCCTGCGTAAATGTAACAAATTCGAGAGGTAATTTAGTCGCTATGGAGCGTTTCTTGCGAGCGGACCCCCCGTTCTGTGTGCGATTGTTTCTGTTTCAGCGACTACAGAAGAGGTTTTTGCTATTTAAATGAGACACCAGGCATATCTTTCAAAAATGAAAACAAAATTTTGAAGAGACCGGTAAAAGAACCCAAAAAAGGATCGACCAAGATCATCAAGAATGATAAAGGATGTATACAGTGTAGTATTTGTTTTGAATTTTCTAAAATTGTCTTTGAGATTTAGATTTTTCGATATTTCTTTAGCTTCCTGAGTTAACAATGAATTCGAGGGATACAGGAGGTACGTCAATGTGTAGTCTGGTTCTTGGGAATTTAGTCGCTATGGAGTGTGTCTTAAATGAAGCGCCAGGTTCTCATTCGAAAATAGGTGATGAAGATTGAAAAGACGGACACAACATTAAACAACAACAAAAGGTCGTTCAAGATCATTAAGAACGACAAAGAACGTAGATAGTATTAACCAATGTTAAGTTTTTTAAATGTTTTACCAAATGGTTAAAAGGTTCTTTGAAAAATGTTTTGAAATCATATTAATTAAAAAAAAATCCAATTTTATATTATACTTTCTGTAAGTAATAGAGAAAAACCAAAATTACTCAACAACCTTAAAGTTTGCAATAGAATATTCGACGAAACTGTAATAGTTACATTATTTCTAAAATAGATTATCCCATAAACTATAACTGGTAAAGAATGTTTCACTATTATTAATTACTTTTAAGTTTTATTTTTATCTGTTTTTTTATTTATAAATTTTTGGAAAGGTTTTTTTGATTTATTTTATTAATAAATAATATTAGAAGTTTTGTATTGTTGATTTGATTTTTGTCAGTTACGTGAAAATATACTTAATTAAAAGCACTAAAAACCTTTCTTCAAAATTTTATTAAAATTTCAAACACAAAGTAACCATTATCAATGTTTAAATGTATATCTGTGACTTTAAATAAAATTGTGAAGAAAGGTTTTTATTGCTTTATTAATTAATTATTCGATTGAATTTAGAAATTTTGTAATAATGCTAACTTTAGGACATTCTTGATGGATTTTCCACTATTTCTCATCAAAATTTTGCAGAGATATTATTCGAGAGTTTCAGAACTGTTCAGTATCTTTTTTGTAACTTTTTAAGAAATAGTTATTAGGTTGTGTAAAAATCTTAACGAAATTTTTTAAGAGTTTATTTTTTATGACGTGTGTAAATTCTGCTATAGAACGAATGAAGAATTATTATTATTATTATTATTATAATTAATGACAGAATTTTCGTACTGTTATTTTGGTTTTATTTGGTACTTCGGTTTTTGGTTGATTTTGGTTTGAATTTTTGTAATAATGCAAACTTTAGGACCTTCTTTCTAATTTTGATCTTTTTCTCATGATTTGTGATAAATCTTAAGCTTGTGGGTAGTTTTATGATAATTATTTTTTCACCACTTCGTAACAAGGTTGTTCATAAATTTCCACTTCAAATTAATTTTTTCAGTTCTATTATATAAGTTCCGAGCATCTTCCCTCTTTTCTATGATTGCCTTCTGGTGTAAATATAATATTGTGCATCATCTAGTCCATTTTTTACACATTGAAAATTTTGACTTCGGTGGTTTTAAAATTTTTCAAAAATATCAAAAAGATTTTTTTAATAATTTTTAATTTTATATTAGTATTTTCAATCTATTTATTCTCTTGTAAATTTCTAGATTTATTTATAATCAAAAGTTTTAGAATTTGTGTATTCTAGTATTTTTTGAATTAATAGATAAATTTGGATATCTTGGATTATCAAAACTGGAATTTTAAATTTGAGACTATGTCTTCCTTTTTTTATCAAATATTTTCAGGAATTTCTTTACTATCAATAAGCGAGAATTTTCTTCAAAAGTTCTAGAAGGTTATCACAATGTTCCTTCCAAATATCTGGAAAAGAAAGAGTCTGATAGTTTCCAACATTTTTTTTTTTTAATATTTCTAGAATTTTCTGCGGTTGCGTGTTTATTCAATCTAGATATATCTCTTCTAAATTACGTAGATATACTTCATGTGTTATATATTTTTGTAATCATTGTATTTACAGCTTTCTAGAACTTTCCTAAGGTTTTAGTTATTTTAACCAACTTAAAAAAAAGAAATAGAAAATTGTTTAATTTTTAAAACACTTTTTACTACTCTTCACTTTGTCCTATCTAAAAGCTTAATTGTTATTCTAAATTGAGATAATTTTCTTTAAAGGTTCTAGAATTTATCAGAAATTATTTTAAAGCATTCTAAAAATATTTTGCAATTTTCCTTCCTGATTTCTAGAATAGAGTTCTAATAATTTATGGTCACTTTATTTAGAACTTTGTTCTACTAAAAAGTTTCAATATTTTTGAAATTTATAGATTATTTTTTGTTCCATTTTTCGAGAACAAATAATAGAATTACAAAGAGTCTCGCAGTTTCCAACAAATTTTTTTATTGTTATAGAATTTTCTGTAGTTTCTTGTTTAATCCTTATAGAAATATCTCTATTAAATTATGAAGATATTCTGAAAGTATTCTAGATCTTTTTAATTATTTTATTTGCAGCTATCTAGAATTTTTGCTAGGGTTCTATTTATTTTAGTCAACTTTTTAAAAAGAGTCTACAACTTTTTACTTTGTCCTATCCGAAATCTTAATTGTTTTTCTAAATTGAGATAATTTTCCTTAATGCTACTAACTAGAATTTATCAGAAATTATATTTCACATTTTTAGAAGTCTGTGTATGCATTCTAGAAATTTCCTTCCTAATTACTAAAAATTTTCCAGAGTTGTAATAACTTCCAGAAACTTTTTTTTCGAAACTTCTATTTCTTCTTAATTTGTTCTATCAAAATGTAAACAATGTTTTTTAAATTGACAGAATTTACTCAGAGGGTTAAAGAATTTATCAGCAAATATATTTACAGATTTTTAGAATTATGTTTACAAATTCTACATATATCTAGTAATCCCCTCAGATTTCTTAAACTTAAAATTCTTTTCTGACTTTTGTTTTACTTTTTGAGAATATTTTCCTTTTTTATTAGATTTTTGTAAAATTTTTGACGGATCTATAGTTTAATAATCATCCATTATTTCTTATCAAAATTTACCAAAGATATTCTTCGTGGGTTTCAGAACTTCTCAGAAACTTTTTTTGTTTTTTTTTTTTAAGAAACAGTTATTACTTCTGGCTTAATCTTATCGGAATTTTTTAATAGTTCTAGAATTTTCAGTAACTAATCTTTACTAAAAAATTACACATATTTTGCTTTAACTTATCGAAATATATCTAATATTTAAATTTTTTTAATTCTTCGACATTTTCCTTAGAAATTTCTAAAATTTTCTTCTAAGGTCTACTATTTTCCAACAACTTTTTTTGGAATTTTAGGCTATTTCTCTTCTAAATTTTAAAGATATTCTTCAAATATTCTAGAATTTTTTAAAATTTCTACCATGTTTTGTCTTATCAAAAAAAAACTTATTACCAGTTTTTTTTTAATTAAGGGAAGAATTTCTCTTCTAAATTGTAAAGATATTCTTCGAGTGATCTAGATTTTTTAGCGATTTTCCTCCTAGTTTGCTATAATTTTTCCAGGGTTCTAGGGTTCTAGATATTCACTCAACTTTCTTTCTGCTACTTTCTACTAGGACCTAACAAAAACTTTCTTTTTTTATTTCAAATGTAGAGAATTTGTTTCGATGATAGTAGAATTAGTTGATAATTCAAAAACTTCAAAGCTTTAAAGAATAAAATAAAATATTGGAAAAAACTAAAATGATAAATCTATATTGTGAGAAGTAATACACTTGTTATGTTCCATTTTATATGAAAATTTGGTTCCATCAAGAATGTTCCAAAATACGTATCGAATTTGATAAATCTATGCCTAAAAAAGATCTAAAACACTTTCCGTTAAATAAAAACTACAAAGTATTTTATTATTATTATTATCTTCTTGCAAGTTAGTATTATAGAAATTTCTGGTAAACATTTTTGGTTTGATATTTTAGAAAAAATTCTCAATTTTTTTAAAATGATTTGGTTGGCCCATACGGACAAATTAACCCATATTTTTATCACTTGTTCGAATAAAGATGTTAATGTCTCTAATCGGTTCGATAGTTATTAGAACTCTCTGTGATTGTGATAATTTTACTCGTTACTTTAGTTTAGTTATTTTGGTTGATTTTAAAACGTTTACAGTAACGCCTACTTTATGATATTCTTTATTGTTTTTATTTGTTACAAGTTTTGTGATAAAATTTAAGTTTCTCAGTAGTTTGTGATAATATTTAAGACTACAATAAATTAATGAATGCTTAATTATGACAGGTCACTAATACGCTACCTTAATGTATAGATTATTGCGATAGGTCAATAATACGATAGTTTAATTAATAGTTTCTTGTGGTAGGTCACAAGTACCATGTCTAAGTAAATAATTTATTGTGTAAATGTATATAGGGTATAATGGATAGGCGGTTTTTAATCCTACATTCCAATTAGGATACGCAAGAGTTTTATGATTAAATATTTACTCAAATAAGAACAAAACTTATGTAAATATTTCTTTTTATATACCGTTCATTTTTATTAAAAATCCTCGTTTATATTATGATAATTGTGAGGGTACAGTGACCACTCACTTACCCTACATAGATATTGAAACTTAAGCTAAAATACTGCTTTAAATTTCTAAATAACATTAATGCAAACCCAGTTGTAGTTTTTATAGCTAAACACACATAAGTTAGACTGTTTTGAGAGAACATCAGACTGTGAAGTAAGTGTTAACGATTTTAATCTAACTTTACAAGCGCCTATAATAATGAGCTAAGTATTCAAATGAAGCAAAATGTTAATGAAATTAACACAAAAAAATCTACTTACAAAACCTAATACAAAAAATAGAACCTATTACAGTTAGATTAGCATAATAAGATGTAATATCCTGGTGAACCAGGACAATGTCACCAAAACTTTAAAAAATATTTTAGCTGAAATTTTTTCAAAGAATAGAAAAATATGAGTTTTTTTTTTTAAATCGTTTTGGTAATTTAATTATCACAGTGCTTAGACAAAGTATTGAATTGAAGAGGCGGATACATGAAATAAAACAACACAGTTGAGAGGGTTTCACATTTTTGTTGAACACTGAAACATGTTTCAGCACACATCAGCCTGATGAAGACACTTTGTGGCCAAACATGTTGAAATATTCAACAATCTATGTAAAACCAGCTCAACGTTATCACTTAAACAAATACTGACGCATTATGTTGGATTCTTGAAGCCATAACTTTGTGATACATCTTGAATCTTGAACTTTATAAAATGATATTAACAAAGTAAGTTTTATTTATCGTTTGATATTGACGTAGTATATGGTTTTTGAATATTTATTATACTACAACAATATTTTGTTACATAGTGGCTTCATAAGGTAGATGAAAATTCTCAACTGTTTTGAGGAAGACAATAGCTTCTATAAGTTTTACATATTAATTTCTAATGCCAAACAATATAAATTTTTAAAGAAATACAATCAATGATACCTTATATTTTAATGTTGTGATAATAAAATAGGTGTACCAAAACAATTTCCTAATATTCACACATGAATATTTAGTGACTTTTGCCAAAATCACAACTCCTTGAAGTAGTAAATTACTGTATAATTCAAATAATTCAAATTTGTGCAAGATAAGAGATACAATTGTGACATGGGTGAATTTTTTGTTGGTGCATCCATTCGTATGTTAGAAATACTCTAAAAGCAACTAGAATAGTAAACTTAAATATTTCTATGAAGCATAACATGAATACAATTACTGAAAAGAAGTTTTTCTGTTTGCAAAAACAAAATTTGTAGATAATACAGTTAAATATAATATCCGTCTTTTGACAGACTAACTTACTAACACCTCATCCATTATTTATTATTTCAATATACATAGTAACATATATTTATTGACAAAGTTGGAATAGTGAATAATGAATAATGAATGAGGTGTTAATGTATTAATTTGTCAAAAGGCTATCGACCAGAGGTCTTTCTGCCTTGAGTGCAATGTACATATTTGTCAATAAAGATGTTTATATATATATATATATATATATATATATATATATATATATATATATATATATATATAATATCCTGATGAATCTGAATAATATCAAATTAATAAAAATATTTAATCTATAATATTACCTAGAATAGAAAGAGAAGCAAACAAATCTGCATCTAATTTGTATTTTATTTTCGTGGGACGTATTTTTTCATATTAATTAGAGATTAATTAAATTCTTGATGTTATTTCGCAAATTTTATATATTTCTTCGACTAGTTTCGACTGTTAGTCATTCTTGAGAAATTACCATTTTTTCCATTTTTCGAGAATAAATTATAGAATAATAAAAAGTCTCGTAGTTTTCAACATTTTTTTTTATTTATAGAATTTTCTGTGTTTTTTTGCCTAATTCATCTAGAAATATCTCTTTTAAATTAAGAAGATGATCTTAATGTGGTCAAGATCATTGTAATCATTTTATTTACAGCTTTCTGTCTTATCTCCGACTCTCAAAATTAGAAATTATGAATTTGAAACTAGTTCATTCACATCTTTTGTCTTTTACAATAATAGTATTTACAATGTGTGCTCTGTGGGCGGACTATCGACTGGTCTTTCGGTCCAGCTTTATGCTTTATTTTATTTATTGGTTATACCAATTTTCCTTCAAAATTTCAAGAAAAGAAACAGTTTACAACCACTTTTTTATATTTATAGAATTTTTGGTTATTTCTTGTTTAATTCATCTACAAATGTCTTCCATAAATTAAGAATTTTTAATCATTTTATTTCCAGCTATTTAGACTTTTTTCCTAAGTTCTACGTATTTTTGATACCTTTTTTGAGAACATTCTACTTCTTCTTACTGCGCCCTATCCGAAAGATTTATTTTTCCACGAAATGTCATTTTTTTTAAAGGTAGTAGAAATTATATTTCATATTTCCAGAATTTTGTTCAAGGATTCTAGAAATTATTAGCAACTTTCTTCCCTTATTTCCAGAATTTTTCCAGACGTGTTTGTAATAATTTTCGGTAACTTGTTTGAGAAACTTTTTTTCTTCGTTCTACGTATTTTTGCTACCTTTTTTGAGAACATTCTACTTCTTCTTACTGTGCCCTATCCGAAAGATTTATTTTTACACGAAATGTCATTTTTTTTTAAGGTAGTATCTGTATTTAATGCTTTATATTTCACATTTCCAGAATTTTGTTCAAGGATTCTAGAAATTATTAGCAACTTTCTTCCCTTATTTCCAGAATTTTTCCAGACGTGTTTGTAATAATTTTCGGTAACTTGTTTGAGAAACTTTTTTTCTTATCAAAAGTTACAAATAATGTTCTTCGAGTGTTTCAGAACATTTAAGAAACTGATTTTGACTCTTAGTTGTCATTTCATGCATAATCTTATTGGATTTTTTAGGAGTTCTAGGATTTTCAGCAACATATCTTTAGTTTCTTAACATTTACACATATTTTGCTTGGTCTTATCGAAATGTGCCGAAAATTTAAAATTATTTAAATTATGAGAATTTTCTTCTATATAACTCGAATTTTATAACAATTTTTCTTGGAACTTTCTAAATATCTTGATTAGAAATGAATTTTTCTGTGGAATAAACCAAGTGTTTTTAATTCCTAATCAAGATATTTCAAAAATGTTTCACCACGGGTTAGGTGAGCAATTAATTAAATATATAGAAATTTCTAAAAAAAAATTCTAAGGCCAGGAATTCTCTGTCCTTTTTCAAAGATTATTTTCAAATATTCTAGAAACTTATCAACATTTTTTTCGAAATTGAGAGAGAAATGTCTCTTCTAAATTGCGAAGATGGGAACAACGGGCCTAGTGAGGCCTAGGTGCTCTGGTCAATGATTTGATCACCCTTGGAAAACTCAATCCAGATCCAGACTCAAATTGCGCAGATATTCTTCTACTGCTCTACAATTTTTAACAATTTTCCTTCTAGGTTGATATAATTATTCCAGTGTTTTAGAGATTTAGTATCTTCACTCAACTGTCTTTCTGCTACTTTCTACTAGAACATAACAAAAACTGTTTTTCAAATGTAGAAAATTTGTTTGGATTATGATAGAATTAGTTAATAATTCAAAAACTTCAGAGTTCTAAAGAATAAAATAAAATATTGGGGAAAAAAGCTAAGATAAAGTTCTTACGAAACAGGATTGTGGTGACCGTTACTATATGGTATTGCATTTTCAAATGTAGGATGAAATAAAACACTATTTTCTATGTTTTTTTTTACCACTGTATATTAATGATTTTACAACATTAATAAATTATCTACGACTATAGTTTCGACTCTTTCAAGTCATTATCAAGTGAATTGATTTACGAATTACAAAGGTATATATAGGTGCAGGTTACAGGTAGTAATTAGGGTGGTGCGGTTTACAGTAAAATTCAAGGGCGGTACATTAAGTGGATTTTTTAGGCGTGTTGCGTTAAGCGGATTAGGTTAATTGGAATATGTTGGGATTATATAAATCTGTCTGTTCATTTAGGAGATTAACATTAGCGGCTTTTCTTTTTCTTGAAATTTCTAATGCTTCCCACATGTCGAGTTTTGGGCCTTTATTATCTTCAGATTGTCTAATGGCGCGAAACTATGTTTGTGTTCTAGGCTGTGGTTTGAAAAGGAACTATTGTTGTGGTGTAATCTGAATGCTCGTAAATGTTCTCCATATCTCGTTTCGAAGTTTCTTTCGGTTTGCCCTATGTATAAGCTGTTGCACTCTGGACATTCTAATTGGCAAACTCCTGATTTTTTGTTGTTTTTGATCTTGTCTTTTGCATTGAATATATTTGACAGTTCTGTGTACGGTTTGAAAGCGGTTTCTGAATATTTGTTGTACTACAACAATGTTTTATCACATAGGGGCTTCATCAGGCAGATGAAAATTCTCAAATGTGTTGTTTTATTTGAATACTTAGACAAATAATAGTTTATAATGTCATTATTGATGAGATCTTATGATTTGTAAAAATTATTTTCGATTCATCATTGTAATCAAAATGATTTTCCAGTATTCACATGAATATTTAGTGATTTTTGTCTAAATCACAACTCATTGAAGTAGGAAATTACTGTGTAATTCAAATTTGTGCAAGATAAGAGATAAAATTGTGACATGGGTGTATTTTTTCTTGGTGCAACCATTCTCATGCAAGAAATACTACTAAAATATCAAGATTAAATATTTAGTTGAAGCATAACATGAATACAATTACTGCAAAGAAGAATTTCTGCTTGCAAAGTATTATACTATGAGAATAATAATAAAAGGTATTTTGCCTAAAATTCCTGAGTGTGAGGTATTTTAGATTGTTTTCTGTCCAGCTTCCAGATGATCAACAATGAATATATCACAATTCAGTGTAAGTATGGTTTACCACGTAGTAACGGTCGCAACCATTCTCTTTATGAATATATTAAGTAATTACTAGTCTTTAGTTACGTGAAGATAAACCATGGAGAAAGTGATTATAAGTTATTTTATACTCTTCACGGGCTACAAACAAGTACAACTAAAAAAAAAAAGATGAGAGGGGAAGAAGTCGGAATAATTTGTTGGCAGGGAAATAATTATAAGGATAAAAATATACAAAATCTTTAAAAAAATTGACAAGCATTTATTAACCACTGACCTACAGTAAAAATAAATCCATTCTACATAAAGATTAGTTGTAATTTTTAACACTAAAAGCTATCAGGTTTAGGTTTATGGCAATTCACCACCATAACAGTTCTTCATGTGCACGGTATTATAGTGCTGTTTGATGCTGGCTTTACGTTTCGTCTTATATGGGCATCCTAACACCACACAGGCAAACTGAGGCTCTTTGCCGCACTCGAAGGTTTTATGGTTGTACAGGGAGGCTTTGTGCTTGTACCTTCTGAAGCAAGAGTCACACCAATAGATTTTACCATCATCTGAAAACGCACGGAGTTAGTAATTGTTTAGGTTTTGGATATTCGACTTAATAGTTAAAAAAAATAATTAATTACTCCCCAAAATGTTTACGAATTATTTTTTATTATTAACAAATCACTACAAAGAAATTTATTATAAGTTTTATGGTATACCAGAATGTTTTTTTTTAAATTGTTCTACTTGAGATACCTATTTAATTTTTGAACTATAAAACTTGCCTAGATATGATATTATCCAGAAGAACATCATTAAAATTATAGTATGTGTCCAAAAATACTTCCTATCAAAATTAGTAGATTTACGAAATGTTTTCGTATTTTAAATTATTAGTTAATTTTCTACAATGACGTAAAGGACTATAACACATATTATTATAAAATTAGTAGAGTCAATTTTATTACTTTAAAAGGATATCGGTTTTGAATAAATTTTATATGTTCTACAGAAGATAATTTTTAGACTTTCGTAGAAAAAAAAAAACAAAATGATCTAATGAAGATGATGGAGGTGACCATTAGTAAGTGATAGTTTATTTAAATTGAAGAGATGGGACACTTTCCAATGTTTGATGTCAAAATTTTGGTATACAATTTTGAGTGTCTAATTTTTTTCATAATTACTAAACTTCTAATTATACTTTCACTTGTTGGTTGTCTTCCAGAAAAAGGGCACATTATTAATATCTAAAGGGGTGCTTAACGAGTTGAGTATCTTAAATTTTCTGTTTGGGGTTTATATCAGTTTTTTACGTTCATGTTGTAAAGTGACGGATATTCAAAGAGTATTACTTTGATAGAATATCTAAAATATAAGTAACCGTAGAAAATAATCTGTACTGCTTACAATTTAGACCTAAAAACTTTCTACAACTGTTTTTCTTTTCTGTTTTTATCTACACTGACGTTCAATACAATTACTTTGGCTTACACTTAAAATTCCTGAAATTTTTGATATTGGTATTAAAATTTACAGGTTTCTATTAAAGTAAATCCAAAAATATAAAAATTGAAATATTTATAAATACATTTTGTCAGGTTCTTCATACAATTTCTTTCCTTTAATTTGAGCTACACCTTAAAAACAGTTAATTCATCAGTCAGTTTTTGAATTGACGAAGATGTAACTAAAATATCTAGACTATAATTTGAGCTACACCTTAACAGCAGTTATTTCATCAGTAATTTTTTGAATCGACTTAGGAGATGTTACTAAAATATCTAAAAAAATTAAGGATAATGTTTTACAATCTTCAACAATTAATTAACATCAAGTGTATTTATTAATTAAGCACATCAAATGATTACAATTCATTATGATTATAATTGTCTGAAGACCCTTTTGTGCACCAAGTTATAATGCTGCTTGACTCCGCCCTTGCGCTTCGTCATATAAGGACATCCCTCCACGGTACAAGAAAATTGCGGTGGTTTACCACACTCGTAGGTTTTATGGTTATACAGGGAGGCCCTATGCTTATAACGTTTGTAGCAAGTGTCGCACACATAACTTCTAGCACCACCTAAAAAAATCGTAATTAGAAGTAATCTTATTTTTAACAATTATTACAAAAAATAGATGAAGAATAGACTCACCTTCATCAATTCCAATTTTGATTATTTACATTTGAATTAAGGCTTATGTTAGAAAATACCCATAGAATAAGCATTACTATTTTTTGATACAGTTTTGAAAAGTCGAAGGTTTTTGATGATTAAATAATTAATTAAAACTTAGATATCTTTATTAATCAATCGATAAACTCAATTCTTATAAAATACAAAAATACGCCTATTTAAATTTATGTTGGGTAATCACGTGTTTGAACAAGTGTTCCTTCCTCTTCGCCCTGTAACTACACTCCTGGTGTGGACACTTGAACCTGGGTTCGACTCCACACTCGAACTTCGTATGCCTATCCCTGTTGTGCTTCAAAGTATACGTCCTCAAACACTGATGGCACTGGTAAGGACCTGCAAAAATCAATTGCCCCAGATTTAGCGTAATCTCGCCTGCCAGTCTCCAAATTGCAAATCCTGCTAATTTTTGTTACAAATATATATATATAGTAAAAAAAAAACTACTACGAAAATAACTATACTTCTGACTATGTGTGATTAGTATAAGAATAGGTGATTGTAACTAGGTTTTGTATTACATGTGGTATTTCTTGGAGCATTCCAGTTTGTAGTGCCTGTGCCGACTCTGTCGGTGCCTGTAAGTTTTTGGACAAAGAGGGCATTTATATCGACCTGAAAAAGAAATTTTGTTAATATCGATTGTTTTTTTTATCATGGAAATGCGTGTTTGTGTCGCTCGATAAAGCAGGTTTTAAGTTGTTTAGGTGTAAAAGGTTTAGTCCAATACCGTGTTAGAATATTTGTTTTTTGGGTTGGTTATGTCCTAGATTAAAAATTAACGAGTAATTTTTATTTATTTAATATCTACAATGCTTCTATCCTCTTCTAAATTAGTCTTAAATATTTTCCAGTTTTTGATTTTGGCTTAACCTAAAAAATGTGTTCCTTATCTTCTTGTTTCTTGATTTGATCAGTTTCTCTAGTATGATATTCTGTTATATTTTTTCTTGATTGATGTTGAATCTAAAAAAAACTTTCACTTCCCAACACAAATTATTTATAATAATTAATATTGAGAGTAATAAATCTCTATGAGCATTACTGCACTAATGTTTTACATAATAATGTAAAAACTCCAGCTAACAGTTAAAACAACTACTCCCCGTACTAAAGCACCGCCAGGCATTGAATGATATAACTGTTAGCTGTCGTTACATGTCTAAAATTATATTTAGCACTATGTAATTAATATTTCATTTACAAATTATTTAGATTTTGTTACACATTTTTTCTGAATTATATTAAATCCAAAAATAACGTGTACACTTATAGTTTTTCGAAACACGTGAAGACTTTAATATATTTTCTTAACAACTTATAGTCTCTATAGAGAAAAATTTTTCTTCTTTAATTTAAGATTTGTTTTTGATTTCTTTATTAATCTAAAATTATAATTCTTGTTCCCCAATTCGTTTACTTTAGAAAAATCTTCTTAGCTTCAATTTTTGGATTTATTCAGGACTTTTTTTCAATTTCATTTTCGTACCTTGTTTACCTTCTCGATTTTTTTGTTTCTTAATGAAATTTTTAGAAATAGAGAGAATAAATTTCCTTCCCTAATTTACGATTTAGTTTTGATTTCTTTATTATCTAAAGTTATAATTGCTGTTCCCCAATGTGTTCCCTTCCTTTTTTGGATATCTTCAAGGCCCCATTTTAATTTTTTCTATATTTTCGACATTCTTCTTTTCTTAACCAAATTTTTGGAAATAGAGAAAATATCATCTTTACTACATTTAGAACAACTACAAATGGATTTAAAATAAGAGTTAGCCCGTCCGTTTGGGCTATACACATTCGGTTTCTACCCTGTCTTGACACTAATTTATGTAACAATTAAGAAAAGAAAATGATGCCCAGCTTAAATGTCCGAATTATATTTTTGGAAAATATTTTTAGAAAATATCATTCACGTCTTTAATTCAATCTGTTAAGTGAAAACGTCCTACAATAGAAAATGAAGATATCTAAAGATTTCTTTTCTAGATTCATTGTTCATTATGGCAAGTTCAAAATTCTTAGAATGTTTTAAATAAAAAGAGGAATATGTTTAGAAGAATATTATTTTAAAACTTAATGCTACAATTAACCTTAAGGTAAAACCAAAAGTGAAATATGTGCAAAATTTTGCAAAATCAAAATCATCAAGATAAAGTAAAGGTCTTGCCTAAAACACTAAGAAACCTTTCTTCAATCTTGATTAGAACTTAAAAGTTCTGAACATTTTGCAAAATCAAAATCATCAAAATAAAATAAAGGGCTTGTTTAAAACAATAAGAAACCTTTCTTCAATCTTGATTAGAACCTAGAAGTTCTGGACGTTTTGCAAAACCAAAATAGAAATAGAAAATATCATTCACGTCTTTAATATAATCTGTTAAGTGAAAACGTCCTTCAATAGAAAATGAAGATATCTAAAGATTTCTTTTCTAGATTCATTTTTGATTATAGCAAGTTCAAAATTCTTAAAATGTTTTTAATAAAAAGAGGAATATGTTTAGAAGAATATTATTTTAAAACTTAATGCTACAATTAACCTTAAGGTAAAACCAAAAGTGAAAAAGTGAAATATGTTGGACAAATTGCAAAATCAAAATCATCAAAATAAAGTAAAGGTCTTGCCTAAAACACTAAGAAACCTTTCTTCAATCTTGATTAGAACTTAAAAGTTCTGAACATTTTGCAAAATCAAAATCATCAAAATAAAATAAAGGGCTTGTTTAAAACAACAAGAAACCTTTCTTCAATCTTGATTAGAACCTAGAAGTTCTGGACGTTTTGCAAAACCAAAATCATCAAAATATAATAATAAGGTGCTTGTTTAAAACATTAAGAAATCTTTCTTCAATCTTGTTTAGAACTTAGAGGTTCTGGACATTTTGCAAAATCAAAATAATCAAAATATAGTAAAGTGCTTATTTAAAACACTAAGAAATCTTTCTTCAATCTTGATTAGAACTTAGAGGTTCTAATCTAGATAGTTCAAAAATGTTTCAACACGGGTTAAGTGAGCAATTAATTAAAAATATACTTTCTTCAATAGTTTTAAATATTAAAACAAATAAAAACCTTTATTCTCTCTTTTAAAACAGTAAAAAAGTTTATAAATGTTTTAATCAAGTTATTATCATCATTAGAACCCAACAAAATAAAATGTTGTACTCCATCTTTAAAAAACACCTTTAATCAGAAATTGTGAAGCTACAAAAACTTCAATGCTAAGAATTCCGGCATTATAGGATGTTCATCGTCACATAATTTACTTATCCAAAAACTAAGACTTTGTTTATTATTTTTGTAACCATACGAATAGTTTAATTTTTGGTTTACCTGCAAGATAAACGGCGATCAGTGGTTAAAGTTTACGTGCATATGTAGGGTGGGTGGGTGGCCTCTATCCCATCCTCCAATCAGTAAAACATACGCGAGGGTGTTAATTAAAAATTCATTTCCATAAAATCGAAGTAAATATGATTAATTGTATAAATTCGTTATTATGCATAAAAAAAAATAACCCTATAGTATGTTCTAATGATTGGAGGGTAGGATAGAGGCCACCCACCCACCTTACAAATACATTTATATTACAACGACTGATCGTTGCGTTTGCAAAAAAAAAATTACGACGAAATTTTTTGAAGTTAACAAAAACTTTAAAACGCAAATTTACTTTATGTAAAAAAACATATGTAGGGTGAATTTTATTAATTATAAGGAAAGATACAAACCACCTATTTAGTGTAAATATTTTTAAAAACATTAACTACGATTTGATTAATTATTCTTTTAACCACACCTACAGTTACATTTCGTATTTAACTGCAAAATTGAAATCAGTAGATAAAGGTATAATGTACAAGTAGGGTGGGTCGGTGGCTTCCAACCCACCCTCCAATCTTATAATATACACAAGGAGTTTGATTAATAATTCGATTCTAAAAAAAAATATATATATTAGATAAATTGTTTATTATGCATAAAAATACAAAACAAATCGTGTAGTATGTTCTAATGATTGGAGGGTGGGGCAGAGGCCACCCACCCACCTTACATGCGTTTCGCCTTCAGTTACTGATCGACGCAGCATTTGTCGAGAAAATAACAAGAAAATTGTTAGTGTGGACAAAAAATCAAGAAAGCAGAATTTATTGTAGGTTAAAAAAAAAACAAATAACTAAGATTTTAACTTGATTCAAACACCTCAATTGTTTTGATGGTTTGAGAAAAACACATTTTTGCTTTATGGATTTTGTTATTTTTTAAACTAATCTCGCTTGTGATTTACTTTTGGCTAATTTTTAAATCATCGCATTTCACTAAAATATATTTCAATGGCCGCCATCTTGTTTCTAGATGTCGTACATCAATTGTTTTGATGGTTGGTAAAAAACATATTCTTTCTTTATGGATTTTATTATTTTTCAAATTAATCTCGCTTGTGCTTTACCTTTGGCAAATTTTTATTTCATAGATAGTAAGTTGCATTTCATTAATTTATATTTCAATGGCCGCCATCTTGTTTTCAAATATCGTACGTCAATTGTTTTGATGTTTGGTGAAAACCACATTCTTCCTTTATACATTTTGTTATTTTTTAAACTAATCTCGCTTGTGATTTACCATTGGCAAATATTTAAATCATCGAGAGTAAGTCGCATTTCATTCGTTTAAGTTTAAACGGCCGCCATCTTGTTTTCAAATGTCGTACGTCAATTGTTTTGATGTTTGGTGAAAACCACATTCTACCTTTATACATTTTGTTATTTTTTAAACTAATCTCGCTTGTGATTTACCTTTGGCAAATTTTTAAATCATCGAGAGTAAATCGCAATTCATTAATTTATATTTCAATGGTCGCCATCTTGTTTTAGAATGTCGTACGTCAATTGTTTTGATAATTCAATTATGAAAAACACATTATCTTTTCTATGGATTTTGTTATTTTTAAAACTAACCTCGCTTGTGATTTAGCTTTGGAAAATTTTTAAATCATCGAAAGTAAGTCGCATTTCATTAATTTAAATTTTAGTGGCCGCCATATTGCTTTCAAATGTCGTACGCCAATTGTTTTGATGGCAAGATGGAAGGCAAAAGGCGAATTGGAAAGCCAAGAAAGCGTTAGGAGGATTCTGTTGAAGAAAATGCCAAAAACATCCTAAAGGCAAAATGCCAATTGGAAAGGCAAGAAAGCGTCAGGTAGATTATGTTGAAGAAGACGCCAAAAAAGTCTTAACGCAGTGTTGGCGAAGACCTTTCTTCTCTATTTTAAAATAGTGAAGAAAAGTGTCTTAATCAAGTTATTATCATAATTAGAACCCGACGAAATAAAAAGTTGTACACCACCTTTAAAGAACACCTTTAATCAGTAATTATGAAGCTACAAAGACTTTAATGCTAAGAATGCCGGAATACAGGATGTCAGGAGGAATATACAAGTTCAAGATGTAAGGCAAAAGGCAAATTAGAAAGCCAAGAAAGCGTCAGGAGGATTCTGTTGAAGAAAATGGCAAAAAAGTCCTGAAAGCAAAAGGCCAATTGGAAAGCCAAGAAAGCGTCAGGATGATTCTGTTGAAGAAGACGCCGAAAAAGTCTTAATGCAGTGTTGGCGAAGAGTGGCGATGATCTTTCTTCTCTCATTTTAAAATAGTGAAGAAAGTGTCTTAATCAAGTTATTATCATCATTAGAATCCGACGAAATCAAGAACTGTACACAATCTTTGAAAAACACCCTGTATCAGTAATTGTGAAGATGCAAAGACTACAGTGCTAAAAATGCCGGAAGACAGGATGCCAGGAAGAATATACACTTTCAAAATGGTAGACAAAAAGCGAATTGGAATTGCCAAGAAAGCGTTGGGAAGATGCTGTTGAAGAAGACGCCAAAAAAGTCCTAAAAGGGAAAGATCAATTGGAAAGTCAAGAAAGCGTCAGGAGGATTCTGTTGGAGAAGACGCCAAAAAAGTCTTAATGCAGTGTTGGCGAAGTGTGGCGATGACCTTTCTTCTCTATTTTAAAATATTGGAGAAAGGTTTATAAGTGTTTTAATCAAGTTATTATCATCACTAGAACCCGACGAAATAAAAAGTTGTACACCACCTTTAAAGAACACCTTTAATCAGTAATTGTGAAGCTACAAAGACTTTAATGCTAAGAATTCCGGAATACAGGATGTCAGGAGGAATATACAAGTTCAAGAGGGAAGGCAAAAGGCAAATTGGAAAGCCAAGAAAGCGCCAGGAGGATTCTGTTAAAGAAAATGGCAAAAAATTCCTAAAGGCAAAAGGCCAATTGGAGAGCCAAGAAAGCGTCAGAAGGATTCTGTTAAAGAAGACGCCAAAAACGTCTTAAAGCAGTGTTGGCGAAGAGTGGCGATGATCTTTCTTCTCTCATTTTAAAATAGTGAAGAAAGTGTCTTAATCAAGTTATTATCATCATTAGAATCCGACGAAATCAAGAACAGTACACAATCTTTAAAAAACACCATGTATTAGTAATTGTGAAGCTACAAAGACTTCAATGCTAAAAATGCTGGAAGAAAGGATGCCAGGAAGAATGTACAAGTTCAAGATGGAAGACAAAAGGCGAATTGGAAAGCCAATAAACCATTGGAAAGATGCTGTTGAAGAAGACAGTAAAAAAAAATCCTAAAAGGGAAAGATCAATTGGAAAGTCAAAAAAGCTATAGATGGATTCTGTTAAAGAAGACGCCAAAAAAGTCTTAATGCAGTGTTGGCGAAGTGTGGCTAAGACCTTTTTTCTCTATTTTAAAATAGCGAAGAAAAGTTTATAAGCTATTATCATTCGGATCCGACGAAATCTAGAGCTGTACACAAACTTTAAAAAACACCCTGTATCAGTAATTGTGAAGCTACAAAGACTTCAATGCTAAAAATGCCAGAAGACAGGACGCCAGGAAGAATGTATGGAAGACAAAAGGCGAACTGGAAAGCCAAGAAACCATTGGAAAGATGCTGTTTAAGAAGACGCCAAAAAAGTCCTAAAAGCATTCAATTGAAAAGTCAAGGAGGCGTTAGAAGGACGCCAAAAAAATCAGTGTTGACGAAGATTGGTGATGGACCATACATACTGAAGGAATAAATTAAGGGAGGCCGGAATCAATACTGTAAATCCATTGATTGGATTGAATTATCATCTTGATAATAAAGATAATTTTGATTATTTTGATAAGTTTTATTTAATTTCAATCTATTGCCAACTTTTCTTCATTACAACTAAAATCAGGTTTATAAAACATCGATAATTAAAACTCTTTACGACTGTGGTAACGTATAATAAATTACAGATTTTACATTTCTTGTTCGTAATAATCATTGTAATACGTTTCGTTTCTGTGTCGGACCAGCATGTGTTTATCCATGTGTTCCTTCCTCTTCGCCTTGTACGTACACTCCTGGTACGGACAGACGTATCTGGGTTCGACCTCCTCGTTCATGGGGCACTCCCTCCTTAAGTGCCTCTGGTAGCTCCTTTTATTGCTGTAAAATTTTGAACAATACTGGCATTGGTACTGATCTAAAAAGAAATCCAGTTGAAGATTGCGAACGATTTATAGTTTTGGAGAGAAGTCTAATATTTATTTTTTGAAAACTCTACACAAATATAATTTAAAAAAATCCACGTCTTTAGATTGTAACTCATCTTTCTTGAGGTGCCTCTGGAAGCTCTTATTTATTGCTGTAAGCTTCTTAAAAATTGGTGCTGATCTAAATAGAAAGTTGGGTGAAGATTGTGGAGGATTTATTGTTTGTTTGAGAGGAGGAGTAAAATTATGTGGATGGGATTTAGGATTTAGGAAGGAAAAGTGAAGAATTAGAATGGAAGTAATTTAGTGATCTTAGGAGACCTAAACGGAAACCTAAACAGCCATTTAGAAGACACGTTGGGCAAAATACGAGAAGTTTTAGAAATATGAATGGAGAAAGGTTAATCTAGACATGTGTAGAATATTTCAAAATTTCAAACATAAAATAAATAACTAACCCTTCAATATAACAAATATTTGTTATCTATATATATTTTAAATATAATTAATAAGTCTATTGAAGCATAAATACCATTTTAAAAAGTAAATATAATGAAAAATATATTAATGGGGTTAATATTATATACCAATAATACGAATTTAAAATCTTTAATTGATAAAAGTTTATTGGAAAGTGTGCAAAAATATATTAGATAACTTCAAAAAAATATAGTTTCTTTTTCTGTGCATAAATCTATCAAAATTAAATTATGTTCTAAAAATAAACAATCTACTAAATGTCCAGTTTTAATGGACAATATCCAAAGTCGATCTTTAGTTTTAATAATCAATATCCAAATCGCTGATGTTAATTCTGTGCTTTGAAATCATGTGCTTGATGAGGTGCTCCTTTCTCTTCGCCCTGTACTCGCACTCCTTCTGGTCGCACCAGAATTTCGGCTGAACCCCGCACTCGTATTTCACGTGCCTATAGTGGGAGGTTTTTCTGGCGTACCCTCTGCCACAACGCGGACACTCATAAGGACCTAAAACGAAATGCATTCAATCGATTAGAACTATGAAGGTCTGTTTCTAGCTTGCACTACTCTAACGGGGTTTTCGAATTACTGCTGGAAGAAATTGCTCGATTAGTTTAATGAATCATTTCATAACAGGAACTCAAACAAAAAGTGAAAAATGAAATATTTAATTCTAAAACGTTTAGAATTTCGTAGTTGGGGAAAATTTATAAATTTGGAAATCGATCAATCATAAGATTAAGTAATTTCAAACATAGGATGTTCAAGGATAGGATGGTAAAAAGAAAAACGTTTTTAAAATAATTTCAAACATAAGATGTTCGATAGGATTGTAAAAAGAAAGACGTTTTTAAAATAATTTAAAAAATGTAGATATATATTAACAGGTAGTTGATTAATATAATTTTTCATAAATGAGAAATTAATACAATATTAATTAATAATGAATAGATGAAGATGTTGCTTGGTGAAGTGTTTTAACACAAGTCAGATAGTTATTGTTGGGCTGACTTAAACAAAATAAAAATAGAGTGTAAGTGGATATATTGATGGTTGCATATATAGTCTGTTCGTTGGATCTGCCGTCGTACGTCACAAACTATCGCTTCGAGAAACGACGCAAAAACATTCAGTCTGATAAAGTAAACCAAATGCGTTAGACGTACGACGGAAGATCCAACGAACAGACTATATTTAGTGAAGGGCCGAAAAGTAAATAGACATAGAGTGTCAATAATCGCAGTCTGTGGCCTAAATTATAACTAATATTATAACGCTGGTAAGATGTTTTCTTTGACTATGGAAACTTGCTTCAGTGGCATCAACAAGACAGGGATATCCTCAGTACTGCCAGGGAATTAACATCCCACCAGTTTGCTCAGTGCGTCTTATTTCTTTTAAATTTTTAGAAGTTTATTAGACCATAAAATAAAAATAAAAAAAACATTTTTTCGTTTTCTACAGAAGCTTCAATCATAAACAAATGTTTTTATTTGGTTCTTTAGCAACAATTTCACATATTATTTAAGAATCTTGATTATAATTTTCATAGACAGAAACAACAATTATTAATAATTATATAAGCAACTATTTTTCCTTAAATAAATCACTTTTAAATAAGTAAAATCAAGCAGAAATGAAAAATCATGATGATTTTTGCGACTGTTAATACGTCTTAATCCATAAAATAGAAAAAAAAACATAGACTATACAATAATATTTTACATTTTTTAAAACATAATTCATAAATAATTTCGATGGAGAAGCATAACCCAAATTTTTAATTTTACTACTTAATCTAAAACAAAAACAATTTTCAAAAAAATCAAATCTTTATTGTCTCTGCAACTACAACTTCAAAAACAATTTTCACTTATTAATCCCACTTAACTTAAGCCTAAACTAATTAAAAGCTTAACACGTTTTTTTTATAAAATTTATCGAAAATTTTTAATTAATTTAGAACAAATTTCGGTTAGTACACAGCGTGAAACAGAAGAAACCTTAAAATAAGTTTACATTAAATTTGATGATCATCAACATAGACTATTAGAAAAAACTCTGAAGGCCATTGTCGAATGTTGATTTTTATCAAACTAGATTCTTGAATATTTAGGACATTTAAAAATTTTTTAGGTAAAAATATCTGCAAAGTATCACAATTTTATATACATCTCTATTAACAAACACAAATATAGGTAATATAATATATGAATGATACAGTTGACGTTAGTTTGTAGGTTTGCTAAATAGCTATCGACCAGCGGTCTTTCAGCCTGGATTTGTCATTGTCGATGTGTTTCGTCAGTCTGTCTCTGATGATGGTAATGGATGATGTGATGTGATGAATTCAAATGTAGTGAATGAAGGGGTTTTGTATATTGGGATTTGGTTAGGATTTCTGCGCAAGCAGTAAAGGGAAAGGATGTGATGGTTAAAGGAATTGTTGGAAAAATTTTCACTGAGGTATAGAAGGCGTTCATTGATAGGTATAACAGAGGTAGAGTCATATAGGAGTTGGTTAGAGGGATTATGCAGAGTATTATTAGGATGGCGGATTTTGGTTAGGATTCTTAAGGAGGATCGCTCGCTAACTTGGATATTGTGGAGAGTAGGACTGCAGGAATAGGAGAAAATGACATTACCATAGTCGAGTAGAGGGCGGCAAATCATTTTATAGATTTTAACAGCTGATTTGGTGGAAATTCCCTTCTTTTTGTACGTTAAATTTTTAAATAATTTGGGCCTGGTGATGATTTTAATTTTGTTTAGAGCTTCACAATTTTATTTAATCGAAAGCGAGAAACAGTCGGCTGGCAAGGTTATCGATCGATTATCTTGATGAGGGAAAAATAATCAAGAGCGACTTTCTTTACCACATTTTAATTTTACAAGTTATCACCTAGATAGAAATAATTGTAGGGTCGAATAGTAAACACTTATTTAGTTTGAATCTTTTAAAATAAACGTTTCTGATTGAATAATTAAATATTTAATGAGAAGAATTTGTTTGCTTTGTTTATTACGTAGATATTTGATCTTATTTAATTTTACATTCCAGACATACTTATTTATGTTATAGGGGTTGGCCATCATTCCACCCTACATATACAATCAAACTTAAACCACAATTACTAGTTTCAATTCTTCAAGATATCAACATAAACATAACTGTAGTTATTCAGCAAACCCAATCAATATTAATGACTGATGTACAAATGTATATGTAGGATGGGTGGGTGGCCACAATCCCACTCTTCAATTAATAAAACCTTCAGACGAATTTTACTAAATAATCACTTAACTACTAAAAGGTTTTTGCTCTATTTGTTGCACAAAAATGTTTCTCTTTTATATACTTTTAAAAAATGAATATTTTTTAATTCAACTTTTAATTCCAGACATAATTATTTATGCTATAAAGGTTGGATAGTGGCCACCCACCCACCCTACATATACAATAAAACTTAAGCCACAATTGCTAGTTTCAATTCTTCAAATATCAACATAAACATAACTGTAGTTACGAAATAGGTTAAGAAATAATAACACTTTGCTAGTATCAAAAATTTTTACACTTTATATTGTGACTAGTTTCGTCCTATTCGCACATTATCAAATTATAAGAAGTGTAAAAATTCGTGATACTAGCAAAGTGTTATTATTTCTTAACCTATTTCGTAATCAAGATGTATCACAAAGTCATGGCTTCAACAATCAATCATAACTGTAGTTATTCAGCAAACCCAATCAATAATATTGATGGATTTACAAATGTATATGTAGGGTGGGTGGGTGGCCACTATCCCACCCTTCAATTAATGAAACCGTCAGACGAAAATTACTAAATAATCACGGAATTATTAAAAGATATCTGCTCTATTTGTTACATAAAAATGTTTCTCTTTTATACATTTTTTTACAAATTAATTTTTCTTCTGTATTTAATGTTTCATTCCAGTCATAGGCGTTTATATTATAGGGGTTGGAGGGTGGATAGTGGCCAACCACCCACCCTACATATACAATAAAACTTAAGCCACAATTGCTAGTTTAACGTTCCAACTCATCAACATAAACATGACTGTAGTTTTTCAAAAAACCAAACCAGTAACAGTGATGGATGTACAATTGTGTATATAAAGTGGGCGGGTAGCCACTATCTCATCTTTTAATTAATAAAACCAGCAGACGAATTTTACTAAATCATCTTTTAATTACTGAAAGATTAATAGGACAAAGGAGAGAAAAGGTGCATGTATTGATCCAAAATATATGGATTAAAATCTATATCGAACAAAACGAATCAGTATTTCACGCCGATTAAGTGACCGTGAGCAATTTTGCGAGTGCATGTGTATTATAATAATTCTATTATTTACATTAATGCGATCGTAATTATTCATCCGAATTTTGATTACGTGATGTATACGCTCACATATTTTCAGATCTGAATAACTATTATTTACCACTTAAACTTTTGATTTTTACTGGAGCTGAATTAAACACACCTTGTTTTTTGTTTCCCATTTATCACTTGGTGAAACATTATGTTAATAAAAGGTAGTTGGCGTGAAACGAATCAAGTGAATTTTTAATCAACTACCTTTTATAAACACAGCATCAAACATTTTCTTAAACTTTAAATTTGAAATCTTTAGTATAATTTTTGAAAACTTTTAGAAAAACATTTTCAAAAGATTATAAAAATAAAATTCAAAGATTATTAAGTTAAAGGTCAAGCATATAAAATTATGAGTTGTGAAGAATTTAATATTTTCGAAGCTTTACAATATTTATAATAATATATACAAAAAAGATGTTAAAATAACATTTTTAATCTTTAGAACTTAATTAAATATTGTTAATTGTGACTAACAAACATCCTGGATTGGATTATATTTTTAAATATTTTTATATATTTTAAAATATTTCCAAATCTTAATTCTTCTTCTTCTTTAGGATCGTTAATTTATTTTTTTAGAATTTCTACATTTTTACAAAGCCTAGATTGGAATAAATATCAAATTTTGATATCATTATATCGTGTTTTTCAAACATTCTAAAATTTAATTAATTTATCATGAAATTAGTGCAAAATGTAAGAATTTCTAACTTTTAATCTTAATAACCTAAAAATGCTTTTTAGTATATTTAGAATCTTTAAAAACTTTATTTAACTCTGTAACCCATAAGGGCAAAATTGTAATTAATTAAAATATTCCGACAACTTAATAATCCTTATAATATTTCGATAATCTTTAAAATCTTTAAATAATTTTTAATTTAAAAAATATATAGAATCTTGATAATATTTCGTATGTGTTAAATTTCCTTAGAATATTCGTATCGTTCTATTTTACATCTAACATTTTGATAGATAAATAGAAATATAATAATTATAAATGTTATATTCTCAGTTTTGACTACGTTGAGAAATTTTTAAAGAATTTTTATTTAAAAAACATTTAGAATTATTAGAGACTTATATAATTTGGAAATAAAATATTGGACGTTTTTTGACAAGTGTTTAAAAATTTTGCATAAAGTTATCTGCAAGAAAACTAATAATTAGATTATGGATGTTATTTCGACATGTCTTTTAACCTTTATACACCATTATCAAATGTTATAATACAACACAAGTATCAGAGAAACTAATAATAAAATCATCAAAGTTACCTGACACGTCTTTCAATCTACACATATAATTACAATTTTTTTTTAATACGACAATCGCGCCAAAGAATAGTAAAAATTCATTAAATGTTCCTGAAATTTATTTGTTATTTTAAGACAACACACATATCAAAAATTGAAAACAAAATGTTAAATGCTCTTTGACACGTGTTTGAAACTTTCCATAAGGTTATTAAAGGATATAAGATAATACATCTGCAAGAAAACTGATGAATAAATTATGCATGTTTTTTGACATGTGTTTTAACCGTTATACACCATTATCAAATGTTATAATCAAGCACGAGTATCAGAAAAACCAAAAATAAAATCATAGAAGTTTCCTGGCACGTGTTTTAAAAATTGGATATAGTTATGAAATATTAGGTAAAGAATTATTTTATTTTCAATTTTTAAACACGCGCATTGTCCTATAACACTGGAAAATTATTTGTAAAGTAGGAAATACGTGCCAGAAAACTTCTATTATTATTATAAAGAATTATTTACCTAATAGTTCATAATGTTCCACCGAGAGATAAGTGAGAAAGTTATTGGTGAAATAATTATGAAATGTTTTAAGATAGTAATAAAACTGCAAATAAAGTCATTCAACTTTCCTAAAACATGTTTCTAAGTTTATGAATCATTAAAAAAAGGTTATTAAACAACAAAAGTGTCTAAACGTCAAAAATAAACTATTGAAGATTCCTGATACGAATTTCAAACTTTGCACAATGTTGTCAAAGGTTACTTGAAATTTTGCACAATGCTGTCATAGGTTATAAGATAAGACATCTGTCAAAGAACTGAAAATAAAATTCTGGAAGTTTTTAAAATGTTTTCGAACTTTATACATCATTATCAAGATATATAAAACAACACTAATGCCAGAAAACTGAAAATAAAAGCATGTAGATTTCCTCAAAAATGTTTCAGACTTTATAAAACATTATTAGAGGTTATTACACATGATTGGTGTCTAAAAATTGAACATTGAATTAATAAACACTAAATTAACACACTTACTATGTTTTTAGTGGTAAAAGCATAGTAAAGAGAATGGTTGCGGCCGTTACTATGTGATTAATTATAAGTATGGGTTTACAATGAATTGAAAGATTCACTAATAATATATGGTTAAAATTAATTATATTTTAATTTTTCAAAGCATAGTAATTGGTGTTTATTGGAAGTTTTTTAACTTTATACATCATTATTAAAGATTATAATACGATGCAAGTATCCAAGAAATTGAAATGAAATCAAAAATTTCCTAGCTCGTGCTTCAAACTTAATATATTATTATCAAAGGTTATAAACAACACAAGTGTCAGAGTGACAAAAATATAAAATTACGGAAGTTTCCTGGCACGTGTTTCAAACATGACTTATAAACGAAATGTTTTAATACAACAATTAAGCCATAGAAATGCAAAAAAGTCATTATACTTTCTTGAATCACGATTCTGATTTTATAAATCGGTTTCAAAGGTTATTAGGTAACACATGTCTAAAAATATGTTGGAAAATGTTTGGCATGTGTTTGAAAAAACATTGTCCGAGATTATGAGCTAACACATCTGTCAGAAAACTGAAAAAAAAATAGTAGATGTTTAAAAAAAAAATTAAATTATAAAATTATATTATAAAACAACTTTATTTGTGTTTTTAACTGTGTTTAATAAATAAAACCAGATTTCCAAAAATTACCAGAACGAGGTTACCAAGATCAAAAGACCCATCAACAAGGAAGTATGAAAGCTGGAACTCAGCGTCCCAACTGCAGCTATAAATGTTGAAGAAGAGGATTCTAGTTAAAGAAGAAGAAGACTTGTGTCTAAAAAAAATTGAAAAATTAAATGTTAGCGCGTCCTTGCATATAATAGATATTTTTTGCTAAGTATTAAGTTACACATCATTATCAAATGGTTCAAGTATTTCTCACTTAATCAATCAAGATAATCATTATCAAAGGTTATAAAACAATGCAAGTATCAAATAAACTGAAATATTCAAAGAAGTTTCCTGGTAACTGTCATCTGACAAAACTAATGATTGTTATTCACTATCTTTCATCTTGCAAAACCAAGTTATAACTGCCAGTTACTGACATCATATCACCTGTCAATAATTTTCGTCAACTATCATCTAAGCCAATAGGCAATTATTATCTACTATCTGTTAACTATATATATATATATATATATATACTATATCTTTCAAAAACAATTAAAAATTGGTATATACTGTTTGTCAATTATCTTCTGCAAATCGTTAATCAACATCAATTAAAATCAGATTATCATCTGTCATATATTAACTATCATCTGACAAAACTAACTGACAATTGTCATTTACAATCTGTCAACTATCAATTGACAACTGACAATTGTTTTATAGGCTCTGTCACGTATCAAACTGCCATCTTATAAATTCAACAAACAATTGCCATTTACTAACTGTCAACTATCATCGGACAATCGTAAACTGTCAATAGTCAACTTTTAATACCAACTGATAACTTACTATCTTTTGTTAAACTCTAAATGTCAATTAATTTTGTGCATTATGAATTACCACGTAGTAGCAGTCGCAACCATCATTATGATTTAACTGTCAACTGACAATTGTTAACTAGTATCTGTCATTTGTACATTATCATCTGTCAAAGTCAAAAATCAATTTCTATTTACTCAATTGTAAATAATTGACCGTTATCTGTCAGAACCAACTGAAAATTGTAATCTACTATATGTAACCATTACCTCTTAATCGTGAATTGTCACCCCTTAAAACGAACTGATAATTACCATTTATTATCATCTGTTCATCTGTCAAAACCAACTGACGATTGTCACCTACATCCAGACATTTATTAACTTTTATCGACTATCTGCCAACTGTCATTTGTTAATCGTTAACTAACAACTGAAAATTGTCAAAGTCAGCTGAGAATTATGATGTACTGTCTGTCCATTATCAGTAGTCAATCGGTAAATGTTAACAATGATGATCTGTCAATCCTTAACTGCAAACAGTTATTCATCAACTGTCAAAACCAATTGATAACCATTATTTACCACCTGTCATTTGTCAACACTAACCTGATAAAAATAATAATTGTTATTTATTATCTTTCAACTTGGTTGCAACTGACATATGATAAAACCAATTGAAAATTATTACTATATATTCTATCTGTTAAAATCTACTCTTTGTCAACCATTATCTGTCAATGATTAATCAGCATCAATCAAAATCAACTGACAATGATTTCTGTGACAGTTAACAATTGTCATTTATTAACTGTCAAGTTACGAAACTAACTGACAACTGTTATCCACCATCTGGCAATAGCATCTGTCAATCGTTATTTGTTAACTGTCAAAACCAACTGACATCTCTCAATTAACTGTCATTTATCAAAACCAACTGTCGTTTCTTAGAACCAACTGTCATTTGTCAAAATCAACTATCATTTGTGAAAATCAACCCACAAAATCAAAATCAAAATTGCCTGACAATTGCTGCCTACCATGTCAATCATTTACTGTCATTAGACATCTTATGACTATTTCATCTGAACACCTAATGACAATTGCCAACTGAAAATTGTTGTTTACTATCTAACAACTATTATTTGTCAATCGTTATTTATCATGGGTCAAAACCGACTAAAAACGCTCATCTACTATGTTTTATCTTTCATTTATCATATATCATTTAACAAAATTAACTAAAATTTGTTATTTACTATCTTTCAATCATCAACCGACAGATATTGTCATTTGACAAATCTCTAATTTGATATATACTATTTATCAACTGTTAAATCTAATTATTTGTCAATTGTGAACTAACAATTGTCATTTGTCAAATACGAACCGTGAATTATTATCAATAATCTACCAACAATCAACTGTCGAAACCAATTGAAATTTTTTTATCTAGTATCTGTCAACCATCATCTTTAATTGCACCAGTCATATTTAACAATCCATCAAAACCAATTAATAGCTGTTATCTACTTTATCATCTGACAGAACAAACTGACAGCTGTCAACTATCAATTTAAATCTAGAAAATTGAAAATTATCTATTATTTTTACTGTCAAAACCAACTGGCAACTGCTATCTGCTATTTGTCAACTTTTAACTGTCAATTAATTCTCATTCTTTAAAATCAACTGACAATTATGTTTTAACTGTCAATTATCATTTGATAAATCTGTTAAATGTTAAATGCCAACTGACATTTATAAAACATCTGTCAAAATTGACTTACAATCTGTCAATTGTCATAACCAACCGACAGTAGTCATTTACCACCTGTCAATCATTAATTGTCATCTTTCAAAACCAACTAACAATGCTCAACTAAGATCTGTCAATCATTAATTGTCAATATTGTCAAAGGTTAAAGACAATGCATGAATCATAGATCAGTAAATAATGTAATAGACATTTTCTGACACGTGTTTCCAACTTTACAAAACATTATTCAAGGTTATAGAATAATACACGTGTCTAACAGTAAAATCATTAATGTTTCTTGACGAAAAATTAAAAATATTTCCTAAATTATAAATTATGATATACGTTATAAGTTAGCACACGTGTCATAAAACAGAACATAAAATCATGTAAGTTTTATGATACGCATTTAAAACTTTGAACATGATTATCATATTGTAAGATAACAGACCTATTCAAATCTTATTATTAGCTTTAGTTTCCTGTCATGTTTTTGTTTTAACTTGTCACATCATCATAAAGTTTATAAGACAACACACATGTTGAAAAGGTGAAAAAAATATAATGGAAGCTTTCATTATTTAATCTCGAATTTTCCACGTCATTATAAAACTTGTTGAAATAAAACTACGCAGTTGAGAGGGTTTAAAATTTATTGTTGAACACTGCAACATGTTGCCTCACACGTTAGTTTCAAACAAACGATTTCAACAATGCTTATTATCTTTATTGCTGATCTAAACATTTTAAATAAATGCCAGGAAACTGAAAATAGACTCATGGAACGTACAAGTGGTTTCCTTCATAAAAATTATGATATTTTGATATGATTTAATTAACTTTTAATACTTCTCTTTAACAAATCAACAGAATTTAAACTTAATTAAGCAATTTGAATGATTATTTATTCAGTTTCTTTTCTATGATATAACAAGCTTATCTAACAATTTTTTGGACGGATAATCAACACTTTTTTGTGGCTTTAGGTAATCTTCTGTTTCACTCGGTGTACCTCAAATATTTTTTGTACTTTTAGTTTTTTTAATATATTTTTTAAACTCAACAAACGTAAATATGCTAAAAAATCCTGTGCTTCAGTTTCATGTGGCAGGACAAGTGGTATTTTCGGACAGCTCTGTAATCGCAAAGGTTGCAAAGGAACAATCTCTTGTGTCCGCAGTCCAAGCTCAGATGGGACCTCAAACTCCTCACGTTTTTGTAAACGCCGTAGCAATTCGGACATACAGCTTTTTCATTCTCACCTGAAAAAGAAGTGAGTTAATAAAATCTATACAAAATTAATTATATTAAAACAATACTTACGTTTTTATTTTTACCAACAACCAACAAAAAAACACAGTGGGTCTCGTTAATAGGGGAAATTGCTATACCACAGATTTATAGGGTAGGAATAGGATGATTTAACCAATCCAAAACTGTACGTTTAAGCTTGAAATAGTCTCCAAAAAGCCTTTTACCTTTCGGTGTAAGCCTATATACGATGAATTATATTCGCACTTAATCCGGGATGAAAGATTTTTATGTTTTTCTAATTAGGTCTATATATTATTATGAAATAAAAATCATTACGAACAAATATAATTATTTTATTCATAAAACATACAATATACAATCAATTTAAAAAATATATACGTTAATACAGTTAACAAAAATATATTATTTTCTGCTTACACTATGCGTATATGAACATTTTGGTTAGTAATTGGTGAACCGTCGGAGCCCTGTTAGAAAAAAAAATTAGAGAAATCCGTTACCATTTAATAATTGCGCCCTTGTCGTGCTTTTTGATGCAGTGCTGTTTGAGGTTATACTTCCTTTTGCTCGTGTAGTTGCACATCGTGCACGAGTACATCTTGGTCTTTCCGCAGTCGAAGGCTTGGTGCACGTGCAACGTGTTCTCGTTTTTGTACACCTTCAAACAGTTAGGACACACTCGGACTTTATCTGAAAACGGACGTCATGAAATATGTGCGGATAATTGCTGGTTATTGGCGAGGCTTTCGTTGTGCGGGTTAGTAAACCGAAAACTGTACAAGTTTTTTTTATAGGTCGTTTGTTCTGCACGTAATTTTTAAAACGGATGAATCAACGTTATGTTTAGACCGATCACCAGTGAATTTCTGTTATAATGAAAACAATTCAATTCGTATTAAGTGAAAAGATGTTATTTGACCATCAATAATCAATATATTCAAATGCATTAAACTAAGTGTAGTCAGAACTCTTTTTAATACTATAACCAAATTTATGGCAGCCAATATAGAGCCATTGTAAAGGTAAGATACATTAAACTAAGTATGGCAGTCGGAACTTTTTAAATCCACGAATACATTTATGGCACCCAACATAGGGCCATTGTAAATGATTTGTTTTTACCACTTTTTTTAGAAAAAATATGAAAGATACTTAAATTATACATATTTTACTCTAAGTATTTATTATAATAGTGTATTGTACTAATAATCATTTAATTGAAGCTCAACTGTGGTCTGTGCGAGACATTAATTTTATGTTCAACAATACCCAATACAAAATTTTTAATTCTTAATAATATCAGATAATAGAAAACTATTTTTTACTTAGCAGTATAAAACTTCATCTTAAGGATTTTGATAAACACTGCGCATTAATTAAATGCAAAATTGAGTTCACAAACAGCGTTCTTCCACTCGTACCAACACTTTCTTCCATTAGAAACTTGCTTCTTGAAGCTCATCTCAAAATATTTCATATATATTTTGGCTAAATGCGGCATATTATTCATGACGAAGACTTGTTGAAGTTGTCGAAAGTATAGTCACTAAATAAAATCTCAGTTATACAAGCAACGTTAAAAAGTGTTTCATTCATGAATTATGGTGTGTAACAAAGTAAAAGCCTTCACCGTTAACACTTCCTTTAATATCTTCACTACAAATGTAAAACTCTTTCCAAAAACCTTGATTCCTCAATATAATTTACTTTTATTGTTGTAATAAATTTATCATTTTTTATGCATTATTTTTATTTATTAAAGTAGCACTTATATATATATTCAATATTATCTTAGTCAGATTCTTCAGACATATTATTTTATGTACTTATATATGTGTACAGCAATAAACGCAATAACTTGTATGTATATATTTAAATCTGTATTCATAGTTGATGTGATATATGAAAAGCGCAAACATATTTTATGGCACCCAATATGGAGTCTTTAACATGATTTGTTATTTTTATATCCATACTATGAAAGTAGCATTCTCTTTTAAAGGCAAATAAAAACAGACCGATGATAAAGAATAAATGACACATGACAATAAATCATGAACGAAGATAGAAAACAAATGACAGATAGAAGACAATCAAACACGAAAGACCAATGATATATAAGTGATATTAGAATATAAGTGATAAATTACAGATAACAGAAAGAAGATGAAAAAAGAATAGGTGATAGAAAATGAAGGACTTGAGATAATAATAGATGACAGAAGATCAGAAGCCATATGATATGACAGACGTCTGACAATAGATGGCAAATGATAAATATCTAAATAAGTGATGATAAGCAACAGATGACTAAAGTTAGAAATCAAATGACAGATGATTGCTGATAGAGAATAAATAACAATAGATGACTAAACACATGAGAAAAATAATAGATGACAAAAGATAATTCACAGTTGACTAAAATAGTATTAGAATTTGCACCACTTTCTTAACAAAATCTAACGATTTTCAATTGATTTATTAAACATATTATCTGTTATTTTCAAGTATTCTTATTTCATAAATATTCCCCTTGAATGAAAGCATTGATTTAGTTAGCGTACTCTTGACCTACGACAATGTCTAGACTGTTGAGGTAGGTCAAGAGTACGCTGGTTAACCCGTAGATAGTTGTACTCTTGACCTACCTCAATAGTCTAGACATTGTCGCAGGTCAAGAGTACGCTAGGTTTATTAAAATAGGATAGTGATTTTTATTTTGTCTAAACTATTCAAAGAGATCTCCTAAAAGTTTCGATGATTTTTTTTCGCATCTCTGGAAGTTTCCAGAAATATTTCTTTCTGATTTAAGAATTATACACTGAACTTCATTAATTGGTCATCTACTTCTTTTCAAGTTTTCAAAATTTTCCAACAAGTTATTTTCAATTTCTTGAGAATTTTTCAAAAGCTACGAGGGGATTCTTTCAAGAATATTGAAATTTCTTTCGGATTTAGAAATGTTCTAGCTATATATACAATAATCTTTATTTGGACAAAAATACATTTACATTCCAACATTAAGCATGAATACCTATTGATGATATTAGTCCGTCTGGGCTATAGACTTGAGGTCTTTCTGCCCTGTTATGAAATTTTATAATGAGAGAAAAAGTATATTTGCTAGCTAGCTGTCCTGATGATTCGCACAAATGAATCCGTGGATTGTGAGGGGAGGATGTAGTTATTTAAATGGGATATTTGGGTTTCGGGGATACAGAAATTGGTTAACAAGGAAACTTTGTCAAACTATAAACAAAACAGTACTTTGTTAATATCACACATAATGAATTCCGTGTGTCATATTAACAAAGTACTGTTTTAATTATCGTTTGAAAAAATTCCTGATTCAAGATGTATCACAAAGTTATGGCTTCAAGCATGAAACATGGTTAACAAGGTAGTAGCGATTATTAGCAAATTTACCGTTAATGCTTAAGGATTTGTGTAGTTTCGAACAAAAGCTCATTTGAGGGGTGTCGGAGTGTCGTTAAGGTTCGTAGGGCAAACTTTGAAATGAAGTGAAGTGAAGTATAGTATTCTAGCAAATTTTTCATTTTTTCCAGAACCAGCAAAATATTTTAAATATTTTCTTTTAATATATGAAGAAGGTTTTTAAATTATTATATTTTCTTACAGTTAGACAAAATGTTTCTTCTTCATTTTTAAGAATTCTACATTGCGAGGATGTACTTCAAATGTAGAACTTTTTCACCTATTTTTCATCTAGATTGTATTTATTTTCAAATTATTTTCCGTCTAGTTATTTACAATTTTTCATTAAAATGTATAATTTTCAGAAATGTCAGATTTTTTTACATAGTTTGCGAAACTTTTAAGCATTTTTTCTACATTTTTTGTATTTTTGTTTTATTTTATTAGAATATGGCAGCACAAGTTTTCTTCCAATTTTTTTTTTTAGATTTTACAAGGATTTTTTCTTCAATTTTCCAGGAATTTTTTCTTCTATGCTTCTAAAATTTTCTCCCATTTAGGTATTATTTATTAATTCCAATATGGTTACACAACATTCCAAAGTTGTATATAAAGTCCATTAATATCAACAAAAATTTCAGTCGCATTTGGAAAGGACAGAGTTCACAATAGAACGCTCTTTCACTCGTAGTAACACTTTCTTTCGTGATAACTAGCTTCTCAGAGGTCATTAGAAGATATTTTATCTTTATTTTAGACAATTGCAGCACCATATGTCCTCAAAAGGAACTTACTTAAATACGATTGAAATTCTTGTTTTATTTTGAAATGCCTTTTCTACATTGCACAGATTCTAAAATTTTCAAATTTTAGAATTTTTCAGCTATAATTCTTCCAGCTTTCCACAACTTTCCGATGTATATTTTTTCATTATTTCTGAATTTTCTAGAACTTTCTCTTTCAAATTTCTTGTATTTCCTCTTACAGGTTTTTAGAATATCACAGGATTTTTCTTTAAGTTTAACGGAACATTCCGTCAACTTTTCTATAATTTTTTCAGAATATTTTCCAAATTATAAGCGTTGAACAATTTTACAGAAAATTATTTTCTATATTGCATTATTTTGAAGCTATTTTTCGTCGTAACTTTGTAATACATCTTGAATCAGTAACTTTAGTCCTTGTAAGGTTGAAACTATAGTTACGAAATAAATTCAGTGTGTGATATTAACAAAGTAAGTTTTATTTATCATTTAATAAGTATCCTTCATTTCTTTAAATGAATATTTCCAGAATTTATATTCTTAATTGTCGAAATTTTGTTCAGAGTTTCTAATTTTTCTTTAGGTTAGGTTTCTAAAAATTAACATAATTTTCTCCTTCAATTCTTCGTGCTTTATTTTTATTCGTTTATTATTTATGAAGTTTTCTTCAAAATTGTGACAATTTTCTACAAGGATTTTAGAAATTTTAAACAAATATTCTTCCAGCTATCTAAAATTTTTTTATTAAAATATAACAGCACATCTTTTTTTATTTTATCGGAATTTTCTAGAAATTTAGCAGAATGCGATGATTTTTTTTGTATGTTTTAGAATTTCCTAAAAATTTTCAGTTATTTTTCTTCGAATTTTCTTCGATTGTCCGGTTTTTAGATTTTTTAAATCATTTTCCTTATACTTCTAAAATTTAACGTAGTTCTTTTGGATATTTTCAAATTTTACACCATTTCGTTTTTTAATTTTTATTTTATAAGTCATTATTTGAGTTTTTTCCAAGGAATCTTTTTTTGAAAATTGTAACCATTTCCTATAAGGGTTTTAAAAATTTCCAACAATTTTTCTTCCACTTTTCTAAAAACTATTTCTTGCTATATCGGTTTAAATCGAAGATAATCTGCAAGTGTTTACTCCGCCCCTCAGCATGGTGTTGAAATTATATTTATGTTTTTTCCTTAAATATTGTTAATGTCTCATTAATTTATTTGTATATATCGTATAAAGTTTAAATAAAGATATATGTTGTTTATGTCATAATATGAGAGAAATTCGTGTTTAATTTTAAAATCATTCTAGTTCTAAAAATTTTGGCCACATTTTTTAGATTTCTAAAATTTTCTGTGATTTCCTCCTACAAGTTATTAGAATTTTGGAGGATTTCTTCTCTCAGTTTAACATAATGTTGCGAGTATTCACTCCAAAGGTATCATTATTTATTTTAAGAAAGTTTTCTCCAAGCTATTTGCTAGAAGTTTCTTAGAATTCTTCAGTAATATCCATTTTTTTGAGAATTTTACAGGAACTTCTTTCTAAATTGCCTGAATTGTTTTCAGAGTTTCTGTATTTTCTGTAAATTTCTAATATTTTACATGATAAATATATTTGGAATGATTTGTGTTAGTTAGTTAGTTAGTTAGATTTTCTTCCATTGTTCTAGAAATTCCAGTTACAAGTTTTGACAAAATTTACAAATTTTCCAGCTATGTTTCTTTTGTGTTTATATTTTCTATTAAGTTATCTCTATCTTATTATTTTTTGAGAATTTTATTCATAGGTTCTAGAATTTTCATATTTTGGAATTTCCAACTAAAAAAAAGCTAACGGAAGATTTTATTATAGTTTTTACAAGTTTTCAATTATATTCCACTTTTTTGAGAATATTTTAGAAATTTCTATTTCAAATTTAAATATAAAATTCGGTGGCACTAATTTTTTTCAACGTTTTTTCTAGTATTTTTAAAATTTTTACGATTTCCCACTACACGTTTTTAAAATTTTCTAGTAGACAAACAGACAATAGTTAATCACACCAGTATCTAGACAATATACCACAGATAATAGGCATCAAATTAAAACAAAACAAAAACAATAGATAAGATAAAAATATGGAACATAGCAAGCGCTTTTCTTCACCAAACTTAATAGATAAGTGTTAAGACGAAACTAAAAATTAAAGGACGAATAACAAAAATCAAGGTCGAAATGGAAACGACAAAGAACAGAAAAAAAAAATGAAAAAAAAGCAAAATTTAAAAGACTAAACAACAGTTAACAAAGAAGTGTGCCTGTCAGACGCAAAAAATGACAGTTAACAAAGATATTTAAACAACAGACAAAAATTACGAATTATTGGAAATATTTTTCTTAAATAGCTTAAACTAAATTCAGTTGGTTTGAAAACTCATAAACATAAATATTTTATGGGGCCCTTCTACGACTTGTTTGTCTAAATAATTACAGCGGATATACAGGGTCTATTATAAAAGTAATTCGTATATTTATTGATCGTAGCGGTACTAATGTTTAAAATTCTTCGTAATCCTCCTCCCCCAGTATACACTTTTTTTGATGCCAGGCTGAAACTCCCCGACGGCAATGCCTATTAGGAACGTTGTAATATGTTTTTTGATGTTTCCACCTTCCCTCCATCGCACGGATCCAAGTCGGGACTGTGAGGGGGCTGGGAGACAACCGGGGTGTTGCTTCGGGCCAGGAAATTGGTAACGATGAAGGCCTGTGGCTGGGATCTGGACTTTCAATCTCTTAAGCACCTAAATGCAGGTAAAAGGCTGAGTTCGTCAGCGATCTTCTCCCTTCCCTTCCTTCAATCCCTCGGACTGTGACCTTGAAATGCAGTCATCCTTGAAGGCTTTCGGTTGTATTCTTTCCACTCGCTGCTCTGCCTTTTTTGGATTCTGGATCGTACTCGAACATCCAGGATGCGTCTCCGGTTACGACAGTGTTAAGAAAGTGTCGCTCATTTTGAAAGCCACCTTTCGGTCTGTGACCTCAAAAGCTTTTTAGCCGTTTTGGCCGTTGTTGTGCGTCCAGAACGGGGTTCGTCAGCGATCCTCTCCCGGCCGTCCCTGAACGCTTTGGGCCATCTCCCGGACTGTGACCTTGAGAAGCAGTTATCCTTGAAGGTTTCTTGAAGCATCTGGAATGTTTCGGTAGCCTCTTTCCAAGCCGCACACAAAACGTGATTGCGTATCACTCGCCGTTTTAGAAAGTCGAAAAACACACTTCACGCGGATGTGTGTATTTTCACTTAGACTGCTCGGAGCAAACTGACTGATTTGGAAAGACCAACCCTTAATCACATTTCCCGTCCCGTTTTACCCCACTGCAATGGATAGTTGCGTCACAATAAATTTATGCATTACTTTCATAATAGACCCTGGGAATTGTTTCTACAAGTTTTGGTTTTAATGACTTTGTTTTAAATATTGCTACAACAAATGAAGCAGTTGTGTCAAATTGTCAAAATTCCAAATCTAGCAAAGCCATAACGATGATTGTGAATAAATATTGCAAAATCAAATGAACATGTTTGTTGTTTTATCGTATTCTTCATTTTGTAGCCTAATTAAAACAATTATCCTGGACATTCTTTTTACTAGTAAAAATCAAGAATTTCAATATTGCCAAACATTATTTTTTCAATAGACTTATTGCAGTATATATTATTTGTAGAATAAAGTAATAAAAATCACCTTGTTTCGACTCATTATTGCTGTATTTCAAGGTCACAGTCCGAAAGATGGCAAAAGGCGTTTAGAAAGGGCCAGGAGAAATTCGCTGACGAACTCTTTTGTGGATGGCGAGATCGGCTGAGAAACTGTCAATTCAGGTGTTCAAGAAATTGAATGCCGGTTTGCGGGTCAGGCTTCGCCATGACAGTACTCCCAGCCATAGGCCTTCATCGTTATCAATTTCGTGGCCCCAAGCAACACCCCGATGGTCCCCAGCACTCTTATAGTCCCGACTTGGCTTCGTGCGACTTTTTCTAAGTTTTCCCAATTGAAGAGAGAACTGAAGGAAATAATTGGAAGTCCGCAGAAAACATTCCAAAGCATGTTACTACGTTACATACATTCCCGTAGTGTGCCTTTCAGGCATGGCAGACATGTGTCCGTAAGTGTATTAATGTGGGGGAAGAGTATTTTCAAGAATTTTAAGCATTTGTACCGGTACGATCAATAAATATATTTATCCAAAAAATTACGTATTACTTTTATAATGGACCTTGTATTCTTAAAAAGATATGTATAAAAATCTAAAAGCGCTAGTACTTAACTACGAAAAGTATTACATCTAATTTCTAGTGATTGGTGCTGTTGTGGTAGTAGAATTCTTCGTTGTATTATTATCCACATTGTTGCTGTATTTATTGCAGTTGGACAAGCAGGAATCACTATATCAAGGTGAGAAGATATGAAGGATATTAAATAAAGTAAATTTAAGAAGATGAATAGGATCAAACTATGCAATTTTTACCCAGAGGAATGAAGAAGCTAAAGAAGAGCCTTGAGAAATACCTTCCTTAGGTGCAATGGCATGTTGTAGGGTATTCCAAATTGAAACTTGCAGGAGTATAAGTGGCGAAAAGCTATGAGAAGAAGAGATACTAATGAAGTAGTATAATTAAACAAAATTTGATCATCTAAAAGTGCTTTAGACTTTACCTAATTAGCAAACGACCATATAATATCGAGTCTTTCTAAATCAATATCGGGGTTTTAACACTTTGTAGTACAAGACGTACAACTTAAAATAATAATGAATACATGATATGAAAGAGCAACTTTAAAAATTTTGTTTGTTGGTACGCGCATGCGCTAAAGCGCGCTAGTAGCAAAAATGGCGAGTAGTGAACAGAAAGCTTTTTGTGTTCTGTGTTTTGAGAAAACTGAATCTGTAGTTACTGTGCAACGTGCGTTTCAGATTAAGTTCTGATGATGGCATAATCAGTTTGTAAATACTGGCTGCCTTTGCAAAGGAACGATTACGGGACGACCAATTGTATCTTAAGAGAGTGAGAGAGTCTATCACACTTGGCTCAACGAAATTAGTTCGGAAAGCTAGTCGTGAATTAGCTATTCCGGTGACGACTTTTTGAAAAGTTTTACGGAAACGGAAAAAGGATTGAGGCAGTTGATGCAACAATTACACGACAAATACTACACTAAGTTTTGGGTAGAACTAGCCTATCGACTTGATATGGGCCGTGTGATCAAAGCCACTCACATTGAATACTTGAAAGTTTGTACGTATAACTGTTTGAGCTGCTCTTTCATTTGAAGTATAAATTATGACTTTAAGTTTTACGTAATAAATATTACAAAGTGTTACTTTAACATTATTCAACAAATTTAACAGAAAAATTAAGGTTTTAATTTAAAAAACTCCTTTTATGACTTTGAAACGTATACAGGGTGACTGACGAAAAACCTTTGGTGCTGTATCTCGCTTATTTTTTATCCGATTTTAATAAATAAAACATCAAATTAAACCATTTTTAAAAGACTTTAATAGGATGTGAACTGTTTTTTTTTTCTCTCACCCAGTTTTTGACAAAATACGATCAACATTTTTTTTTTAATTGCACTGTATATATATTTTTATTGATTCGCAAGGAGATTTTTTTTCTGAATATAAAATTGTAGACAAATTTATCCATACATCAAACTTAAGTCAAGAAATTGAGGATTAAAAAAATAAATAAAAAGTCAAGTATCCATTGTATACAATATACAGACCCTATTTTAAATGTCAAAAGTGACAGTCATTGATACAATACTGCAACGATTTTTAATTATTTCATAATTAAAATGTTGCAATATTTCAAACACTGTACTAGAATTTTGTGCTTCTACAGAAATCGTTTTTCAGTTTTTGAAATCTTGCAACATTTTTATTATGAAATTATTAAAAATCATTGCAGTATTGTACCAATGACTGACACTGTCACTTTTGACATTTGGAATAGGCTCTATATATTGTTCACTATGGGTATTTGATTTTTAATTTTTTTTAATCCTCAATTTCTCGACTTTGGTTTGATGAATGGATAAAATCGTTTACAAATTTAGATTCAGAAAAAAATCTCCTTGCGGATCAGTACAAAATGTATATACAGTGCAATTAAGAAAAAAAAGTTGATCGTCTTATGTCAAAAACTGGATGCAAGAAAAAATATCAGTACAGTTCATATTTTAAAAATCATTTAATTTGATGTTTTATTTATTCAAATTGGATCAAAAATAAGCGAGATACAGCACCAAAGGTTTTTCGTCAGTCACCCTGTATATAAACCATTTCACAACTAACGAATTAAAGCGTGTTGATGATTAATACATACAATTACACACTTACACATCATAAACAATTTAAGTAATAATAGCTTTTGCTACTAAATTTATAGTTTAGCCTATAAATAGTCAAATAATGTGAATAAAACTTGCAAATAAACACAAGCGAAAATTAAAACATATATTTATTATTACAAACAAATAACACAATCTCTTACATATAACATCGAAGCTATAACAGGTTAATTAATAATTATTCAACAGTTTGCAACTAATAATCCGGTGGTGAACTTTGGCGTAGTGCTGCTTCAAATTGTACCTCCTTTTGCTACTGAAATTGCAAAGGGAGCAACTGTGCTCCTTCGTCTTGCCGCAATCAATAGCCAAATGTACGTTCAGCGAGTTCAAGTTTTTGTACACTTTAAAGCAATTCGGGCATATCTCACCTGAAAACAAAAACTTTATCAATACAAAATTCATGTAAATTAAAACAACGAACGTGTGTTAGTAGGCAAACAAGTATCCATCAATTTAAAAAAATATAGAAGAATTATATTACAATAAAAAAGTACCTGTAAATAGATTAAAATACAATTGTTAATTAAATAATTAAAGTGTTTAATTATATTACAATTTACCAGCAATGTGTGATTTAAATAAATTAAGTTTGTGAATTATTCCCATATTTACAATAGATTAAATTTAAGGAAATTAAAGGATGGATGAGAAGGATAAATAAAAAAAGTTTTCTAAAATTGCTCCGAATCGAAAAATAAAATAATTAAATGTAAAAAAGAAAAAAACGTATTAGAAGGTAGAAATATCTATGCATATAAACATAACTTACACGTATCAAAATAATAAAATTTCTGACCAAAGCATTACTATTATTATTCTATTCTATTCTATTAAATAAATAAAACACATTATTAACGAAGAAAATATTTATTCTTTAGGCTCAAAATTTGGTTTCTATATTTATAATCACATTTTCGTGTGGTAGGCTAATGAGATTAAAATCAATCATGGAAACAATAAATCAATATATTTGTACTAATAATTTTTATGGAATAATCTATTGAGTTAAATCTGTTTGTTTGTGCATGGTCATAACGTGCCTGAGCAAATTATTCTGTCGTTTCGACCTGTAAGGGCAGTGCAGGCAAGCGTGACTCCTCTCGACGCCGCAGTCCTTCCCTAGATGGGCTCGCAGGGAATTTTTATTCCTGTACGTTTTCGAGCAGAGCGGGCACACAACAGGGAAATCTAAAAATGTTAGATTTTATTAGATGTAACGAATTAATCAAAAATTAATCAATGATTTTACTAAAATTTTATGAAGAACTCAATTGCCACAGTTTTAATTTTGTGGAAATTTATTGAATTTTTAACCCTCTTTAAGGATCAGTAATAATCTTTAAACCATCCTTACTGGATTTTGAAATAATCGCAATTTATTCAGCGTAGACGCAATTTGGATTTTTTAAAATATTTTTGACAATTTTCTGGGATGTAAAATTTTGTAAGTATACTAAAAATTTAATTCTCTATTAGATTCAATAATAATTTTGTTAAATTTTAAAATAATCCCAAATTAATAGAGCTGGTCACAACTGCGGAACTTTCAACTTTTTTCAAGCTATAAAAATGCGTTAAAACAATTGCTACATCCCTAAAATATTGTGAACTTAACGATAATTTAATTTTCTTTTAGATACCTTAATAATTTTAAAGCCAGCCTACCTGAATTTTCAAATAATCGCAATTTATTAAAGATAGTCACAATTAGGGGTTTTCAACAATTCTCAAGCGCTAAAAATATTTTAAAACCATTGCACAAACTTAAAATCTTATAAATTTACTTAAAAAAAGAAACCTCTTTAAGATTAATTTATAATTTTAAATCGATCATCCCTAAATTTTGTAATAATTGCAATTTATTCAAGCCAGTTATAACTTGGAAGTTTTTAACAAATCTCAAACGCTAAAAATATGTCAAAACAATCGCCACGAGACTTAAAATTCTGTAAATATACTAAAAATTGAATCCTCTTTTAGATACATTAACAACTGTTAATCCATCCTTGCTAAATTTTGAAATAATCACAAATTATTAAAACTAGTTATATAATTAGTGTTTAGTGAGCTAAAACAATGTTTAAACAAATGCCAGAGGCTTAAAATCTTCTAAATTCACTCAAATAACAATCCTCTTTCAGATATATTATAATTTCTAAAACTGCCCTTCTTAAATCTTAAAATAATCGCAAATAATCAAAACTAGTTAAACCTTGGGAGATTTTTTTACAATTCCTAAGCATTAAAAAAGTGTTAAAATTATTGCCAGAGGCTTAAAATTTTGTAAATCTACCAGAAATTTAATCCTCTTTTAGATTCATTAACAATTTCAAACCCATCACTTCTGAATTTTGACATTATCGCAAATTATTAAAGCTAGTCGCAAATTTAAGTTTTTTTAAAAATTTCAAGCACTAATAATAATTTTAAACAATTGCCACAGAAATAAAAACTTGGAAATTCGCTAAACATTGAATCCTATTTTAGATACATCAATAATCTTAAAACTAATTTTGCTGAATTTCAAAATAATCAGGAATTAATAAAGCTACTCATAATTTCGGGATTTTTAATAATTCTTAAACGCTAAAAATATGTTAAAACAATTGCCACAAGCCTAAAATCTTGTAAAGTTACTATAAAATAAATCCTCTTTTAGATTCTTTATTAACTTTAAATCGATCCTTCTTAAATTTTGAAATAAACGCAATTTATTCAAGCTAGTTACAACTTGGAGGTTTTTAACAAATCTCAAACGCTAAAAATATATTAAAACAATCGCCACGAGTCCTAAAATTATGTAAATATACTAAAAATTGAATCCTCTTTTAGATACATTAACAACTGTTAATCCACCCTTGCTAAATTTTGAAATAATCACAAATTATTAAAGCTAGTTACAAAATTTGTGTTTTTAACAATTCACAAGCGCTAAAACAATTTTAAAACAAATGCCATAGACTTAAAATATTCCAAATTTACTCAAAGTGTAATCCTCCTTCAGATACATTATAATTCCTAAAACTGTCCTTGTTAAATTTTAAAATAATTCGCAAATAATCAAAACTAGTTAAAAATTGGGAGATTTTTTACAATTCCTAAGCATTAAAAATGTGTTAAAATTATTGTCAGAGGCTTAAAATTTTGTAAGTCTACCAGAAATTTAATCCACTTTTAGATTCATTAACAATTTCAAACCCATCACTTCTGAATTTTGAAATTATCGCAAATTATTAAAGCTAGTCTCAACTTTAGAGTTTTAAAAAATTCTCAAGCACTACAAAACATTTAAAACAATTGCGACAAAACTAAAAACTTGGAAATTCACTAAACATTGAATCCTCTTTCAGATGCATTAATAATCTCAAAATTAGTTTTACTAAATTTCGAAATAATCAGGAATTAATAAAGCTACTCATAATTTTGAGATTTTTAATAATTCTCAAAAACGCTATAAATATGTTAAAACAATTGCCACAAGCCTAAAATCTTGTAAAGTTACTATAAAATAAATCCTCTTTTAGATTCTTTATTAACTTTAAATAGATCCTTCTTAAATTTTCAAATAAACGCGATTTATTCAAGCTAGTTACAACTTGGAGGTTTTTAACAAATCTCAAACGCTAAAAATATGTTAAAACAATCGCCACGAGTCTTAAAATTATGTAAATATACTAAAAATTCAATCCTCTTTTAGATACATTAATAACTGTAAAACCACCCGCGCTAAATTTTGAAATAATTGCAAATTATTAAAGCCAGTTGCAAAGTTGTGTTTTTAATACTTAACAAGCGCTATAACAATTTTAATACAAATGCCACAGACTTAAAATCTTCTAAATTTACTCAAAGTACAATCCTCCTTCAGATACATTATAATTTCTAAAACTGCCCTTGTTAAATTTTAAAATAATTGCAAATAATCAAAACTAGTTACAACTTGGGAAGTTTTAATTCCTTAGAATAAAAAATGTGTTAAAATTATTGCCAAAGGCTTAAAATTTTGTAAGTCTGCCAGAAATTTAATGCTCTTTTAGATTCATTAACAATTTCAAACCCATCACTTCTGAATTTTGAAATTATCGCAAATTATTAAAGCTAGTCTCAACTTTAGAGTTTTAAAAAATTCTCAAGCACTACAAAACATTTAAAACAATTGCGACAAAACTAAAAACTTGGAAATTCACTAAACATTGAATCCTATTTCAGATGAACTTATAATCTTAGAACTAGTATTGCTAAATTTAAAAATAATCAGGAATTAATAAATACTCATAATTTAGGGATTTTTAATAATTCCCAAGCGCTAAAAATATGTTAAAACAATTGCCTCAAGGCTAAGATCCTGTAAAGTTACTATAAAATAAATCCTCTTTAAGATTCATTATTAATTTTAAATCGATCCTTCTTAAATTTTGAAATAAACGCAATTTATTCAAGCTAGTTTCAACTTGGAGGTTTTTAACAAATCTCAAACGCTAAAAATATTTTAAAACAATCGCCACGAGTCTTAAAATTATGTAAATATACTAAAAATTGAATCCTATTTTAGATACATTAATAACTGTTAATCCACCCTTGCTAAATTTTGAAATAATTACTAATTATTAAAGGTAGTTGCAAAATGTATGTTTTTAACAATTCACAAGCGCTAAAACAATTTTAAAACAAATGCCACAGACTTAAAATCTTCTAAATTTACTCAGAGTATAATCCTTTTTCAGATACATTATAATTTCTAAAACTGCCCTTGTTAAATTTTAAAATAATCGCAAATAATCTAAACTAGTTAAAACTTGGGAGATTTTTTACAATTCCTAAGCATTAAAAATGTGTTAAAATAATTGCCAGAGGCTTAAAATTTTGTAAGTCTACTAGAAATTTAATCCTCTTTTAGATTCATTAAAAATTTAAAACCCATCATTTCTGAATTTTGAAATTATCGCAAATTATTAAAGCTAGTCTTAACTTTAGAGTTTAAAAAAAATCAAGCACTAAGAATAATTTAAAACAATTGCCACAAAACTAAAAACTTGTAAATTCACTAAATATTGAATCCTCTTTCAGATACATTTATAATCTAAAAACTATTTGTGCTAAATTTCAAAATAATCGGGAATTAATAAAGCTACTCATAATTTCGGGATTTTTAATAATTCTCAAGCGCTAAAAATATGACAAAACCATTGTCACAAGCCTAATCTTGTAAATTCACTACAAAATTAATTCTCTGTAAGATTCATTATTAATTATAAAACGATCCTCCTTAAATTTTGAAATAAACCCAATTTATTCAAGCTAGTTACAACTTGGAGGTTTTTATCAAATCTCAAACGCTAAAAATATGTTAAAACAATAGCCTCAAGACTTAAAATTATATAAATATACTAAAAATTGAATCCTCTTTTAGATACATTAACAACTGTTAATCCACCCTTGCTAAATTTTGAAATAATTACTAATTATTAAAGGTAGTTGCAAAATTTATGTTTTTAACAATTCACAAGCGCTAAAACAATTTTAAAACAAATGCCACAGACTTAAAATCTTCTAAATTTACTCAAAGTATAATCCTCTTTCAGATACATTATAATTTCTAAAACTGCCCTTGTTAAATTTTAAAATAATCGCAAATAATCAAAACTAGTTAAAACTTGGGAGATTTTTACAATTCCTAAGCATTAAAAATGTATTAAAATTATTGCCAGAGGCTTAAAATTCCACCAGAAATTTACTCCACTTTTAGATTCATTTATAATTTCAAATCCATTAGTTCTGAATTTTGAAATTATCGCAAATTATTAAAACTAGTCTCGACTTTAAAGTTTTTAAAAATTCTCAAGCACTAAAAATCAGTTAAAACAATTGCGACAAAACTAAAAACTTGGAAATTCACTAAACATTGAATCCTATTTCAGATGAACTTATAATCTTAGAACTAGTTTTGCTAAATTTCAAAATAATTAGGAATTAATAAATACTCATAATTTAGGGATTTTTAATAATTCCCAAGCGCTAAAAATATGTTAAAACAATTGCCTCAAGCTTAAAATCCTCTAAAGTTACTATAAAATAAATCCTCTTTAAGATTCATTATTAATTTTAAATCGATCCTTCTTAAATTTTGAAATAAACGCAATTTATTCAAGCTAGTTTCAACTTGGAGGTTTTTAACAAATCTCAAACGCTAAAAATATGTTAAAACAATCGCCACGAGTCTTAAAATTATGTAAATATACTAAAAATTGAATCCTATTTTAGATACATTAATAACTGTTAATCCACCCTTGCTAAATTTTGAAATAATTACTAATTATTAAAGGTAGTTGCAAAATGTATGTTTTTAACAATTCACAAGCGCTAAAACAATTTTAAAACAAATGCCACAGACTTAAAATCTTCTAAATTTACTCAGAGTATAATCCTTTTTCAGATACATTATAATTTCTAAAACTGCCCTTGTTAAATTTTAAAATAATCGCAAATAATCTAAACTAGTTAAAACTTGGGAGATTTTTTACAATTCCTAAGCATTAAAAATGTGTTAAAATAATTGCCAGAGGCTTAAAATTTTGTAAGTCTACTAGAAATTTAATCATCTTTTAGATTCATTAAAAATTTAAAACCCATCATTTCTGAATTTTGAAATTATCGCAAATTATTAAAGCTAGTATCAACTTTAGAGTTAAAAAAAAATCTCAAGCAATAATAATTTAAAACAATTGCTACAAAACTAAATACATGGAAATTCACTAAACAGTGAATACTCTTTCAGATGTATTAATAATCTCAAAACTATTTTTACTAAATTTCCAAATAATCGGGAACTAATAAAGCTACTCATAATTTCTGGAGCATTAAAAATGTGTTAAAATAAGTCAGAAATTTAATCCTTTTTTAGATTCATTAACAATTTCAAACTCATCACTTCTGAATTTTAAAATTATAGCAAATTATTAAAGCTAGTCTTAACTTTAGAGTTTAAAAAAAATCAAGCACTAAGAATAATTTAAAACAATTGCCACAAAACTAAAAACTTGTAAATTCACTAAATATTGAATCCTCTTTCAGATGCATTTATAATCTTAAAACTAGTTTTGATAAATTTCAAAATAATCAGGAATTAATAAAGCTACTCATAATTTCGGGATTTTTAATAATTCTAAAGCGCAAAAATTCGTAAAAACAATTTATTATTTTTTGATGTTAACGATTTCAAAGCTATAAAGAAATAAAATGATTCAAGAAACTTCAAATATTTAAAAAGATTTTCAGATCGCATGTTTGAATGTTTAATTTCAAAGCTTTCAAAAATTTATAGATTTCAGATATTCTAAAGAATATAAACATTATAAAGGTTTGAAACGGTAAAATTATTCAGGAGGTTTTAATATATTATCAAATTTAAAGTAATATCTTTTTTGTCCCGTTAAAAATATAAGTAATTAAAATGTTTCAATTGATTTAAAAATATTTAAATATGTCAAATATTTTAAAGATTTTATTTCACGTATTTCTAAGATTTTAGAAAAGGTTAAACGAGATTTTAAACGTATTTTGATGTTTAAGTAAATTATGAAATATTAAAAATTAAATAAAAAATAGATTATAGATCATACAAAAGTTTTGAGAATTAGAAGGTTTAAAAAATATTAAAGATTTGAAAGGTTTTAAAGGTTTTAAATATTTGATTCGAATTATATGTAATTCTGAATTTTTCTGATTTTATAGATCTTATAGATTTTGAAAGGTTAAACAGTAATATCTCAATTAATAAAATATTTTAAAGATTTTACAGTGCTTCTAAATGATTTAAAGTTTTTAAAGATTAATATGGTAAAGAATTGAAGGACTTTAAACTGTATTAGGAGGTTCAAAGATTTAAAAATATTTGTAGAACTTTAATGTTTTCAATAATTTTAAAAGATAATATTTAAGATGAAGATAAATGAAGATTTAAAAGATTTTGAAGATTGAAAATGATATAAAATATTTGAGAGATTTGAAGATTTAAAAGATTTTAAACGTTTTAAAGATTTTAGTGACTTTGAAGATTTTATAGGATTTAAATATTTTTAAAAGATTGAAAAATCTTAGATGTTTTAAAGATTTTGAATATTTTAAAGATTTTGAAGATATTAAATGTTTTGAATATGAAAATAATATAAAATATTTAAGGGATGTGAAGATTTGAAAGATTTTAGAGATTTTGAAGATTTTAATGATTATAATTAGTCAAAGGACTTTAAAGATTTTGAAGGTTTGAAAGATTTTAATCATTTTAATGAGTATTCAGACTTTTAAAGATTTTAAAAGATTTTTCAAATGTTTCAAAGATTTTTCATACTTTATTTTAAAGATTTAAAATATTTAAAAATAATTGATTAATGGTTGAGGCGTTAACTTCGTGATACATCTTGAAAAATTAAATAAAAACGTTTACATTATTGATATCACAATAAAGTGTATGTGTATTTTAAAGATTATAAGATAAGTCTTCAAGCTTAGGAAATTTAACTGTATGAGGAGATTGTAGAGATTTAAAATTTTTTGTAGATATTACATGTTTTAAAGACTTTGAATGTTTTAAAGATTTTAGTAGATTTGTGATTTTTGAAGTTTTAAGTACAAAATGATATAAATAATAATTATTTTATCTGAATTAAGATGTTTTAAAGATTTTAAAATATTTCAAAGATATTTTGAAAAGACTTCAAGCTTGGGAATTTCTTTAGATCACAATGCAAAATAAGAGATTTGAAAGATTTAGGAGGTTTTAGAGTTTAGATATTTAAAACATTTTAAAGACTATAAAATAAAGACTTTAAATAACTATTCAAGTGTTTCAAAGACTTTTAATATTTTAAAGATTGATTTTAAAGGTTTCAAATATTTTAGAATTTCAGTTAAGTTTTCAAACTTATTAAATTGAACTATATTAGGATATTTTAAAGATTTTGAATATTTTAAAGATACAACATTTTTACTGCAGACACATTTTGCAATAATACATTATAATTAAGTCCATTAACAAATGGGGTTAGAAAATATTGTAGATCATAATAACTATTCTTATAATAACCCGATTCTAAGAATGATGCGTTTTGCAAATAATTTAAATGTAAGCGCTACTTTTGATTTATTTTCTTTGAACTTTGGTAAATTCATGTCGGAATTATCACGAATAAATTTTATGTTTCTACTTGTGTGTGTAAATTATGTGTTAATTTTTGTTATGTTTATTATTATACATTTTTGATAATTAGTGTTAGTTATTGATCTCTAGAGATTACTTTTGTTTATATATTGTATAAAAGGTGTAACCGTGTATAAATAAATAAATAAATAAATGTTTCAAATATTTTTAATATTTTAAAGATTATAAAGGATTTTAAAAGTTTTGAGGATCCAAATAATATAAAGAAATAAAGATTTTAGAGGGTTTTAAGATTTTAAAAGGTGATTAAAAGGTTCCCCAAAGATTTTCAATATTTAAGAAAATTTAAACCTTTAAATCTCTAATTGACTGAAAAATTGAACATTTCAAAGATTCTGAAGGTTTTAAAGATTTTGAAAAAAAATTTAAAAGGTTTCAAAATATTTTAAACATTATAAAGGTTTCAAGGATTATAAAGATTGATTTTAAAGATTTATTTATATTTAAGATTTTTAAATATTTGCAAATCGTAAATATTTTAAAGATTTTACATGTTTTGAGAATCAAAATGATATAAAATATTTAAGAGATTTGAAAGATATTAAAGATTTGAAAAAAAATTAAAAAGCTTTTAAAAAAAATGGCGGCACAGTAGATGTGAATGAATCTTCTCTTAGTGGAAAGTGCAAACAGTGCGGTAATATACTACACAGTGGCCCTATGTGTGTTAAATGTGGTGAAAAAATGCACAAAGGGTGTATTAAGTATCTGAAAAAAGTGGTACAAATGGACAAGGGCACTGTTGTTTGTTGTCAAGACTTAGAGGTGAAAATGATGGAGGCACCGATGATGAACTGGAAACATCTATTTTAAGTGGAGATACTGTCATAGAAACTAGTGTGAAGTCACTACTCGAATCCAAAGAGCAGACAATCATAAATTTAAGAGCACAACAAACTCCTAAATAATGTTACGAAAGAGAATTATGTCAAGGAGAAGGAAAGGAAATATTTGGTTGTGGGGAACAAACATGACAATGAAGAAACCACAACAGAAAAAAAAAACTAAAAACAAAACCATATCAATAACAGTTAAAACAACTATGCACGAAGATCACAGATCAAGCGAGAAATACAAATGCTTTAAGATTGGCGTTCTTGAAGAAGCTAAACACCTTAATTAGAAATTAAAAACACTTGGTTTGTTTTTAAGATTTTTCAAATATGTTTCACCACGGGTTAAGTGAGCAATTAATTAAATATGAAGCTAAACACATAATAATGAACCCTAAATTATGGCCAGAAGGAATTGTAGTGAATGAATTTGTTTTTTCGTAAACCATCATTTAAACAAAGGTTAAAAAGGTAAAAAAAAATATATAATTCCTTTACGTTGTAGAAAATTAACTAATAATTAGAAAAAAACACGAAAATAAAAGTCAATAAACTTGTTACCTACACTGGGAACTTTCAGTTACTGAGTGACTCACAATTGATTCAAAGCAAAACGTCCAACAGAGACTGCCAATGTTAATTTCTTACACGAAGTGTCGAAAAGTATAGATTCCGGTAAGTGCATGGAGTGTTTTTTGACTTTTAATAATAATAATAATATTTATTGTGTTAAAACATTTACAAATAAATATTTACACTCGTCAATAAAAGAAAAATACTTCATACTACATAATTTTAGAAATTAGAAATTAAACTAAAATGTGTAAGTAAATAAATCATTTATGTCGAAAGGACATTTCATAATAAGGGACTCTTTTATACAACGTTTATATTCATTGAAACTTAAATGTCTGATCCATGTTCGAAGATAGTTGAAATATTTTAATCCAAAATAATTGACACTGCATCGAGTTTTTTTAAGTCGACTGAAAGGAATATATAAATTGTCAGTTGATCTCGTTTTATAATCGTGAACCTCATTTACAGTTTCGTATTTTGTTATATTTTGCTTGATATACAATAATGATTGAAAAGTATATTGCGCTGGAAGAGTTAATAAATTATATTTAATAAAAAATATGTTCCGTATTTTGCCTGTAATGAGCACCATCAATTATACGTACAATTTTTCTCTATAGTCTAAAGATTCTAGCAGCTGATGCCGAGTGTCCCCAGATTATAATAGCATAAATTCAATACTTGTTGCGCTACACTCTTGATGGAACGGTATGTATACATTAGGGGAATTTAAACTCTTGTTCTGCTCCATGTTTTTATTTCAGTTACCTGACACGTGTTTCGATTTTACAATCATTATCAAAGGTATATTAAGTTTTTAATATACCTTTGATAATGATTGTAAAATCGAAACACGTGTCAGGTAACTGAAATAAAAACATGGAGCAGAACAAGAGTTTAAATTCCCCTAATGTATATAATAGCATAGTTCATTTTTGCAGCAAATAAAGCATGATACGCAGCAATGAAAACTTTTTTAGACGCCGAAATATTTCGGAATAGGTAAATTAACGATGATAAATGGTTTGCAAGTCTATCGCAAAGTTCAAACCAGGTCAATGTTGGCTCAAAATAAATACCTAGTTTACCTTTTTTTGCTTTAAATTGTTTGGGTTTTAGTGTTAATTCGTTTGCTGAAAACCAATACTTTAACTGATTTTTAATGTTAGTTGTTGCAGATAACAATGATTCCAGATTATTTGAACTATTTAACACCGACGTATCATCTGCAAACAGAATTAAGTTTGTTTCATTTACGTGTTGATCTATATCATTTACGTAAATAATGAAAAGTAGAGGCCCCAGTACAGATCCTTGAAAAACCCCTCGATTTAATGGTAAAATTTTTGACGATAGGCTGTTTGATTCAACATATTGCTGCCGTTCAGAAAAAGATGAACTAAAAAATTCAATTGTATTGTCATCAATTTTGTATTGTTTAAGTTTATGCAAAAGAATGTTGTGAGAAATACAATCAAAGGCCTTCGTTAGGTCACAGAGTAAAGCACTTACATATTTTCCATCTTCAATATTTGTATAAATAAAATTCAAGAAGTCAACTAAAGCAGAAAACCATATTGGGCACTTGTTTATTATTTTTTTCGAAATATTGTGTTAATCTAGTCTTTATTGCAATTTCAAATATTTTGCTAATGATTGGAATGATGGCTATGGGACGATAATTACTAACATTTAATTTGTAGCCTTTTTTGAAAATAGGAACTATTTTTATTTTTTAGCGACCGCGGAAATAATTTTGCATCTATTGCTCTGTTAATTAATTTTGTTAAGTGAGGTATAATTATACTTTTTACGTGTTTTATAATCTGGCTATTTAAACCGTATGCATCGAAACTATGTGAATTACTAAGTCTATTTATTATGTCCCTAACATCGGATTCGGATAATTTGTTAAATGGTGTTTGAATGGTATTTGGAGTTTGTAGGGTAGATTTTCTATTATCGTTGATTAGAGTACTTTTAATACGTCTAATTTCGTTAAGTATCTTGATAGCTACATCGGCGAAAGGCAAAGCAAATTGATCACGTGGCCTCAAAGCTTAACAATGCCTATAACGCCATATTACAATTGAAAACCACCAAATTAAATCATGTATCGATGTTAGAAGCTTATCATGACCCACTCGCATATTTCTTACAACATCTTAGCATGAGGTAGAGCTGTCGTACCTCGTGTTTTTGTGGTGCAAAAGAGAATACTTCGACTCATATTTGGTTTACAAAGAATGGAAACCTGTCGGGATATCTTTATTAAAAACCAAATTTTGACAATGCCCTGTAACTACATATAAAAAATGCGCGTTGTATACTTTTACAAATAATGTAAAGTTCAAAAAGAACAATTCCACGCACAACTATGATACAAGACATGGTTCATATATGGACAACAACATCACATAAGAGTACAATGTATGAAAAAACGCCCATGTATTTGTGTACGGTAGTCTATACAAGGCTAAGAAAAGCCATAAAAACATGTACTAGTTACAAGCAGTTTAAAATACAACTTAAGAAATACCTTGTGCAAAGGTGCTGCTATAAAATTTCTGAATTTCAATATGATGAAGGAGACATTATTAATTTGTAATAAAGTAGTAAAGCAATGTAATCGTGTCTTCTTCTTCAGAACCATCGGTAGAACCATTCGATAATTTAATAAATGTTGGAAAGCGTTAATTACGAAGTCTGAAGGACGGTAAGATTCGATATTATTTCCAATCAAATATATTCAAAGCCAAATTAATTTGGCAGACTGAAGCAAAGTCATCTAAATTTGATTTTGTGCGATGAACAAAAATGTTATTCTTTAAAATTAAATATAATCTTAAAAATATACCTAAAAAATAGTTTAACAATCTTTTAAAGTCGTTGAAATCTGAAGGTTGAAGAAAAGTTCACAATCAAAATTTTACGTATGTTTTTGTAAATATTTTTTTATATGTATTTTTCAAGAAAGAAGACTAACTAAATGAATAAACAATTTGATTTCAATTCAAAGAAAAATACAGAATTCGATATAAAATTTAATTTAGAAGATCGAAGAAAGTTATCTGAAAGTATAAAAACATCAAACAATTTAATTAAATTACTTTAAATATACGAATCTTTGCATAGTGTTGACTCCTTGGAGAATCGTATTTTTTCTGCAAATAAGACAATAATTAGAAGGAATTAATTTAAAAAATAAGCCTAAAAAAATTGAAATTATGATGAAATGGATTACAGAAATAATACAGGCGATAATGAAAAGCAGATACTTATTTTGTATAATTATATTTCTTTTTATAAAAAGTTTAGGGATGCTGCTATGAGCTCACATTAAACTAACAGTAAATATATAATTTTTATTGAGCGTCTATGTCACTCATATAAATTGCACATGAGAATTTATAAACATAAATTTAATTAAACATCTAATATAAAAAACGTGTAAACTAATTTAACTCGAGTAAAGAAAATATATCTATAAAACATTATCCTTATTATCTCGCATTCTTTTGATTGTGTATATTCACGAGGTGCCGCTTCAAGTCGAACTTTCTCTTCGTCTTGTAATTGCAGTGCGTGCAGACGAAGCGTTTGGGCAAGCGGCAGTCGCGCAGTAGGTGGAAATTCAGCGACGACGCCTTCGTGAACGTTCGCGAACATTGCGGGCACACTATGTCGCCCCTAACTTTCTGTTTCGGCGGTTTCCTACCGCTTTCCTCTACGTCTTCAGCCTCGCAACACTTGTCCGCACTAAGCCCGTCGCTGTTATCCATTTCGGATTCATCAGGTTCGCTTTTAACTATTGCACCTGAAATAAAGGTGTAAGTTAATATTAAAATTAAATGTAAAAAAATTGTAGCGACCGTCACTCTTTGATAATGATAAATAAAAAAGTAAAACTCGAGTCACGTTGTGTTGCTTAGATTTATATATTTCAAGTTGAAAATCTGAAATGTTAAATTGATTATTGGAAACATTATGTTTTTTAATTAAATATGACAAATTAATTCTTGAAGTTGTTTAATTTGCATTAGGAATAAATAGGATAAAAGGTTTTCACAGAAAACGTTATTCTAATCAAGTTGAGTTGATGTTTTAGGTTTGTAATTTCATTGATTCATTATTGTTCTTATTATTATGATACATTATAGAAGAAATTGTAAAATAATGTAATGGGTATATTAATGAATGTAATGGGTATATTAATGAAGAGGCTGTTATATGTTGAAAATTCATATGTACTTGTCTGATTATTGAAGTAAAAACACTTAAATTTTCAAAACACTATTATTAATAATAACTAATGCATTTTCTTCGCCTGAAGAAGCCACAATGTGGCGAAACAATTTTTGCGTTTTAAAAAAAGCAATAGTAAAGTGTTTTGAAAATTTAAGTGTTTTTACTTCATCAACCAAACAAGTGATTATGTAGTCGTTAATAGTTTAAATACATGCAACTTTACACATAATGCATTTTAAAAGTAAATACATCATATTGTAGTAAGTACTTGAATAAGTACCATTAATAAGGGTACTTAAGTGTATATTATGTTACTAATGAAACACTTTTTAACTTTGTTTCTATAATAGAGACTTTAGAACGAAGTATAAGTTTCCATCGTTATCGATAGATTAGATTGCATAATATATATTTTTTTAGTATCTTAATGTTAGTACCAAAAGTTAGTACTTTATTATATAATAATAACTGAGGCTTTAGAACGAAGTAAAAGCCTCCACCATTATTAGTTGATTAGATTGCATATTATAGCTTTTTTTGGTATCTTAATGTTAGTACCAAAAGTTAGTACTTTATTATATAATATTAACTGAGACTTTAGAACGAAGTACAAGCCGCCACCGTTATCAGTAGATTAGATTTTTTAGTACCTTAATGATAGTACCAAAAGTTGGTATATAATGATAAATTAAAATTTTAAACCCATACATTTTAAACATATTTAGGGAAAATAAACAGATGGCTCTCTATGTAAATTATTTATTTCTAATTTGTACGATATTTATACAAGGTTTTGTAACTGTACATCGGCGGAGTGGACGTGAACACGGTGCGATTTTAAACTATATTTGTGGAAAAATGAACGATGACAGATCGAACATTCGAAACTGGGTTTCTTTCCACATTCGTACTTTTGGTGCCTCGTCAAATCCCGCTTGTGCTTGTACCGCTTCGGGCAATCGAGGCATCGAAAAGCCTTCTTGCTATCTAAAAAGAAATATTTAAACAATTATTTCTACTGTACATATTGGAAAAATGGTGTGGTCAAAAAAAAAAAAAATTAAACACAGTTTCGTGCGAAAAGTGTGAATTATTTATTCAGTACCTTTCTTATTGGTGGCCTGTGGTAAAGGATGTGGATGGAATTAACTTTTTGCACTAACATTAATTATAATGTTAAATTAATGAATAATAATGAAATTTAGTTTTTTCCGCACTCAAACTTTTGCTGCCTAGTTAAGTCCCTTTTGTTCTTGTATCGCTTTGGATACTCCGAACAAGAAAATAATTAGTATGTACCTAAAAAATATTCAAACAAGTCAATTATTAAAATGGTTATGTGTCCATCATACTACTTTCCCTATATTCTTCTCGAAAACTATGAGGTTTATTCTTAATAATTTGCTCAATTTTGGATTCTTTACAATTACATAAATTTTGATTATGTTTTATTTTTTATTGCATAAAGGGTTTTATTGTTTTTAGCAGGAAAATCATCAACGATTGGCAATAAAAGTTATCATGTATATGTAGGGTGGGTGGGTGGCCTCTATCCACCCTCCAATCACTAAAACATAAGCGAGGGTTTTAGTTAAAAATTGTAAAATGTAAGCAAACAAAAAATAATTGCATTTTTTAATTGATGTATGTCATACAAATATTTCAAATAATTTTTGAAGATGTTTTACTGACTGGAGGGTGGGATAGAGGCCACCCACCCACCCTACATATACATATAAACTATAATTCCTTATCGTCTCCCGGTTTCCAATAAAATTATTTACAAATTTTTTTAAATAAATATGAAATTAAAAAGGTAAAGTTTTTGAGTGTGTAAATTAGTAAAAATTTGATTCATGATGGGTGGGCAGACTTTAAATTTAAATTAGATAAGATTAACTATAAAAATTTATTTATATTTAAACTTAAATTTTGATTTTGTTTTATGTTTTATTGCATTAAGGGTTTTATTGTCTTTAGCAGCAAAATCATCAACGATTAGCAATTAAAGTTATAGTGTATATGTAGGGTGGGTGGGTGGCCTCTATCCACCCTCCAATCAGTAAACCATAAGCGAGGGTTTTGATTAAAAGTTGTAAAATGTAAACAAAACACAAAATAATTGCATTTTTTAATTGATGTATGTCATACAAATATTTCAAATAATTTTTGAAGATGTTTTACTGATTGGAGGGTGGGATAGAGGCCACCCACCCACCCTACATATACATATAAACTAAACTATAATTCCTTATCGTCCCGCGGTTTCCAATAAAATTAATTACAAAATTTTTGAAATAAAAATGAAATTAAAAAGGTAAAATTTTTGATTGTGTTAATTAGTAAAAATTTGATGCATGATGGGTGGGCAGACTTTAAATTTAAATTAGATAAGATTAACTATAAAAAGTTATTTATATTTAAACTTAAATTTTACCTTTTTAATTTCAATTTTATTCAAAAATTTTGTAATTACTTTTATTGGAAACCGCAAGACAATAAGGAATTATAGTTTATATGTATATGTAGGGTGGGTGGGTGGCCTCTATTCCACCCTTCAATCAGTAAAACATCATCAAAAATTATTTGAAATATTTGTATGAATACATCAATTAAAAATACAATATTTTTTTTTTGTTAACATTTTAAAAATTTTAACTAAAACCCTCGCTTATGTTTTACTGATTGGAGGGTAAACAGAGGCCACCCACCCACCCTACATATACATGATAACTTTAATTGCTAATCGTTGATGATTTTCCTGCTGAAAACAATCAAACCCTTTATGTAATAAAAAATAAAACAAAACCAAAATTTAAGTTAAAAATACAAATGCCTTCCTCTTGTTAATCGTACCTAATTTAGATCTAAAGTCTGCCCACCCATCATGCATAAAATTTTTACTAATTTACACACACAAAAATTTTACCATTTTAATTTGGTTTTCATTAAAAAAAAATTGTAATTAATTTTATTGGAAACCGCGAGACGATAAGGAATTATAGTTTATATGTATATGTAGGGTGGGTGGGTGGCCTCTATCCCACCCTCCAGTCAGTAAAACATCATCGAAAATTATTCGAAATGTTTGTATGAATACATCAATTAAAAAATGCAATTATTTTTTTGTTTGCTTACATTTTACAACTTTTAACTAAAACCCTCGCTTATGTTTTACTGATTGGAGGGCGGATAAAGGCCACCCACCCACCCTACATATACATGACAACTTTAATTGCTAATCGTTGATGATTTTCCTGCTAAAAACAATCAACCCTTTATGCAATAAAAAATAAAACAAAATCAAAATTTAAGTTTAAATATAAATAACTTTTTATAGATAATCTTATCTAATTTAAATTTAAAGTCTGCCCACCCATCATGCATCAAATTTTTACTAATTTACACACTCAAATATTTTACCTTTTTAATTTCAATTTTATTCCAAAAATTTTGTAATTACTTTTATTGGTAACCGCAAGACGATAAGGAATTATAGTTTATATGTATATTTAGGGTGGGTGGGTGGCCTCTATCCCACCCTCCAATCAGTAAAACATAAGCGAGGGTTTTAGTTAAAATTTTTAAAATATTAAAAAAAAAAATTGTATTTTTAATTGATGTATTCATACAAATATTTCAAATAATTTTTGATGATGTTTTACTGATTGGAGGGTGGGATAGAGGCCACCCACCCACCCTACATATACATATAAACTATAATTCCTCATCGTCCCGCGGTTTCCAATAAAAGCAATTACAAAACTTTTTGAATAAAAATGAAATTAAAAAGGTAAAATTTTTGATTGTGTAAATTAGTAATAATTTGATGCACAATGGGTGGGCAGTCTTTAAATCTAAATTAGATTAGATTAACCGTAAAAAGTTATTTAAATTTAAACTTAAATATTGATTGCGTTTTATTTTCATTACATAAAGGGTTTGATTGTTTTTATCAACAAAATCGTCAACGATTAGCAATTAAAGTTGTCATGTATATGTAGGGTGGGTGGGTGGCCTCTATCCACCCTCCAATCAGTAAAACATAAGCAAGGGTTTTGGTTAAAAATTGTAAATTAAAAACAAACACAAAATAATTGAATTTCTTAATTGATGTATTCATACAAATATTTTAAATCATTTTTGATGATGTTTTACTGATTGAAGGGTGGAATAGAGGCCACCCACCCACCCTACATATACATATAAACTATAATTCCTTATCGTCTTGCGGTTTCCAATAAAAGTAATTACAAAATTTTTGAATAAAATTGAAATTAAAAAGGTAAAATTTTTGAATGTGTAAATTAGTAAAAATTTGATGCATGCTGGGTGGGCAGATTTTAAATCTAAATTAGATACTATTAACTATAGAAAGTCATTTGTATTTAAACTTAAATTTTGATTTTGTTTTATTTTTTATTACATAAAGGATTTGATTGTTTTTAGCAAGACAATCATCAACGATTAGCAATTGAATTTATCGTGTATATGTAGGGTGGGTGGATAGCCACTATCCACCCTCCAATCAGTAAAACATAAGCGAATAAGAATTTTAACCAAATTAAAATTGTAAAATCTAAACAAACACAAAATAATTGCATTTTTTAATTGATTTATTCATACAAATATTTCATTTTGATGATGTTTTACTGATTAGAGGGTGGGATAGAGGCCACCCACCCACCCTACATATACATATAAACTTTAATCCCTTATCGTCTCGCGGTTTCCAATAAAATTAATTACAAAATTTTTGGAATGAAAATGAAATTAAAAAGGTAAAAATTTTGAGTGTGTAAATTAGTAAAAATTTGATACATGATGGGTGGGCAGACCCTAAATCTATAATAGATAAGATTATTTATAGAAAATCATTTATATTTAAACTTAAATTTTGAATTTGTTTTTTTTTATTACTTTAAGGGTTTGATGGTTTTTAGCAGGAAAATCATCACCGATTAGCAATTAAAGTTATAGTGTATATGTAGGGTGGGTGGGTGGCCTCTATCCACCCTCCAATCAGTAAAACATAAGCGATAATTCCTTATCGTCTCGCGGTTTCCAATAAAATTAATTACAAAATGTTTTGAATAAAAATGAAATTAAAAAGGTAAACATTTTAAGTGTGTACATTAGTAAAAATTTGATGCATAACGGGTCGGCAGACTTTAAATCTAAATTAGATAATATTAACTATAGAAAGTCATTTATATTTAAACTTAAATTTTGATTTTGTTTTATTTTTTATTACATAAATAATTTGATTGTTTTTAGCAAGACAATCATCAACGATTAGCAATTAAAGTTATCATGTATATGTAGGGTGGGTGGGTGGCCTCTATCTACCCTCCAATCAGTAAAACATAAGCGAGAGTTTTAGTTTATTAATTGTAGTACCAATCTTGTTCTACAGCCCATTTCCAGTTTATAACAAACCTAAAATTTGGGTATTTTACGATGTTACATTAAAATGCAATACCCTTAGTTATACTGTAGTAGTACCGCTGTTATTTTTTAATAGATACTTTATGAAGATTGTTTTAATGAAAAGTAATATCCATTTTTTACCATTGCTTACTAATCTAATTATTAATAGATTACTCATAATTATCTTGAGGTATGTAAGTGAAGTACTAGTACTATTCCTTTTTTTATTGTTGTACTTTAGGCTAGAGCTATATCACAGTGGTAGTTCTGTTTTCAATTTTAACAAGTATCGACATTTGAAATGAAATCTATAATCAGTTTTTATTCTAATTAATACTTGATGGATTATTTTTTGTTGTCTATGGTAGTACCGATATTTTTCTGCATTTAAAATCTTCAAAATAATTACAATTTGATTTTTACGTTCGTCCTTTTCATTGTAGTATCATTATTTTTAACCTAATATTGCGAATTTTTATTTCTACAAACATGTTTCAGCATTTAAACATTATTAACATTGTGAACAATTTAGGACACTATTTTTATTAAGTGGTAGGTACTAACTCTTGCACTAAGCCCTCTTAAGATACATATTTGAGTTTATATCACAATCGAAAACACTTTTAAAAGCGCTACAGTTATTCGATGTAAATTGCATATTATTTTTCTTAAATGTAGTACCATATGAGATAATTTTACTTATAGGTTGTGTATTTTAATTATACAGATGATTTCATGATTACTGTTTATACAATCAGAATCTATACACCTATTTTGTTTATAATATAATTCATCAGTATCACCTTTACATCTTTATTGTTAATACCAACGGTACAATTTTATCTTTATATTGAAAATAATTTTTAACAAATCTTCTTCTTCAAAGTATTGCATAACAGTAACAGTGACAATTATTTGTCTGATTAATTTCTACTTAATGCAGTACTTATTATGATTATTATTGATAATAGTAACTTTCGTTATTCATTTTAATAATACAGGTGGTTCAAACAGAATCTATACATCTATCTATTCAAATTAATAAAAATAAAAAACTGCAGTACCCCTACATCTTCATTGTTTTATCAGTGGTAAATGGTACTACCGTGTTTATATCATAATTTCATATCTGGATACTCTATAAAAGTGAAAATATATAACAAAAACTTGCAATAACATTGTTAATATAGATTATTAGTGGCGAGAAATTTTCATTTAGGCATTATGAATTATTTTTAAAACTTTATTAGTATTATTCTTAAGAATTTAGTACTTCTTAATTTACGTTAAATAGTGTTTAATGCAGACTGTTTTTAGATACACCACCACCTTGACATTATTATTAAATATAGTGTCCTCAACGTGGGTTCTTAAAAATAGTACCGGAAATTTCCCATACATTATTTTATTATTTTAGTTCAGAAAATTATGTTGATGAGTACCATCACATTTACTTTTACATTTTTAATATTTATTATTATTGGTTGGAGATTTTTTGACTAAACATTAAATTTTTTGTTTAGTACCATTACTATTCTTGAGCAGTTAGTACTAGTAAATTGTTTTTTTCTTTGAGTATTACTAATACCTTAAATATTACTCATATCTTATTATTAAGGTATAGTATAAACCACATCTAAGAGGTGTTGCATTACTTTTGAGCTCCAGTATATTTGGGGAAAATAAACAGGTAGCTCTCTATGTACATTTTTTATTTCCAATTTGTACTTATACATTTTCTAATGGTATTTATTGATGTGGTGGACGTGAAGGTAATGCGCTTTTAAATTATATCTGTAGAAAAATGAACGATGACAGATCGAACATAGGTAACTGGGCTCCTTTCCGCATTCGTACTTCTGGTGCCTCTTTAAATCCCGCTTGTGTTTGTATCGCTTTGGGCAATCGGGACATCGAGCCTTCCTGTCATCTAAAAACAAATATTTAAACTATTATTTCTACTGTACATGCTGGGGACAAAAAATACACACTTTCGTGCGAAATATGTACATAAATTATTTATTCAGCTTAAAAGTACCTTTTTTTATTGATGGCCTATGGCAAAGGATGCGGATGGAATTAATTTTTTTACAGTGATAATGTTGCAAAAAATAAAGTTATTTATGATGTTAAATTAATTTCTTAATATATCTTGTATTTGTTGCTCATTTATCACTTGGTGAAACAGTGTGTTAATTTTTTTTATGTAGGTGTTAATGAAAATATTTTTTTTTTGAAAAAATAGTGAAGAACAAATGGAATCTAGGCTGAATAAAACACGATAACTTGAAATCAAGGCTTTTTCCGCACTCAAACTTTTGATGTCTAGTTAACTCCCTTTTGTTCTTGTATCACTTTGGACACTGCGAACAAGCAAAGAGTTTTTGTGTACCTAAAAATATTCAAACAATCGATTATTAAATGCATGAAAAGTAATAGATTAATACTGCAGTAAACTAAAGGAATAAATGTCTAATATTCCATAACTATTCTCGTAAATATTCGCATAAATCAGGCTGTATATGACCGATGGCATGGGTTATGTTGACTTTGAGGGACGCTGTGGTTTGTGGCTTATTCGCATAAACCTGTCACTTAAGGAAACTCCACAAAAGTTTAACGGGTCAAATCGCATAAACTCGGTGGTCAGTTCACATAATCTCCACGTAAGCCCATGCTTTCAAATCGCTCATGCGGTATTGTTCAATGTGGCGTGAGCTGTGCGGCACGTAGCGCCGTCCTGTTGAAACCACATATCGTTGGTGTCCATATCATCCAATTCAGGCCGAAAGAAGTTGATAACTCCTTAATTAAACTAATACAGGCTTTATCTTTGAAAAGTATTTACCATCGATTTTTATTACTTTCGTAGTATTCACTAATTTTGACAAAATCATGGATATCATCTACCAATAGAAAACAATTTTGTAGCATCGAATAAATATTTTAAGCCCTTTTCTCGTATAACACATCTGGCAACTTACATAGTAACGATCGCCACCATACTTAAGAAATAATATAGACTTGCAAGTAATGTAAGAATATACAAACCCAAAGTACAAAGAACTACAATTATTTGCATTTCAGTGTTACTAATCCTTTTAATATTAGCTAAAGTTTGATGTGAACATAATGAGAAGAGGAGGAAGGTATGGATGGGTAAGCTCATAACGAAAACTCTCAACACTTATTGTCTTTGCTTCACTTGCTTACAAAATTAACAAAATACATTGAATACATACAATTTCAAATGGAATACACAAATAATTTAGGCGACAGGAATTCTAGAAGGAGTTCACTGAATCCCAATAGTTTTCTATTGAAATTAACGTCCAAAAATAATGTTTTATTATAAAATTTATTATAAAACTGAAAAATGTACAAACACACTCAAATTCAAGCAAGTAAGCTCTCAGCGGAATCTTAGGGTTTCTGCAAGGTATAAAAATTAATATAGAAATAAATTTTAAAGCATAAATTAAAAATTTGTTAATAGTTTTGTCAATGAGAAATGTGCATAAAAATTCAAATTAAAACAGCTAAACTCTCAGGAATGAAGAAGAATTTTAAGATTTCTATAAGGTATTAAAATTATCATAGAAAGATAAAATTTATGGCGTGCAATTCAATTCATGCAAAAATATTCAACTAAACTCTAAGAATTTGAGTGTTGCTTTAAGATGGAGGGAAACATTTTATGGTGCGCCAAATTGAAAGTATTTTGTCAGAGAAAAAAAATAAATCGATAGAGGAAAAATTTTGACATACAAAAAACCTACAAATTAATGCAAAAACATCTTTGTATCATAGATATTAATAATTGATAATGGAAGAAAAATTAATAGAAAAACTAATTTTGTACCGTATATTAAACATTTGTATATTGTTTTGTCAATGAAAAAAGTGCAGAAATATTTAAATTAAAACACCTAAACTCGCAGAAATTAAGAAGAATTTTAGGATTTCTATGAGATATTAAAATTTGTGGCGTGCAATTCAATTCATGCAAAGATATACAACTAAACTCTGAGAAATAAAAAAGAATTTTAGTGTTTATTTATGTATTTATTATAATTAACTGACAAGCCATTTAACAGGATTTTACAAATATAAATAGTGTTGCTTTAAGATTCAAGGAAAAAATTTATGATGCCCAAAAATGAAAAAGAAAACGTTTCGAAACCGACAGAGAAAAAAATCTGGCATACAAAAACCTACAAATTAATGTTAAAAGATTGATATTAATAATTAGTAATAGAAAGAGAAATCAAAAATATTATTTTCATTCAAACTTTAAAAGTTTAATGATAATTTCAAGCGTAAAGCTCAAATCAAATCAATTGTATGAAACATACGGACAAATTCTTAAAGGTATAACAATTATATAAAATAGAAATCCTGTAAAGAAAAATCCCGCAATTCTAACGAAAAATAATTGATATACAACATTTTAATATTCAGTTTTATGAGTGAAACAAAATAAATTGTATTTTCATTAGAACTAAAAACACTTTGTTTGTTTCACAAAATTTTTATTATTTCTTCTTCTCCGACTAGTTTCGACAATATGTCATAATGACATAAATTTTTTATGAAACAAACCAAGTGTTTTTAGTTCTAATCAAAATACTTCAAAAATGTTTCGTCACGGATCAAGTGAGCATCTAATTAAAGATACAAAATTAAATGAATAAAGATACAAGTGTGTGATATATAAAAGGTCAATCATTTATGATATAAATAATAAACACTTTTTAACTTTGTTGGTATAACACAATTTATTTACTGCTGACTATAGTTTCGGCATCTCAACGTGCCATTATCAAAACATACATTGGTATGTTTTGATAATGGCACGTTGAGATGCCGAAACTATAGTCAGCAGTAAATAAATTGTGTTATACCAACAAAGTTAAAAAGTGTTTATTATTTATACTCAACATGTATAACGAAGTAGAAGCCGCAAAAATCAATAATATAATCATTTATGAATTTATAAGTTTTTAGAAAATTGAAATTCTGTATAGATTTAACTTGAAGATAAAATATTCAGATAAACTCTTTGAAAATCTCACAAGAAGAACAAAATTAAATTAATCTTTTGAAGAAATAAAAGTTTACAAAATAGAAATTCTTTGGAGAAGAAAATATTAAAGAAAGAAATAGAAAAAATATTAAACAGAGAAAATATTTTTTTAAATTTCGAAGATTATAAATTTTTTATATGGAATATTCCACATATCAAGAGTTTTTAGCCATTCTTTGGTTTTGATGTTATCTAAATATATTCAACATTCCGAAAACTATCTTTTTAAAACTCTTGAATAACTTTTTAGTTTTAAATTCGTTGTGGTGGCATGCTGGAGGACCCTTAAGGCTACAACCTGAAAATATTTTCGACTTAGTTGCAATTGTTATACAGGGTAATTTAAATGAAAGTCGCCCTCTTTTAAATGGGACCCCCTGTATATTGTTGCATATTTGGATTCCTAGGTCAATTCTGTTGTAACTGTATGTATCATATATGGTACCTACAATAATTCGTTTAGCCGCAATTCGTCATTTTAACAAAAAGTAGACATCCAGTAAAAATTGAATATCGCAGCTATCATAAAACTTAGTTGGCCGTGATTCTACAATGTTACTAATCATGAAATGTTAACAACGAAGGCCGGACGGTCAAAGCCAAACTTTTTTGTGTTAAAAGAAATCGCTATGCCAATTTACAAAATTTCAATCATAGGTAACTTGATTTTTTTGTAATGGAACCACCAACTTTTTTGGTTCAAGAAGTTTAAATTTTTGGACAATTTCTTTTTTCCGATAATTTTTAAATTGTTTTTTTTTCAGCAATTTCTCTCTTACATTTCTAATTCTTTTAAGATTCTAAAATTTTCCAGCAGTTACTCCTCTAAATTGTGAGAAATTATAATATACCTCAGTGGTACTATGATTTTCCAGTAGTCTTTTAGGCTATTCTAGAACCTTCTGACATTTTTTTTTATCGAAGGATCTAAATTTTTCAGCAAATCATCATTCAGTCTTTTAGATTTTTTTCAGTAATGTTTAAAGTTTTCTTCAGTGGATTTAAAATTTACTATAATTTAATTGTTTAATACGAATGTAATACTATAAAAATGTTTCGACAATTAAAGCTATGGTAATTAAAATAACTTAAATTATCTTCGAAGGTTTTAGAATGTTTCAGCACTTCCTCTTTCAGATGTCCAGAATTTTTTTAGTCATTTTCTTTTAAGCTTTTTAAAATTTTATTCGATTTTAGAATTAAACTAGAAGAGTTTCTATAATTTTCTACAAACTTTTGAAATTTTGCAGCAATTTCCCTTTCCGATAGATTTTCCGAATTTTTTTAGCAATTTCTCTTTTATTATATTACTAATATTTTTCTAGAATTTTCCAGGATTTTCTTATCCGAATTGTAAGTCATTTCTATTTCTAAAATGCATTTTGGTGGTTCTAGAATATTCTAGAAGTTTCCCTGAGTTTTTTTTAAGAGTTCTAGAATCCTGTAACAATTTTTATTTCAGCTTTCTAAAGTTTTACAGAAATTACATTTCCAAATTATGAAAATTATCATCGAGGGGTCCAAATTTTCATGTTCATCGATTAAAACTGGGACAAACACAACGCACTCTAGACCTAAATGCTGTTAAAATTAAAATTAAAAACAAAGCTATGGCAGGGATAAAAGTAGATGCGTGTATATGTTTTCATTTTTATGTTGATAATTATGTACATAGTAGTAGTAGTAGTAGTGTTTGGCTATCGACCACGTGGTCCTTACGCCGTGTGATTTATGTATTTGTGTGTGGGTGTAAATTTATGTAAATATTGTTTTCATTCAATTTCTGTAGCAGAGATTTTAGTTTTAAATCTTGAATTTTGGAGGCGTTCACTTCGTAGTACATTTTTAATGAATAACAGAAAAACGTTTAAACTTTTTTCTGTTATTAGTTTTAAATATTTATATTTTACTAATTATGTAAATTTTCGTTCTCTGAAGAGTTGTTTGTAACATATAAATTGAAGGAATAGTGCAAGAGATTACAAAATAAATTATTAGCAATTTTCCTACAATTTTTTCAATATTTTTTCTTCCAAGACGTTGAGGATGAGTATTTTACTTGAGAGTTTTAGAATTTTAGAACAAAGTATCATATCAAGTAAACAGTTTTTCTCTTTCAAAGCATTTTTTTCGCGGTTTCATTGCTAAAATTAAGCAAGCAAATTTCAACTGAGGCATTACCATGAATGAGAATTAGCTTAAAAGCTGTGCCATTGTTCATGAAATTGCCTTGTAATATATTAGAAAGAAAGAATTAAATCTCTTTTGGCAGTATAAGCTTAAAAACTGAATCAATAATTTTAAACATATAATTTTTGGAAGCACAGCACAAAATTAAAGATATTATAAAATGTCTAAGAAAGTAGGTGTAGTTAACTATTGAAAAGAATGCTATAGCTTTTTATTTCAAGAATTCCATGATCTTGAGATTTTGAGGATATTGCAAATTATGCTAAAAATAACTGCTTATTAATTAATAGTATTTTAGATAGAGTTTTGTTTAACTAAATCGCACATAAAAATACTTATTTGTTTCTAAAAGAGTTATGTCCCGAAAATTTAATTTCAGCAGAAAAAATAAAAATCGCTCATCAATTAAGGTTTTATAAATCTCCAAATTTTATAAGAGTATTTCCAGATGTTCAAAAATACAAATTATAGTGCTTTTTATATTAATATAGTATAAACAACTCTTAAAATCGTTGGCTTTTATCTAAAGCACTAAAATTTATTCTTCAACAACATAAACAATCAATAGACAAATTAATATAAATTAATATTTTGTCATACAATGTTGGAGGATACCAAAGTAATCATTTGGATTATTGTTGATTGTCAACAACAGCCACGGACCGGCTTCCATCTATTTTCAATATCATCAGCGTAGTGCAGCTTTAGTTGAATTTTTAACTTTGGTTATATCTTGACTTAAAAGTATTCAATATTATAGTTTGATTTAAACTAAATTCATCAATGTGATTTAGATATGAAAAATATACGGAGAGGAAATTGCCCATCATTAACAAATAATTTTATTACAGCGTCGATAGAACTTATCTAACTGCACTAGGTGAAGTAGAAACATAGAAGATTGATAATGAAACACTATACTGAGACAGTCATTCATATCATCATCATAGTGTATTTGGGTATTTTTGAATAATGGTGAAAAAAGGTTAGGACCTTTGATTTCTTCCTTTCGGAAAGTAATATCTACGTGAGATGATAACCATAATTATTCCTCTTTTGTAGTTAATTAAAACTTTTAACAAAGGCGCTTGTAATTGAATTGAAAACCTATACTAAACTGCGATATCTTAAGTTGACTAACTATTAGATCTATTGTGTGAAGCTTAAAAAAATTAAAAACTTTAAAGCGTTTTAGTATTTATATTACCTAGAAATCTATAGTTTACTAATAAATATTATTATCACCGAATGATAAATTTAAATTTTAAAGGCAGAAAGTTATTCTGTTTCTGATTAGTGCTATTGTAAGATTAATACAGTTAGTATTAGCTCTTAGTCCAATTATTGTAGATGGTATTGAAAAGCTATTTATAATATATGAAGCTTACTAGTTCTTGCCACCAGAATTGTATCACTGAAGGGTTTTCCAAGTTCCTATTATGATATTGGTCTTCTAAGTTAAGTTAGTAGTGCCTATTTGTCTAGCTGGTAAGTACTAAAATGGACATATGAAGCTTACTAGTTCTAACAATTACCCTCGAAATATATTACTTATTCAGTTTCTATTTCTATTATAAAGAGGTTATTAACTATTGCATAAAAACAGTTCGATTGAAAAAAAAATGTTTTAATCACATGTAATAATAAACTTTATTTGTGGTAATTTTCTCAATTCAATTCCACGTAGTAACCGTCGCAATCATTCTCTTCATTTAAAACTTTGAAGGCGATTGGTGTCTCAAAAACTCTAATTTACAAATAAATATTATTTATAAGCGAATGATAAAATTTGATATCTCTTGATGTACCTAAGAGCAGGGAGATATTTTAAAAAAATATTAATGTTTTAAGGTTAACAAAGTTAATGTTTCCTATTAACTTTGAAGGTAATTAAGAAGCTATTTGTCTTAACTAATTAGCTCTAATCATTTAACTGAATTGCATTACTAAAGAATTATATTTTAGTTTCTACGTAGATTAGACTAGTTGAAAAGTAATTGAATTTGAATTTTATTTACGAAATTTTCTTTACTAAAATACATTTCATTATACACAAATAACAGCTTGATTGATTGAGTTATGTGAAGATCAAATTAATTTGACTTGAATAAAGCACAAAAAACAAATATTAGCCATTACCATATAAAAATTAGTTACACTAATGAAACAAAATACAACATTTTCATATTTGGAGCTGTATTACTATTTTGTACTATTATTAAGTAGTGTACATTTGTACATTGTTATTACATGCAATAAACTAAACTAAACTAATATTAATTGTCGAGTTACGTGAAGATGAACAGTAATAATAAAAACACTTGTAATCACTTTCTCCGCAGTTTATTTTTATTCGCTAAATGTATATTTCATTTACGACGTAAACTTTATCAAAAGCTGTACAGGAGACAGTGATTACAAGTGTCTTTATTATTAAACTAAACTACCTAAATTTACTAATTGTATTATTAATTACTTCAAATGTTTTAGTTGTGTCTTATCGTATAAATATATTTTTTCAGGAACTTTTCCACAAACCTTAAAAGAATTTGCACTTTGTAGTTATCACATATAGGCTTCACTTGTGACTAAAGTTTTAACCTTAATTATTGTAGGTTTGGTAATGGCCTTGTAAAGGTTAAAACTTTAGTCACAAGGTTGAAACTATGGTCAAAATTAAATCATGAGTGTGATATCAATAAACTGCAGTTTCTTTTAAAGTTCCTGACTCCAAGATGTATCACAAAGAAATTGCTTACACTATCAATCATATGATTTTTTTTATTTGGACGAACGTTTTTAATGCGAATTAGACTTAAGGCTTTCCTGACTTTATATTTTGAATAGAAATTGTATTTTGAAATTAGTTTATTATTATTATTTTTTGAATGTAAAGAAAGTACCTCAATTAGAGGAAAGAGGATGGAGCCAGGGTAAAGACTGTGACTATGATTAGGATGAGATGTAATATAAAGGTACATAATTTAATTAATGTTTATTTATTTATTTATTTACTTGTCTTTGGTCTTCTTTCTTAAAAAATACACTTTAAAACAAATTATTAAAAAAAAATATACATAACATTTTGGCCGAAAGAAGCACGGGCGGAGTTCACAATTAAATATGTTCTTCCACTCAAACCCAATCCATGTTAAAGATAAATATCTTTTGTAAGACTTAAAAACCTGAATATCAATTAAGACTTATACTCACTGATATTCATTGACTTAATTCTTTAAATGTTCCATCACTAACTAACGGTTGGCATGAAAAAAATGAGTTATTAAACTATTCTAAACTATCTTAAAGATATTTAATATTTTAAACATGCCATAAGATTAAAGAAAGAAAATTCGAGACGTCGAAAAAGGGTAAGGCCAGTGTAAAGACTGTGAACATAATTAGAATGAGATTTAGTTTCTTTTTGTAAACTTAATCAATGTAAAAGGTATTTAAGTTGTCTTGATATATTTTCTAAAACTTGAAAACCTGCTTTCCTACAAACTTTCTTTTCTAAAACTTGAAAATCTGCTTTCCTTAATACTAATTCTTTAATACTAATTTTTTCACTATAAAATTTGGCACGAAAAATTTGGGTTAAGTAATTATTCTAAATTATTTTTAAGATCAATATTTTAGAAATCCCATAGGTTCGAATAATAATATATTAAAAAAGAGAAGAACTTGGAAGTTAATAAAATTATTTTAAAGATAATCAATATTTTAGAAATCCCTTCGAACCTATGCACATTAATAAAAAGAGAAGAGCTTGGTAGTTAATAACTCAAAAATAGTTAATTTCGGTCAAAAATTCTAGGACCTAAAATTCATCACTATAAAAGTTAGCAAGTTAAATTGTATTATTAAACTACTCTAAACTTTTTTGTAAAGATATTCAATATTTTTAGGGATCCCATAGGCGGTGATAATAATAAATGCATAAAGAAAAAAGAACTGATATGCCGAAAGAGTAGTAAGCCAGGGTAAAGAATGTGACTATAATTAGGATGAAATGAGTTTCTTGCCGTAAACTTAAGCTACATAATCTAATCAATGTAAAAGGTACTTAAGTTCACTTGTATATCTTTTCTAAAATTTAAAAATCTACCCTATTTAATCTATCTCTAGTTTTATAGTGATGGATTTTAGGAAGAATAAAGTGAAAGAATATCAAATTAGGGATATTCATTCACTTTATTCTTCCTAAAATCCATCACTATAAAAGTAGAGATGAAAAAATTGAGTTACTAAACTATTCTAAATTCAAATATATGATGAAATAAAACACGATTTTCTATGTTTTATTTCATCATACATTTGAAAATGAAATACCACATAGTAACGGTCACCACCATCCTGTTTCTTATTCTAAATTATTTCAAAGATATTCAATATTTTAGAAATTCCATAGGTTCGAATATTAATACATTAATTTAAAAAAAAAGAAGAGTTTGGAAGTTAATCACTGAAAAATAGTTAATTTTGGTCATAATTTCTAGGACCAAAAAATTTTAGTCATAATTTCTAAGACTTAAATTAATCACTATAAACGTTGGCAAGTTAAAATGAGTTAGTAAACTATTCTAAACTTTTTAATGACATTCGATATTTTTGACATCCCATATGTTGGACTAATAATACATTAAGTAAAAACACGTGGTTGGATATTAATAACTAGAAAAAAGTTCATTTCGGGCAAAACTGTTGATACAAAATATTTTGTTAAAGGCCGAAAACCCGATAAGACTGAAATGAAAGAACCGCAAAGTTCTAAATTTCAAAAAAAGTTACAGCCATCAGTCCTAAAGTTTACAAAACGAGTCCAACTATTTGTTTCTAGAAATGAGATAAGGAAAAAGAAAAAAAGTCGAAAATATCGTAAAAGACGCAGCGATTTCCATATTTGGCAATTTATTATCTAGCATCGACGAGAAGATCCTCGTTCAGAAGCGCAGAGATAGAAAGAAGGGAGTAACCGATAAACCCACAGATAAGCCAGATAAGCGTAGGGATAGTAAGGAAGTTAAAGATGGCAAACGAAGTGAAAAGCATAAGGATAATCAAGATAATAAATTAATCATAAAAGACGAAACAGAGAATAAACCGCCTTATGAAAAACTACCAGAGAAAGTTTATAAACGCCTCGAGGATAAATATAATCCCAAATCTAGAGAAGCTACTATAAAACCAGAGGATTTGGTCATCCCTCTTAATATATACCTTTTATGTTTCTATGCATGTGCTAATGATTCTTGAAAGAAAGGAAGCAATATAAGCTACATAAAGGGCATTAAACTAAGGAAATCTTCAATTAATTATAAGAAATTGTTTCTGTAGAATCCTGCTTAGATGTTTGCCCAAGATACGCTTTATTATTTTCCAAATTCATCAGGATCAAAATTGGTTCATGTAAAAAATTCGAAAATTTTCAATATTTTAGATATACTATAATTTGAAAGTACGAGGGATAATAAAAGAGTAGTGTCCGTTTGCACCGTGCGGAACGCTGGCGAATATAGTAGCCGCCGGATGTGTGCTAACATGTTGAATTGTATTTCAGCTGTCTGTGTGCAAAGTTATGTGTGCTGTTTATGTGAGTGTTTATAATGTTCCAGAAAATAAAGAACACTACCTAGTTTTTTGTAAGGAAGAATGTTAGACGGGATTTTTGGTATTACAGATGAAGGTTTAAATTAAATTACACTTGGTTTGTTTCACTTTTTTCTCTATTTGCTCAACTAGTTTCGTTTTTTAAGGCTTTATCAAGAATGAGTTACAAAAGAAAATTTCGGGTTAAGGAATGATGAGTGTTAGGTTTTTAAAGGCTTTATCAAGAATGAGTTACAAAAGAAATTTTCGGGTTAGGAAATGATGAGTGTTAGGTGGAATTGACCTCGGCAATTTTAGTCTTTATTTGCCATGAGAGACGCACACGAACATCTATGGATTCGCACGGTGAATTCTTCCTTAGAAAAATCCACCGCCCAGCTGGGATTCGAACCCAAGTAATTAGGCACTCTACCCTCTAGGCCCCAACACCACCAGTTGTCAAGTAAGAGCTGTGATTGGATTTCTAATACAAGAAATGTCCGACCTTGCGATATTCATCGTCAATTGAAAGATGTGTATGGAGAAAATGCTTTGGATGAGTCGTCTGTTCAACGCTGATGTTGTAATTGCAGCTTAGGAAGAGAGAACATCCATGATGACGAGCGTCAAACTTTACGGACAAACTGGTGAGTTCAATTAACGAATTCGTGAAGAACGATCAGGGCATTATAATTAGTTAGATCAGTGAATATATCCATAATGTTACATGAACAGTTAATCATAAAATTCTTAAAGACCACCTCCATTATTCGAAAATTTGCGCAAGGTGGTTCCTTCTCATGCTTACTGATGTATTAATTAATTAATTGCATTAATACAAAAACGTACTTGTGAGTTACAAACTGTAAATAAATAAAAAGAAGTCAATAAATAAATAAATTTCGGATATAATTCCTATTATGCGACATATTTTTTTTAAAATTCATTATTCTGTACATTTGGTAATATCTGGCGAATTTAAAAAATAACTAGTTGTCATTAAAATCTAATCAAGTAAAAATATCTTGAATTTATTCTCCAATTTTTCTTGGATGACTTTCTCACTTATTCTTCAAAACATAAAGATGTAAGTGAAATTACAAATGAAGATAAATCTGAATACATTTCTAAGCGTGTATTAAATTTTGGACAACAAAATAAATTCTTAAAGAGTTTTGCTACCCGCTACAATCACGCTAAATCTACCGTCTTTGATGCAGCTCTTAGCATTGGTACCAACTGAAAATCATTTACAGACGGCGAGTTTTTGAAAAACGCATTCATAAATTGTTCCGAACACTTATCTAACAACTTCACAAATAAAAGAGAAATAATTGAGAGAATCAAAGAAATGTCACTTTAAGTTAGAACAGTTCAGCGTCACGTTGAAGATATGGCCAAAAATATAGATGAAAAGGTCAAAAATGATTTGTTATCTAGTGACATAATTAGCATTGCACTTGATGAAATTACTGATATAAATAGTATAGGTAAGCTTGCAATTATTATTAGATTTGCATCAATAAATAATTCGAAAGTCCATGAAGAACTGTGCGTTCTTGCTTCAACAACTGACACGACCAAAGGCACTGATATTTTTCATCAAGTACAAGAGTTTACAATTTCAAAAATGTGCAAGTATTGGATTTTAAGAGTAAATAGCAAGTGATGCTGCTCCAAGTTGGATTTGTAAAACGAATGGAAAATGAACTTGGTCGCTCACTTTTATCGTTTCATTGTATCATACATGAAGAAAATTTATTTGCAAAGGCTTCTACGCAACAACTTAAGGATGTAATAGAAAAGGTTTTTAAGATCTTAAATAAGATAATAGCATGATCAGCTTCAAAGCTTTTTTGGAGGAAATTGAATCAAAATATGGAGATTTACTGTTACATTCTGAAATACGATGGTTAAGTCGAGGCAAAGTTCTTAAAAGATTTGTGGAAAGTTTTGATGATATACAAATATTTCTTCACGAAATCGGTGAAAATGATTTCGAACTCAATAATAAACAATGTCTTTTAAGGCTTTTGACAGACATAATGAATCGTAATAATTATTTCAACGTACAACTTTATGGAAATAACCATAATTTTGAAAATGTATTACGAATAGAAGGGTTTTACATAGAAATGAATATTATTTGAAACTGACATAACTAAAAAAAAAATTATTTTCTTTCCTTTGTTAAAAAGGGAACATGAAAAAGAAAATATCGATGAAGGCAATCTAAATATGTTCGCCAAGTGGATTTTAAAAGTGAATATGAAAGTCGATTTCAAAGTTTTAAGAAGCATGGCGAAATGTTTACATTTATAATAAAGCCCGATGAAATAGAAGAAAATGTTTTAAATTTGTATTTTCAATATCTGAAAATTGAAAATTTTAGTTTAGAAATGATTGATTTTAAATATTCAAAGTTATAGACGGATAAATGCAAGGAATTGCGAGAATATTTGGAAGAAACAGAAGATTATCATTTCCTCATGATATCGAAATGTTAGGCATCACTTCCTACGAAGTTTTCATCTTTAAAACAAAATGGCCTTTGCCATTTTGTCCACATTCGGTTCAACTTATAAATGTGAGCAAATATTTTCACAAATGAAATTTATTTTAAGAAGAGCAAGTTAAACCGAAAATTCAGATGTTTTACGAACTGTAAATTTCTGACATAATTGTGCGACATACTTTTTTCTGTGCATTTGGTAATATCTGGTGACTCTAGAAGAGAACTAATTATTCATTAAAATCTAATCAAGTAAAAATGTCTGGAATATGTTCTTCAATTTTTCTTGAATGACTTTTTCACTTATCACTTGGTGAAACATTTTGAATTATTATTATTAAACCATCATCAGTAATATGTTCCCCAAAATTTAGGAGCAGGTTAACTACCAAAAATTCAGATGGTTGTATTCGTCTTAAAACGACTGATTATACACCAGACTTGAGTAAATTGACGTCACAAGGTTAACATCAAGGGAGTCATTAATATCGAAGAGAACGTTTGTAAGTAAAGTTCATTCAACTATGTTTGTTTTATAATAATTATAAAAACTAACTAATAACTAATAATAATTAAAGTTTAAAAGAGTATTGTAATTATTTTTTTAATAAAATGTATCTTATTATTCACTAAAAGACAGTTTTAAACCGAAAATATCACTGACCCTAACGTCTCTTTAATATTCACATTGTGGTTGATTTTGACCAGCAGCCTAAAAAATTTGCCGACCCCTGGTCTACACATAGAGTTAGCTTACTCTTGACCTACCCTAATAAAATGTGTATTGGTGCAGCGTACTCTTGACCTACCATAATATTAATATATTTGAGGTAGGTCAAGGTTAAACTGAAATAAAACAGTGTTTATTAAGTGACCTTGAGTTATATAGGTGTCCAAGGTCAACGTATACGCTAGGCTAATACATAGTATATTGAAGTAGGTAGGGCACTATTTAAGGGTAGACTTTAAATCTAAATTAGATACGATTAGCTATAGAAAGTTATTTATATTTAAACTTAAATTTTGAACTAGTTTTATTTTTTATTAGATAAAGGGTGTTATTGTTTTTTAGCAGCAAAATCATCAACCATTATCAATTAAAGTTATCATGTATATGTAGGGTGGGTGGGTGGCCTCTATCCACCCTCCAATCAGTAAAACATAAGCGAGGGTTTTAGCTAAAAGTTGTAAAATGTAAACAAACACAAAATAATTGCATTTTTTAATTGATGTATTCATACAAATATTTCAAATAATTTTTGATGATGTTTTATTGGTTGGAGGGTGGGATAGTGGCCACCCACCCACCCTACATATGCATATAAATTATAATTCCTTATGGCCTCGCGGTTTCCAATAAAAATCATTTCAAAACTTTTGGAATGAAAAAGAAATTAATAAGGTAAGAGTTTTATTGTTTTTAGCAGCAAAATCATCAACGATTAGCAATTAAAATTATCATGTATATGTAGGGTGGGTGGGTGGCCTCTATCTACCCTTCAATAAGTAAAACATAAGCAAAGGTTTTAGTTAAAAGTTGTAAAATGTAAACAAACAACAAAATAATTGCATTTTTTAATTAACAAATATTTCAAATTATTTTTGATGATGTTTTACTGATTGGAGGGTAGGATCAAGGCCTCCCACCCACCCTACATATGCATATAAACTTTAATTCCTTATGGTCTCGCGGTTTCCAATAAAATTAATTACAAAACTTTTTGAATAAAAAGGAAATTAAAAAGGTAAAATTTTTGAGTGAGAAAATTAGTAAACATTTTAAACATGATGGGTGGGCAGAATTTAAATCTAAATTAGATAAGATTAACTATAGGAAATAATTTATATTTTAACTTAAATTTTGATTTAGTTTTATTTTTTATTACCTAAAGAGTTTTATTGTTTTTAGCAGCAAAATCACCAACGATTAGCAATTAAAGTTATCATGTATATGTAGGGTGGGTGGGTGGCCTCTATCCACCCTCCAATCAGGAAAACATAAGCGAGGGTTTTAGTTAAAAGTTATAAAATGTAAACAAACACAAAATAATTGCATTTTTTAATTGATGTATTCATACAAATATTTCAAATAATTTTTGATAATGTTTTACTGATTGGAAGGTGGGATAGTGGTCACCCACCCACCCTACATATACATATAAATTATAATTCCTTATTGTGCCGCGGTTTCCAATAAAATTAATTACAAAACTTTTTGAATAAAAAAGAGATTAAAAAGGTAAAATTTTTGAGTGAGTAAATTAGTAAAAATTTGATGTATGATGGGTGGGCAGACTTTAAATCTAAATTAGATAAGATTAACTATAGAAAGTCATTTATATTTAAACTTAAATTTTGATCTTGTTTTATTTTTTATTGCATAAAGGGTTTTATTGTTTTTAACAGCAAAATCATCAACGATTAGCAATTAAAGTTATCATGTATATGTAGGGTGGGTGGGTGGCCTCTATCCTACCCTCCAATCAGTAAAACATAAGCGAGGGTTTTCATTAAAAGTTGTTAAACGTAAATAAACATAAGATTATTACAGATTTTAAAAGATTTATTGAAACAAAGTTTTCAAATATTTTTTGATGATGTTTTACTGATTGGAGGGTGGGACAGAGGTCACCCACCCACCCTACATATACGTATAAACTTTAATTCGTTATCGTCTGGTGGTTTCCAAAAAAATTAATTACAAAACTTTTTGAATAAAAAGGAAATTAAAAAAGTAAAATTTTTGAGTGAGTAAATTAGTAAAAATTTGATGCATGATGGGTGGGCAAACTTTAAATCTAAATTAGATAAGATTAGCTATAGACAATCATTCATATTTAATCTTAAATTTTGAATTTGTTTTATTTTTTATTACATAAAGGGTTTTATTGTTTTGAACAGCAAAATCATCAACGATTAGCAATTAAAGTTATCATGTATATGTAGGGTGGGTGGGTGGCCTCTATCCCACGCTCCAATCAGTAAAACATAAGCAAGGGTTTTAATTAAAAGTTGTAAAACGTAAGCAAACATAACATTATTGCAAATTTTAATAGATTTATTGAATCAAACTTTCAAATAATTTTTGATGATATTTTACTGATTGGAAAAAATAAAACGGTAAAATTTTTGAGTGAGTAAATTAGTAAAAATTTGAAACATGATGGATGGGCAGACCTTAAATTTAAATTAGATGCGATTAGCTATAGAAAGTTATTTATACTTAAACTTAAATTTTGATTTTGTTTTATTTTTTATTACACAAAGGGTTTTATAGTTCTTAGCAGCAAAATCATCAACGATTAGCAATTGAAGTTAACATGTATATGTAGGGTGGGTGGGTGGCCTCTATCCACCCTCCAATCAGTAAAACATAAGCGAGGGTTTTAGTTAAAAGTTGTAAAATATAAACAAACACAAAATAACTGCAATATAATATTTTTCAAATTTAGAAAAATATCGAGAAAAACAAAAAAACGTCTCAAGAAAATATCCATTTTAGGTTTATGAATGTTCACCAAAAGCTTTTCAGTTCACATCTATGGATTAGTTATCGGTAGAAGAAATTTAGGTTAAGGTCGTAATAAAAAAAAATACCAGAAGAATCTACTAATTACTATATTTTAGGATACATTATTATTATTATTATTAAGCGATGATAATGAATACATAATTAAAACTATGAATGTGATACATGAGATAAATAATGTTGTAGTAACTAATAACAGTTAGGTAGATAAATGCTTCATCTCGACGTGTTTAGTCAGCTGACAGTTGTAAGAAAAACTGCGGTCGCACAGTCGACAGTTGAACTTCGGCGTGACTCCGCACTCGTACTTGGTGTGCCTGATCAGGTTCCACTTGTACTTGTAAGTCTTCAGGCACTTCAAGCACGCGTACGGGTTGGTATCGACGCCATACTTGTGGCTGTTCTTCATGTGCCTGACCAGCGAGAAGTTGCGCTCGCAGGTGTAAGAACACAGCGGACATTTCAGTGTCTTGGGTAGGTGTTTACAGTGCACGCGCAGATGGTAGGTGAGAGTGGCGTGATTTTTGAAGCCCTTTTTGCAGTGTTGGCACTGGTAGTCTAAAGGCGTAATCTGGGGAAAATCTGAAAATCAAGCACGTCAGTATGGATCGTGTGGGCCGGATTTATTGTCAACTACTTCTGGTAGAGCGGAAGAGTTACCAGGCCAGCTTGTACTACAGAAAGTATTAAGGTCTAGAAATAATTGCGAGGGATGGTTTAATGAGAAACATTAGTACTAAGGATAATTATTTATTACTATTATACTTAAACACACAAATTAAATGCTCTTCTTAAACATAAATCATTTAATTTTAATAATAGGTAGATAATCCAACACTTGGTTTGTTTCATTGATTTTTTTCATATTTACTTGACTAGTTTCGCTTGTTACAGCATTATCACGGGTTAATTTTAATCATTCAGAATTTTAAAGGTTTGTTTCTACTTTCATGTAAATAGCTTTTTGCTAGTATTAGAGCTATAGTTTTATAAAAACAAGGTGAAATGTTTTTTATTCGGAATCGTCTTTGTAATTTAAATTTAAGGTTGGAAAAAGTTTTTTGCTTTAAAATTTTCTTTCGAAATTTTTAGAAACTTTATCAATTGAAACATAAACTACATTTTTGGCTTCAATATTGTTTTAATAACTGAATCGTTGTTGAAAGTTCATATCACCAAAGTGATATATATATTGTTGTATAATATATTATCTCTCAGGCTATAGTTGGCAAATTATTAATGAATCGGGTGCTCAACTTGATCAGTCTTCTATAGTTTTAGGTTTAGATATATTATATTTAGGAAAAAATCAACACTGTGTAGTCTAAACGCTAATTCTGCATGACGTACCTTTAGAAGTCTGGATAGGATACCACGTTTATGTTTAGGAAAGATGAAAAACGTATCAGGCAACTAAAAATAAAACAATGTAACAAAACAAATTTTTTATTGATATAAATTTAATTCTTCTAGAATATAAGAACGTAATTTATTAATACTGTGATTAATTTAGTAATAAACTATATTTTCTTGAGTAATTGTTTAGTACTAATATTTTTTTGGGGACTAAGCATTACATTCTTTGATGACACACATAAGATAGTCAATTATATTTTACAATAAGTAAATAAAAGTTGTGAACTAAGTTTTAATGAAATTAACGCTCAGTAACAGTCACGGATCAATTTTAACCTATTTTGGATCTCATCGCCATAGTGCAGTTAAAAACAGGGAAACGAAACTGAATTTTACAGTATCCGTAAAGATTTAGACTTTAGATTTAGTTTCAAAGGTAATAAAATAATTATGGAATGTCGTACTTTAAATATTTTAATATATAGTCGTCCAGGAACTTGAAATAATTATATATCTAGAATATATAAAGCTTATCAACTAAAACTACAACATGCATATTGCTCAATCAACCATCCATTAATTAAACAATCAGGGCGGGCACTTTTTCTTAATATTAATTACAGTAAATTACAATAAGACAAACACTTAAATTTACGATTTATATACGTGTAAGAGGATCGACAACTAAACAATATTGCAATTTTAAAATTGAGGACGTTCACATTTATGATTAAATACTATACAGTGCGCGTGAAAAGTTTATGTCAATATTACTAAATAGTTTAAAAAATAAGCCTTAGAAAAACTTTCTAAATACGCAATAAATAAAAATAACTAATATTAATTAAGAACAAGTTTAAATCAATCAATTCCAAAACTCTTCTCTTTATAATTTAATCAATGATTTTAATGGCCAACAATAGTCTTATATAAGAAAGGATATCAATCCAAAAGGCAAACGTATCATTTAAATAATAATTAAAATAAGTTTTTTTTTAAACATACGTTGGAAAGAAAGTATATGTTTCTCATGTAATCTATACAAATTTATATAATTAGAATGCTCGTAATTATTATTTTCCATCATATCCATCCATTATATAATTTTATTTTTGGACATGCCTGGAAATGAAATGAAATTTTTTGACGTAATCAATACAACGTTATACCATCAGAAACATCGAAGTTACTTAAGACATTTCATGATATAAATACTATGATCTTAGAATAAGTTAAAAAAAATATATCACCTAGTGTTATTACACAGGTAATACGGTGTCCAGAGACTTTGTGGGTAGGTACGAAGATTATCCTCTGTTTGAAAAATATAATTTGAATGAGCGGAAGCTATATCATTTTTGCAAGATCTAGGTAAGCCATGATATACATTCTTATTACAATCAACTCTGGAGTTTAAATACTTTTAGGGAGCATAATCCTTCTTAGCAAGGTTAATTTGAATACGAGGGTGCTTTTAAAATTTTGTGAAAAGTCCGAGAGATGGCACCACCGGCGCGTATGGAGGTGATGTTTAGTTAGTAACATCTCTTGAATGAACGCATCTATTTCTTTGTGTTTGGCATTCCTGTTTTCAAGAAATGGACGAAAAGAATTTCGTGTGGTGATTAAACATTACTTTATGTAAGGCAAAACGACTCAGGAGACTAAAGAATAGCTGATAACATTATGGTGACTCTCCACCTTCGATTAGAACAGTTTATGAGTGGTTTCAAAATTTTAGAACTGGTCATATATACGCTGAACGTTCTGGCCGGATAGTGGAAGTTACGAGTCCAGAAATCATTGATCAAATCCATGATATGGTGATGGATGAAGAGAAGAGTTAAGTGCTGTGAGCATTTCGACTGAACGGGTATATAATATTTTGCATAAACATTTCTACATGATGGGTGCCGCGATTGCTCACGCTTGACCAAAAATCGAATCGTGTGAAGTGTTGCAAAGATGGTTTGCAGCTGTTCCAGAAGAATCCGGAGAACTTTAAACGTCGTTTCGTCACTGTGGTTGAAACATGGATACATTACTATACTCCTGAGACCAAACAACAATCTAAACAATGGGTTACCAAGGGGAAATTTGTGCCAAAAAGGGTGAAGACCGTTCCTTCGGCGGGAAAGGTTATGGCGACTGTCTATTATAGGTAAATATTATTTATCGTTATTGGACTGCTTGAAGACCGAGCTGCCACTCTCCCCATAAAACTGGCTAATTCAGCCACAACAGAAACACCTCGGGTGGAGGTCCCGATGGAAACGGAGGATGGAGGCACACCGGGCGGAAGCCAGGAGTGCGCCACCTCCATCCCAGAGGAACCTTCACAACCGTAAAGGTGATACAGTGTAACCTGCATCATTGTAGGGCGGCCGTGGCAACCCTTTGCCGCCACCTCGACACTATGCAGGACACAATAGCCGTCATCCAAGAACCATGGATTATTAAATCCAAGGTCTGTGGATTTGGTAAGTTAAATGGGAACATATTCACACATCCCACAAATAATAAGCCTAGATCATGTATTTACATACCTAAGCACATAACATCCTATCTTATGCCACAGCTTTCCACCAGTGACATCACAGTGGTAAGGCTGTCAGCAGGAGACGGCAACAAAGACACCATCCTGGCGTCAGTTTACCTCCCTCACGACGCCCCCGCACCAACCAGGGGGCTGGAGCAACTCGTGCTACACTGTGAGATGGAGAAACTTCACCTCGTCATTGGCTGCGACGCTAACGCACACCATATCATGTGGGGCAGCGTGGACACCAACAACAGAGGTAAGTCACTACATGAATTTATCATTAGTAACAATTTAGAAATACTAAACCGAGGCTCTGAACCCACGTTCGTGACAACTCGGAGCCAAACTGTAATAGACATTACATTGGCGACTAGCGGTATCTCAAACAAAATCCACGACTGGCATGTGTCACCGTCGGTTTCAATGTCAGATCATAGGTGGATCAAATACACACTAACACATACAACCGGTAAGAAAACACGTTACCTTCGCAACCCAAGACTAACGGATAGGAATGCCTACACAGACAACCTCTCGCGGAGTCTGCGAACTTGCGAAGCTACCGGCCAACTTAATACAATGGAAGACATTGAAGCCTATGTAAATACGCTTCAACACTCCATTATAAAAGCATATAAGGACTCCTGCCCTGCGAGAAAGGTGGAAGACTCCGAGAACGCCACACCTTGGTGGTGCGGAGAACTCGACCATCTCAGAAGAGCTGCGAGAAAATCCTTTAACAAAGCAAAGAAATCTAAACAACAGTCGGACTGGATGGTCTATAAAAACATCCAACAAGACTACAAAAAACTAATAAGGCAAAAACAAAGGGCAGCCTGGCGGTCTTTTTGTGAGGAGGTTGAAACTACCTCGGCAGCTGCAAGGCTCAAAAAGATCCTCTCAAAGGATCCCTCACGACAACCAGGTTGCCTAAAACGAGAGGATGGAAGTTACTCTTCTAACCTCTCGGAAGCAGCTGAGATTCTCATCAACACCCATTTCCCAGGATGTACGAACACCTCCGATGAAGGTTGGTCAGAACCCACACCCTCAAACCCCTCCAAGGAGGATTGGGAGGTGGCAGATCACCTCACGGAAGAGACACGTATAACCTGGGCAATCAAAAGCTTCTCACCATTTAAAGCGCCAGGCTTGGACGGTATATTCCCGGCCCTCCTCCAATGGGGGCTGGACATATTATCAGCCCACCTAGCCAAAATCTTCAGGGCATGTATTGCGTTCAGATACATCCCTCTAGCTTGGAGAGAAGTAAAAGTTATCTTCATACCGAAACCTGGTCGTATAGATTATACACTAGCCAAATCACACCGCCCAATTAGTCTAACGTCATTTCTCCTGAAAACGTTAGAGAAATTGTGCGAAAGATTAATTCGCGAGACGGCTTTGATTACGAATCCGATCCACGCTAACCAACATGCATACACTCAGGGGAAATCAACGGAGTCGGCTCTGCACACTGTTGTAGACCGAATCGAAAGATCGCTGGACAACAAAATGTCCACCTTGGGCGTGTTCATTGACATAGAAGGTGCTTTCGATAAAACGACCTTCAGAAAAATAGAAACTGCTCTCTCCACGCATGGTGTGAACCTCACAGTTAGTGGATGGATCAAAAGCATGCTGGAGAATAGGGCAGTCACAGTAAATGTAGGAAATACCACTGTCAGAAAGATCGTTGCAAAAGGCTGCCCACAGGGTGGAGTACTCTCACCACTCCTGTGGAACATAGTTGTTGACAGCCTACTGCGGCGACTTAACGATAATGGCTTCCACACCATAGGATATGCAGATGACATAACCATCCTGCTAACAGGCAGATTTGAGACGGTGCTATGCAGCTTGATGCAGGAAGCCCTCAAAATAATCGAATACTGGTGTAACGACCAGTCTCTGACTATAAACCCGTCAAAGACTGAAATGGTCCTCTTCACAAAAAAAAGGAAACTAGGTAAGCTAAAGCTTCCTATGCTCCTCAACACCCAGTTGACATTGTCGTCAGAGGTCAAATACCTGGGAGTGATCCTCGACGGCAAGCTGACGTGGGAACCACATCTCAAAATGAAATGTAAAAAAGCATGCGTCTCCCTCTGGCAATGCCGGAGGGCTGTGGGGCAGACATGGGGGCTATCTCCCAAGATAGCACTTTGGCTGTACACAGCGGTAGTAAGACCAATGCTAATCTATGGAGCACTGGTTTGGTGGCCCAGAGCCAGACAGAAAACCTCAGCAAAGCAGCTTACTCAGTTGCAAAGGATAGCATGCCTCAGCACGACCGGAGCAATGCGAACGACACCCACTGCAGCAATGGAAGCAATGCTCTGCCTTCCACCTCTCGACTTATACGTAGAGGAGATGGCTACGGCGGCAGCACTGCGCCTAAACTCAGTTGGACTTTGGTACAAAGGAGGCAGGGCTGGCAGACACTGTCACCTTTTAGAGGAGGCTGTCAAAAAGACACCCCTCCTTGGAAGGAAGACAGACAATTTGCCACCCTGCTACGTCTTCAATAGACCCTATAATGTATCGATAAAAAGAGGAACCGGGAGTGTAGAGGGTGGGGAAACCCTCCGAATTTACACCGATGGTTCTAAAACCAAAAGAGGATCCGGGGCGGGAATTTACTCGCAACAAATGGACCTCTCATTGGCTATACCCCTAGAGAAGCACACAACTACTCTGCAAGCAGAGATCGTTGGTATCATCCAAGGGGCGAAAGAAATCCTACACCGAGACATCCGTGATAGGAACATCCAAATCCTTACAGATAGTAGGGCAGCAATACTAGCAGTGAGTAGTCACAAGATCACCTCAACACTAGTAAAAGAATGTCACAACACCCTTAAACAAGCAGCACAATCAAACAGTATTGAGCTGCGCTGGGTCAAGGGACACAATAATGAAGAAGGCAACAGCAAGGCAGACGAGTTGGCGCGAGCTGGATCGGTTCTCAGTGATACCACGGACGGGCCTCCGATCGCGCCAACCCCGAAATGCCTCACTGATATCCTCAAACAAAATACTCTCAAGATGCTAAAACAACGTTGGGACAACACCTCAGGCTGCAGACAGGCCAAGGAAGCAATACGCTCACCCAATCTGAAAACAGCTGAATATTATTTGCGACTATCCCGGGGGAATCTGCGTCTTATCACAGGTATCCTTACGGGTCACTGTCAGCTAAGGAAACACTTGTTTACTATGGGACTGGTGGAAACCCCCATATGTAGAGCATGTGAAGAAGAGGACGAGACGGTGGAACATGTGTTAACCACCTGCCCGGCTCTCGCCCACCTTAGAGAATCCATGCTAGGGGAGCTCTGGCCGAGCATGGCCAACATAAGGGATAACCCTCCAAGCGTTGTGCTGTCCTTTGCTCGCCACCTTGGGTGGCTAAATGAGTGATAGAACAACGCAGGGCTGTCCCAGTCAGGGGGGCACAATGGGCCTAGTGAGGCCTAAGTGCTCTGGTCAATGGTTTGATCACCCTTGGCAAACTCAATCCAGATCCAGAGACCGAGCTGCCAAAAAAGAAACGCCCGCGATTGGCCCACCTTTTCCACGCACGACAACACACCAGCACACACCTCAGCAGTTGTGGTCGCAAAATTAATAGAAATAGGATTCCAATTCGTTTCACATCCTCCCTATTCTCCAAACATGGCTCTCTCGGACTACTATTTGTTCCCCAATTTAAAGAAATGGCTGGCGGGACAAAGATTTTATTCAAACGAGGAGATGATTGCAGACACTAATGGATATTTTGCAGGCATGGACACATCCTATTATTCGGAAGAGATCAACAAACTAGAACATCATTGGACGAAGTGTATAAGCCTAAAAGGAGACTATGCCGAAAAATAGAAAAAGTTTAACCCAAACACGTTAGTAATTTCTATTTTTTAACCGTAGAGCGGTTAAACCAAGGAGGCTTGTTGAATGTTTTAGACCTTACGTCTGATCTGGGTACATGCCAATCAAACATGTGGTATAATTTTTTGTATAATAATATATCTCAGGCGATATTTACATTTGAACACCTTTATATATCTTTCCAACCACTTATAGATAGATCATCGTAAAGACCTATGAAATTAGTTTTCTTAAAATTATAGTTAAAGCCTGTTTGTTTAAAATTAATGTGGTTATCCGTGCAGATAGTATTATTAGTGATGCTGAGCCTTGGATGATGAGAATCATCTTTAACTAATGGAAATTCACAATGTTCTATTTGCTCTATTATATTAGATAAAGATATTACCAGATCTAGAATTCTTCGATTGCCAGTTATTTATCTATTCTTGGTAAAATGTTTGAATCTTTCATTAATATGTTCTACGTATACAGTTACAATATTAGTTCAGCTTCCTAGAACACCGATGAACAACACTTCCACTAGCCATTCTTTTCTCAAACTACCAAACAGCAAGTTTTGAAGAGAATAAATCCGTAATCGTCTTCTTAGATGTAAAAAAGCCTTCGACACCGTTTGGTACCAAGGCCTGCTGTTTAAATGCAATGACCTCAAACTCCCGATTCAACTAATAAATCTCCTGGATAGTTTCCTACACAATCGCTCCCATCAGATCAAACTGCGCAGCTCCATTTCAAACCAAATTTCTCCTCAACAATTTCTACCCCATGGTTGTCTCATTTCTCTGGTCCTATACAATCTCTTGATGTAAAACATCAATTATCCTAACTCAAACGATTTTAATAAATCCTATCCACTGACTATACTTCCGGCGTAAGATAGATACGCTCCCACACTTACCAATGCCTTCAGCACCATGCAGGGCTTGATAGATACTATGCAGACCTAGTTTGTGAAATGGCATATTTTTATCAATCCCAACAAATATTAACTCCTACTTTCCTCCTACCCACTGGAAGAACCACTTTCCGCAAAATCAATATATGGCCTAATATTTATCCCTTCTCAATTTGCAAATATTTAGGAATCGTATTTGAAACTAAACTAACTTTCAAAATCCACTCCACTTCCCTTAAAGCAAAGGTCAAGAAAAGGACGGCACATTTCAGAAGCGTAACCTACAAAAAGCATGGCATACCTTTAGAATAATAGAAACAAATACACGCATCCACAAAATGTTCGGATATCCTCTTCTACAACCTCCATCCCGTAACTTTTTGTTACTTTCAAGCCGCAGAAAGATCAGCCCATAGAGTGCTAACTAAAATTAGACGTCCCCATAATCCTTCATAAACCATCAAATTTCTTCCTATACGAATCCATGTAGGTGACCCCCAAACAAGAGTGGATAACTGAATAAATCCTATCTTCCAGATGCATTCTCAGAAACAAAAACGATATCCTTAAATATAAATTTCCTTCCATTGCACTGTACGATTTTTTTTTAAATCACGAGCTATTTTAAGACAAGTACTTTACAAAGAGTGTTAGCAATCATGATATCTCAAACAGTGTCAAGGACACTTATGTAAAATAAAAAAGAAAATCAGGCGGAAAGACCACTGGTCGATAACCAATTGGCGAATGTACAAAAAATAAATAATTGTATTGTATATTGTTCTATATACAATAATAACAATTTTATTCTTTGAACATGAATTAGGAGGAAATAAAAGTATTTTTCATATTTTGTTTTAGTCCGATCCGAGGATTAATCCTCAATCTCGAATTAATTCGCGACTATTAGTACGACTGTAAATGTATTAAACCTTATGGTTACTTAAAAGCTATAATTAATTTAATGCTCTTGTTTTATGATAGTAAAGAATCTAATTAATTATTATAACAAATTTAACACAATAATTACTTTGTTTTGTATAACAATTATTTATTTAAACGGTGACCAATGGTTTCAATACATTCACGTATCATTTTCAAACCGAAAATATAAAATCAAACAAGTCTTTTAGGTTATCTAAACTATCAATTGTAAAAACAGAAAACAATACATTCCTTCAAATTTTTATAATGATTTCATTTTACTGACATACACCACAAAATAAATTATAATACTTTTAATATAATCTATCCCCATTTTGAAAACCCTGATACTTATTATTAATTGAAATATAGTATCACGTGAAAAGTCTTAAGCAAACAAAATTATTAATTCCAAAAACAAACAAAAAATAATAATATAAATAATATAAATATTTGTCCAAATTTCTAAAATCATAACTCTTAATTTAAGAATGTTGATACTGTGAAAAATAATCGAATAAATTAAAAAATAAATATTTTCTTTATGAATTCTGCAATTATTTCATTTTCTTTATTCTCTACAGTAAGAATTTCAAAGTATTTATTTTTAAAGATGTTTTTTAAGACCTCTAAAACGATTTTATTTACTTGATGCTCTACAGTAAGAAAATTAAAATGTTTTTGCTAAAAATATCTCTTAAGTAACCTTACAGTACATTTTCTTACGCACATGTGAGATGTATTTTCTGTCCAATGATTTTTGCGACAAATGTTGGACAACTTGGTTTGTAATGGTGTTGAAAATCGAATTAATTATTTTAATCGCAAACAAATATCTTAAGTAATCAAAATGATCAAAGGATACCAAAAATATTCCTTCTACCTCTGCAGCGATTTTATTTCTTTGATACTCTATATTAAAAAAAATCAAAATGTTTTTCCTAAGATATCATTTGAGAACTTTTTTTTCTGGCAAACTTTTACAAGACGTTTTAAATATTTTTGATCGAGTCTTTCTTAACTATAGCTAATAAAATCTTATTTAACCCTTTGGGTACATTTGACGGGTGAGACTCGTCATCTGCTTACTCGGGCGAAGTTACGGTTGACGAGTCTGACTCGTCATCTGAGTTGGAGAGGCAGGCGTTAATCGCAAACAATTGCCTGACCTTTGTTTATGACACCTTACAGTTGCAAATAACGCAAATTCGAATTATCTTTATTATTACCCCTGTTTTTTTGTGGTTTCCAGAAACTCAGGATGAAATTATTATTATATCTCAAGTAAAAAAAATCTAAATTGGGTTCATATTGGTCAAAAAGAAGTATTATAAACTAATTTTTGTAGCCACTTTGTGACGGGATACGTTTTTTGCTATCTCAAGATTCTTTCACTTTACAGACAACAAAAAGTTGGATAGAAATGATAGAATTACAAAAATCAGAAATCTAGTTGATTATCTGAATAATACATTCGAAAATCTATACTTCAGAGAGCGCAGTACCACTAGATGAATCTCTCATGAAACTCAAAGGTCGTTTGACTATATTCAGTTCAATCTATTGAAAAATCTATAGAGTTTGTAATCCATACAGCAACAAATTAAATCCGTTTTATATGCATAAAAATCTACAAATATTTCAGTACTTAAAGGGTTAAACAACACTATTTCAATATTTTAACAGCTAAAAAATGTCCCAAGGTTATAAAATCCAAAAATAAAACCAAAAATCACCTTGAAGTTATTTACAATATTTTTGAGAAATTGAAAATATTTTTGGTACAATCCACACAAATGTTTCCTATTATTAGTTTCAATCTATAATCTTGTCTTATAATAAAAGCAACAGTTTAAAGTTATCAAGTTTATTAGTTCCAAATATAAAACCAAAAACCTCCTTTAAGAACGCAACAGTAATTTTTTGACATACTTCGTTGAGATATTTTAATTTAATTTAAAAAAATGTTTGATTTCCAAATTTTTATTTAACTCACTACAATATTTTCGCGGCACTGCGGCTTCTTTAGGTGAAGAAGTGTCTTGTCAGTCAGTTCAAGATATTTTAAATAGTGCTAAAATATATCAAAATTTCGTTTCTCATAATAAAAATATCAAACTCATAATTTTAAAAACTAGCAAGTGTCTTTAATAATTCCATAACAAAACCAAAAATCTATTTTAAGATTTATTGGATTATTGATCTGCTTGATGAAGCCACTTTGTGGTGAGACAATTGTAACAGTATCTACAAAATAAAGCTAAACTCAAGGCGATCAATCTCTGAATTGTTTGCGATGTTCTTCGGAGATAAATTTAAAATATTTTTGATTAGAAATTAGAAGTCTTATAATTAAGTTAAGGCTATAATCATGTTAACAATGTGGTTTTGTATTTAGAAAAATCCAATACAATATTTTAACCATAAATACGCGATTTTTGGGTAATTAAGGATTGATGAGGCTGTTACTTGCCGAAACTCCATTATGCAATTAAATTAATAAGACACTGATATTTAATGAGGTTTGCTTTAATGTTATTATTAAAAATTTCAAAAGTAAAACCAAAAATATCCTTTAAGATCGTGACAGTATTTGTTTTCGACAATTTTTGGTAATCAATTTAAAACATGTTTAATACAATCTATCCAATTTTTTTTAAACAGGAAATCTTATGATTAATTCCAGAGCTTTAACCGCGTTTATCTTGTAATTAAAAAAAAAACGAATCAACAAATAAATTTCTTGAGTAATCAAGCTTATCACTATAAAATAGTGAAATAAATTAAGTGTTTTAATCAATCTATATATAACTATATTAATATTCTTATTTGATACAAGAGCTTTAAGTTATCAAGATCAATTCCAAAAATAAAACCAAAAGTGTCCATTAAGATATCTGAAGTATTTATTTAATATACTTTATTAAGAATAAATTAAATATATTTTATACAATCTACACATTTTTTTTACCATGTAATCATATAATCATGTTACAGTTTAATTTTATAATAAAAAAATCCAATCAAGTTTTTAACTACAAAGAAGAGCATAAGTTTATTAAGGTTATAAATTCCAAAAATAAAACAAAAAATATTCTTATAAGATCTCTTTAAAATTTATTCTAGCATACAACTACGTTGAGAAATTGAAAATATTTTCGACAAAATCTGCTCAAATTTTTAAAACTGGAAGTCTTATAATTTATTTCAAGGCTTTGATTACGTTTATATGCTGATTAAAAGAAACAAAATATAACTAATAAATTAAAAATACGAAAACATTTTGTAAATCAACATAATTAGGCTTGTAGTCTTAATAATTCGCATTTTTAATTTATTGGTTATATTTTTGTTATTTTCTGCAACGACATAAAAGACTTTGATACATTTTACTATGAAACAAAATATATATTTGACATACACTGTAAAGGAATGCAAATTATTTTCGATTTTAGAAAATTTTGATTAATTTAGAGCTACAACCACGATTAAATGAGGCTTAAGAGATTAATTAAAACCAAAAATGTACTTTAAGACTACAGTATTTTTTTTCTGGCAGGAACTTTATCAAATGATAAATAAAACTTACTTTGTTAATATCACACACGGAATTTATTTCGTAACTATAGTTTCAACCTTACAAGGCTATTATCAGCTCTGCAGAATATATTCTGACAAACTTCTTTGAGAAATTGAAAACATTTTCAACACAATCTATTAAAATATTTAAAACAAGAAGACTTATAATTTCAAAGCTTTAAGATCATTTCATTTTTTTATTTCTGTCATATATGTTTGATATAATCTACCAACTAATCTTCTACTAGAAACCTTTTGACTAATTAAGAGCTACAACCACGATTAAACTGTTATGTGATGATGAGGCTTAGTGATCAATTAAAATCAAAAATGCCTTTAATTATCACTACAGTATTTTACTGGGATACTTCATTAAAAACATTAAAATATTATCTATCTGCTTAAACTGTTAAACGTAGAAGTCTTGTAATTAATTCCAAAGCTATGATTACTTTTAAATTCAACTTAAAAGCAACAAAATATATTCTTCAATCTTTTTTTTCCTGATATACATTGCAAAGAAAAGCAAACTATTATCGATAAAATCTACTAACATTTCTTAAATTATAAACCTTTTGATTAATCTAGAGCTATAACTTAAATACGCCAAAAAATGGCAAAAATATTGACTCAATGTCAACACTCGCTTGATGATTATCATCACTAGCTACGCAATGTAATAGGTCGACTGGAAGAACCCAAGAAATCATGAACTCCGCCTTTAAGAACTGTGTTCCAAAGTTTTAACCACTTGCGCGGGAAAGACGTGCCACACACGTCATAATGCTTTTTTCACAGAAACAAAAACGACGTGGATGGCAATGAAATGAAATACCAACGGAAGATTTTTGGCAATTTATTGAAGGTCGAATTATCAATTAGTTTATAAAATATAAATCTTTTTCCGATTTCTCTGAGGCGTCCCAGCGAGTTACACTGGATCGTTCTGACACACGCGTCGGTGAATTTTTTGCCAGCGCAAGTTGTTAACAACTGTGATTTAACATTTATATGTGAATTTTCATATGTTTTTCTTAATAGTAAAGTAAATAATATAATAATATAATTAATAAATTATTGTGTGATGATGAGGCTGAAGTAATCAAGGTGGTCAATTCCAAAATTAAAACCAAAATTGTCTTTTAAGATCACTGTAATAAATTTTCTGGTATATCTTGTTAAGAAATTTTAAATATTTTTGATAGAACCTGTTCAAACTCTTACAACCAGAAGTCTTAAAATTATTTAAAACTGTAATCATGATGACACACAAAATTTTTGAACTGAAAATAATTAAAGGTCATAAATTCTAAAATTAAAGCAATATTTTTTTCTGGTATTCTTCATTAAGAAATTTAAAATACTTTCGACAGAATTTTTTCAAATATTTTAAACTACAAGTCTTACAAATGCTCGCAAAGCTTCGATAACATTAAAATTCTGCTCAATAAAAACCAAATAACGTTGTTTAAGATCTTCACATTTTTCCTGACATACGCAAACTGGTTTTGATTAAATCTATCAAGGTTTTCATCAACTAAGAAACCTTTAGATTATTTTAAAGCTATAACCATGATTATACTGTTGAGTGATGATACAGGAACCTTAAGTATTCAAGGTTATCAATTCCAAAAATAAAATCAAAAACGTCCTTTGATATACTATAAACATTTGAATCCAATGTTTGTACTGTAAATAATTGCCTTTAGTAATTAAGTTAAGTTGTTCAATTCCAAAAAAAAAAAATATTAGATGAAAAATGCCACGAAATCGAAGTTTAACAAAGCAGATTTGATGAGTTTATTAGAGGATGAGGGAAGTTACGGTGGAATAAAAAGACAACTGTGGGAAAACTTGTACATAATGAGCACAAGAGCTGATTGTAGATAAATAAGACATTAAAACACTTGGAAGAAGTACATAGAACAGTTATTTTTCAAAGAAAGAGTATACCCACCCTACATTCAAGCCGAGTCTAAATATAGTATCATGACAGATGAAGTCAAAGCCACCATTAACACCCTAAAGGAGGGAAAGGCTCCAGGACCAGATGGAATACATTTAAAATTTTTCAGACTTATTGACGATAAATCCGTTAAATTATCAACAGGCGTATTCAATAACATCTACAATACTGGGAACATCCCAAAATACCAATGAAAAAGGGAACCAAAGCATGAGACGACTATTGAACAATTAGCCCCATGAGTCGCATGCTAAATCTGTTTGAAAATCTTTCATCGGAGAATCTACAAACTGTGTGTAGAAAGAATAATTTATGTTCTGTCTGCAGATATTATTAGCGCTACAGAGATATGAAATGTGATATTTTCGAGTAGTTTTTCTATCAGTCAAGATAAATACGGAGGTGCAAACCAATGCAGTCAGTATTCTTCGAGGCGTTAGGCAAGGTTGCATTCTTTCGTCGCTCATATTTAATTTTATTCGGAAGAAATCTTCAGAGAAGCCCTTGAAAATACCGACATAGAAATCCTGCTGAATGAAGATCGAATAAACAACATTCGATACGGAGATGATACTGTAATATTCACCGCAAGTATGTACAGCCTACAAGATCGAATGAAAAGAATAAAATATATCAGTTCACGCTATAGTTTAAAATTAACATAAATAAATCTAAATTTATAATAATTAGTAAAAAGGCAAATTAAAAGCGCGAATTAATGGTCAACAGCAGATTAATATAGAGGGTATCACAGTTTGCTTACTTGGGAACCATGACTAATGAGGATTTGGACCATTCATAGGAGATTAGGTGCAGAATCGAGAAAGCAAGAACTGCCTTTAACCAAATGTTCAAAGGTCACGGCCTCCGCATCGATATCAAAAACTTCTTCGATACTTTTTTATGGAATGGAATCATGTACAATAGCAAAAACAACACAACAAAGACTCGAGGCTTTCGAACTGTGGCTTGTTCGCTTCCTTGTTCGCTTTTGCCATAGGCTTTCCCTTGGAGAATAGATTAAGGTGGTCTCGTTTCTCGTAATGTGTCCAAGGTATTCTAGTTTTCTTCTCTTGATGGTTTTCACAATTTCCAAGACCTTCCTTATTCATTTCATCACTGCATTGTTGGTCACTCTGTCTACCCAAGAGATCCTCAATATTCTTCTGTATGAAGAATATTGAGGATCTCTTGGGTAGACAGAGTGACCAACAATGCAGTGATGAAATGAATAAGGAAGGTCTTGGAAATTGTGAAAACCATCAAGAGAAGAAAACTAGAATACCTTGGACACATTACGAGAAACGAGACCACCTTAATCTATTCTCCAAGGGAAAGCCTATGGCAAAAGCGAACAAGGAAGAAGAAGAATATCATGGCTTAAAAGCTTAAGAACATGATTCACAAAAACTACCACCGAACTCTTCAGAGCAACCATAAACAAAGTAGACATATGCAGGATGGTCGCTAATAGGCACCCGAAGAAGAAGAAAAAGAAAACCAAACATTTCAGTAATTTTTTTTCTGGCATACTTAGTTAAGACATTTTAAATACTTTAGATACAATCAACCCACATTTTTAACATCAGAAATCTTATTATTAATTTAAAATGATACAAAATGAAACTCCATAATGTATAGAAATAAAACAACACAGTTTAGGGGGTGCACATGTTGCAACCCTCTGAACTGTGTTGTTTCATTTCAATACAGCTATTAGGTTACAACATATTACAAAACATAATAAAATAACTAAATATTTTTTCTGTCATAAACAAGTGCCTTAAGTAAACAATTCCAAAAATCTGAAGTCGCCCTAAGGATCTGAACAATAGTTTTTTCTTTCAATTTTTGGGCGAGAAATTTAAATTATTTCGATACAATATGTCCAAATTTTTTAAACCACTAGTCTTTTTACAAAAAGTTTTCTGTTTTTATCGTAATTAAGTCACTTAAGTAATTAAAATTACCAACTAGAAGGGATCAAATCTACCAACATTTCTTCTTCGAAAAACCTTTCGATTAATTTTGATTACCATGATTATATTGTTGTGGAATGAATTAATTTAATCTAAAATGATGATGATCTCACTTTGTAGTTAGATACATGTATAATCTTCATCATCAGAAATACGATACTTATGATATAATAGAATAATACCAGGAAGAAAGACCTCTGGTCTATAGCCTTTTAATAGATTAATACTAACACCTCATTCATCATTTATTATTTAAATGTTGTACATATTTGTCAATAAAGATGTCAGAATAATACAATTTTTTTCTTAACATTAAAACATATAACACAGAAATGAAATAAAAATATAATTTACACTACAAAACCTTTATTAAAACTCGCATGACTGTCGTCATCACGTCAACAAAAACCAGAACCAAAATTTAAAAAATTATAAACAACCACTATAAACCTATAATAATATTTAAAAAAAGTTGCTATAATTTTTACACACATTTCATGCGCACTGTATAATATAGAACAAAGTTAGACCGAATAAATCACATTCGGTTTGAATCACAGAAAAAAAGAAAAACGTGTTTAATTATTATGCTTTTTTTATAGAATGCCCAAGCTTAAGATATATCATTTAATACTAGAACTTAATAAAATCTTTCAACTAAGCAACATCAATGATGTTTTTTCTTTTAAATTGAAAGTTATGTCTTCCATTCTCTCATTTAAGCACATATTTTTCCGAATTCTATAATTTCTCTGTAGCTTTAGATAACAATTATTATACAATTTGTAGTTACAAAAAGATTCTATAATCTCTGTGGCTTTAGATAACAACTATTATACAATTTGTGGTACCAATTACTAAATCTATAACCAAAAGTTGAATTTATAGATCGCTAAACATAAATTATTAGAATTCTTCTAGCATTAATTGGCATAAATGCATGTATTTTTCTTCTTAAATGCTTATGTTATCACACACATAAATGATTAAAAACTGTGCTTTTCTTAAAGCATGATAGTTTATTTATTCTTAAAACTTATAAATGTACTTTTTAAAACTATAAAAAAATCTTAAGCTCTATTTGGAATGATTGCACTCTAAATGACTAGAGAGAAAATATACAATTCCGAAAACGTTTCTCTAATTTAATACATTAACCCCTTTCTACAATATACGTTCCCTCGCCCCTCCAGCCATTTCTTTCCTTAAACCAACGGGTAATGTTTCATTTGTACATGTTTCGTCAGTTGACAGTTGTAGAAGAACAATTGTCCGCACAGCTGACACTTAAAGCGTGGACTCAGGCCGCACTCGTATTTTATGTGCCTAGTCAGGTTCGACTTGTACTTGTAGGTTTTGTGACACTTTTCGCACAGGTGTCCGTTCATCGAGCCTAAAAAATGGTCGTGTTAGTATACGTTGTTTTGGTTCCTTGTTGGAGTTCGTTAGCTACTTACAACTTTCCCTATGGAAATTCTACTACATGTAGGATGGTGAGGGGATAATGAAACTGCGGTGTTTAAGAAATATTTTATTTGGAGAAAAAAATACAACATTAGTACGTAATTAAAATAATTTATTTATACTACCTTTAAGTTTTGTACCAAAATTCTTATTCGAGTCAATTAAAATGTTAATTAAAGTTAATCAAAGTATGTCTCAGGAAAAGTTAGGCTCTGTCATCCATTGGATAGTAAAAACCTTTATTATTTTACCTTATTTAAATTTTCAATTATCTCTTCCACCTTTCGACAGAAAAATATTTTAGATCTTCTTCCTTCTGTTTTTTTTTTAAATTCTTTGTCAGATGTTAACTGAAATTTTCTTGGAGAAACCTAAGATTCTTGGTATAAAATTTTTGTTTAGTTCATAGTAAAAACCTTTAAAATTTTAACGCATTAAAATTTTGAAATATCTTTTCCACAGGTTTCAGCAGAAATATCTCTTCCAACTTTTACCAACATATGATTTATCTCTTTCTCTTCGAACTAATCAAGATATTAATTAATTATTAACTAAAGTATGCCTCAAGAAAAATGTATACTTTTGTCTAGTAGAAAGTTAAATGTAGCAAATTTAAATTTTGAAATATCTCTTCTACTTTTTTAGAAGAAATATTTTCTCAATTTTTTTCCAGTATCTGAATTTAGTATTCTTCTTCAGGTTATTCAATGTTATAGTTAAAGGACGCCTCAAGAAATCTTTAACTCATAGTGTATATGTCTGTCTAGAACAAACTATAATTTTAACATATTTAAATTTTGAAATATCTCTCAACTTCCAGCAGAATTATCTTTTCTTTCTTCTACCAACTTCTGATTCTGTTCACGCTAATCAATATATTAACTTAGTATGCCTCGAGAAAACTTAAACTCTTGTATATATTTTTGTCTAGTACATTTTTGGAAAAAATATCTTCTTCAAGATGATAATTAAAGTACGTATCAAGAAATCTTTGATGCCCAGTGTATATTTTTGTGTGGTACAAACTATAATTTTACCTTCCACCTTCCAGCAGATATATTTCTTCCGTCTTTTTCCAACATCTGATTTTTTTTTATGATGATTAAGATATTAATAAAAGTATGCCTTAAAACATCAGACTCCTGGTGTTTCCAATTCGTAGTAAAGACCGTTAAAATTCCTTAATTTACAATCTACGATATTATAAACTATATGCAATTTTGCATAGATTGTTATCTTAAATCAAATTCAAAATTTCAACTTTGAATAGGTTAAATTTTGAAATTTCTCTTCTTCCGCCAGAAATATCTCTTCCATCTTCGAACAACAATATTAATCTTTATTAAAAAAAATATCAGAAACAATAAAAAGTTGAAGTTTTCAATTTGATTGAATCTATGATAACATGCACATAGTTTATTATACCATAGAATGCAAATTAAATAATTTTTCAGATCATTGGACAATAACTCAAAAATTTGGGTAGATTGGAATAATTATTTTCTTTCCTTTTTGCAAGCCAATAGATTAATTTGTTTAGCAATGTGATAAAAGCTTCTAGAAAGTTTTGCTAAATTACTTCGAATTTGAACACCTTGTTTACAAGTAATTTCTAATTGAACAAAAACAAGTCATATCAGTTCACACGTGCTTGAGTTGTTATAAAACTGACGACTTATTAATACATAAATACATACGTCAATTGTTACGACTGTAATGCGCATGCGCCCTCTTCTTCTTCTCGAAAAGATCGTGGGTTCCGATCTATCAAATTGTCTACAAAATCAAAATTCGTAACTTTGGTCCAAAATTAAACAGCGTTATTTCAAGACAATGCAGATTCTTCCAAAACTCCCAAAATCCAGTCGATAACATCTCTGCCTAATATGTATGTAACATAGCTGGATATTTCCGAAAATTTCATGATATAAAAAAAGTCTGATAATTAGTTCGCAAATTAAGATATGAAAATCACACCAAAATAAATTTGTAGACAGAAAAATTACGTTAAAATGATTAACATAATTCTCTAACATGTTCCAATTTTTGAGCTACACAAACGGCATCAATAGAAGAAATACTGTTAAAATAATTCTTATTTGGTCAAACGAATTTAAATGTTTAAATACTACTAATATATACATCCTATTTTTCTGAAAGTGCTCTCTTCAATACACCTAAGCAAGACCCTTTTAGAGCAAAATAAAAAGAGTGACATTTAACGAAACAAATCAAAATAATTCAAAATTTGATACAAACAAGTTCTAGGGTTAAAATTTAAGGTTTTGTAGGAGGAAATTATCCTGTTCAAAAATTGAATTAATGAATGCATCAATAAAAGAATGAATGTATTTTGAACCACCGATGAGTGCAAATTAATATTTGAAGAAAATCAAATAGGATTTGTTACATATTAATACAATATAATTATACAATATAATTTATACTTAAGAATATGAATATTGGTTTAGAATTGTTTGAAGATTTTGTTTATAAAATTGCATATTTCAAGAGAGTGTTGTTTATTTTTTGTGTGTAATACAATAATTACCTATAAATCAGACAAAATTCTGCAGACATTATTAAATGCAATAGTAATGAAAGTATTTTATTTACAACTGATGAAGACTATTTAAAAGGTATTGCAAAAATCTCTAGAATTCCATTATGCTTTATTAACTTTGTTTCCCCTGCTTAAAACTTATTTACACACTATTTTTAGACAGCAAGGATGAAGGAAGAAGTTTACTAGCTCCTAATGTTTCTAATTCATCCACTGTCAAGTCAAGACAAGTTGGTAGCCTCTAAATGTTTTTAGGATATATTGAAGTTAATCTGCTGGTTTCTCTTCTTCTTGTGAGATGTTTTTGACAATAATTTGCCATTGTTGCTTAATTGATCTATAATTTGATTAATAATGCCCGAATATACGGATGCAAAGTTTGGAGAAGCCCCAGAAATCTATGTGGAGAATAAAAAACTCGTTGAGGTTTTTTTATATGTGCCAAAATGGTTTCGAATAATGATGCGAAATAATTGTTCCACTGTTCGAAATTAAAAAAAACCTGTGAAAATTCTCAACGAAGATTTTTTTTAAATAAAGAAAACACATTTACTTTTTTATACCACTTTAAACTTTATTTGCAGTGACTACACGGCAAATGAAGTTTAAAGTAGTATAAAAAAGAAAAAAAAGTGTTTTTTTTTATTTTTAATATGGAAATGTACCATTTCACCAAATATTTAACTGCCTAATCAATCCAAAACATAAATTTTATTGTCTTAATATTTTAAAGAATTCGTGCTTGGTGAGTTTCTTAGAATTCAATTTGGTACGAGATGATTGGAAAAATAATTTGTATATAAATATTTAAACCTATTTAAATGTTATAGAAATCAAACTGTTTCTTAATAAAATATAGATTATCATCTACCTGACGAAGCCACTGTGTGTTAAATGTAGAAACCTCAAATATTATTGAAATAGTAATTAAAAAAGTCTTATCCTCCTTAAATATAGCTTAAGAAATCCCTTGATTTTAGAAGATTAAGCTTAATCATCTTTTAAAGATTATGTATAAGTAAAAGTAATTTATATTAATATTTATATTAATTTTTTGTTTCTACTGCGTTGTTGTTTTCTTTCTTCTGAGATTTTAAAGGGATTTAATATTTCATGGATTCCAAATAAAATTTTCTATTAAATCTTAAACAAAAAGAAAACCCCCTTTTTAGTATTCATTATTTGACTTGTTTTAATTATTTTGGTTTTAGTAAAGCTTGTTTCGCGTTTTCTTCCATTTCAGACTATTTATAATAGTTTTCAAATAAATTTTTCTTATAAATCTTAAACAAAAAGAAAATTTGCCTTTTTAGAATATATTATTTGACCTTTTAAATATTTTGTTTTTTGGTTTGAGTACAGCTTGTTTAGTGTTTAAACAAGAAAAATACTAGAGTTTTTTTTTAAATAAAGATAATAAAATGATTTTGTGAGAGATGAATTTAGACGATTGGTTTTTCAGTCCTCTTTTACCTCTAATTTATGTAAATTAATAACAAATTTCAAAGTTATGTGAACTGTCAGGATGTTTAACCTCTTTTTGATCACTATTCTATTTTTGAAACATTTGTATTTCCCAAGAATCGCTCGTGCATCATCGTTTCTGCTCGCTAGTTTTCATGGAATTTTAATCGATGAGACCACTATGTATGAATGGAGACTTTTGACAAGATATGGAGATTGATTAGATTAATATTTTCACCTGATGGGAATGTTAGTGAAGATGATTGTGCCGAAGATGAAGAAAATAGGAAAAGAAAACACCTCAGCGGATATAAACACCTAAAAAGTATCTCCTAAAATGGGGACAAAAATGTAAATAAAAGCATTAATAGCTGAATTCTTCTATTAATGCTTTTAATTACATTTTTGTCCCCATTTTAGGAGATGTCCAAAGAATATTTGCTCCCTCAGCATCATAGACAAACAAGGGTTAGAGTGGAAGATCACCGCAGCTGCATAAACTCCGCCCAACTTCATCAATCCAAAATTTGTGTACATTTTGTATATTTTTTGTATATATTCATATGTATTTTTTGGAAACGAAGTTAGATACTAATAAACATAAACAAGCTGAGGCAACTGCAACTTTTTTCACAAAATTTGGGACAAACCTAATAATCGATGAATTAGATGAAAGGACGAAACACCCTTAGTCCAGTTAATGGAGAAATTGAAAACTCAACAATTTTTAACAACGCAGAGAAACTGAAGTACAGTTTCTAGATTGTATTACATTTCCTAAATTTTGCTAAATACCCCAAACGATAGGATTTGAGCTTTTTTGATGAAGAGGCCTCCAACATTTTTGTGGATATGTTCACTAAGTAAGCGTATACTTCTAATTTCTGGATATGTAAGAATCTTCAGATCATACATTTTTATTTTGACGTATGTAAACTATCTTGTATCTGCATTATAAATAAATAAATTAAAAAAATACATTCACGCTTGATGTAAAAGACCAAAAATGTTACATTGATGTACTTCTACTTTCTGGAAATGTAAGAATCTACACATGGCTTATGTTATATAAAACAAACATTGAAACTTATAATAAATTAATGGCCAATGCAATGAGAAGAAATCGGTTTGATATTATCAAAGAAATTGCGCCGACGGTGATAATCTTGTTTCCGATGATAAATTTGGTAAAGTGCGCCATCTATTTGGAATGATGAATAATCGATTTTTGAAGTATTCTCAACTTTCAGAACATCGGAGTATAGATGAGAGCATTGTTTCTCCTTACGGTTTTGCAAAACAAACAAAATTATTCCTGGTAAGCCTATTCGATGGTAATGAAGATGCAACCGTTACTACTATATTTCATGGTACAAGAAGGGTTTTAGTGGATAACATAATTTGTCATTGTGAACCCCGCTCGTGCTTATTTCGGCCAAAATTTTATGTAAATTTTTGAAGTTAATTTGTTTTTAAATGTATTTTTCTAAGAAAGAAAACCAAAGATATATATAAATAAATACACTTTTTAGCATACCGGGACAATAACAAAAGTTTAAGGGTTGGTGGGTCTGATGTACCAAACTTTCCACAAACATGTACCCTTCAAGATCTACAGAGATCGTTTCTTCCCCTCTTTTCGATTAGTATATAAATTGAAAGAAGTAGGTTATAGATATATAATTATGATGAACACATCATGTCCTAATCGATTAGCACCTGGTAGATCGATTAAACAGTTGTAAACATTACCCTTCTTCCCCGTGAGGCACTGAGCACCGAAGGAAATCAGTTTTTCCAAAAATTACTGGCGCGAAAGGGCAGATTCGGCAAAACTATAACACTGAGCACCAAGAGTGTTCTCAGGGTTATATATATACGCGGCACTAGGCACTGATCCCAAAAATTATTGGCAAGATTCCAGGATTAAATAAAGATGGGTCAGTGTGCCAAGGACGCATTAACAATATGACTTCCTAATTGACACCAATAATTTCACAATCACTTCGTGGAATGACAATCATGTGGTTGTCATGATTAGTTCTCGCTTGGTTAGTTGAGTCTTCTAATGCAGAAATGCGCTAGGTTACTTATATGTTTTTAATTGATAACATAAGGATCGCAATTAACTATTTTAGTAATGAAATATATATTCTTGCACATGGTCGGTAATAAACTGGTTTATTTTCTAATGGTAGTGACAAAAAAGAAAATAAATGACTATTATAACCCTAATATATTTAAATAATGCAATATGCTAACTTACGAAAAAAAAAATAGTGATGACCATGATTCAACCATACGTAATTTCTCAACACAATCAATTTATGGGAGGTGTAGATCACATGGAAAATATAGATAGATGTCGGGTTAACGTTCGATCAATAAATGATGATGGGCAGTATTTTGCATCGCTTACAGCTTGGAAAAAAAATTGATGTCAGCACTCAAACTACTTTCAACACTAATTAAAGTTCCTAAGAAATTCCGTGCAGTTATATTTAAGAGCATATGACTTCTTACAAATTATATGATGTCGTACTAAAATATCAAAGAAAACTTGAGATCCGATTTGCAAAAAAAATCAACAAAGAAATATAAAAGTGTGGAGTGTGAAGTGTTTCAAAAAATGTATTACATATTTGTGTTCATGTTTATTTTTGTGTTGTAAATAAATATTTTGTACTTCTTTTACCACAATTTACCAATAATTCCAAAATTGGACATGTAAGAGAAAAATCCAAAAATATCTTTTTATGTTTAATTGAACTCTCTTTTTTGTGATAAGAAGCAGCACAGAAAATATTAAAATTCTAATTTAAGCAAAAACGAGTTAAACTAGTCAATTAATTAATTATGGTTGATGTTTATATTTGAGTAGGGTTTTTGAGGTTCCAAGGAGTGCACGATTGGTTGGGTTTGGGGTTAATCATATTTAAAATTTTCTTTTTTTTTATATTCAAATCATTCTAAAATATATCTATATCTGTACTTTCCAAATTCTCATTAATTTTTATCACCATTATCCCATGTTTTAGCCAACGCATTTATGGAGGAGTTCGAAACTACAGTAATAAGAACTGAAAAGAATGTCTTAACGAGTTCCTACAGCACCTAAACAATATTTATTATGGAGGTGAAATACGAAAATAATTTAAAAAAAGTCTATTCTCCTATACATGTATAATCAGAAAATCAGATGAAACACCAGAACATACTGTATATAAGAAGAAAACACAAACAAACAGATCATCACCACCATCAAATAAAAAAGAAGAATTAGAAAAGGTCAAGGAGGCGCTAGTCCAAAACGGTTTTAGATCACAATATATCAAAAGAGTCATTAGAAGCATAACACACAATAAAACAGAGGAACAACCTTTGACAAGGCCTCATTTCCATATATATGGTAAGAAACATAAAAGATAAAATTGCATTCTTAAAACCACAAAATAACAACAGCCTTTAGAACAATAACAAATATCAAAAACCCGAGAGATATTTACAAAAAGACATGGGTTTTACCTAATAAAACCACACTAGTCCAAAAAATGTTAAATATGAATCTAAAATCATAGAATTTCATAGTTACGTAATATTAGCGAGAAGTAAATATAATTTCGAGATTAATCAAATGGCGAATATGAATTAGGTGCCTCTAACTTTTGATATCCCTTCAAATAGATTTAAAAGGCAATTGCTGCGCAGACGGAAGAAAACTACCGCCCATCTTCAAGAGAAAAACATTACCAAAAGATGAAATTCCTAATGGCATTATTATTTACGTTCAGGAAAAAGGTTGAATGGATGAGACAAGAATGAAATTATGGATGGAAAAGGATATAGGCAAACCGACTAGGTGCATTGTTCAAAAAGCCTGCGATGTTAATTTGGGATCAATTCAGAGCACATACAACAGAATTAATCAAGAAGCTTCTAAATAGAATGAAAACAGAAATAGCAATCACTACTGGAGGCCTCACAAGTCAATTGCAACCCTTAGGTGTCTCTAACAACAAACTATTTAAAACATGTATGCGAGAGACAAAGCTAACTCATAGTATCACCGCAACAGGACGTATGAAACGATCAAAAATTTCATAAGTTTGAACCTGGGTGAAAAATTGCGGGAAGCTGTGAAAGAAGAGTATTGTGAAGTGAAGATGAATTGAATATTGCTAGTAGTGCTCTATGATTTATTAGACCTTGTGTAGATTAAAATTTCTTAGCCATTGTTATTGTTTCGCCCTTCTTGCGGAGATGACGTCCAAATTTTATGGATTTAGGTAATAGTTTATTTTTTGCTAAATCAATATTTGTTATATTTGTTTTTCGAGTTGACAAAGGTAGAAGTTTTGCACAATTTATTAAAAATTTTCGAGTTATTATTACTATTGTTACACCCTTCTTCCGAGGAGAGGTTAATCAATCAGTCTGGTTACCGACTACATGGTCCTTCTGCAGTGTTACAATTTGTGTATTTCAGTGTAAATGTTTGTTACTTTATGGATCGCCATTGTTACTCTATATCATCTACCTTGAAATGTGCATTAAAGATGTATTCGTAAGGTGGTTAGCATTTGATATAGTAGAAAAAAATAACCTACCACATTAATTTAATAGGAGTGTAAGGTTGGCAGGAATGAAGTGGTTTTATTCGTTTATTATAAGAAATCCTGATCTGTCTGTACGGCATCCCGAAAATACTTCAATAACTCTTTCAAGAGGCTTTAACAGACAAGCACTTGACCAATTTTTTGATCTACTTGGAGAAAACGTAAGATTACATAATATTGATAGTAACGGAATATTTAATATTGTCAAGATTTACTACAGTAGAAACAAAATATAGTAAAATAATTGCACAAAAGGGATAAAAAAGAATTGGCAGTGTAGTGAGCAACGAGATTGGTTTGAATACAACTTCAGTATGTTGCACCAACGAATCAGGTTAATTTGTGCCTCCTATGTTTATTTTTAAAAGGAAGCGATTTAGTCCACTCTTATGCAGAGAAGTTCTTCAAAGGAATTTAGTAGAAATTTTCGATAGTGAATATATATCGAGTTAGCTTTCTTGTAAGTGGCTGCATCATTTTATTGACTACGTAAAACCATCGTTTAAAAAGTAGGTTCTTTGATTACTCGACGGTCATACATCACATTTTACACAATTAGATGCTTTGCAATTAGCTGTACCGAATGGAGTTTTGTTGTTATAATTACTAGGCCACACAACACACAGATTATAACCACTGGAATTCGTTTTTTTTTTTGGCCCTATGCAAACTTACTATAACCATGCTTTAGATGATTGGATGACTACCAATGCATGATAATATGATGTTGCAACTTTAATATCTCGAACATATTGTAAGTCTATCACGTTGACTAAAGTCAGATTCATAGAGGAGCTGGAAGTGGTGAAATTGTGTGAGAGGCTGATTTAAAATATATATTCTGAAAGTATGATATACAAGTGTGTACCTTCAAAGCTTCAGTGTTGGCGTTTCAAGTGAATCGTTTAAGTTAATTTAATGCTAGAAATTTCGAAGTCAGACGTCTTTTAAATAACCCACAAACTCCACCCGGAGAAGAAAATTGCAATTAATATAAATAATGAATGTAGAATTTTGCTAAGAAGAAACTTCAAATGAAGAATCTATTTTAAGACAAAAATTGCACATATCCTTCAATAACTCAAAAAAACAAAAACTGCCCAAGCAGCAATACTTCTTACCAGTGAGGACTATCTAAGATATATTGGATGTGTTTGTCAATTATCACTTGGTGAAACCATATGTTAATAATAGGTAGTTGATTACAAATTCACCAATTAAGTGAATTTTTAATCAACTACTTATTATTATCTAAGAAAGTTGGATGAAAAGCAAAATAGCTGTGTTGGTAGAAGAAAAGAAACTTCCAAAGAAAAAACTAATCTAGAAGTACACAATCATTATGCGTTACTAAATACGAGATCAACCGGTGCATCAGCAATTATATCAATATCGCTCAATGAAAAGGACTGATTATGTAGTTTGTGTGAGCAAGCTCGACTCGAAGATATAATGCAGTTCGTGGAATGTTCTAATTGAATCCTTGAGTTCTGTACAGGTGTATATAGAAAAACCAAATGTTATTATTGTCGTCAATGTTAAATAAACTGATTTATAAGAAATACAGGTATAATTCTAGAAACTAGCAAGTACGATTTATGACACCAATTGCCTTAATCGAACTCTTCAACATTTTTACAAATACTTGCAAGATTATAACAATTGTTTTAATCTCTAATTAAGCTTATATAAATGCTGTGTTCTAGAGTTATGTGACGATTATATTAATAATAAAACGCTTAAATTCCTTTTTTTATTATTATATAAACGCTATTTAAATATTGCTATCCTAGATTTTCGGACAAAATTACCAAAACTTCATATTACGAATACTTTGTTAAGTGGTAGGAATTTGGCAACTTTTCCCTAATATGTTTTATAAGAATCAGTCTAATTTTAGACCAAATCATAGCACTTAAAGTATATTGCAAATATGATAGATCCGATTGATAAAGAAGTTGATAAAAACGGTTACTCATCTTTTTGAAGAATGAAGAAGACTTTGAATTACTGCAATGCAAATTACTTTCAGCCTCATTAAGTATCTTGAATTTGATGAGGTAATGATAGCTTTTTTCAATAGATCCTAATATTAGAGCAAGTGGAATGTCATCTTAGGCAGATATTACGTCAGGTGTCCCATTAGGGTCCCATTCTATCTTTTTGGTATGCAAATAATACCTAAATAATGTCTTAACGGATTCGAATATGTCAACAATAATTTACGTCAAATTTTGAAATTGATACTTATGTTGTTGCATTCTCAATAAAATTCTTTAATTGATTAGCGTTAAGGTCTTGAAAATCCATATTCATTTGTTTAATAATATTATGAATAACTCTGTGATTTTCAAAATAGGTGTGTTTATTTCCACAACAATTGTTTGGCAAATTTATTGCTTCTTCGGATGAATGAAAGTTTACAATGAAATTAGAAATTTTAAAAACTTAAAAAAACATATAACTAACTAAATCTATATTAGAAAGTGCATGTGTTTATAATCAGTTTCCTGACACGTATTTCAGCGATTGCCTGCGATTATCAAAGGCGTATAAGATTAAACTGAAGAATAGAAACGTTTCTAATACACATGCTACTAATTATCAAATCTGTAGCAATACTCTAGTAAAAATTCTCTAAATCTTTTAGATATACTTAAATTACCCTTAAATAAAGAACTTATTGCCTTTGTTTAATATGCAAAGAATCTAATAAATTTAATATTTCTTGAATAACATTCTCATTATGAAATATTAGGTAAAGCACTTCAGAAGAATATGTTCCAGAAAAATCAGTGGAAGTTGAAGTAGTTGAAAGACCACGTAGAGAAAGAAAACTAAAAGATTTTTCAGATTATGTTACATATCTATGCGGTGAGTCAAATGTTTTAGGAGAAGATCCCTTTGACAGTCGATGAAGCTTTGTCGTGTCCTGACAATGAGCAGTGGAGAAAGGCCATGGAAGCAGAAATTTCAGCCTTCGAAGAGAATAAAGCTTGGAGCTTTGCAACTGCACCAAAACATGGATCGGTAGTAAATGGTTGTTTAAACGAAAAATTGATAGTGAAGGAAATGTGCGCTTTAGAGCTAGATTAGTGGCAAAAGGTTGTTTGCAAAAAATCGGTATTAATTGTTTTGACACATTTTCACCCGTAGTTCGTTTTTCAACGTTAAGATTACTAATGGCCTTATCTGTGAAATTAAAGTTAAATATTTGTCATCTAGATGTTACAACTGCATTTTTAAATGGCACCTTAGAAGAGGAAGTGTACATGTCAATTCCTGAAGGTGTAAACATGTCAAACAATGGTGTACTGCGATTAAATAAGGCAATATACGGTTTGAAGCAATCATCGAGAGTGTGGTACCAAGAAGTTGAGCTAGTATTGCATAGTTTTGGTTATGTTAAGCTACTAAAAAAATCATGTGTATTTATCAAACGTACTGATGATCTAATGACAGTTATTCTCTATGTTGATGATTTTTTTATTTTCTCAAACGATTCTCATGAAACGAAGTTTATTAAAAACCAATTGGCATCTAAATTTAAAATTAAAGATTTGGGTGAACTGAAAAATTGTTTAGGAATGCGCGTTAGTGTTAGCAAAGAGAAAGTTTGTCTAGACCAGGAAGAATATATAAATCAATTGCTAAAAAAGTTTAATATGATGGATTGTAAATCAGTTTCAACACCATTGGATAAAAACTTGGATTTTAGTAACGTGTCAAATGTATGTGACAAAAATATTCCACATCAGCAGTTAATCGGTAGTTTGATGTATTTATCAACACTAACCAGACCCGACATTACTTATGCAGTAAACTTTTTAAGTCAGTTTAATAATTGTTATACAATAGCTCACTGGCAACAAGCAAAGCGTGTCCTTAGATACTTAAAGGGTACAAAAAACTAAGTTTAGAATTTGTAGACGATGGTAAAGAATTGCAAGGTTTTGTTGATGCAGATTATGCAAGCAACGTTAAAGATCGAAAATCTTATACCGGATTTGTTTTTAAATTATCTAGTAGGGCAATATCGTGGGAATGTAAAAGCAAAGCACTGTAGCCTTAAGCAGTACTGAGGCTGAGTATATGGCCGTTTGTGAGGCATATAAAGAGGCTGTATATCTAAAAAGTCTTATATATGATTTGCTTGGGGAACATAATTGCATTACATTATTCAACGACAATCAGAGCGCTCAAAAATTAGCAACGAACCCCATCTTTCATAAGCGCTCAAAACATATAGATGTAAGGTATCATTACGTTCGTGAAGTTGTAGCAAATAAAGAAATAAACCTTTAATATATGCCTACTAATTAAATGGTAGCCAATATATTGACTAAACCGTTGGGTTTACCAAAGGAGGAACTTTTGTAGCGGATTTAGGTTTAAGTTAGTTTAATTACGTTTAATACACTAAGCTAGTGGGAGTGTTAAAGTTAAGCTCAGATGTAGTTAGTACATATTTAGTTTTAAGCAGTTGGCAGTATTAAGAGTTTGTATTTATAAGGTTGCACATAATAAAGTAAGTTCTATTCTGATGCTCAAGGAGACAGCACGTTAATTTATTAACCTCATTTTAACAAATTTCACTTGATAATTTAGTTTTATTACGTTGATTATCATTTCTTATAACTCCAATTTTATATATTCTAATTTCAGGGTTTCGCCATGTATTCCGCAAAGTTAATATACCCATCAACTTAATTATTATTTAATATGTGCATTCAACATTTTTTATTTTCCCTATATAGAATATATAATGAAAGTATTGTTTTCGTGAATGAGAATGTCTGTGGACGCTGTATCTCAAAAACGAATGATACGAGATGAAACTTTAAACTTAAGGTTTTATCGTTAAAAACTGGAACTGAAAAGCTTTTGGTGAACATTCATAAACCGGAAGTGAAAATCAAAAGTTTTTCTCGAAATATTTCTAAATTTGAAAAATATTCCATAACTTTTCAAACAAAAATTAAAGAGAATGAGAAAGTGAACAAGTTTTATTAACATGTTTTTTATAAATTTCTTAATTTGCGGAAAAAAAGTTAAAAATTAAAAAATTTAATATTTTTTGGCTATTGCCAATAAAAGGAGTTCAATGAAATTTATATAAGAAGTAATGTAAAGAATGTAAAATTGTGAACATTGTTAAGAATAGTCGTTTTCTGTAAGCCTTAGTTTTTGAGAAAAATGTAAGGAAATTGCTGTCATTGCCAAATCACAATTTTATATGTTTATTGACATTTTACAACTTTTAATTAAAACCCTCGTTTATGTTTTACTGATTGGAGGGTGGGATAGAGGCCACCCACCCACCCTACCTATATATGATAACTTTGAATACTAATCGTTGATGATTTTTCTGCTTAAAAAAACAATAAAACCTTGTATGCAAGAAAAAATAAAGCATAATACAAATTTAAGTTTAAATATAAATGACTTTTTATAGTTAATCTTATCCAATTTAAATTTAAAGATCATGCATCAATTTTTTACTCACTCAAAAATGTTACCTTTTTAATTTCTTTTTTATTCAAAAAGTGTTGTAATTAATTTTATTGGAAACCACGAGACGATAAGGAATTAAAGATTATATGTATATGTAGGGTGGGTGGGTGGCCTCTATTCCACCCTCCAATCAGTAAAACATCATCAAAAATTATTTGAATTTTTTCTTTGAATAAATCTATTAAAATTTGTAATAATTATTTATTTATTGGTACTATCAGACTTCCTTTATAAAAATAATTCGAAATGCATAAAACAGTTTTATAAGTCCTTTACGTTGTAGAAAATTCACTAATAATTAGAAAATATTTTCGTAAAATCTACAACAAATGAGTCTTATTAAGACTAATTATTACAACTTTTAATTAAAACCCGCGCTTGTTTTACTGATTTGAGAGGAGGATTAGAGGACATCCACCCACCCCACACATACATGATAACTTTAGTTACTAATTGTTGATGGATTCTACGCCAGTTTTTTACTTTCCCTGTTAAAAATATAGGGAAAATATTGTTTTCGTGAAAATGTTTTGATTTTTTAAAAATATTAATATTATAGCAACATTTTAGGTAGTTACATAAATATGTTAATATAAATTGTGAAACAAGTAAAACCAAGTGCTATAATTAGTAATTTACCTTATTGTTAAATTAAGTTTCACTAAGTGATGAATGAGCAATTAGTTGTTAAGTGGTAATCAATTGGGGTGTTTGTATAATTGGCTGTAAACATCTAAAAGAGGAGTTTTTTTTTTTTTTTTTTTTTAAGGAGGGGTGTTGGAAGGAATTGCGGGTTGGGGTGGTGAATGATTAAGGGAAAATTGTCATAGGCAACTCGGCCATTCAGACACGTCAATTATTATATTTAATATTCCATATATATGAGAATGATGGACACACACAAACATCCATGGATCCGCACGGTGAATTCTTCCTACAGAAAAATCCACCGCCCGGCTGGGATTCGAACCCACACCGCATGGCCCGTGAGCAGGCACGCTACCCACTAGGCCACCGCGGTCCCTAAAAGAGGAGTTGAAGTATATTAAAATTAAAACGTTTTTAATTATATGGCTTTTGTATACTTAATTAAGTCTTTTTCATTTGCAAACTTGTAATTGGTTTCCATATAAATACGCATTTTTGTAATGTACAGTAATTAACACAAGATAAATAGAATTTATTATCTAAAGAAGTCGTGATGTGTGATTTTAAAGTGGTGTTATTACGTTTCAACTATTAAATTGACTAAATTTTAAAGCCTAGTCTATTCCACACATTGAATCATTCCGAATCATACAAATATTAGGATATCTTATCACTGCGATGTGAATCATTTATAACCGAGGATTAATAATTGCGATAAGTGTACGTACCTGGACGTCTAACTAAAAGCTACATAAATACCGCCATACCATATATGCACTCTGTAACAACGATCAGATTTCATAACAATGTTGACATCATAACGAATAAACGGCATTTTCATATAACCTCGAAACGCATAACAAACATCATCGGCGTCAACTTCCGCAACAATCCGTTCACTAAACTATACAAAGTCGAAAACGTAACAGTCGTCCATCTTATTCACAACAACAATTGTCACTCACACACACACACATTTATAAACAATAACAATAATAGTACAACGCATTCGCACACACAAACACACCAATTTAAGGTTATACACGACGCACCGCGTGGTCTTGCCAGTGGTAAGCTCAGCAATGATCAGCACAACCAGTTTCAGGTAGACGAGGCGCATTTGTGAAGGGGGCGTTTGAACCTTTCCTTTGAAGCCCGATACAATGATGATGATGAATAGTGCGCTTGATGAATCAATGTGGAGAAACAAAGTACGTTAGGAAATACACAAGCTAAAATATGTGCGAGTTTATATAATCAATAGAGTTTGTATTGTATTTATTAATATCTATAAGCTTTTTTTAATAAACACAAAAATTATATTACAAATTATGTACGAGAAAGTAGTACCCTAAATATACAAAAAAATAATCAGAAAAGAAGAAAAAAGGTTGTTGGATACAAAATTTATATTACAAATTGTGTACGAGGGTCATCCATAAAGTAGTACCCTAAATATAAAAAAATGATCAGAAAATAAGAAAAAAGGTGGAGGTGGTTGGAGATTTATCCACTCAAACCATGAATATTCATAAAAACACCTTCAGAAGTATTCAATTCATTTATTCATTCATTCATTTTTTACTTTACAATATCCTGTTAAAATAAGGTAAGCAAAATTGAGATATATAAGTTAAAAAATACAAAAAATTTTATCACCGAATGAAAAAATGAATTAATCGTCAGTATAAGTATGGATTGCCATTTCGCAACTATTCTCTTTATGCAATTACATATGAAATACTTACATAAAGTATATTTTAGTCTTTTCATTACACATATTTTTATTGTGCTGCCTCTCTCATTGTAAAAAATAACCATTTCTTTAATAATTTAAAGATTAATGTATAAAACGCATTGAAATGTATAATAATACATTTCAATGAGTTTTATTTATTATTAGTTATTTAATTATTTTATTCGAACAGTTTCTGTATTTCGCGTAGGCTAAAATTGTTATGAGTTAATTTGGAATTGACTCAGTTAGTTTGAAAATACTTTACTTTTTTAATTTTAATAAACCTTCTCATAAAAGCTTAAAGGTGTTTTATAATAAAGGAGACACGATGACTTTGTTTTACCACTTTATTATCATAAAAAAGTCATCGTGTCTCTTTTATTATATTCAAGATGTACCATAAAGTAAACGCCTCCACAATTAAACATTAAATCACCTTTTAGTTACAGTAAAATGATATATATTTAAATTGACTAGTGTTATTATTGTATAATAAATATTTTAACAAGAACGTTAAAATTTTGCTTCAAAATGTAAGAAAACAGGTTTAATCATTTTTTATTTTTTTTAAATTACAATAAATGGCGATGGCGTATCGTGTCGGTCGTTCCATGTCAACAAGTGATGTAAATCTGAGTATAACAGATGTAATTAAAGTGTGTTCAGTATGTGATAAGGCTATTGAACGTGACTACTTTACGTGTAGTGTCTGTGACTTGAACTTCCACAACTTCTTCGAAATCGGACGACAAGTTTGGCATATCCGCCTGCATTAAGTGTGAAAAAAATGGATCCCAAAAGTGTTCACTGCATATATTAATTACATTAAAAAAACAGATGGCTGCTCTAACATCCCAAGTAAGTCACCAAAACAAGGTTATATATACCCAGGAAGAGAAAATATTGGCATTAACCCAGGAATTAAACTCTCTTAAAGTGAGCAAGGACGCAAACTAAATTAAAAACTCGAAGAAATCTAAATCCAACACAGAAACCTCACCAACAGATGGTCCTAGGAGTATGATTTCTGAATTAAATCCGCGTGACAACAAAAACAACGGAATTCCAATTGAGAATGCGGCCTCAACTTCCACTATTGATAAAAGAAACAAAGAGGTCGATGAACGCGCGAAAACATTATAAATAATCGAAATAAAAATGAATGGACTAAAGTAGTCCGAAATAAAAATAGAAAATCAAATTCTTTTAAATTTAACGGGCAGAGCACTGACGTAGATCTTCCAGTAGCAAAAACACATGCGCGTAAGTGGATATTTGTCTCGAGATTGCATAAAGATGTAAGTTGTGAGCAAATTAAATCTCACTTAGCAAAAGCCGGAAATTTTCCTTTCATAATTGAAAAGTTAAAACCAAAATTTGAAGACGCAGAATATTCATCTTTTAAAATCGGCGTCCCTCTTGCCTGTGAACAAATAGTGATTCAAGAGAAATTTTGGCCTAAAAATATATTTGTGAATCGCTTCTTCTTTAAATCTAAGCGCAATTCAAATTTTCACGACATTCATCAATACCAACCACAAGGGTAGATCCATCTAACAAGGAACTTTTAATTTTTCATCAAAATATACAATGTCTATCGACATCCTTCCATCAGCTGCGTTCGTTAATTGAAGAACTAAATTGTGACGTTATATGTCTATCAGAACATTGGCTCACTCAACAACGAATTAAAATGATTAATATTCCAAACTTTAAGTTATCTGCAAGCTACTGCAGAAATGCTAAAGAACATGGAGTTGTTGCAGTTTGCACTGAAGAAAATGTACCATCTTCAGTGTTAGATATGAACAATTTTATGGAATCTCGGCAACTAGGTGCAGGAGTGCAATTAAGTGTAGAAAATGATAGTGTTATAATAATTTGTGTGTATAGACCACCACAAGGCAACATTAATATATTTTTCGATCTATTCGAAAAACTCTTAATATATTTACTACATCAAAACAAAATTTTCTTTATTGTAGGAGATTACAACATTGATTTATTAAAAATAGTAACACGGTGGATAGCTTTAAGTGTTTATTAAGATTATTTCATTTATCGTATCTTATACAAGAACCCACACGTATATGTAAAATCTCACAATCTTGCATTGATAATGTTATAACTAATAAGTTGTCAAATGTGTCTGCAAAAGTGATACAAACCACAATGTCAGACCATACAGGACAATTACTGAGTTACAAAGTAGACATTAAACAGGTACATAACAATGCCATATTCAATACTAGAATTTACTCAAATAAAAATATCAGTGCTTTTATTGAGAAACTTAATAACGAATCATTTAATGATGTATACAACCAGACCTGTCCAGATAAAAAATATAATTTATTTATTGATGTTTTTTGGGACACTTTAAGACATCATTCCCAAAAACGAGTATCAAATGCTCAAAAAGAAAAACATATCAAACGGAGACACTACAATCAGCAAAAAATAATTTATTAATATTAAAAACCTTGGTAAACTATTTACCAGAATATATTCCCCTATATAAAAAGTCTCGACAGTTATACAACAAATTATTAATCGAAGAAAAAAACCGTCAGATACACATAAAACTTCAAAACGCTTACCATATAACATTCATTCAATATTTTTAACACCAACAAATGAATATGAAGTAATCTCTACTACTTTAAGTATCTCCAACAATTCAGGTACTGGAATAGACGAAATGTCGATGCATTTGATAAAAAAATGTATTCACTACATAGCGCTACCTCTTAGTGACATTATTAACGCGGCATTCTTAACTGGAAAATTTCCAACTAAGCTTAAAGAATCAATTATTATTCCATTATACAAAAAAGGCGATCTTAATAATCTAGAGAATTATAGACCAATAAGTTTACTAAATTCTATTTCAAAAATCTTCGAACGAATAATTTATTCAAGATTACTGAATTTATTTTGCAAACACAACTTATTGTCATCTATGCAACATGGGTTTTTAAAGGGAAAAAGTACCGAAACAGCACTCTTTGATTTTATTAATAATATCTTGGAAAATATGGAAAATCATAAATCACAATGTGGAATTTTCTTAGATTTGTCGAAAGCTTTCGACACGGTAGATCATCTTATTTTATTAAATACATTATATTCGTATGGAATTAGAGGAACTGCATATAATTTAATTAAATCATACCTGCAAACCGTATTCATTACACTAGATTAAGGGACGTAGTCAACACTTCAACAATTCTGTCTGGTCCATTAACAATAACAAAAGGCATTCCACAAGGTAGTATCCTGAGCCCTTTTTTATTCATAATATATCTTAATGATATATCAAATTACGTACCTCCTCACTGTAAAATTTTAAACTATGCAGATGATACTAATTTATTAATTGAAAGTAATAGCTTCATTGATTTAAACAACACGGGAAATACTTTCTTATCGCAACTAAATAAATGGTTTAACCAAAATAGTTTAGTGCTAAATGAATCGAAAACGAATGTTGTTTTATTTAAATCGAATCAAGCTAAAGAAACACCTGAATCAATTAATTTCAATAATATTACTTATAAATTTGTAGATAGAGTGAAATGTTTAGGTTTAGTGTTGAATGATACTTTATCATTTAAACAGCCGGCTGATTACATTTGTAATAAAATCAGTGGGGCACTTTATGGGCTCAGGATACTTATGAAGAATACAGACATAGCAATAGGGAAATTATTTTACTTTGCTAATATATCATCTCACTTGAGGTATGGTCTGATGTTCTGGGGAAGTAGCACACATGCAAATAAGGTTTTCATTTTGCAGAAAAAAGCAGTAAGATTACTTTACAATTTAAAAATAAATGCAAGCTGTCGTGGCATTTTTAAACAAGCAAACATTCTGACGTTCTATGTAATGTATATATATATGAGTGTATCAATATTTTTTGGAAATATAGGCACTTATTTAGTGATGTTTATTTTTCCACACGATATGAAAGCAGACATGGTCTCATATATAACTTACCAAAACATAAACTTAATATGTCTCAACGAGGTTGTTTGTATTCGTGCCTAAAAATGTATAATCACCTTCCAGCCGAAATAAAAAGTATTGATAGTTATACTAAAATGAAATCTAAAATGTATAATATCTTATGCACTATAGAACCTTACTCAATGATAGAGTATTTCTCATTTAACTTTAACATGTAATTATTAGTTTTGTATTATATTATATATTACATTTTAGTTTTCATATTCTCTATATTAAATTTACATTTGTTTTTGTTTTGACGCTTTACATTGTACAAATTTATGCATGTATATTTGTCGAATGTAAATAAATGAATATTATTATTATTAGACTACAGGTAAACATTTGTTTATGCGATAAAATTTATGTCAATTTTTTTGATGATATTTTACTGATTTGAGGGTGGGTTAGAGGCCACCCACCCACCCTACATATACATTTTAACTTCGATCAATGCAATGCTATTGTATTTTTTAAATCATCATTAACGATTCTGTTATTATTTCCATGGATATAAAACACTATTTATGGTGTAAATAAAGGTGCATATGTAGGGTGGGTGGGTGGCCTCTATCCCACCCTCCAACCAGTAAAACATCCACACAAAATTGATACAAATTTTATTGCATAAACAAATTTCTATCTGAAATCTAATATATGATTAGACTGTTTTCTTCTATTTTGAAGCAATATTTTAATTAGAAGATTAATTAAAACCCTTGGTTTTGTTTCACTAAGTGATTTAATTAATTCTCTAATTAAAATATTGATTCAAAAGGTAAGTAAACAGTCTAATCATTTATTAGACTACCGATAGAAAAATTTTTATGCGATAAAATTTACGTCATTTTTTTCGAGTATGTTTTACTGGTTGGAGGGTGGGTTAGAGGCCACCCACCCACCCTAAATATACATTTAAACTTCGATAAATGCAGTGCTATTGTATTTTTTAAATCATCATTAACACTTTTGTTATTATTTGCATGGATATAAAACACTATTTATGGTTTAAACAAAGGTTCATATGTAGGGTGGGTGGGTGGCCTCTATCCCACCCTTCAACTAGTAAAACATCCTCAGGAAATTGATACAAATTTTATTGCAAATGAAACACTTTTTAACTTTGTACAACTGGAACTTTATGATATTTAGGGACTATAGTTTCGGCAATTTCAAGTAATTATATTGGTATCTAACCTTTTGGAGTTTCAGACGTTTGCTATTGATACCCTTTCGAGTCAATGTCAATTAGACGCTATCTATACAGGCTTTTAAAAGGCGTTCGATAGGGTGGAGACCATACCATTCTGATTAAAAAACTGGAAGCTTTACATTTCAATGATAGTATCGTATAATGGATCAGAAGGTACTTGTCGGATAGAATGCGTCAAAATTGATAATTGTATTTCTTGTGATATTGATGAAACATCTGGTTTGCCGAAAGGCTCTCACATGCTCTTCAATTTCTTCATTAACGATATCTATGGTGCAGTACAACATAGCCAGTTGTACGCGGATGTTTACTCCTGTTAAAACAATTTCCGATTGTCATAAGCTTCAAGAAGATTTGGACAGGATTGGCATATGATGTGTAAAATCGAACCTGCATCTCAAAACATCTAAATGCAAAGTTGTATCTTATTATAAAGTTAGGAATACAATTACATAAGATTACAGGTTGAACCTCATCGAACTGATCAGATCAAGCAAAATTAAAGTTATGGGAGTTGTTTTTGATACATCTCTCTCTTTCAAGAGTCACATTTTAACCATCACTCTAAACGCCTCTAAGGTATTAGTATTTATTAATAGAGACTCCAAAGAGTTATCATTGTAGTCATATAAAATACTCTACTGAATACTTTTCCCAAATCTCGTGGCCTAATCAAGGTTATTTAATTAACAAACTTGAGTCGGTCGAAAGGCGCTTTTTAAGAACCTTAGCTTATAGATCTGGCCTAGTCAATCGTACCTCTCAAGATATTGCAGCTTTGAGATGCACCTTTAGTATGCCTTCCTTAAACGTTAGAAGTTGTGTTACGGATATGTGCAGACTGTATAAAATTTTAACCAGTAGATTTGATTGCCCTTATCTCTTGTCACAACTTAATTTTTGATTCCAGCCGCATGGAGCTGTTACTAGACAGATAAAACTGTTCAGATTGAACTTTCACGATTCAGTTTACACCTACTGTAGCCCCCTTCCTAAATTTATGCGGTTAGCTACTCAATTACAAAGTTTTCCAGATTTTGATTTTTTTGAGTCAAACATTTCTAAGTTTAAAAACCATCTACGACGTATAACCTCGTATTTTGGGTAAGGAATATATGGCTCCATCGTGTTCCATCAACTTGTAGCGCTTATACGTCAATTTTCAACTTGGTTAGTCGTTGTCTGTATGGATTATATTTATTCGTTGTTTTTTTATTATTTTTAATTGTGCTTTTACATGTACATGTTTAAGGTAGTTTAAGATAGTTAGGACTAGATTCAAGTTTTATAATATGTTTATAAATTGGAGATTTTCCGTTTTTCTGAAATAAATAAATACAACAAATTTTTATATGTACCATATTCCAAGAAACTTCTCCTAATAAAGCCTTTTCTTTATACGAAAATACTGAAATGGTTGGGATATAATTACTACCCTTCTTAAAACACAAAATTTGTTCTAGTGCAGTATTTTTTATATATTTTATATATAATAAAATATCAATAAAGGTGTTTATAAATATATAAAACTCACCCCTCAGTTACAGTTAAAATAAATAGTAGGCGAGTTTAGATTTAATGTTGTACGACTTCATAAAGATTGAAATATCTCAGGATATCTACTTCCACAATGAGAGATGTGTATATTAATTTGACGTAGAAAGTTTGGATCATCAATTATATCATTAATAATTTTGTATAAATAAGTGACTGAATTTATACAACTGCGCTTGCTTAGAGATTTAAGATTGAAAATTGAAAGTAAATTAGCATATGTAACAGAATCTGGATAAGGTCTGTATTTTTAAAAATAAAGGTACTTCAGAAATCTTTCTTGCACTTGTTTAATTACATTAGAGTTTATGAGGAAGAACGGGAATCAAATCCCAACATTTGCTGTGATTAAATTTCAAATGATTTGACTAAGCATGGAGGCAGTTAAAGCCAACCATGGGAAATTTAAAGTTTTCCTTTGACCAGATTCGCTTAGGTTAGGTGCATTTGTATTAGGATTTAACTCCAGCATAGCAACGACTTTAAATATATTCCCAGAATTTGGTAGATCAATTAAGGAATCATTCAAGGAAAGAAACAATGCTGATGCAAGGAAACATCAAGGTAAACTTTCTGAAATTGTTTACACTGTAACCAAATACGGCCCATGGGTTTCTAGTATGAAAGCAGCAATGAATTTATCCAGAGACATCGACTGAGGTCTTGTGCATGCACACTTGATTCAAATTTATCCAGAAAACCTAATAATATTAAAGCTTCATTTAAAAAAAATCCTAAATAAATTATGTAAACTAAAACTATAAAAAAATTAATCTTGTTGAATAGCTGAATAAAACTTAGATGGTAAACTGTTTTCTGATCGTAACGTTCCTGATAGAAAAACCTTCCAAAGTATTCATCAACATCTGATGAAGAATCAGAAAGGTCAATGACAATAAGAAAGGAAGAAGTGGAAGAGAATATGTTTGACATAAAAGAGGAATATCCAAGTAAAATTACAAATACTTTGAATATAAGTAATGGGACTCTTTGGAAAATCCTTAGAGACTATTTGTTGTACCCATATCACATACAACGCGTTCAGACACTTCTTCTTGTTGATTTTCCTCCACGTATTGCATTCAATCAATTACTTTTGCACAGATTGGTTCAAATTTCTTAACTACTGACCTCATTATTTTTACCGATGATGTGAATATTTTAAGAAATGCAATTTTTCATAACAACCTTGTGTGGGTTGATAAAACTCCACATGAGATTCTTGAAGATTGTGTATCAGTTCTTGTTGAACGCTTCAGTTGAAATTGTGGATGATTGGCTCTATTTTTAACACGAAGACTTACTGGCGTGGTGTATCGCAACTTTTTAGAACAAACGTCTCCTCATTTTCTAGAGGATGTACCATTGGCGACAAGAAATGCAATGCGGTTTAGGCAAGATGGTGCACCAGTACATTATAGTATGGTTTCTGGTGAGTTTTTAACACTAACTTACAAAGATCGCTGGATTGGCCAAGGTGGACCCTACTCAATCCTCATACTTAAAATGTCAACGAACATTGAGCCAACTAATAAAGCGTCCGGCAATTTATATTAAGTATAAGTGAATAAAACAGTGAGAAAAATGTGTGTTTACTGTAATTGCTCGAACAGGAGTGCAACCTGCAAGAAAACTTATCATAACAGCAATTAAAAAGTGAATATAAATATTCAACCAATAACAGCGTCATCAATTAATGCACTTCAAACATGTCTAATGATGCACCACCTAGTATCATTGAACGGAATATCTGTGAAATTGTTACCAGCCACAAAGGTGACGAAAACTATTTCGAGAAATGGTAAAAATACTGCACATCCAACTAAAATGTAACCGAATCAAGGACGTAGCTTAGAAATCGCCACAAATATTACTGAAAATGCTGCCAAATATGATGTAAAAGCTCAGGGATGGAAATAAGTTACTCACAAAAAGAAGATGTACCATCTTGGGCTCTTCAAAAGATGAATCCATCAATTAGGCAGCCAGATAAAAATTCTCTTCAGACCAGACCTCGAACTCGTGAAAGAATCAAATTTTAAATAAAACAAATTAAACTTTATTTGTTTGTTTGCTGCCACAGTTGACGTAAAAAATCAGGAATGAAAGCAAGTTACGCACAATAAGAAGAGGGCTATTCAAAAGATGAATCCATCAATTAAGCAGCCAGATATAAACAGTCCCCATACACGAGAAAGAACAACTTCTCAACTACTGAAAAACGAATTTTACTCCAGTTGACTGAACAATTATAGTCTAACTTTGAGTAATACAAATTACACTGTGTATATGTAGAAACTATAGTCACTAAAAATAATAAAGTGTGTGATTTAAAAAAAGTTTAGTTTGTGTTATTTAAAGTTATACAATATGTATCACAAAGTGAAAGCCTCTACAATACAATCAAGAATTTAATTAGAGTCTAAACATCCTAACGAATACTCATTTTTCAAACTCAGCGCTCCATTGCATATTATTGATGAAAATGAAATGAAAAACCCGAAGAATCATGTGTATATTTTTTTTATTCATTACGATAAGACAAAACATAGTGGCATATATGTTTTATTTCAGAATATTCAGTCGCTACGCAATAGATTTAATGAACTTGATTGTTTATTAAAAACATCTTTTATGCTCTATAGTTTACCAAAACTATGGAACATAACAAGTGTTTGTAAGTTGCAATGTACCGAATGTAAAGTGGAAATCTTCCTTTGGTTAGTATTCAATAATCAATATAGGTGACCGCCATGTATTCTGTGATTCCCGCGTTTAACTCGTTCAAAAAAGTTCATAGTATTTCCAGATGCAGAGCAAAGATTTAGTTAAGTATTATAAAATGATATTTTAAGCAATACTTCACAAATCTAGGTGTATATCTTCGATATGCACAAAATGTAGTAAGGTAAGTTTCCTTTATAGTAATAAAATGTATCCGTTTTTTTAAATATTTTTTCATAAACTAATAGTCTAATCTAACTCAGGAAATATTGGAGCACGGGGTAGATTAGAATTATCCATCGCACTATAGTTACATTTAAATTCTTACTTACTTGACTGTTTCATCAAATTCCCTTCTTGATAAATATTTAATTTTTAATTTAATTCAGTTATTGAAAATGAGCACATGGTGCTCGAAATGTACATTTAACGTGTAAAAATAAATTAGTGAAGAAAGGAAATCAATACGTGTTTTATTAGTGATTATTACTTCACATAACTCAAAACAAATAGTGAATAAATTTAATTAAGCACTATAAAATACAAAAAAATACAATTAGTGTTAACAATAAAGTGACTCCCTAGAAAGAAACACTGTATATTCACGTAAAAATAAAAAACGTCTTACCGATGGAGTGTTAACCTTGGAAAAATATGCATTTAGATTGTCAAGATAAGAAATGTTGTTTCTTGGACAGTTTGTCAAAGAAAAAACTTGAAAACTCCCTTTAACGATGGAGTACCTGGAGAAGACTGGTTTTTAGGAATTAAAAAAGGAACAACTTATCCTAAAAGAAGGCGCAGTGTTTTGAAATTGCTATTTTACTCTACTTGAATCCACCGTTAAAGACCTTAATTTGGAAAATAGTCCTTCAAAAATATGGAACTGATGAAACAAGTTTTTGAACGGATCCATCCAAAACTAAAATAGTCGGTGCGAAAAATAAACCGTGAACTATAACAATTAGTACCTTGGAAAATAAAACGTTACTCTTTTATTAGCAGCAACTACTAAGGGAAAAAAGTGCCGTTATTTTTTTTTGAAATATTTGAGACCAATGGTATGCACCAGAGAATACTGGTTTTCCCAACACTACCTATGCTGTAACACAAAACAGATGAATTGAAACAACCATCTTTTAAATTTATTTTACAAAAATTTTTTTCCCGTCAATTGGTCCCGATCGACCTTTTTACAATTATATAATGGTTACTCAACACATATGAGTATCAGTTTAATAGAATAAGCAATGCAATCGCAAGTTACCATTCTAAAATTACCTCCACATACAACTCACATCTTACAACCACTAGATATCAGCATTTTTATCTTTAAAATCGACCTGGAACTAGAGGCTGGTGTCCTAGCAATAAAAGCATTAAAGGGAGAGATTGGCCAAAAAGTTTTTCGCACAAATGATTGATGAAATTTGATATGATTTATACACTGATATTATTGTCAATGGTTTTCGAAAAGCTGAAATTTACCCATTTTCTATGGAGGTGGAGCCCGGTTCAGTTTTTGATGTTGCTTTCCTAAAACACTAACAAGCTAAGGCGAATTAAATGCATGATGAAACGATTGACGAAGCTATTTCATAGCCTCCTATAATCATTGAGTTATCTCCTGTTGAAGACCATTTTATAATTGCCGAAGAAAATTTCATTACATTGCCAGAAAGATCTGCTGGTGTACCATCACCACCACAATCTTTACTCAGTTAGTAGATAATTCCAATGTAAGTTTAAAAAATCTCCTGCTTGAAACTATAACATCAAATTTCATGGAAATAGTTAAAAAGAAGAAAAGAGTTACAAGAGGCGCGAAAGTTATAACTTCAGAAGAAACGAAGTTACGATTGTTTCTTGACCAAAACAACAAGGAAAAAACTCCTTATTCTTCTTCTAAAGAAGACGATAATTTGTAGCATTTGTAAATATGATTTTCGCTGTTACACTAATAAAAAAAAACGTGGATCCAGTGCATTAATTGCATGAACTGAGTTTGTCGAAGTTTCAACAAAGATTCGAAAAAGAAATATTAATATTGGGAAATACTGGATTGATAAGGCTGTTACTTATCGAAACTCCATAGACTTTGTCAGTATTTTATTAATATTAATATCTTGACGTTGACTGAATAAAAATTTGAATTTTTTATGTTATTTTATTTTATTTTTTGACCCCATAATATAAGAAAATAAGATTCAATAATTTTTAAACAGCTAGGTGCAGTTTTGCCCCAGTTCAGGGGTAAGTCCGTCCTAGCAGCACAGTTTTTAATTTATTAAGAAAATCATAAGATTCAGAAGAAATTTTTAATCCAAATTAATGCAACTTAAAGATTAAACCATACGCTAAATAAAAACACTAACATTTTTAGGTTTTAGTGGAATAGATAAAAAAAACATCAGTTTAAAGTAAACGTTATAATTTCTGTGTGGGTTTTACCCCATTGCACCTATATTTGTTTATATAATTGATTTTTCTCCTAAATTTGACATTATCTGTCTCGCAGAATATTGGATAAGTAACTTTTGGAGTTTTTATTGTATGTTTAATATACACTATTTAACACCCTGTATACTGATTAATTATGATTGTAAAACTTGTACGTGTATATTTTTTTAAATTCTAAAAAATTATTGAGATGGCTGTTACATAATGAAAACAAAAATGTTATTCGACAACACAGGATTTATTATTATTATTATTACCAATTCGGAAGTTGGTTGTGTGTTGTGATTCAGCGGGTTTCCATGGCATTGAATTGAACAGTTCATTCATATGGTGAACGAATGCTCTCCCCTCATATGACACGCACCCTCCGATTCATACACCAAATACCCCCTGCATTAATGAACACGAATCATAAAACATCTGCTTCGTTTCAAAACGTGGTTGGTTAGTTTGACTTCTTTTATATCCGATATTATTCAAATATTTAAAAAAAAAAAAACTAAAAATTGTACATTTTTTGCAATATAACTGTACGAATAATGCGATAAAAATATAGTTATATAATAAACAAACTAAATTGTAAAATAATTTAAAAGTACAATAATTATGATTGTTATACAATAAATCCTACAAAAGATATTTTAATATAATTTTTTAAATAATTAAAAGACATATAATCGTTAAAATATTTTATTTATATTATTATTTATATATAAATATATTCAAAATATTATACAATTTATTGCACTTTTTACGTACGCGCATTCACTCTTTTGACCCAGCACCAGTTCTTCAAATTGATTAAAAAAAAAACATTCAAACGTGGTAACTTTATTAGTTTAATTTTTTCGGCTACGATCTTCAGGTTTAAATACGTCCACTATAGGAAAGTAGTTCTTCAGCGGATAATTTATGCACTGAAATTATGTGCGTTTTCATGTTGAACTTCTGATGGAACAATCGTCCGCACTTGAAACATTTGAATTGCGGCTGTTTTCCGCACTCGTAAACCAAATGCCTATTCAGAAGGTACTTGTGCTTATATTTCCTCGGACATCGGCTACAATAGTAGAGGGGAATACCTGAAATATGTTTGAATTAGTCTTCTTATATACATTAAGTAGTAAATATATTGCGTTATTAAGATTTGATGATAGGAAATTTATTAAAAATATTTTTTTATTAAAGATGTTGATAAATTATTAAACTATATTATATTATATAAAGGCTTTGATAAATTATTAAGTTGTATTGTATTTTAAAGGCTTCAACTTTAAAATTAAATTATTAGATTTGATAAATTGTAATAACCTGCATTTTAAATTAAATAGAAACAGGAGGCATTTACTTCGTGATACATTTTTAAATTATATATAATTAAAAAATGTAAATAAAAATATTTTTGTCACCTTCATTTCCATTAAATAAAAAATTAAAATTATTTTCTTTATTTTTTTCACAACGATTTAATTAAAAATAAACCTTTGTGTTATTAACAAAAAAGAAGTATTTTTATTTTATTCATAAATTTAATAGGTCAGCAATACGCTACCTCTTACAGAAATCTGAAAAAGATGTGAAAACACAGTAAATATTAAAACATTTATAAAAGGGTTTTTAAAATCTATAGAGGATAAAAAAAATGTGTGTGATAATTTAAATATTACTCAGCTGGTTCAGCTTAAACGATTGTCATCATTACTTAAATTTTCTATTGAGGAGACTTCTCTTCTGCATGATGAAGCCACTGGCTGAAAGAATTGTCACAGTATTCTGACACTAAAAATCTGTATAAATTCTCAACCAGATTTGTAAATGAGACACAATAACTTTGTTTTACCACTATATTTTAAGCAATTACAGTGACTATAGTATCGACTACAAGCTAGTCATTATCAAACTAAAAGTTTTAGTAAAACTAGAAACAAAGTTATTGTGTCTCATTTGTTTTATATAGTCGAAAATATTTATAGCCAAAATTGTAATTGTTTTAAATATAGTGGTAAAACAAAGTTATTCTGTCTCATTTACAAATAATTCAAGATGTACCACGAAGTAAACGCCTCTACCATCAAATATTTTCTCAACCAGAGATTAGATTTACTACATTACTTGAATTATTTAAAAAGGAGAGAAAAGGTTTGTTGAAAATTTTGATGAGTTAAAGCAAGAAAGTCTGAAAGAAAAAATGATTGATCAATTTCATGACTCAGAAAGAATAGTTTCATAATACGAAAATCCTGCTAGGATAAATTGGTTTATCCTGAAAAATAAAAATAAAATTGGCTGGGAAATTCCTATAAAATACCAAGAAATTGTAAAAAAATAAAAATGCTCGATGGATTTGTTTTAAAAACACCCTCGAAATTTGAAAGAGAAAATGATGTATACTATTACAATTCTGGAAGAGGAATTACTGAAAAGTTTTTAAAGCTAAAAAAAAAAAAAATGAATAAAATTACAGAAATGTCCAATTTCAAAGAAAATTTCTTAAGGAATTCCGATAGGTTGGTTCTGGGTAAATATATGTTAGTACATCCCAGAAGCCTCAAAGAACATTTTTGAACTATTTAGAAGAAATAAATTGGAAAATTTATCGTTTTTCTTTGAAGAAACAAATCTCATAAGATAAAGTAAGAAATGCCATAATATTCAAAATGGTCTTGGAAACAATTGTTGGTAAATCCTAAACTCGAAGAATATTTTTGAAATTTTGAGAAATTTCTTGAAAATTCTAGAAATATTTTATATTGAAGTTCTTAGAAAATTGCAGAAATTGTTAGATACATTTTTAGTACCCTTAAAAATAATTCTCTAAATTAAAAATTTGCAAAACTGCTGTTGAATATTACAATTCTGGAAGAGGAATTACTAAAAGTCTTAATATCTGGAAGAAAAATAATTAGAATTCCCCTGTCCAATTAAAACTTTCCTCAAGGAATTTCAATAAAAAGAAAGGTTCATCCTTACCTCAAACATCCAAACAAGACACCTTGAAGGAAATTCATCAGCCGATCTACTACTTGACATCCAGAAGCTTTCGACTCTGTCTGGAATCAAGGTATGTTGTACAAATGCTACCTCTATCTCCGCTACTATACAACATCTTCTGTTTCGACATCTACAATCTTGATCCTCTTCAATTTAATCCCTCTAAATATCTCCTCCAATTTGCAGATGATACAGTCCTAACTTCCCACGCACCCACCGTTCCTAAAGCTCTCCAGTAGCTAATTGACTCCCTGCAAAACTGATTTGCTAAATGGCGAATTAACATCAATCCCCATAAATTCCAGCTTCTAATTCCCTGCATAGGGAATTCACATTTCCCACACAATTATTCCCTCCTCTATGTCTATAAAATACCTAGGAATTACCATATATTCAAAAGTAAATTTCAAAAAGCACACAGCCTTAAAAAAACAAAAATCACCACTAGGGCTAAATTATTTAGAAGTCTTTCTTACAAAGGAAATGGTATATCCACTAAAACAGCCATCAAAATCTATAAAATGATTTGTCGCCCTTTACTTGACTATGGTAATGTCCTTTTTTCCAACTCCTGCAATCCTTCTATATATAATATCCAAGTTAGCGAGCGATCCTCCCTAAGAATTCTAACTAAAATCCGCCACCCCAGCAATCCTTTACACAATCCTTCTAACCAACTCCTATATGATTCTACCTCTGTTATCCCCATTAATGAATGACTTCTAAACCTAAGCAAAGATTCTCGAAGAATCCTTTCAACCAACACATCCTTTCCCTCTACTGCTTGCGCAGAAATCCCAACCTGATCCCAAAATTCAAAACTCATTCATTCACTACATTTGAATTAATTGCAGCACATTATTAATCACCATCATCATCATCTTTAGAGACAAACTGACGTGACAAAAAAGACAATGACAAATCCGGACGGAAACCCACTAATATTCATTGTATCATAAATGTATTATATTTTTTTTGTATATTTGTTTGTTAATAGAGATGTTGTATATATATATATATATATATATATATATATATATATATATATATATATATATATATATATATACATATATATATATATAAAACCTCCTTAAATATTTCAATAAAATAAAGGAAATTGTGAAAATGTTGACAAAAAAAATGCTTCAAATATTACTTTACAATTCTTTATTGGTGTATTAACAAAGTATATTTTAAAAACATCCTCGAAATTTGAAAGAGAAAATGCTCTATAATATCACAATTCTGGAAGAGGAATTACTGACAAGACTTTAGAGCTTAATTGAAACACAGTTATATTCCTTTCTTCACTTTTTATTTTCATTTTTTTCACTGCTAAATGTACATTTCGGGCACTATGTACCCAAATCAATAGGTAACTACTTTAAAGCTTAGAAATATGTTAGTATATTCCAGAAACCTCAAGGAATATTTTTTTACAAGAAATAATTTGGAAAATTTCAGACTAGTTTTTTGAAGAAAAAAATCTGATAAGATGAAGCAAGAAAAGAAAATTCAAAATAGTCTTGGAAAAAAATGTTGGTAAATACTAGAACACTAGCAGAATATTTTTGGTATTTTTAGGAAAAATTCCTTGAAAATTCTAGAAATATTTCATATAGAAAAAAGATCTTGCAGAAATTGTAAGAAAAATGGTTAGAACATTCGAGAACACTCAAAATAATTCTCTAAATTAAAAATTTAAAAGAGAAACTGCTGTTGAATTTTGCTACGATAATGCAAAAAATCGCTAGAAATTTTAAAGGTTCTGAGAAAATTATCTTGGTAAATCTCAGAAAACTCGAAGAATATTTGAAATTTTGCGAACGCATTCTTAAGGAAACTCTGGTTTAATTTAAATAATTCTTTAATTGGAAAATTATATAATAGATACATTCAAGGACTTTTAAAAACAATTCTCGTAACTTAAAAATGCTGTTAAGATAAAGCAATCGATAGAAAAAAAATACTAGAAAATGTCAAAACCTTTAAAGAACCCTTCTCGAAATTTGGAAGAGAAAATGCCGTATAATTCTACAATTCTGAAAGAGAAATTATTGGATGTCTAAAAATTTTCAAGAAAATTCTAGAGCAAAAAATCAAATCAAATCATCAAAATCAAATACAATATAATTCGCGTGATTAAAAAATAATAATAAAAGTTAAAAAAACAATTCAACTTTGTTTGTATAACACTATACAAACAAAGTTGAAGTGTTTTATTAATTATTCAAACATGTATAACGAAGTAGAAGCTTCTTACATTAACAATATAATAATAAAAGTCGTGAAAATTCTCAAAACATTGAAGTATAATCTTTAAAACATTCCAATGAATTGAAGCAAGAAATGATAAATATTCGAGAAATTTATAATATGGATTTTGTATGCTATCTCAGAACTCTTGGAGAGTATTTTTGGAACAACCCTCAAAAATAATCCTCTAAATAAATAATTTGAATAAGATAAAGCAAAAAAAATTGAAAAATATTTCGATGACATAAAGCAAAAATGTCTGGAAGATAAATGATTAGATAATTTCAGGACTCTCGAATAATATTCATATAATCTAAAAATCCCGGTAATATAAAGCAATATAAGGTGAAAATGGTTTAAAAATTTAAAAGAAAACTTGCAAAAATCGTGAAAGTTTGAAAACAAAATGCTTCAAATTATTAGAACCATTAATATAAAACGCGAAATGCTAGAAATTCCAGAGGTTCTGAGAAAAAAATACGTTGGTTAATCCCAGAACTCTCAATGAACAAATTTGGATTTTTTAGAAGAAATACTTAACTGAGAAAATTTTAGAAATTGTAAGAAAATTTCTTAGAACATTCCAGAACCTTTTATGACAATTCTCGTAACTTAAAAATACCGTTAAGATAAATCAAATCAAATAATCTTTATTTCAGGGTGTCACAAAAATTACAAACAAATTGATATAAATAAAGCAATTGGAGGAAAAATTCTAGAAATTGTTAAAACCTTTAAAGAAGGGTTCTCGAAATATGGAAGAGAAAATACAGTGAAATTCTAAAAAAAATTAAGCAAGAGAAGCTAAAGTATAATAAATAAATAAATAAAAGTCTAAACATTTCTAGAACCTTTAAAAATAATTCTCGTAAATTAAATTCCTTTAAGACAAAGCAGAAATTAATGGAATACTTTTAAAAAACTGATAGAATATTTCATTTTTTGAAATCATTCTCAGAATTTGGAAGTAAAACTCTACAATTCTTAAAGAGGAATTATTGGAAACATTTAAAAATCTCAAAGAAAAATCAGTAGATAATCCCAGAATTTTAAAACCCTTAAAATAATTATAGTAAATTCAGAATTTTAAAAAGATAAGCAAGAAAATTTTCAAACAATGGAAGAAGAGTCTTTTGAAAATCTGATAAGTTAAAGCAAAGAAGTCTGGAAGGAAAATATCAGGACTCTCAAAGAGGATTATACTAATCTGAAAATCCTGCTAAGATAAAGGAATTTATAATATAAAATGCAATACAGTAAAATTCTAAAAAAAATTAAGCAAGAGAAGCTAAAGTATAATAAATAAATAAAGAAAAGTCTAAAAATTTCTAGAACCTTTAAAAATAATTCTCGTAAATTAAATTCCTTTAAGACAAAGCAAAAATGAATGGAATACTTTTGAAAAACTGATAGAATATTTCATTTCTTGAAATCATTCTCAGAATTTGGGAGTAAAACTCTACAATTCTTAAAGAGGAATTATTGGAAACATGTAAAAATCTGAAAGAAAAATCAGTAGATAATCCCAGAATTTTAAAACCCTTAAAACAATTATAGTAAATTCAGAATTTTAAAAAGATAAGCAAGAAAATTTTCAAACAATAGAAGAGTCTTTTGAAAATCTGATACGTGAAAGCAAAGAAGTCTGGAAGGAAAATATCAGGACTCTCAAATAGGATTATCATAATCTGAAAATTTATAGTGAAAAATAAAAATAAAACTTGTTGGACAGTTCCTATAAAATAAAGGCAGAAATGGTGAAACATTGAAAAAAAAATGCTTGAAAATATTAGAACCTTTCAGAAATTCTCGAAACATGAAAGAAAAAATGCTGTATAATACAACAATTCCAGAAAAGAAATTACTGAGAAGTCTTAAACCGTGGAAGAAAAATAATTGGAAAGTTCCACGACCGTTCAATTTGAAAAAAATCCTAAAGAATTCCGTAATATAAACAACAAATGCTAGGAACTTTAGAAGGTCTCGAAAAAAAATATTGTTAAATCTCAGAACTGTCGATGTATGGAATTCTGAGATGAAATTCCTAAGAAAATTCAAGTCCACTTTAAATAGTTCTTGGAAAATTCTAGAAGTTATAAGATTTGTAAGAAGATAACTATTAACAATAAGTCTTTAAAAATGCCTTTAAGATGAAGCATTTGATGGAAAAAATGCTAGAAAATGTTAAAACTCTTAAAGAACCCTTTTCTAGAACGTACAAATATAATTCTCGTAATTAAAAAATAAAATCAATAGTATGAAGCAAAAAATCGTGAAAAATAATATTTGAAAAATTCCAATGAACTAAAGCAAGAATTAATGGAAAGTATTCGAGAAATTGGAAGAACTAAAAATTAAGCATTTGGTATACTATCATAAGAAAGTTTCTAGATCATTTGATGGTGGAAGATTACAATCTAAGAAGTTATGTTGGTAGCAAATCAAATATAGGAGATGAAAATAGTTCTACAGCGGTGCCAAATTAAAGCAATCGATTTCCGGGAATTTTATCAGGTTTCACCACACATCGACACCGAAGTCGAACTTTGAATTCAATTAGGTGGTAGGATATTCAAATTGCAACCGCCAGCGTTAAATAAATGGACCAAAGTCCTATCCTAGATAGTACTCATGGGTGGCTAATGACCTCAGTTGTTTGCGCCGCAATAAGTTACTCATGGTTTATTGAAATATTTATTTAACCAATAACACATTTTTCAGTCTCAATTTTTTCATTTGTAAATTTACGTTTGCAATTTTTAATTCGAATCCATGTGTTTCTCGTAATTGATCAGGTGGAATTTTCTTGCGCAAATCGTGCACTGGAATTGCGGCTCTTGGTCGCACTTGTACTGTATGTGACGATTTAAAAGTGATCTGTGTTTGAATGTCTTCTTGCAGTAGTTATATTTAAGTCTGGATGCATCTAAAAAAATCATCAAGCTCAACGAGTACTATCCTTTCTGGATAGTACTCGTTAGTACTCGCAGATTGTTTCAACCAAAGTCATAATCGATAACGTTGGTGAGAATGTTGCTGAATATTTTGAAACTAAGAGAAACTTGTTGTTATTTTTAGTACACAGTTCAGTAAATGCTGTTTAATATACATCAAATATGGTAAAAAGAGAAAGAAATATGTTTTATAGTACTTTGTAACAAATAAGCAGCATATGTTGTAAAATATAAATCACATTATGAGATAGAGAGAGTGAGAGAGAGAGAGAGAGAGTATGAAATAGAGGAAAACAAGAAGGAATAGGAAGCGAAAGAGAAAACTGTATCTTTTTATTTTATTTACACAGTGAAGTTTTTAAAATCACAATATTTTCTAATCATAATGTTTTTAAAATCAAATATCTTTTTAGATAGTTCATAAAGGTTAATCACAGTTAAGAATACTTACGTTGATTATGACAGCTTTTATATGTATGCACCACAAAAATATAGACAAAAAAACTAAGGTTCTATATTATATATTTATTTTTGATTCTTAAGGCGAAAACTTTTCGTCTTGTCAACAATGTTATTTCATTTGCATATGAATTCTGCCGATGTGGGCCTTCATGTTCGATCTATGGTGGAACTTTTTATTACACGCAGGACACTCGAATTTTGGCTCTTGGCCGCACTCGTACCGTAGATGGCGACTTAAAATGTTCTTATGTTTGTATGTCCTCGAGCAGTTACTGCATTCATATCTGGATGGATCTGAAAATATTTTTCGACTGAAATGGTTTTAATTTGGTTTGGATATTAATAAACTGAAGAGAGTAGGAATGAAAAAATACAAAAGAAGATGAAAATAGAAAAGGAAAAAGAAGATGAGTAAATAATATAAGAAAAATTAGGAAAGGAAGTGACAGAAGTAGATGAATGCAGGTAGAAATAGGAATGTGAGTAAAATTCTTGAATATCATTTCGAAAAGATAATGACAAAACTTAAATGAGGAGATTCTTCTAAAAAAAGTTGTTAAAAATAAACTATTATAGTTTTTAATTAAAGTGAGATTAGAATAAATCAACAAAAACATGATGTGAAACAGAAATGTAAAAGAGAGGAAGTAATTAACTCAGATTTAACAAAAAAATGTAAACATACGAGACGATGAATTTAAATCAATGATGAAAGAAATAAAGAAAGAAGAAGACAGAATGTTCTTCCTTATTTAATTTCCCTATTAGTTGTACTATTCTTCTATTCCGTTCATCCTGAAGACTAGGATAGCAAAATGTAGGTAGAATAGAATAGAGGAGAATAAAAAATATTAGTGTTAGCATTAAATTATTGTTTCCCTGTAAACAACAGCTACGAACTATATTTTAGATATTTCATAAAGATTAATCCCAGTTAATTTAGAATACTTACGTCGGTAATTGCAGCTTTAAAGTATTATATTTTTATGCACAACAAAAAATAGACAAAAACACTAACGGGTTTTTTAAATATTTATTTACGATTTTTAAGCTAATAAGACATTTTTGTTTAGTTATACACTTGTCAACAATGTTATTTCATTTGTATATGATTCGTAATTTTATTTTTGGATGGACCCTTCCGATGTGAGTACTTAAGTTAGATTTTTGGTGGAATTTCTTGCCACAGGTAACGCACTTAAATTGCGGTTCTTGTTTACACTCGTAACGGAGATGGGAGGTCAAATAGCTTTTGTGCTTATAGGTCCTCGAACAGTTGGGGCAACAGTGTCTGGTTATATCTAAAATAAAATGCTCTTATGAGTATGACAACTTTAGAGTATTAATTAACTCAGATATAACAAAAAAAAATGTAAACATACGAGACGATGAATTTAAATGAATGATGAAAGAAATAAAAAAAGAAGAAGACAGAATGATCCTCCTTAATTAATTTCCCTATTAGTTGTACTATTCTTCTATTTCGTTCATCATGAAGACTAGAATAGCAAAATCTAGGTAGAATAGAATAGAGGAGAATAAAAAATATTAGTGTTAGCATTACATTATTGTTTAGTTAATTTAAAATACGTCGGTTATGGCAGCTTTAGAGTATTATATTTTTATGCACAACAAAAAATAGACAAAAACTCTAACGGGTTTTTTAAATATTTATTTACGATTCTTAATCTAATTAGTTATACACTTGTCAACAATGTTATTTCATTTGCATATGATGTATACCGATGTGGGTTTTCATTGTCCATTCATCTTGGAACTTATCACACGTACGATTCGTAATTTTATTTTTGGATGGACCCTTCTGATGTGAGTACTTAAGTTAGATTTTTGATGGAATTTTTTGCCACAGGTAACGCACTTAAATTGCGGTTCTTGTTTACACTCGTAACGGAGATGGGAGGTCAAATAGTTTTTGTGCTTATAGGTCCTCGAACAGTTGGGGCAACAGTGTCTGGTTATGTCTAAAATAAAATGCTCTTATGAGTTTGACAGCTTTAGAGTATTATATTTTTATGCAAATAAATGTGCTTATGTTTGTATGTCCTCGAGCAGTTCTTGCATACACATCTGGTTGCATCTGAAAATATATTTCGATTGAAGTGGTTTTAATTTGGTTTGGATATTTAAAAACTAAAGAGAGTAGGAATGAAAAAATAAAAAAGACAGTTACTAATAGTTAATATATTACAAGAATGATAAAACTTAAGGAGAAGATTCATTAAAAAAAATGTTAAAAATAAACTAATATAGTTTTAATTAAAGTGAGATTAGAATAAATCTATAAAAAATGAAGTGAAATAGAAAAGTAAAAGACATATAATAAAAAAAAACGTTAAAGGGTCGAGAATTATAAATAAATGGCGAAAGAAGAAAAAGACAAAATAATCTTCCTTAGATTATATTCCTAATAGTTTCTCTATTCTTCTATTCCATTCACCCTGAAGACTAAAACAGCAAAATGTAGATAGAATAGAATAGTAGACAACAAAAAATATTAGCATTAGCATTAAATTATTGTTTCCCTGTAAACAATAGCTACGGACCAGTTTTAACCTATTAGGGTCTCGTCCGCGCAACGCAGTAATTGCAGATAGTGTAACTGAATGATACTATTAAGGTAACATCTATTGTTTTAATGTTAGATAGTGTTTCATACTGCAAGAAAAAGAATGACGATTAACGAATATTTAAGGTCGAAAGACCACAGGTTTATAGCCAATTTAGCTCCCAATAAAATGAAAAGGATACCATTGAAATGTATATGATTTTTTTTACTTTGAAGTTACACTTATGTACGAAGCCTATATTCTGAAGCCCTTTTAATGAGCATCTGTCGTGGAATAATGTTGTAATACCTTACATTCTATTAAGTATTCGAAGTGGCGTCAACTAGAATTAAAACATAATATTTTGGCAATATTACACAATTCTTAGAAACATATGCATTAATAAAAGGAAATTAAAGAAAAAGGGATATTATACAGATTTGATGGCACCTAACAGAAGACGCTGATGATAATTACATTCGCACTTTAACAGCCGTACTAAATAATAGTCGCGAATTAATTCGAGTTTGAGTTTCAATCCTTTATCTCGGATTAATTTTAAAAATATTCTTCCATTCAATTATCCCGCTCGACGGAAGATTAATTCTAGATTATTCGCGATCATTCAAAAAAGTGTTATTATAAAGAGGTGTTCAGTTTTAATTGCTGGACTACGAACTTTTGATTCATCTATCACTTGATGAAACATATTGTAGCGAATTTGGTTGATTGAGTTACTTGAAGATATTAATAACTTTGATTAAAACACTTAGAACCTTTCTTCAATATTTTATTTTTATCCAGACACTTTGTGTCCGAAATGTACATCTGGATAAAAATAAAATATTGAAGAAAGGTTCTAAGTGTTTTAATCAAAGATATTGTAGCGATTGGGTAAATATGTAATTAATTTCACTTGGTTTTATTTGTTTCACAATTTTTATTTATTTCACTTCCCTAACTAGTTTCGATCATTCTCAAAGGGTTTTACAAGGATTACTAAAATCTAAGAAAATATTGCTCGCTTATGACACAAAAATGCGAGCGCGTGAAGTCTTAAAGAAACGTGAAAGTATAAAGCAGAAATACCCTGATATTAAAGTTAAAGCTGATCTAACTAAATGTGTGATGAATTAGAGCGCCGTAAAAAGGAGGGTGAAACCGATTTATTTATAAAATTCATTAACAACCGGCCAACAATACTTAAAAATATTGTTAACACGGAAATCAAACAAAAAAACTAAATATTTTCTATGAAAACGTGGGTGGTATTAAGACGAAATTACAGGATCTTATGCAATTTGTAAATGGTTCATTTTATAACATAATTATACTTGTAGAAACTTGGCTAGATGAAACAGTAACGAATGCTGAACTTCACTTTAAAAATTATACTGTGTATAGACATGACAGATCGAATAAAACTAGTATTAAAATCAGAGGTGGCGGTGTGCTTATAGCTATTAAAAATAATTTAAAATCTCATCTAATCTCAATTAGCGATTCTGGTGTTGAGCAAGTATTTGCAAACGTGTGTGACAAATTGATCATTAGAGCCGTTTATATACCACCATCGTCTAATGAAACAAAATATATTGAACATTGTGATGCTGTTGATAGTTTAATGGAATTGAATAATGACAAAAAAATTATTATTTGTGGGGATTATAATATGCCAAATGCAAAATGGTCAAACGATCCAGATCTTATAGCTGATCCTCATAATACGTGTAATTATGCTGAAATTATGAGCGAGTGCTTCAGTTTTCATGACATCCGTCAGGTAAATTCTATTCCTAACACACGGGGAATATTCTTAGACTTATTTTTTTCTAATGCGGTAATAACAACTTCCTACGCTACTGACGTTTGGTGTAGACAGACACAGCATCATATACCTTATGAAATAACAATGAAATTAATTGATGATAATAAGGAAATGGATACTAGCATTTTAATTTCAAAAATGGGAATTATAGCGCAATGAATGAGGCATTAAGTAATATTAACTGGCAAGCTCTTTTCGATGAGGATATCGAACGATCCTGTGCAATGTTTTATGATATTCTTCATGATTTAATCAAAAAATGTATTCCTTTACGACATAACAGACCTAAAAAATATCCAAAATAGTTTGATTCAGCCCTTATAAAGTTGACACATGATAAAAAGAATGCCCATAAGATATATAAAGAGAGTAGTCAACCAGCCGATTATGAAAGATTTTCTTGTTTAAGAAAAAAATGTAATGATCTGAATAAATCTCTAAATGTGGATTATTTAAAGCTGGTGTTTCAATTAATGGAGAATCTTAAGATTAGTTGTGTTGCTGGCCCAGACGGTATTCCACCCTACTTTATTAAACAGTGTTTATATTCTTTATGTACTCCAATTACACTTTTATTTAAATGCTCACTTAGAACAGGCGTGGTTCCATCATTGTGGAAAAATTGTTACGTAACACCATTGTATAAATCTGGGAATCACTATTCCGAAAATGCTTGATGCATTGGTGGCAGAACAGATCAAATGGGCTTGTAAAAATATTATTGGAAATGATCAACATGGCTTCTGTAAAGGGCGATCCACATCGACGAATCCTGTTTTATTTGTAACCTATGTTATAGACGCTTTTGAGAATGGGTTGCAGGTTGATACAATATATACAGATTTTACTAAAGCTTTTGACCGAGTCAATCATAACATTCTTATTGCAAAACTAACATCAATGGGATTTGGTGCATTAGTAATCAAGTGGCTCAAAAGTTTTATTAGTGGTCGCAGTAAATGTGTCAGAGTAGGTCCAAATATTTCAGGAGCCGTCGATGTGATATCAGGGGTTCCGCAAGGATCTCACTGTGATCCTACCCTTTTTAATTTATTTTTAAATGATATTATTAGTACGTTAAACCAGAGTCGTTGCCTACTTTTTGCAGATGATTTGAAGATATTTTGTAATATTAATTCTGTAGATGACTGCGTTCGGTTGCAGGAGGACATTAATAATGTAGCCCGTTGGTGTGAATGTAATAAACTTTATTTAAATATAAGTAAATGTTCAAAAATGACATTTTCCCGCAATCGATGCGTAATCAATTACGATTATTTTATTGATAATAATAAATTAGTAGAAGTCAATATAATAAAGGATTTGGGAGTGTTTCTTGACAATAAATTAACATTTAATATACATATAACGAATTTAGTTTCTAAAGTTATGAAATTGCTGGGATTTGTAAATAGGTTCTCACAAAAATTTTCGGCAGAGAAGGTCAGAATGTTGTACATTACACTTATTAGACCACAACTTGAATACGCTTCGATTGTATGGTCACCACATTATATCACCCAGGTAAATAAATTAGAACGTGTGCAAGGACGATTTTTAAAAATTATGAAGTCTAGATCTGGAATAGAAGTATCAGAGTCTCGATTGCTTAGACATATTTTTTATTTACCCAGTCTTAATATTAGAAGAAATGTAGCAGACCTATGTTTTCTTTTCAGAGTATGTAATTGTAGTATAAATTGTAGTGACCTTTTGTATAATATAAATTTCAATGCTATTCCACCGCATTTACAACGACATTTAATGACTTTTAGGTTAAATCACCATAAAACAAACTATGGACTAAATAGTCCTTTGTGTCGTTCGATGCGTACTTTCAATTCTATGGCTAATAAGAATATAAATATTTTTGGTGGATCCTTCTACATATTTAAGAAAATTGTAACTTTTTCGTTGTTGAATACCATGGAATATTGAATTTGATTTATTATGTTTTATTATTGGTGTATTAACTTGTATATTATTTTAGTTTTTATTTTGGTAAATTAATTGTTATTATTTTGAATGAATTGTATCCGGCATGTATATTTATTGTTTATGTTTGATTAATATTTTTGTATTAATATTTGTAAATGGTGATTACCGTATAAGTAAATAAAATAAATAAAATTAAAAAAATAAAAATAAAAATAAAATATATATCTAATTTAAGCCTATTTCGGGACAGACGCAATAAATGTATTTAGCAACAGGGAGTTTGGAATTTCCAAATTATGTTATATATGTTGGAGGCTTCTACTTCGTTATACATTTTTGTAAGTTGAATAAAACACGATAACTTTGTTTGTATAAGTCACAATAAAAAGTTTCCAAATTATCATTAGTAACGATTTTGCTGGAGAGTACATAAAATTTCTCATTGATGTGGCGGGGCAGCACGTAAATATTAATAAATTTTATAACTTTATAACTATGCACGATTTCCAACTGGTTTTGGTTGTATTGATTGCACTCATATCTGTCTAAGTAGCCCTGGGGGTGAGAACGCAGAAGTGTATCGTAACCGAAAAGGATACATTTCACTAAATGTGCAGGTAAAATATTGTACATATTATTATTTGTTTGTGATTAAAACATAGTGAATTTTTCAATTCAGTGTAAGTATGGATTACCACGTAGTAACGGTCGTAACCATTCTCTTTATATTGTAGTTAATATAAAGAACTTGTTGCATTGGTGTTTGTTTTAGGCAGTTTGTGGTTTATCAATGAAAATATTAGATATCGTAGTAAGACATCCAGGATCTCACCACGATAGTGTAATATTCCGAAATGCCGTTCGTATTAAATTTGAACGACATGAAGTCACTGAAATTTTAATAGGAGACAGTGGATACCCATGCAAACCTTACCTTTTAACTCCAATTTTACTACCAGGAACTTCCTATGAATCATTTTTAACAAATTTAAATCTTTAATCCGTGGTGATTTAGGGCAGGGTGATGATGGCTATGGGTTTTTCTTCAGTTGGATCAGTTTGGAGTATATTACTGGTCTTGTTGGTGATCTATGTCCGGTTTGAAATTGTTCTGGATGAGGGCTTTCTAAAGTGTGTCCAATTTCTGTTTCTTGTTTTCCTCGTCTGTTAGTCTGACTGATCTTGTTACTAGGGTTTTGGCAACGGAATATATCTGTGTTGGATGGTGGTGTGATGCAGCATTTAGGTATCAATTGGTGTGAATGTTCTTCCTGTAAATGGTGTAGCTGAGGCTGCCGTACGGTCGTTTTTTAGTAAAATGTCCAAGAAGGGTAGTTTACCATCGACTTCTGTTTCCGTACGTGGATGGATGCTGTTTAGGTGGCTTAGGAATTGGTATAAATTTTCGCGGCCATGTGATCATATGACGTATCTGAGCCACAATTTCGACTTTGAGGCGACAGCACTACGGACCCATATGTTAAAACCGAAATTGTGGCTCAGATATGTGGATGAAGGAATTACTGGCAGGGAGAAGGGGATTAATGGAACCTATATAAATACAGCAACGATCGGAGCAGTAATTCCATAATATATCAGATGATGATGGTAGCGTGACCATTGAAATGTCGTATGGCCGAAATACCAACTATGCGGACATATACCAGAAAACCACATATCACACCCACGAAAATCTCAAACTGAACATATTTATATAGGTAGGTATATATATAATAGTTTCTGTTCGTGTTTGGATGATAAATTGGGGTAAATTTTGAACGGAAAGCGGAAAAGGAAATTTATGACGGAAACTCTGGGATGGTAATTGGAGAATGTATGTATAAATTGGATTAAGTCCTTTCATGTCCGTTTTTGCGTTCATGGTATTTGGTACACCGTTTATGTGATACATTTTCATGAACAATCTGTATTTTTAATTGTTTTTCTTTCTCCAGGACTTCCACTGCATTATAATTATTTTTTTGCTTGGTATTGAGCGCAAGGTTTGCTAGTTGCTTGCCTTTTTTGGTTACGATGAAGAACTTAAAACCGCGTAGTTATTATCTTATTATTGAATTTGCTACCAACATAACCGTCAGGGAACTTCATCTGGCTTCACCCAATATTGTCAATGTCATTTAACTTTGAATTTAATGATGTGGTGCATTTATCAAATGGCAACAAGAATCAAAGTTTTATTGGGGAATAACTTGGTTAGGTTGCATTATCTTAGACACGTGTTTAATAATTGCCAGTTTTTACGCGAAAGCCAAAGAGATTCTTAGAGAAAAAGTTGTGAAACAAGAAAGACCGTCGAACAAATAAATCGAAAAATTAAATAACATTGAAAAACTAAACGGAGTTTTAGGCGAATGGAAAAGTTTGAATTTAAACTAGTGTTTCGGCAATCAAGAAAGCTTCTCCAAATTTATATTAACAGACATGATGGTCGATAGCGATAAAGAACTTAGAATAAGTAGAAATTCTGTCTGATATCGATAACCAATGCATTAATTGATGTCAGCAATCAAATTGACATGTGAATATAGATAATAATCAAAACTTCGATCTGAAAAACGCTTATTAATATAATGTGAGATTTTAATAAATTATTAACCCTTTCTTAGGTTTTAATATAAATTTTTTGATAAGCTCAAAGTTTAATTCAGTCTACTTCGAATATTCAGCGTAAACATAGGATGTATCCTTGCAATTACTGCGAATCAACCTTGGCTCTGGTTTGCAATAGGGCGAAATAGAAGATGTTCCAACCTCAAGTAGTACCAGTTCATTCACATCATCCAGAGCAGATCCACTACTGTCACCGAAAGCGTATCACCTTAACAGCTAGAACATACCCTACCAGCTAAAGTGTTTGTCAGAGGAAATTTGCTACACCGCTCCTCCCATTAGGGTATTTAAGAACACAGCAACACCTACAAGCCGGAGTTTTGGATCTGAGTGGTGGAATTAATAGGTTAGTCTCAGCCATCAGAGATAGTGTAGAGTGTAGTGTGTGCTACGCCACATTCCACTCTGGCTGTTTCGAGATTAACTAAATCAAGAAAATCTCATATTGATAACATAATTACTAACATCGATGAAGGTTGTCATACAAGTGTTTTCGAAACACATATGTCTGATCATCTAGCTGGAGTGCAGTTGAACCAAATCGCAATAATGTACATTTCGAAAAAAAGAAGATTATTTACTAACGTTGTAGACAATCTTGAAAATGCCCACATATTCCACTCTGGCTGTTTCGACAAAGGGAAGCGAGATACGCGAACAAATCATGTGTGCTCCATGGACATTTTGGATGGCGCCACGGTGAATAAGCAGTTGGAAGTCCAATATCTGAAGTAGCAAATTGCATATTTAGAGAATATGAACTGTAAGCTTAATATGAATAATGAAACATTAATAGTAAATAATAAATACCTGTTAGGGAGGTTACAAATTTTGGAACAAAAACTAACCGAAAATAATCTCAAGAAACCAACCGAAATTAAACCGGAAAATAAAGGATACTCAACACTAATTGACGCTAATAAATCAGAGATGGAGCTAACACACATTTCAACTTTAAAAACAAATCCAATAAATAGAGGTTCTCAAAAATAGCAAATGAATAGAAAAAACCTAAACAAACAAGATCTTCGAAACACTAATTTCAATAATACACCTGAACGAAATCAAAACAATGAAGAAAACAACAAATATTATGAATGTATATAAATATTTAGACCATTTTGTTAGCACATTGAATAAAGGTAATAAACAACAAACATTAAACATTAATTACAAGAGACACTAAAAATATAAACGCGGTAAATAAAAACAACAAAGTGAATCACGAAAATTGGCAACGAGTTACAAGCAGAATGGGAAAACGAAAGGCACATCCAATTACAATGGGGACAGGGGGAAAAAACAACAAGACTGTCAGCCACTCCCAGATTAATATGGTACTTTTGAGGGAGAGCAAGTCTTCATACAACGATAGCAGACGTTGAGTCTCATATAAGAGTAAATATATGGCCGACAGGTTACTTACAAGTAACATAAGTTAAAATAAAAAAATGAAGATGAACTTGCTTATAAAATTGGAATTGAAAAACAATACGAAGATAAAATAAAAGTACCACTCCACTGGCCAGCGGACTTAGTTACAATACTATTCTTTTTTTGCGGAACGCAAAAAAAAACTAATACCTACTTAAATACAATCAATAGTAATGCAATCCCAGAAAAACGTAAAGTAGCAATAATATATTTAAACATTAGATCTGTACCACCCTCGAAAAAATTCCCAAAAAATTATATTAAATTATTGAAAGTCGGCAGACCGTTCAAAATATACTGAATATACTGAAGTTCTAAAAATCTACCAAACAAGCTGAGAAAAATATTCTTTAAGAAAATTATTGAAAGATGAAATGAAAGATACTGGAAACTACAAAAAATGAAGACAATTTTAGAACTTTAAGAAAATTCCTGAAAAATCAGATAAAAAACCATCAAACAATTTAATTAAATTTACTGAGCAAAGATTATTAAGAAAAATTCAATAAGTCTCTAGAATAATTCTTTAAAATGTGATGAAAGTGGCCGAAAAATTCTAGAAATCTACAAAAAAATCTAAAGAAAGTTTTATAACTATGAAAATTCTTGAAGGATGGAATGCAAGATACTGGAAAGTTCTAGAAATATATAAAAAACAAACTGATAAACCCTAGAACATTCTAGGAAAATTCTTGATAAACTGAAGAAACTTTCTAAAAAAATCTAGAAATCTACATAATTCAAGAATCCTTTAGAAAAGTTCTTCAAAAATGTGATGAAAGTTGTTAAGAAGTAAAAAATATTGAGGAAAATTCTAGAGGCCCATAAGAAAATTCTTGAAAAATGGAATGAAAAAAAGGTTCTACAAACCAACAAAAATAAATGAAGAAAATTATAGAAGTCTAAGAAAATTCCTGAAAATCTGAATTAAACCTTCTGGAAAATTCTAGAAATGTACAAAAAAAAACAAGAAAATATTTGAACTGATAAAATTTAATAAAGTTACTAAAATTATTATTATTTTATCTATACACTTATTTTAATATGTTGTAGTGTTACTAAATTCTATTTTTTTATTTATACAATTTTTATTCTATTTATTAACTATTTTATTATTTTATCTATACATATATTTTAAAATGTTGTAATCTTTATTTTAATACTATTTTATTTATACGTTTCATTTTCTATTAGTTTTATTTTATTGTTATACGATTTTGTTAATAATTAATCAAGTAATTATTTCATGTATTAATATATTTATAAAACCATTTAATTTGTGTATCTGACGTGTGTAAACTTTATGTATAAACACTAATAAACATTATTATTATTATTATTATTAAAAATATCTAAAATCTACAAAAAAAAATTGAGGAAAATTCTACAGGCACATGGAAAATTAAAGAGATACTCGAAGGTTTTACAAAAAAAAAAAACTGAAGAAAATTCTAGAACCCTCTTGGAAAATTCCTGAAAAACTGATTGACACTTTCTAAAAAAAAATCTAGATATCTACAAAATTCAAGAACCCTTTAGAATAATTCTTCAAAAATATGATTAAAGTTGCTGAAAACTTTTGAAGCCTACAAAAAATTATTGAAAAAATTCTAAAGTCGGATAAAAATTTTTTTGAAAAATGGAATGAAGAAAAGTTTTAGAAACCTACAAAAAAACTGGAGAAAATTCTAGAAGTTTCCAAGAAAATTCCTGAAAAACTAAATTTAATTCCTGAATTAAACCTTCTGAAAAATTCTAGAAATCTACAAAAAAAAAACAGGAAAACATTTGAACTGAAAAAATTTAATAAAAGTTACTACAAATATCTAAAATCTACAAACAAATTGAGGAAAATTCTAGAGGCACATAGGAAATTAAAAAAAATGAAATGAAAAACTAGAAAGTTTTACAAAAAAGAACTGAAGAAAATTCTAGAACTTTAGAAAATATCTAAAATATTGAATTAAACTTTCTAAAAATTCTGGAAATTTACAAAACTCAAAAATGTTTTAGAATTTTTTTTCAAAAATGCAATGAATGTTGCTGAGAAGTTCTAAAAATTTTCAAAAATCAAAATTCTAGAGGCTCATAAAAAAATTCTTGAAAAATGGAATTAAAAAGAAGTTCTACAAACCTAAAAACAACTAAAGAAAATTTTAGAAGTCTCTAGGAAATTCTTGAAAAACTGAATGGAACTTTCTAAAAAATTCTAGAAATCTACAAAAATAAAGTTACCAAAACCATCTAAAAATCTACAAAAAAACATTCTAGAGACAAATATGGAAATTCTTAAAAAATGGAAAGAAAGTTACTGGAAACTTCTAGAAATATTAAATGAAAATAATTTTTAAGTTTTTATACCACTATTTATTGTATAATATACACAAACAAAGTTTACAATATATTATCAATTTTGACACAACTATAGTTTCGACCTTTGCAGGTCATTATCAAGTGTTGATAATGACCTGCAAAGGTCGAAACTATAGTTGTGTCAAAATTGATAATATATTGTAAACTTTGTTTGTGTATATTATACAATAAATAGTGGTATAAAAACTTAAAAATTATTTTCATTTAACCTTTTTTAAAATGAACTACCACATAGTAACGGTCGCTACCATCATTTCATTCTAGAAATATATAAAAAAAACTGAGAAAATTTTAGAACTCTCTAGGAAAATTCCTGAAAAACTGATTGACACATTCTAAAAAAAAATCTAGATATCTACAAAATTGAAGAACCCTTTAGAATAATTCTTCAAAAATATGATGATAGTTGCTGAAAATTCTACAAAAAATTATTGAGTCTGATAAGAAAATTTTTCAAAAAGGAATGAAGAAATGTTTTAGAAACCTACAAGAAAATGAAGAAAATTCTAGAAGTCTCCAAGAAAATTAAGTTTAATTAAATTTTCTGAAGCATTTTTTTTTTGATTAAAACAAAAATTCGGCCTATAGAGGGTTAAGAATAAATTAAACCAATTTTTGATAGATAAGGAAATCTACAATTTAACAGAATTTTGCAATTGCATTCTATTTAATTTCCTTATACTCCTTCAATTTTGCCTTAATTTAAATTATTTTTATAGTGTTTAGTTTTGAATTACTTATATATTAATTTAGCTAAGTGTTTATTAGTTTAGATATTAGTTTCTTTATATATGTTATTATTTTTTTAAAAGTTTTATTACTTTTTAATGACGTGTTAATTTTAGGATAGTGTACATTAATTTGATGTATGTTCAATGAACTAAAAAAATTTAATTATTATTAAAATTAAAATCATAATCGATACCCTTGGTTACTATGAGAAGTGAATGTTTTGAAACTTAGAGGAACATTTTGCAATTTCGTAGTACTTAGAAATGAGTGCTCAGCAAATGTTGTTTAATATAAATCAAATCTTAAGGTAAAAGGAAAAAATAAAAAATGTAGTACGCAGGAAATATCGTTTAATAAAAATCACATCATAAGATAGAGAGAAAAGGCTTGAAATAGAGAAATATAGGAAGATATTTTATTTAGACAGAGAAAAATAAAAGTAGCAGATAAAGAGGAACAAAGAATGGAAAGGGGTGACAAAGAGCTAAAGAAAGAAAGAAATGAGTAGCTGTTATTGTCATGTCTACTGTCCTTGCTCGTTTCCTCCTTTTCTACCTAAATGATTTTATACTAGGAAATTAAAATATTTAATTTTCCAATAATACAAAACAATTAATTAAAAATTCATATTAAAAATATCCCGTTTTAAGTTTTGAATGAACACCTCTGATGTGACTAATAAGGTTAGATTTTTGATGGAATTTTCTGCCACAGGCATCGCACTGAAATTGCGGTTCTTGTTCACACTCGTAACGCAGATGATTGACCAAATGGTGTTTGTGCTTATAGGTCCTCGGACAGTTGGGGCAATAGTGTCTGGTTATATCTAAAAGAAAATGCTCTTAAGTTAATATAGAATACTTATGTTGGTTATGGTAGCTTTAGAATATTATATTTTTATGTACAACAAAAACAAAGCACGTTTTTATAAAATATTTATTTACGATTGTTAAGCTAATAAACATTTTTGTTTCGTTCTGAACTTGTCAACAACGTTATTTTGTTTGCATATGGATTCTACCGGTGATTTATGCTAGATTTTTTTATTACGCGTAGGATTTGCAATTTCATTTTTGAATGGACCCTTCTGATGTGACCAATTAAGCTATATTTTCGATGGAATTTTCTGCCGCAGCTAACGCACTTGAATTGCGGTTCTTGTTTACACTCGTAACGGAGATGGTTGACCAAATGGTGTTTGTGCTTATAGGACCTCGGACAGTTGGGGCAACAGTGTCTGGTCATGTCTAAAAGAAAATGCTCTTATGAGTACAGGAGCTTTAGAGTGTTATATTTTTAAGCACCACAAAAAAAAATGGGCAAAAACACTATAAAACATTTATTTACGATTCTTTAGCTAATTAACATTTTTGTTTCGTTCTACACATGTCACCAATTTGCTTTCATTTTCAATTTATGTTGGAACTTTTTATTACACGTAGGATTCGTAATTTTACTTTTGAATGAACCCTTTTGAAGTGACCAATTAAGTTGGATTTTCGGTGGAATTTTCTGCCACAGTTATCACACTGAAATTGCGGTTCTTGTTCACACTCGTAACGCAGATGGTTGACCAAATGGTGTTTGTGTTTATAGGTCTTCGGACAGCTGGGACAACAGTATCTGGTTATATCTAAAAGAAAATACTCTTATGAATATGGCAACTTTAGAGTATTGTATTTTTAGGTAAGTAGTACAAAAAAATAGAAAAAAACGTTTTCATAAAATATTTATTATCGATTCTTAAGCTATAAACATTTTTTTTTAGTTTTACGGTGTCAACAATGCTATTTCGTTTGCTTATGCATTCTGCCTATATGGACCTTCATGTTCGATTTATGGTGGAATTTTTTATTACACTCGGGACACGCGAATTTTGGTTCTTGTCCGCACTCGTATCGTAGATGGCGAATTAAGATGTGCTTATGTTTGTATTTCCTCGAGCAGTTATTGCATACATATCTGGGTTCATCTGAAAATATTTTGATTGAAATGGTTTTAATTTGGTTTGGATATTAATAAACTAAAAAGAGTAGGAATGAAAAATAAATAAGAAAAGAGTTACGGAAATAATGAAATAATGATGAAAATAGAAAAAGGAAAAGAAGATGAGTAGTTAATATAAGAAAAATTAGGAAAAGAAGTGACAAAATGCAGGTAGAAATAAAAATGGGGGTCAAATTGTGAAATGAGAATTATGAGTAAAAAATATCGAAGTCCGAAAGCCCACAAGGTTTATTTATAGCCAATTTGGCTCCTAATTAAATAAATATTTTATTGTATTGTATTTAATGATTTGTTTCTCTTACAATAAATAAATTTATTACAAATGTATAGATAAAAATATGTAAGTACTTATAATTTTGACGTAAGAATATCAATGCAGTGTATATGTTTTTTTTTACTTTAAATAAAGTTGCATGTATGTATAAATTGCTCCAAATCGATGGAGAAAAAACAAAAAAGAAAAAAAAGACAGTTATATTCAAAACTCGATCGAAGAAATGGAAAAAAGTCCTTATGAATATGATGCATTTAAAGTTAAAGTTCTTATATATATATATTCAGATATTAATTAATTTTCAAAATTATAAATATGGACTAGAATGAATATGTAAAAAATGCGAGAGAGTGTGAAAAAAGAATAATATTGTGCGCGAGATGGAAGGAAATGAAGTAGAGAGGTGGAAGGGATGAATTGAAACGTGATGAGAAATAATCATGAAAATGCTAGACCATTTGAAGGAAAGAATAAAACCAGGAGGGAAATGGACTAAGTGGAAGAAAAGAAAAATACGAGGGTGGATCAAATATAAACGGGAATTTATAAAAAAAAAGTATGTATGTATTATGATAAAAAAATGAATATGTTTTATTTTTCTAAATAGTCTTAGCTTTTATGTACACATTTTTCCGAGCGAAGCGGAAGTTTCTTGATGCCATTATCGAAGAATGTAGTCGGTCGTGTCTGCAGCCAATTGCTCACAATTTTTTTCCACATCTTGATCACTGTAAAAACGACGTCCTCCCAATTCGGTTTTGACTGGACCAAACATATAAAAGTCACACGGGGACAAGTGTTATAAATGTGTATGCAATATTTCCCAATTAATTTTCTCTAATTTTTCTTAGGTCAAATCACACTTGGGAAGGGCATGCCTCGTCTTTTCTGTCGATAAGCCAGTTTGGTTTAATTAAGAAGATTTCAGTTCGTTTAATATACTGTGATAACCATGGATGTCTCCAGATTTTGTTTTAAAATTCTTAGATCGTAGCATGCTGAGTTTAATTAATTGATTAAATTAATTTAATCTACTAATTGTTCACAATGACAATAACAACTTAAATGACTATCGAATAGAAACAGAGAAAGGTAAACATACCAAGAAATATATGCTCATACAGTTAGTCTATTTATATCTGGATATTTTTACTTAATTCACTACATTAGTTATAAAATTAGGATTTAAATGAAAACATTAAAATATAGATTGTAGGTGTCAGAAAGTGGTTGATTAAAAGTGAGATTAAACGAGATAAAAGAATAAGAAGAAAACATAAGAAAAAAGAACCATCTAACTGGGAGGTGCACAGAGAGAGAGAGAGAGAGAGAGAGAGAAAAATAGAATACTAAGACCGAGATTGTAGATGGGAGAGAAATAAAAGAAGGGAAAGATATGAAATGCAAAAAATGATAAATGGAAGAAAAATAATTATAGGAAAGAGATATAAACGGGGAGACAGATGAAGAAGAATAATAGTAGAAATTAAGATAACGTTTTCCTTCTTTTTTTGCCTTACTGTCTTTCTTTTTCTCTTGCTTCTTTTCCTTCCTTTAAAATCATTAACAGATTAAGAGAAATCGTGAAGGTAGAAACTTGGCGTGGAAATAAGAGCAGCAACAAGACAGAAAAAGCCAAATAATAGAGGAAAAGGAGTGTAATAAGAGAAATAGGGAACGAAAAAAATTAAAAAAGGTTGGAAAACAGCTAGAAGGTGAAGTAACCGATGTAAAGAAGAAAAAGTGAAAGTGGAAAGAGGATTCTAAAAATGGCTAAAGATAGATATAGCTAAAACAGAGATTGTAAATGTGAAAAACAGATATAAAAATATAAGTAAAGCGAAGAAGTAGAACTAGTAAGAGAAGATCAGAAAAACACATGATTTGAAGGGAAATGATAGAAGAAACGTGGTTAAAGGAGCAAATGTGTGTAAGAATTAGATATAATGAGAAAAAGAAATGTAGATTAAGAAAAAAAGAAATAGATGTCAATAGAAAAATTGATAAAAGTGAGGAAGAAAAGAAAGAGAAGATAGGAAGAAAGATTGAGGAAGAGATAGAAATGTAGAAGAAAACGTAAATGATATACAGAAGGAAGAAACATGGAAGAGACTTTCTCTGTCTCTAGAGTACAGATTGACATAGATTAAAACAGATGAGACAAAGATGAAAAGGTTTAAAAATAATAAAAGGATATATGAAAATAACATAAGGCAGACAGGGAGAACGAAGAATAGAAGTAGAAAAAAATAGTAGAAAGAGAAAAAATAATTTATTTTACAGAAAAATAATATAGAAAGCAAAAACGTAGAGAAATAAAAAAGTTTTTATTGAAATAAAATGATTATTAAGAGAGAAAAATAATATAATCGAAGGAAAGAGTAAGTGAGCAAAAAATTAAAAAAAAACTTGATAGAAGAAAGAGAAATCGATTTAGAGAAGGATGAAGAATGTGAAAGACAAAGAAATATGAGTACAGATTGACATTGACTAAAACAGAGATTATGGATAAAGAGAAAGGTAGAAGAAAAAGTCAACGATACAGAGAACGAAGAAGAATGGAAGAGATAGAGAAAGAGAAGTGCAGAAAGACATAGCTTACAACTGAGATTGCGGGTATGAGATAAAAAAAACATATAAAAAGAAAAACTTGATAAATGAAAACAATATAAGGAAGACAAGGAGAATATAGAATAAAAGTAGCAATCGAGAATGAGTTTAGAAAAAAATAATGCAGAAAGTATAAACGTGGAGGAAACGGAAAATTTGTATTGATGTAAAAGGTACAATAAGGAAGAAAAATAAAAGAATAGAGGAAAATAATAGCAAGAACATCCATCAATCACTCTTCATCAATTCATTAGCTCGCATCATCCGAACAGTTAAGCTAGACAGTAATTTATCTTTGTTTTCTACATAAATTAGATTCAAGACAAGGAAGGAAGACCGAAGGTCGATAGCCCAAATGGACGGACTACCCCTTATTTTATATTTAAAATGTATTGGTTATAAATGTATTTTTGTTTGTCCAAATAAAGATGTTGTTCCCTCTTTAATAGCAAGAAGAGTAGAAAAAAACTGATACTATAGTGAGAAGGAGGACAAAAATGGTAAAGGAGAGAAAAAATGAAGAAATGGGAAAGAAGAAACCAGAGAGAAAAACACTTCATTTCACAAGAAATGAAAAAATTGTTAAAGAAAAATGGATAATAAGAAAGGAAAACAATAGTAAGGAGAGATAGAGAGAGCAATTTAAAAACTGGATAAAAGTAGAGTAGAAGAAATAGAACCTGATATAGAAGAGGTGAAAGAATGGGTTAGACCAAAAAAGAAGAGTACATGCTGGCCTAGACTAAAACAGGGATTTTAGATAAAGGGGAAAAATATATAAAAAAGAAATGAGAATAAATTAAAACAATATACGGAAGACTAATAGAACGAATAATAGAAGTAGATATCAAGATAAAAGATAGAGAGAGACATATAATTATTGTACAGGAAACTGAAGTTAAAAGCATAAGTAAAAGGGACAATAAGAGAGAAAATAAGAGAATCGAGGAAAAAAATAGCAAGAAGAGTAGAAGAAACAGTAACTGAAACGGAGAAGAAGGAGGACAAAAATGGTTTAAGAAAAAGGAAAAATGAATAGATAGAAATAAATAGGAATAGATGATTTCACAGCAAAAGAAAGAAGAAATAAGTAGCAAGTGAGATAATAAATGAGAGATACAAAATCAAGTAATAACGAGAAAACGATAGTGTGTCGGGTAAGCGAGCGAAGAAAATGATAAAGGGAAAAATAGAAGATAGAGTTATCTGAACAGGAAAGGTGAATGAACGAGAGAGGTGAAGAAAGAAGCAAATAAAAGAGAACAAAAGAAAAAATTGCAGAAGGAAAATAAAGTAGAAAAGCAAATCGTGGGGTAACAATGAAAGTTTGTCTTGAAAAAATCAGTAAGGAGAGAAAGAGGGAGCACAGAAAATAAATAAATCTATAAAAGAAGAGTAGAAGAAAGAGAAGCCAATACAGAGGAAGAGAAATAATGAGAGAGGCAAAAAAGAAGAGTACATATTGGCTTTGGCTAAAACAGGGATATTTAATTAATTGCTTACTTAACCCATGGTGAAACATTTTTGAAATATCTTGATTAGAAATTAAAAAAAATATTAATAAAAATATATAAGTCCTTTTGTCATTGTAGAAAATTAACTAATAATTAGAAAATACACGAAAATATTTGTATTATTTTGTTGTAGATTTTACGAAATATTTTCGTGTTTTTTCTAATTATTAGAAAATTTATTATTTCTTCTCCGACTAGTTTCGACAATATGTCAGTATCAAGGAATAATTACTCAAATGTTTTTCTCTCGGGTTGCTTCTTTTCCATCTCTTCAATTTTTTCGTCTTTCTTAAACCGTTTTTGTTCTCTTTCTTCTTCGTATCAGTGTATCAGTTACTGTTTTGTATTCTCTATATTTATCTGAATTTCTACTTCTATTCTTTTTCTCCTATCTCATATTGTTTTTATTTATCCTCTTTTCCTTTTATATATTTTTTGTCTTTATTTATGTCAAAACGTACTCTTCTGTTTACCCCTCCAATTCTTCCGCCTTCTCTGTTTTGGTTTCTCTTTCTTCTTTAATCAATTTTATTATACTCTTCGTTCTATCTTTCTTCTCTTATTGTTTTTCTTCTCTCATTGTCCAGTTTTCAACAATAAGATAGCCCAAATATTCATAAAAAAGAACACAAATATTTAATAAAAATTTGTATTAATCCAGTTTTCTTTGGCCAAAATTTCTTTCTTCCTCCACGTGTTTCTTTTCTAATTCATTTTTCTACAGCAATTTTCTTTTTTTCTTTATTTTATTTACTTCTTTCTTCATATATCCCGTTCTTTTTCCTGTATAGGTATCTCTGTCATCTATTCTCTTTCTCGGGATTATTTATTTTATTTTGTCTCTCTCATCTTTCATCCTACTTCCTCATCCTATTTTGCATGTAAATCCATTATTTTCCTGTTTTTCTCTCTGGTTTCTTCTTTCTCATCTCATCACATCATTTTTTCCTCTTTGGGAAATTGTTGTCCTCCATCTTCTCAGTATAGTATCAGTTTCTGTTTCTCATACCAGGAAAATAATAGGAAGAAGTATTTTCCTGGTTTCTTTGATTTGTCTCTCTTATCGCCCCCTTTACTTCAACACAAACTTTTTTCTCCTCCACCTTTATGCATTTGTATGCTTTCTATTTTATTTTCCTGTATCTTGGATTCTACTTCTAGTCTTTGTTCTCATAATCTTTTTTACTCTCTACTTCATTTTCTACTGCAATTTTCACTGTTCCCTTATTTTATTTACTCAATTTCTTTTATTTTTCTCACTTATTATGCGTTTTATGTTAATAAAAACTCTCCTTCCTCCACGTTTTTGTTTTCTACTTTATTTTTTTCTGCAATTTTTTCTTTTCCTTTATTTCATTTACTTCTTTCTTCATTCCCATTCTTTTTTCTTTCGTGTATAGGTAACTATGTCTTCTATTCTTTCTCTATTCGCCTTTCTATCACCTTCGCTCACTTACTCGCCTCACTCTCATCTTCTCGTGATTATTTTTATTTTGTCTATCTCATTTTTCATCTTAATTTCACATAGCGAAACAAATTAATTTCACACGAAAAGAAAAATCAAAGGTGAATCGTAGAAGAATATGTAGGCTTCTGCGTTTAACCTGTAGGATTTGTGTAATCACGTCAAACCTCTACTAATTTACCGATACGAGTAAAATTATTTATTACTCAGGGAATAGAGATTATTTCTTTATTTAAATGTAAGGAAAATGTAAACTAACGTTTTACATTAAACCAAAAAAACTATCTAAATTATTTATTTTTCGTTTCCATGGTTTTTTGTCCGCCTCCCTGATGCCTGGAGCTCGTTGTTTGCCTGGAGCTCCTTGTTTGCCGCGCTCTCGCCTGTACATTCCTCGAGGGTACGCCACACTACCCCCCCCCCCCTTAGAAAAAGGAAGTAAAAGAGAAAACTAGGAAAGGGGAAAAGAGAAGGAAACCCCTCTAGTAGGAGTTGTTTTTTTGGTTACAGATCCATGACGTTTAAGAATAGACCGAAGAGGTATAGTAGGGAACGGAGAAAAATGTAAAGAATTTGAAGATGAAGAAACAGAAAATGTTGGTTGGAAGCTAGGTTTTAATCGGTCAACGGTAACATTTGTGATTTTGATTGTCGCTTTAAAATTTGAAACGGTCCGTCATACGCGGGTTGAAGAGGATGCTTAATACAATCCTTCCTAATAAAAACGTGTGTGCAATTACTTAAATCGGGGTGCACAAAACTTTAGCGAGAGGCTGGGCGGCTTAATGCAGGTCGTAGTATCTGCATTTTGACTCGTAAGTCATCAATAAATTTAGAGCCTGAAGGAAGGTAACCGGAAATTGAACTTGGAAACAGGAAATCGCCTGGTAAACGTAATGTTTTACCATAAACGTATTCGGCTGTTGTGGCCGAAAGTGAAGTTTTAAAAATAGTGCGTAAACCTAATAAAATTAAAGGTAGTTGTGACACCCAGTTCTTTGGATCGTTAGTCATTCGGATAAAGTCTTTAATTTGTTTATTGAGCCGCTCTACCAAACCGTTACATTGCGGATGATAGGCGGTTGTGGATTTGTGTGTAATGCCAAAAATTTTGCAAAAATGTTTCCAAACGTGAGATTGAAATTGACGTCCACGGTCAGTTAGAACCGTAGATGGTATACCGAAGCGTGAGATCCAACAATTTAAAAAAGCTTGAGAAACAGAGTCTGCAGTAATTTCGACAAGTGGTTGGACTTCAGGCCAACGCGTGAATCGATCGATGCAGACTAAAAGATATCTGTATGTGTGACAAACTGGCAAAGGGCCGATAATGTCGATGTGGATGTCAGTGAATCGGTCGTCCGGATCAGGAAACTTAGCAATCGGGGATACTGTATGACGGAAAATTTTGACTTTCTGGCACTGCAAACAGGATTTGACAAAATGTGTGATGTGGTGGTTCATCCGCGGCCATACATAGCGTGAATTTACAAGACGTTTCATTGCTCGAACGCCAAGATGAGTTAACCCGTGGAGTGACTGCAAAATGTTAAGTCGTAATTCTCCGGGAACATAAGGTCGTTTCGAAACAATGTCAACGTAAATGGGTGTGCTAGTGCCAGGCGGAGTGAACTGCTCCAGTTTCAGTGAAGTTGTGCCGTTTGTTAACAAAAATTTAAGCTCATCGTCTTCTGACTGAAATTTGGCTAGGTCCGGTAATTCTAAAATATTAATTTCGACACGCGATAACGTATCCGCGACGTCGTTTTCTTTACCGGGAACAAACCTAACGTCAGTAGTGTATTGCGCGATAAAAGTTAAATGTCTGTGCTCACGTCCTGAATAACGATCTGAAGTTGAATTTATGGCAGCAATCAATGGTTTATGGTCTGTAAAAATGATAAAATTACGACCTTCGAGATAATATTTGAATTTTTTAATTGCCAAATAAACGGCCAGTAATTCACGACCGAATGTACTGTATTTGCGTTCAGTTATTGAAAATGATTTAGAAAAGAATGCTAGCGGTCGAAGAACGCCAGATTTTTCCTTCTGCTGCAAGACCGCGCCAGCAGCGGAATCAGATGCGTCTACCATAATGCTTAATTCTGCATTTGGGTCTGGTAGGCTAAGCATAGCACAGTCGGCTAGTGCAGCCTTGACTGCTGTAAATGCCTGTAGTGTAGGTTGTGACCATACCAGGGGTTTGTTGCGTGGAGTTTGAGATGCAAGTTGGTTGAGCGGTGCAAGTATTCTTGAGCATGATTTTATAAATCTGTGGTAGAAGTTTACCATGCCAAGGAAACGTTGAAGTGATTTCTGGTCAGATGGTTGTGGAAAAGACATGATTGCATCAACCTTAATTTGTAATGGTTTAATGCCTGAACTGTTAACGCTATGACCTAAGAAATCTAATTTTGTTTCGCCGAAAATACATTTGTCGTTATTAATTTTGATTCCAAAAGTTGTTAATCGTTGAAAAATTTGTCGGAGGTGTTGTACGTGCTCATGTTCGTCTTTACTGAAGACTAAAATGTCATCCAAATGTACGAAACAAAATGGTAGCTCGCGAAGAACCGAGTCCATAAACCGTTGAAAAGTTTGTGCGGCGTTTCTCAAACCAAAACTCATCCGCGTATACTCAAACAAGCCAAATGGCGTTGTGATTGCAGTCTTCGGTATATCATTAGGGTGAATTGGAATTTGATGATAAGCTTTAATCAAATCGATTTTAGAAAAGACTTTGCAACCAAAACAGCTATACGTAAAATCATGCAATATGGGCAGAGGGTATCGGTCAGGAATTGTAACCTTGTTAAGTGCACGGTAATCTCCGCACGGTCGCCAAGAACCATCGGATTTCGATACCAAGTGCAGCGGTGATGCCCATGGGCTTGATGAGAGTCGAACAAAACCAAGTTTTAATAAGCTATCGAATTCTTGTTTGGCAATTTTGAATTTGTGTGGCGGTAAACGCCTTGGTTTGCTGAAAACAGGTGGGCCAGAAGTTTCGATGCTATGTTGCACTTGATGTTTAATTGGGTTAGTGAGGTCAAAAGAAGTGGTGAGATCGGGAAATTGATTGAGTAATTTGGAATATGTTGGATGATGATTGGATAATGAATTTATGATCGGCTGTTGCATCAGACTGGACGGTTTCCTCATTAATCGATTATTGGCAATATCAACAATTATAAAACTAACACACAGTTTATTCCTTACTTCACTTGTTTATTAATTGTTAAATGTACATTACGTTCACAAGGTGAACATTATCAATAACAAACTAGTTTGTTATTGATTATATGATACATTTCGTTCACAAGGTGAACATTATCAATAACAAATTAGTTTGTTATTGATAATGTTCACCTTGTGAACGAAATGTACATTTAACAATTAATAAACAAGTGAAGTAAGGAATAAACTGTGTGTTAGTTTTATTTACAAAACACTTCACGTAAACTCGAACCAACAATATTGATCAACAATTATGTTGAAATGCCGGAGAAAATCTGCACCAAGAATCGAGTGGTTTACGCGTGCAAGTATGAAATGCCACTGAAATGTTACATCTAAGCCGATGTTAACTGTTAGTTTAGATAATCCGAAAGTTGAAATTAAATTTCCACTTACGGTTTGCAATGTAAATTTTGGCATAGAGTTGATTCACCGCCAAAATGCTGACCTGGGCGCCAGTGTCGATAAGAAATTTAGTGCCAGAATTTGTATCGCGGATAAAAAATAGTCGACCTGACGGATGAACGGAATCGTAGGTCGACATCAAACCCGTTCTGAGCCGTTTCCCCAATCGCAAGGTTTAGTGCATTTTCGTGCATCGTCTTTAAAATTATAGTGATACCAGCACAATTTGTGGTTTGGGTCATCACGTTGTACAGAACGAGACCTGGAAGAAGAACGGTTTCGACTTGGATATTTGTTTTTAGATTGTTGCAAAATAGAGGTAGTTAAGGTGGTTAAATTTTGAGTTAATTCCGAAATTTGATTCTGTAAACTTTGCACCGTTGCTTCGAAATTGCTAAATTTCGTGTCTAATTTGGTGTTATTCGAAACTTGTTTGGAAATGCCAGTAGCACTGATGGACATAGGTGCTGAGATTTCCATCACGTGATCTGCCATTTCTGCAAGATCTGCTAATGACGTACCACGTGATGCAAACTAGGATCTTTTGCACATCAGCGGGAAGACGTTGCAAGAAAATTTCGCGTAGTAAGTTCTCATCGATTGAGGTATTCCCCAAAAGTTGCTGTAATTTACGTAGGAGTTGGGAAGGAATTTGATCTCCGAGTACCTCGTTCGATAAGAGTTTTTGTAAACGTTTCTTTTCAGAAATCATTGTCCGTTTAATAATCTCATTTTTTAGTATTTCATAAGGATCGATGGCGGGTGGTTCCATTAATAAATCCCTTACGTCCATTGCGATATCTGGAGGTAAGGAAGCGACAACTTTATAAAATTTCCGGACAGAACTGGTTACGCGTGAATTTAAAAATTCCGCCTCTATTTGGATAAACCAAATAGAGGGGTCAACACGCCAAAATGGTGGAAGCACACATTTAATATTACCGATCGTTTCCTCAGAGGTACTTTGATCTTCCATACCGTTTGAAATTAGGAAAAGAAATTAGAATAAAGAAAATCAAGAAGGAAGAAAATGTAAGAAGAAAGTGAGGATTTTCTAATGTGAAAGGTTAAATGTAGCGTCACCTTCGAGGAATGTTTCGTGGCTTACGTGCTTCCGTGTGGCTTTCGTGTTATCTGGACGAGTACAGGAATGAAGGATTGTAGACAACTGACAGTTTTGAACGCTCTCGATATTCCTCGATATGATCCTGCTCCTCTGCTATCGGCGAATCGTCGACACTTATCCTGCCGGGTTGAATACTACAGCAGCGTGTTCAGCAACAACGTAGGCCCCTCGGGGTCACCAATGTAGAATCACGTCGGGGTCACCAATGTAGAATCACATCGGGGTCACCAATGTAGGATTTGTGTAATCACGTCAAACCTCTACTAATTTACCGATACGAGTAAAATTATTTATTACTCAGGGAATAGAGATTATTTCTTTATTTAAATGTAAGGAAAATGTAAACTAACGTTTTACATTAAACCAAAAAAACTCTATCTATCTAAATTATTTATTTTTCGTTTCCATGGTTTTTTGTCCGCCTCCCTGATGCCTGGAGCTCGTTGTTTGCCTGGAGTTCCTTGTTTGCCGCGCTCTCGCCTGTACATTCCTCGAGGGTACGCCACAAACCTTTGATCTTTCTTTTCGTGTGAAATTCATTCGTTTCTCTCTGGATTCTTCTTTTCCCTCTCTATATTTTATCTTTGTGATTCACCTTTGATCTTTCTTTTCGTGTGAAATTCATTTGTTTCTCTCTGGATTCTTCTTTTCCCTCTCTATATTTTACCTTTTTCACATACCTTAATTTGACTTCCTTCTTCTCAGTAGAGATTACTCTTTCTTCTAGCCCTTTTACCCCTTCTACTGTTCTACTCAATTCTATTACTTTTCTTTCTTATTGTATTTTTTTACTTCAACACAAACTTTCTTTTTCCTCAATTTTTATGCAGTTTACTTTATTACCCTTTAAATCTAATTTACTTCTCTCTGTATTCTCTGTCTCGACTTATACTTTTATTTTCCTTGTCTTCAATATATTGTAATTACTCCTTTGTCGAAACTAGTCGGTGAAGAAATAATACATTTTCTGGGATAAACAGGAACAATATATAAAAAGGAAGAGAGGATAAATTAAAACAATATAAGAAAGACTAGGAGAACAAAGGATAGAAGTAGAAATCAAGATAGAAGAAAGGAAGAAAGACGGAGAGAGAGAGGGGGGGGGAGAGAGGGGGGAGATAGAGAGAGGGGGGAGGGAGAGAGAGAGAGAGAAGAAAGTTTGTGGAGACAATAAGAGAGAAAAATAAAAGAATCAAAGGGAAAGATAGCAAGAAGAGTAGAAGAAACAGTAACTCATACGGAGAAGAAGAAGACAAAAGACAAAAATGGTTTAAGGGAGACAAAAAAGGAAGAAATTGGAAAAATAATCCAGATAGAAATATATTTCATTTCACAGAAAAAATAATATGAAAGGAGAATCGTACAAGAATAAGTAGGATGTGGAAGTGTGGAAGTGAGATGTAAAATGAGGGAGGTAAAATAGATCTAAAGGACTTTGATACTTTTTATTAGCAAAATAGAATAATCACGTATGAGGCGAGACAATGAGCGAAGAAAATAAAAAAAGGAATAGAGGGAATATAATAGAAGACTGAGTTTTCTGTACAAGAAAGGAAGAAGAACAGGAGATGTGATGTAAGAAGATTAGAAGAAAGTGTCATCTATGCAGGTAAAGAAGAAGAATGTAAGAGGTAGAGAAAGAAGAGTATAGATGAACTTAAAAGCAAAGATGTGCAAAAAGATGTTATGTAAGAGGATTAGAAGAAAGTGTCACCTATGCAGGTAAAGAAGAAGGAAAATGTAAGAGGTAGAGAAAGAAGAGTATAGATGAACTTAAAGCCAGAGATGTGCAAAAAAATCATACAATGTATTTTAAAAATTTTAAAAAGAAAAAAGTTGGCAAGTGGAAGGATCAAAAAGAGAATAAAAATGAATAGAGAGACAGAAACAAAGACACATAAACAGTGATCTCAGACATATTCTTATGAATATTAATCGATTGATTATTTAAGAAGAGTGATGGCATATCATGAGCGGAAAAATACTTATATAGGTGAAAATGATAAAAATAGATAGGTTTATAGAAAAATGGTAAGAAGAAAAGTTGATAAAGGTTCAAATATAGAAAGGATAGAGAAAAGAGAAAGAGTACTTATATAATACGTGGATATGAATACTTTTTTAAAATTTGCCTGTCTATTAGAAGAAATAAGCCTTTAATTGCTTTAATATATTTGTATTTCAAGCTGAGTTCGTGTATGATGAAGAAGTGGAGTAGAAGATATACAGGTTAGAGTGGAAGAACATTTTGAAAAGTGAATTCAGCCTTTTATCTTGCTAAAGAAATTATTTGTATGTTTTTTTTTACTGGTTTATACATTTTGAATTAAATTTATGAATGAAGTTAATAAAGAAATTAGTAAATAAGTAAATATAATAAATGAAAGCGAATTGGAAGACTGGGAGGAAATTAAATAGGCCGAGAGAGAAAGAAAAGGGAAGAGAGAAAGAGAAACAAGAATAGGTGAACTTACAAAGACTAAAGAAAGAAACAAAACGAGGGGAAAGAAAAGGGAAGAGAGAGAGAAAATCACGAATATGTAAGACTATAAAGACAAAAAAAAGAAGCAAGGTGAAAGGAATTAGAGTTAAATAGAATGAAGTAGATCAAGAAAAGACGAAGAGGAGAAAAAGACAGAAAAAATTGATATAAGATGGTGACAGAGATTTATAAGGAAGAAAGAAAAATAATAAAATTAAATATCTCATGTTGACATCAAATATTCACACAAATTTTAAGCAGAATGTTTTATTGTAGTATTTGAATTTAGTTAGTTTTTCTTTATTGGGTTGGTAGCACCGAGACGGTAATATAGATTCCTGTAACAGAAGTGTAACGGTTGAGTTTTTGGCGAAAATAAACGTGTGCTTTTAAAACCGAGTTATCTTTTCATTTTCACAAACCAGAACAGCATAGTGTTCTCAAAAACACAAAAGGTTATGGGACCAGTATCGCACAAGTGAGAATACGTCGAGAAGGCTGTGATTGTGAAAATACAGACAGTCTACCAGTGTTGGAGGTTAAAGAAGTTTGTGAACCGGTGTTGAGGCAGAAGAGAGTGCTGAACACGTGAAAATGGACTTCTACAAGCAAATTAAACCTTTGGCAGGTGAGCTAGATTGGCCTGTCTGGAAGAGAAAGATAAGGGACTTGCTAGATTATCACGAGGGCGCTTTAGAGGTTATATATGGCAAGTTAGTCAAGCCAGAGCCTATAGAAGAAGCAGCACCCTCAGAAGCGATGATCAAAGAATATACACGTAAGTCCAATATGTTTAGAAAAGCATGATTGCATCGTCAGTGACTGATGCCGTCTACCAGAAAATAATGGACCAAGACACAGCTTTTAATGCATGGAATGCATTGAGAAAATTGTACGAGGCATCCTCCAGAGACCAGCTGTTTAAAATCTGCACAGATTTTTTCACATTCAACTGGAATAGCAGCGAAGATGTCACCATGCATATTGCTAAACTAAAGTCACTCTGGAATGAATTGAATAATGGTTTGAAAGCTTTTTTAACTGTCCAACTGAGCTCATTTGAAAGAAATTTTAAGAAGCAACAAAATCAAAGTTCTAATTCGCAAGAAGCATTTGTAGCTGATTCGAAAAAGCAGAGTAATTTTAAGTACAAAAATAGTGTATGTAATTACTGCAAGAAGACGGGTCATTGGGTCAGAAACTGTCACAAATGGAAAGCTGACGGCAAACCAAAGAAACCACAAGAGGCATCAAAAGCCGATGCAGTAGGTCTGGTTATCGACGCAGTGGGTATGTCAGCAGAGACGTTTAGCTCAACAACTTGGTATATAGACAATGGTGCAACAAAGCACGTAACAAATACTGACAAGTATTTTCCTGATTTCGAAAAGTTTGAAACTCCATCTGGAATTAAATCCGCAGGAACAGAGATCCTACCAGCGATAGGAAAAGGGACTGTCAAAATCAAGACTGTTCCTGGTGGGAAAGAGTTTCTACTCAACGAAGTTTGGTATGTACCAAAATTGTGTAGAAACTTGTTTTCTGTTTTAGCTGCACAAGAGAGAAATCAAGAAAGTATCTTTGAGTCAACAGCAACGAAGTGCTGGCTTACAAACCAGGGAAAGTTATTGTTGTCTGGATCTAGAAAACTTGGAGGCACCCTGTTTGAGGCAAATATTGTATGGTTACCGCCAGTTAGTATAAACGTAATTGATCAACTTCAATTATACCACGAGCGGTGGGGACATCAAGACAAGAGGCATGTTCAGTCAAAAATACAGCAAGAGCTAAACATAAAGGTTCCTAGTATGGAAAAGCAAACATGCGAGCCATGCATTTATGGTAAAGCCCACAGATTGCCGTTTGGGCATAGAGAAAAGTCGACTAAACCAGGTGAGCTCATTTCAGCAGATGTCTGTGGACCTTTTCCAGAATCATTTTCAAAAATGAAGTATGTAGTTGTGTTTAAAGATAGCTACACTAAGTTTAGATATGGTTACCTGATGTCAGAGAAATCAGAAGTAAAAGATAAATTAAAATTAGTTCTAAAACACGCCAAACAGTTGGGCCACACCATAAAAGAGATCATTAGCGATAATGGTGGTGAGATGGATAACAAAATTATAAGAGACATTTTGAGCTCGGAGGGGGTCACCCAGAGGTTGACAGCTCCATACACTCCACAGCAAAATGCAATTTGCGAAAGAGATTTTAGATCTATAGTTGAAATGGCACGTACATTTAGGTATTCAAACAGTGAAATTGTTTTTCCTGAAGAAATGTGGGCGGAATTTGTGGCTACGTCTCTTTATATCCTAAATAGAACTGGTAAATCTAGTGTAGAAGGAAAAAGTCCTTACCAAGTATGGATAGGAAAGAAGCCAAGAATCAAACATTTGAGAGTTATTGGCTCAACATGTTACGCACACATTCCTGACCAGAGACGAAGGAAACTAGAAGTTCAAAATCAGGGAAAGCAGTCTGAGGAAGAAATACCTGACGTAAACGAAGACAATGAGAGTTGTAGTGAATCAGAAAATAATGAAGATCATTCAGAGAGTGAAAATGAAGAAGAAGATACATTTCCACAATTCACAAGAAGTTTGCGAAACCGAACAGAGTTATCTAAACCAGCTAAATTAGATGACTATGTTTTATTCGGCGAAAAGTAATTTTTCAAGTAAGCACCCCTGAAAGTTTTGATGATGCACTCAAAAACGAAGACAGTATACATTGGAAGAAAGCAATGAGAGAAGAAATTGATTCATTAAATGAAAATCAAACTTGGGAACTTACAGACTTACCAAAAGGGTCTAGAGTAATACCATGTAAGTGGGTGTACAAATTAAAAACAAATGCTGATGGCTCCATAGATAAGTATAAAGCTCGACTAGTAGCAAAAGGTTACAGTCAAAAGTATGGAGTAGATTTTACAGAAACATTTAGCCCAGTTGCTAAATTAAGTACTATTAGAGCAATGCTGAGTTATGCAGCAAAAGAAAAGTTAAGCCTTATTCAGTTTGATGTAACGACAGCATTCTTATATGGAAAGTTGGAAGAAACTATATACATGCAGCAACCAGAAGGTTACACCGATGGTACAAACAGGGTTTGTAAACTGTTAAGAAGTCTATATGGACTAAAACAAGCCCCGAGATGTTGGAATAAGAGATTTAGCACTTGGCTCAAAAATATTGGGTTCAGAACAAGCGAAGCGGATCCTTGTCTTCACATCAGAGGTAATAGCGATAAAAAACTTTTAATAGCATGGTTTGTAGACGATGGATTGGTACTGGCTAAAGATCCAAAAGAAGCAGAGGCTTTTATGAACGAATTGAAGAAAGAATTCAAGATCACCGTTAAACCAGCATCGTATTTTCTGGGATTTCAGATTGAACAATTCAAAGATGGTTCAATAAAAATCTCACAAGAAGCTTATGCCAGAAAATTACTAGAACGATTCAATTTTAGTGAATGTAAGCCTGTATCAACACCAATTTTGAAGTGTGATGTTCCAGAAAACGAAGACAAGAATCACAACTTCCCATACCGTGAAGCTGTAGGTGCTTTAATGTATTTAATAGTAGGCACAAGACCAGACTTAGCGTACAGTGTGAGTGTCTTGTCAAGAACTTTAGATTCCCCGAGTACACAAGACGTAACAAGACTTAAAAGAGTGTTTCGGTACGTAGCAGGGACAATTGATTTCGGTATAAACTTTAGTGCGGGCAATGACAGTAGCTTAGAATGCTATAGTGATGCAGACTTTGGGGGCTGTAACAAGACAGGTCGATCGACTTCCGGAGTAGTCGTAAAGTTTGCTAGTGGAGCAGTGTCGTGGCTCAGCCAAAGACAACAATTGACGGCTACATCAACAACTGAAGCCGAGTTAGTAGCAGCAAATGAGGCGGTCAAAGAGGTTATTTGGTTGTCAAGATTGTTCCAGGACATGGGTTGTCCGAAACAAGTGCCAGTTCTCCAGACAGACAATCAAGCAACGATTCGTCTCTGTCATAATCCTGAAAATCATCATCGCACCAAGCATATAATGATAAAGTACTTTTTTATTAGAGAAAAAGTGTTAGAAGGTGTGCTTAATGTCCAATATGTGCCAACAGAAGAACAAGTAGCGGATATTATGACAAAAGCACTCCCTAAACCAAGATTGATTTGTTTAAATAGTAAATTAGGCCTGTATTAGTTATTATATGTATTAAAGAAAAAAGGGAAAGTATTGTAGTATTTGAATTTAGTTAGTTTTTCTTTATTGGGTTGGTAGCACCGAGACGGTAATATAGATTCCTGTAACAGAAGTGTAACGGTTGAGTTTTTGGCGAAAATAAACGTGTGCTTTTAAAACCGAGTTATCTTTTCATTATCACAAACCAGAACAGCATAGTGTTCTCAAAAACACAAAATGTTTAACTAATGAGCAATAAAGTAAAACAAATTTCTACAGTTGTAGAAAGAAGTCGAAGAAATTCTAAAATAAATATTTCAAGGTTTAACATTCTGAAGAATGAAGTCCACCTGTAATTCCTGTACTCAAACTTTACTGCATTTTTTGTGTATTTTGTTAACAGGTAATCTAAAGCATCATCGTATGTTAAGTCAAAGATTGGTCTATAGCATTCCTTACATAACATAACAAAAAAATATGGCATTATCATTTAATCTAAGCTTTGAAAAAAAACTTTTTTAATAATTAGAAAAAAATACGAAATAATTATTAAATCTCTTTTAATTTCAAGGTTAACATAAGGCTAATGATATTTAATTTCAAGGTTAATACTAATGTTATCTTGTAAAATTTACGAATTAGAAAACACTTTAGAAATGAAATACTTACAATATGTTATGGTTTTTGGGGATCCAAATATCATAAATAAATCAAATATTAACATTAAAATATTTATTATAAAAATTTAATAAACATAAACGTGTATTCTTTTAACGTCTTCTGATAAGAGTTCACCTTTGCATTTTCATTTTCAAATGCATGCACCTGATGTGGCTCATCAGGTTCGATTTCTGGTGGAATTTCTTGCCGCACATCGTGCATTGAAACTTCGGCTCCTGGCCGCACTCGTAGCGCAGATGGCGCTGTAAAATGTACTTGTGTTTATACGTCCTCGTGCAGTTGGTGCAGTGATATCTGGATATATCTAAAAAAATGTTCCGATAAAAATATTTCGATCGGTTTTTCATAGATTATAATTTGTATTAGTAAATAGGTAAGAAATATAGTTTATGTATATTTACATAAAGAAATTAACTTACAAAATATTTGCTTTTTTGTCCCAAATACCGCAGACAGATTTAAGCAGGGGTAATTTTAGAATTTTTAATTTTAAAATCTTTTTCACTACTGCTGAATCGGAAATAATTCGTTGTTATTTTATTTATAGTACCAAACCATTTACAAAATATGACAAGTAATTTTAATCATTAAAATTTGGACAAAAACTAACTAACTAACTTCAACACTTTTCTTCATGGCGATTATGTACATGGCTGATTAAGTGTGCTTTTTGGTACGCCTTGTATGGACAATAGGTACAGTGGAATTTAGGCTCTTTCCCGCAGTCGTACTTGACGTGTCGCCATAACGCCCTTTTCGATAAGTACCGCTTTCCACATATGAGACAATGCACCACTTCACATTTATTTCTATTAGAACCTAAAAAAATAAAAAATTAAATGTTTTCGTAGTTGCTAAGTGGCAGTATTCACGAATAGAAAATAGAAAATCACCTCGGTTACTATTTATATTTATAATTTACAAAAAAAAAAACAATTTCATGATGTATATGGTTCATTATAACAAGAACTGAAGTCAAAGAACCATGCACAGAGAAGAGAGAAATGATTTTCTGCGGTAAAAGATATTTTCACCTTAATCCTCAAAATTGTCGCAGAAAATTTATACGTAGTCTGCATCATTACTAAGGTTGATACTTTGTTCAAGAGAATATAACAATAGATAATTTTGAATTAGGAAGTGTTCCATCATCACTATTTGATGCGAATTTTGGGCTGAAGACATTATTAGATCATAATTTTTGAAAATAAAGCTGATCAAATAGTAAATACTAATGGTGCTTGATATGACAAACATAGTTTTTGATGTTATTGGTGTAGACGACATGTGGTTTCAACAAAAGTTATAATCTCTTGTTTAGATCGTGTAATTTAACACCCTTGGACAATTATAGGTTTATTTAGAGTCAAAAATATATACCAACAAGAAAACGAACACGTGGACATTGATGGAGGAAAATCTACTACAAAAGCTACAACAATAAAACTCAGCTACATCTATGCAAAATACAATTTTGATAAATGAATGCGTATGTGCTAGAAAAGCTCTAGAAGCCATTTTTCCCATATATTATTTTATATTCCAAAAAAAAGTTTTTTTTAAATAAGTAATTGTGGATACATTTTGATAATTCAAAATAAATAAAACAATTAAAGTTAATTAATTCTAGGACATTATATAGAAATTGTATCAAAGTATCATCATTAATTTATATCAAATCAACTTTATTTAGAAAATAAAATACAACAAAAAGTCTTATATCTTCTGCGCTTTGTAGTTAACTTCTATGTCTGTTAGTCAGATGCCTTAAAAGATTTACTTTCTGATACGCTTTGTACGGACAATAAGAACAATGGAATCCCGGCTCTTTTCCACAATCGTAACTCAAATGCCGCCTCATGGCTGTCATCGATGAATACTGTTTTCCGCATTGTGAACAATTCACGCTTTTTAAGGTTAGTTTTTTATTTAGCCCTAAAATGAAAACATAATAAATCAGTAAAAGTTAAAAAAAAGTAAAAAAATCAAAATACAATAATACCTTCTAACTCTTGAAGACATGCACATTCTTTTAAATGACAAATATTTGGGATCGGTATTACTAATGTCATGGCAAAATATAGGGGAACCTTGGGGGACGTCTTGTCAGATTGGAAAGTAGTGGGAAAGCGATTATCTAATTTTTACTTGACAGGATTGAAAAGGAAATTGTTTATAAGGATTATTAAATGATGTATTTATTTATTTTGACGCGTTTGTAATTTACCTTTTTTAATGTAATTCCATCTGTGATATGTGCTTTTGCACACACCTAGTCTGTAATATCTGTGATACAGCGCATTTTATTAATTTTATTTATATTATTTTATTTATTTATTTGATTAATTTTACTTTTCTAACCGTGTCATTTTATTTGTTTATCTATTTTATTACTTTTATATATGTTATTTATTATATTTTATTTTGTATATTTTGTCATTTTAGTTAATTTATTTACGTTAAGAGTAACATTGAGGAACATTGAATTATGATTTTTATTGAATCATTGGGGTTGGATAATTTAATTTTAAAACCACTTTTTGTATTACTTTATGTTTATTTTGTATTTTAAATGTATGCAGTATTGTTTTTTGTAAAGGAGATTCCGTATAATAAATTATTATTATTATTATTATTATTATTATTATTTAAGTAATACAACAACTATTTTTAACCAAATTGATTGCAATCTCTTTCTTCCTAAATATTTTCTTCACAAATCCCAATTATTTTTTCTCTAAAATTTTAAACGAGTTTAATAATAATAAATGAAGTTTTCAATATTTTTATAAAAACGCTTTTCATATAAAATTTTAGCTATTTCACTGAAAAACAAAAAAATGGTTTGAAGCATTGAAAAAAAATTTTAACAAATTTTAATTGCTTCTTGCAAATGTATTTCTATCAACAGTGTTTTAGAAACTTTTTACATGTTTTGATTTATTTTCAACTATTTTTTAATCATTTGTTTATTTTTCTAAAGGCTTTCTATTATTTTTTTTTTATTCATTTTTGAATTTAGCAAATTTTAATTGTATTAGTAACTAAACATATATTTTTAAAAAATGTTTAAACAAAAAAATCTAAGCAAATATTTTTTTTAAAATGAACCAAACGTTTTTCTTTTTTCAAGTGTTATGAAATATATTTTTACTGTTTTTTCTTTCGTTTATATATTGGAAAAACTTAAGTTATTTTGGTAGTAATTTTTTTCTTAATTAAACCATTTTCAACTGTTATTCTAAAGAAAATTTACTTGGATTTTTCTGTGAAATTACTTTAAAATAGCAAAATTTCAAACGGTTTCTTTGAATTTTCAAGTATTTGTTTTTTTTTACCAGAAATTACAACTTTTTGTTTTACAATTGTTTCTAAGCAAATTTGAATTTCCTTTTAAAAAGAAAGTTATCAACGATTTTCTTACAATTTTTTTTGTGTAAACTACTTTAAGCAAATTAATTTCCGTTACAAACTTTTTTAGCTAATTTGTTTTTTAATTTCTCAATTATTTACATTTAAAATTTTTCTTCAAATTAAAAATTGTGTTTTTTAAAATCACATTTAATTGTTTTTGCAAGCAGGTAAATAGTTTTTTTAGAGCATTTGAAGAAGTGTTTTTTAAACCTAAGCAAATTTTAAAAAGATCGATTTTTGTTCGTTTTAGTAGTAGTAGTAGTAGTGGTAGTGTTAGGCTATCGACCACGTGGTCCTTCCGCCATGTGTCATTTGTGTATTTGTGTGTGTGTAAATGAGCTTGTTACTATAGAGGATCGCCCCCGTCACTCTAAAGCACCATTAATTGTATCCCAATGGTGAATGGTACCGGTCACCCATCCGACTACTGACCCGAATCAACGTTGCTGCACGTCAGTTCGGGGCCGTAACCGATGCGTCACCACCGGCGTGTTTGTTCGTTTTATTTAATCATTTTATTAAAGTTTTCATTTTTTTTTATTCTTTATCAATTTCCAAAGTATATTATTTTTGGAAAATAGCTTTTTAAAGCAATTATTTTAACTTTACAGCTGCTTTCACTATATTTTAATTTTTCTTATTTACTAGAATTCTTATTTTAAATTTTAATTTTATTCTTTAACCTTTTTAAGGCAAATTTCAATATCTTTTAGTCAAATTTGAAGTGTCTTAAGAAAAATGTCTAATAACTCTTCATTAGCAACGTTTTCATTAGATTATTAATAAATTATAGAGGTGTGGTGGTTCAATCAGTGTTACCCAAATTATTGGATTTCTTGGTTGCCGAACAGCTTAGATGGTCTTGTTCCGAATTAATGATTGATGAACAGCAGGGTTTCTGCAAAGGCAAATCGACGATATCGAATCTAATGCTATACCAAACATATACAATGTGTCCACGTAAGTATGCAACAAATGGGAAACTTTTTTATTATTCATTTCTCAGAAAATTTTATTCTTTATAAAAGTTGGTGCTTGATTTTAAACATACAAAAAAGGCAAAACAAATGACACGGTTTTAATTAAAAAAAATAATTTCTTTAAAACTAACAACCTTAACGATATTATTCCTTTAATAACAATCACTCCCCTTGCCTCTCAATATATAAATTTGTTCTTCTCTCAGAATAGTCTGATTTTTAACCACCCCTATAAAAAGTAATCAAGTAGATTTAGATCAGGTGAGCGAGCAAGCCATGGAAATTACGAATGTCGCCCAATCTATTTCTCATTAAATTGTTCATTTAAATATTCAACTACGACACGACCACTTTGTGCAGGTGTCCCATCCTGCATAAATCAAAGAGAATTTCTTGGAGCCAAAGGTAACATATAAAATTAATTTTCCAATTCCATATTTAAATATTAATATTTAAATTCTAAATATCTTTCTGAATTTTAATTATGCCGAAATATGTAGGACCCTGTCATATTTCGGTTCAAAAATCCAGACTAAACATTTATTTTTCGAGAATATTGATTTTTGTAGATAATTCCGAATGCTGGATTTTCTGTTGATCACCAACTACAGTTTTATGATAAAACTACACCGTTTGTAGTAAATGTAGCTTTATCCGAAAACAGGATCTTCTTAGGGAATGTTCTATTAATTTCTAAAATTTAGAACGATTGTCATAATCATGTTCTTGCAAAATTTAAATATATCTTGGTTTAAATGCTTTCAACTTATTTCCCAATTCTATTATTATTATTTCAACTTTGCAAGATATCTAACGAATTATCCACATTTCTCACTGGTTTAGTACGTTCTTTTTAAAATGCAATTTAAATTTTCCGGTCCTTTAAAATTGCTTTAAAATTCTTGACACTTGTGAATAACTGATTCTCTTTTCGAGTTGCCTGCCGTTAAAAATTTCAGGTGTTTCTCTGCAAATATATAGTTATCGTCACATATTAGCACCAACTCTGCTCTGTCTTGTAAAGTTAATCGCTCTGCCATAATTTATACAGATACGTCAAAACAAAGGATACTTGATAAAATTCGCTTAAAAAGTGCAAAACTTATACAAATTGTTCATTATCTTTCTAATATAGCGTTGAATGTAATTTACTATGCCTTTTTTGTATGTTTAAGATCAAGCACCAACTTTTATAAAGAATAAAATTTTCTGAGAAATTAATAATAAAAAAGTTTCCCATTTGTTGCATACTTACGTGGACACGTTGTATATCGGAGGCATTGGAGGAAGGGTTGCAGGTTGATTCAATCTGTACTGATTTCTCCAAGGCCTTCGATAGAGTTCAACACAATATGCTTTTGCACAAATTAAAATTAATCGGCTTTGGCGACCAAGTCTTAAGTTGGATTAGGAGCTACCTAGGATCGCACTCAACGTGTACGTATCGGAAAATATTTATCCGATTACATTCAGGTATCATCTGGTGTACCACAGGGCTCCCATTGTGGTCCTATTTTATTTTTACTTTTCATAAATGATATCGGATTAAATCTACGATGTAGTAATTTTCTCTTATACGCCGATGATTTAAAATTATATACCAGTATTAAAACGATAGATGATCATTTGGCACTTCAAGAGGACTTAAATAATGTTGCATCATTGTGTCAAGAAAATGACTTGGAACTGAATTTGGATGAGTGTTCATACATTTCGTTCAGCAGAGGAGCTACTCGCGACTTTACTTATAAGATCAAAAATCACCTATTATTGCGTGCAGTAGAAGTAAAAGACTTGGGTGTGACATTCGACTCCAAGCTTAATTTTAACAAGCATATCTCTATTATATGCAATAAATCTTTGGCAATTTTAGGATTTATTAATAGATTCTCGGATGATTTTAAGCCCGATACTATTAAGTCACTTTATCGAACACTTGTTTTACCTCACCTCGAGTACGCTTCATCAGTATGTTCACCTTACACCAGAACATCAAATTCACAGACTTGAGATGGTACAAAGTAGATTTTTAAAATTAATGTCGTTCCGACTGGGTCATAGCAGCACTGAGTTTAGTCATAGTGGTATGCTAACAACACTAAATTTTAAATCATTCACAAATAAAAAACTTTTTAACTTTGTATAACACTGACTTTATTAAGTGACTATAGTTTCGACAATTTTAGCTTGTCATTATCAAACTTCTAGTTTAATAATAAAGTCAGTGTTATACAAAGTTAAAAAGTTTTTTATTTGTGAAGAATAATGTATAACGAAGTAGAAGCCTCCACCGTTAACAGTTTTAAATCATTGGTTGAAAGAAGATTATTTCTTGATATGTCGGTTTTGTACAAGATAATTAATGGATTAATTAAGTGTAATGATTTACTCCAAAAATTAACATTCCATATTCCACGTGGTCCTCAATCTAGACTCAAACAATTATTTCATTTGAAATTCCACCCGACTAAATATGGGATGTATAATCCTATTAGTCGTCTTATGCGCTTTGCAAATGCAAGAACCCTAATTTCGACCTATTTTATTTATCGTTTTCTATATTTAAAAAACATTTACGACATATGGATTTATCCGATTTCATTGAGTTATTTTAACCTAATTTAATTTACTTTTTTATCTATTATTTATTTGTATATAGTAAGATTTTATTTTATTTTAATGTTTTTATTCTTAATTTATTTTAATTTGTAGTATCTTATTTTATTTCATGTTTTGTTTGTCTTATTTATTTATCTTGTCGCGTTTGTAATTTACCTTTTTTAATGTAATTCCATCTGTGATATGTGCTTTTGCACACACCAGGTCTGTAATATATCATCTGTGATACAACGCATTTTATTCATTTTATTTATATTATTTATTTACTTATTTTAGCTATTTTATCTATATTATTTAATTTATTTATTTGATTAATTTTACTTTTTTAACCGTGTCATTTTATTTTATCTGTTTATCTATTGTATTACTTTTATATATGTTATTTATTATATTTTATTTTATATATTTTGTCAATTCAGTTAATTTATTTACATTAAGAGTAACATTGAATTATTATTTTTAGTGAATCATTGAGGTTGGATAATTTAATTTTAAAACCATTTTTTCTATTACTTTATGTTCTTTTTGTATTTTAAATGTATGCAGTAATGTTTAATGTTTTTTTGCAAAGGAGATTCCGTAAATAAATTATTATAAATATAAATATTTCTATTAGAAAACTTTTCAACCAATGTCCTTTTATTTATTTATTTATTTGCAAGTTTCAATCACTTGTTTCTTCTTTATGAAATTATCCACCCTTTTCTTTTTTAAAAAATTTGTTTTTTTTGTAAAATTCTTTAAAATTGTTTTAATGTGTCCTACTGTTTTCTATTCTAAATAACTACAATTGTTGATTTCTTTCGAAGCAAATTATACAATGTTTTTTCTTAGAATGTTGTCAAACGGATTTTTTATACAAAACTTGGATTATTTTTCTGTGTTAAATGTAGCTCTTATGATTTGATTTCTTTTTGATGAAATTCGTACAACTTTTAAGCCAATGTTAAACAATTTTTTAAAATTTTCGACAGCTTATTAAAAAACTGTTTCTTTAAGTTTTTAATTTTTTTAATTTTTTTAGAAAATACAATTATTTTTTTGGCAAAACTTTGTGTTTTAAAGCAAATTTAAAATAATTTTTTGATAAAATTCTAACTATTTTAAGTTTTCTAGAAAAAGAATACAACCTTTTTTTCAACTTGTTTTAACTAATATTGTAATCCTTTTATTTCTTTTTTTTCGCACATTTTAAATTATTTTAATCATTTCATCACTTAAGAAATGTTCTTTTTTCTTAAGAAATTTTCAAAAATAAAAAAAAACAATTCTATAAATACCCTCTTCCTAAATATATCCTCCGACTTTTAAAATACAAGAGACAACTTTACAGAGACATTAAATTCTACGATGACAGTTCACTTAGACAAAAATTCAATAAACTAAACAAAGATATAAAAATACTTATTCTAGAATATAAAAAACAGAAATGGACGGAAACTTGTAATAAAATTAACGAAATGCAAGGGAAGACGTACTGGACAGAAATTAAAAAACTGACGAAATACAAAAAATCTGAATTCACAGCCGACATTAAAGACCTAACTGACGGTAGCATACTGACTGACGATTTATCAATTGCGACAGCTTTTGCAAGACAGTTAGAATCTACATTTAAACCATCACAAAATAACGAATACGACGCAGACTTTTTTAAATTAGTTAGTGACTGGTACGCTTCATTCGACAAATCTCCATTTCCACCTCCGAATGAAGATTCATTAGACGAGACAGACTATTACTCAATTTTACACTCTGGTAAAAACTCCTCTCCAGGTCATGATAAAATCTCTAGATCAATCCTTAAAAAACTCCCACACAAAATCCACATGATTATTAAAAAAAATTTTAAGTACTGCTACTCCGAACAATATTTCCCTTCCGAATGGAAAAACGGTATAATTATTTGCATTCCCAAACCCGATAATGATCCTACACTAATTTCTAGGTTCCGACCTATCACACTTCTCCCTGCAATTGGAAAACTCTTTGAATCCCTAATCAAACAAAAACTACACACTTCTATTAAATCCATTCCTGATTACCAGTTTGATTTCCTTCCTAAAAAGTCTACCGTACTTCCTCTCTCCATCCTAACGTCCAATATGCAAACTAAACATCTCGAAAGTCAAAAGTCAACCATACTTTTTTTAGACATTCAAAAGGCATTCGATTCAGTTTGGCATATTGGACTCCTTTATAAATGTTTCCGACTAAAAGGTTCTCCCTTATCCCCACTCCTATACAATATTTACTGTCACGACATTAGTAACCCTGATCCTACATATTTCAACCCTTCACAATATTCCTTGCTTTTCGCTGATGACACCGTCCTTGTTGCCCATTCACCCTCTCTTCAAATCGCCCAACAATCCCTTCAACGCTCCTTCAACTCCATCCAAGCTTGGTGCTCCAAATGGCGTATTAAAATTAATCCTTCCAAATCCCAACTATTCATCCCATACCACAAAATCACACCACAATCTCCTACAATCCTAATCAACAATACTATTATCTATCCCACCTACACCTGCAAATACCTTGGCATCCTAATTGATTCAAAACTCTCCTTTAAATCCCATGCATTATCAATAAAAAACAAAATCAAAACCAGGGCTCGGCATTTCAGATCTTTAACATATAAACAACAAGGAATTTCAATAAAAAGTGCAACACACATACCGGGTGTCTCAGCGTGCGCGCCGAGTAGCTTTACGGCTAAACGGTTTATTTTTTTCAAAATCCGTTTTCGCAGGAGTATGTAGATGTATTGGGACCACATTTTAAAATTAGTTTTAAATATACAGGGTGTCCCATAAAAGCATGGCGTATCATAGTTATGTTTTTTCTTATGGAACACCCCATATTTGATATTTTTTTCAGATTCTACATCAAAAATAAGGGTAACTTTCATTATAAGATCATATGCCTAAACCTAATAATTTCTGAAATATTTAAACAATTTTGGAAAAATTGACGTTTCGAAAAAAAATTATATCTTTCAAATAGGTGAATGAAAACAAATGAAATTTTGTGTCAGTATATTAGACTAATGGGTGAATATTTTAGGCCATTTATAGGAATTTTAAATATTAAGATGTTTTGATAATTTAATGTGTCTACAGAAACACATTCAAGGTCAAATTTCGTGCTTACTTTAAATGGAACACCCTATATCTAATAAACCTATCTTGTAGCAAATTTTATTATCTTTCAAAAAGTATAAAGGTATTCTATACCTGTTACTTATAGTTTTCAAGATATATCCATTTTTGTTAATTTTCGACATAATAATTATTAGTATCAATTATTGCAATAGTCAGTTAACACAACCAATGATTTTCGAGATATTTCCAAATTAACACACTAATTGAATAATTTATTTACACATATGTACATGATTACGTAATATCGTCTTAGAATTTCAAAAAACATAACGAAAAACAACAAATGAAATTAACAAAATAATAACAACATTATTTTTTTATAACAAATTTTCAAAAATACCACCATCGCACTGAATGCATAATTCAATTCTTTTTTGAAACGATAGTTTAACATTTCTTAGCATATTGGGTGTTATTGATCTAAATGCATCCTTAATTCTGTCCTTCATGTCTTCAACAGTTGTGGGAGGAGTGGTGTATACTTGATTTTTAATATACCCCCATAAAAAGAAATCCATGGGGGTTAAATCAGGGGATCTAGGTGGCCAAGCTACGTGACCTCCTCTTCCAATCCATCGCCTATTAAATATTCTATTTAAATATTGACGAACCGCCAATGAAAAATGAGGTGGCGCACCATCGAGCTGTAACCACATGTTTTGGCGAATATTCAGTGGAATATTCTCTAATAATAATGGAAATTCTTCTTGGAGAAATTGTAAAAATATGGGACCATCCAAGTATCCATCGAAAAAATGAGGTCCAATGACGTAATTACCCAAAATGCCTCCGAATACATTAATACTCCAACGATGTTGTCGATCAGTAATTTGAAATTTGTGGCAATTTTCGGTGCTGTAATAATGGCAGTTACGTCGATTAAAAGATCCGTTATTATTAAAAGATGATTCATCCGTAAATAAAATATTATTCAAAAAATCTTCATCATCGCCACTTTTATTTAAAACACATAAACAAAAATCTAACCGCTTCTCGAAATCCGCATTATTCAGATGCTGGTGAATTTCATAGTGATATGGGTGGTATTCATGTTTTTTTAATATCCTTGATATGCTCGCCTTGCTTAACCCAGTCTCACGAGCTACTATACGTGTACTCGTGCTAGGATTATCTATTACAGAAGTAAGTACCTGTAATTGTGTCTCCTCGTCCTTAGTTACAGTGTTGAAGTTCGTTTTTTTCAGATACTTGACACTGCCTGTGGTTTTAAATATATTTAAAACTTCCTCCAATGTCTTCTTATTAGGATGTCTCCTATCAGGGTACCTTTCGCGATATACTCTTTCCGCTAAGAGACAATTTTCATAACATTCCCCTATTATTAGGATCATGTTAATTCTTTCGTTTAAGGAATATTTCATTTTTGCGGTCGTTACAAATGATTCGAATGTGTCAACTGACTTTGTTTATAAACAAAAGCTACACACTAGCTTATTGCAATAATTGATACTAATAATTATTATGTCGAAAATTAACAAAAATGGATATATCTTGAAAACTATTAGTATTAGGTGTAGAATACCTTTATACTTTTTGAAAGATAATAAAATTTGCTACAAGATAGGCCTATTAGATATAGGGTGTGCCATTTAAAGTAAGCAAGAAATTTGACCTTGAATGTGTTTCTGGAGATACATTAAATTACCAAAACATCTTAAAATTTTAAATTACTACAAATAGTCTAAAATATTCCCCCATTAGTCTAATGTACTGATACAAAATTTCATTTGTTTTCATTTACCTATTTGGGAGATATGATTTTTTTTCGAAACGTCAATTTTTCCAAAATTGTTTAAATATTTCAGAAATTATTAGGTTTAGGCATATGATCTTATAATGAAAGTTACCCTTATTTTTGATGTAGAATCTGAAAAAAATATCAAATATGGGGTGTTCCATAAGAAAAAACATAACTATGATACGCCATGCTTTTATGCGACACCCTGTATATTTAAAACTAATTTTAAAATGTGGTCCTAATACATCTACATAGTTCTGCGAAAACGGATTTTGAAAAAAATAAACCGTTTAGCCGTAAAGCTACTCGGCGCGCACGCTGAGACACCCGGTATATAGATCGATATGCCGGCCCTTGTTAGATTATGGTGCAATCCTTTTTACCCAAATCCGTCCATCAATCCTTCACCACTTCCAAGTTGCCGAAAGATCCGCCTTAAGAACCTTAACGAAACTCCGACACCCTGCCAACCCACTCCACAATCCCTTAAATGATCTTCTGTACGAAACCACCCAAATCCCACCCATTTCCGAACGTATATTAAGCCTTAGCGTTAAATTTGCCAATAATCCCCACAACCAACCTTTGTTAACCAAATTCTATATCCCCCGAAATCCAAATATCCCTTCGAAATATCAACATCCTCCCCTCACAATTCATGAATTCATTTGTGCGAATCATCAGGACAGTTAAGCTAGCTAGCAAATAATTTTTTTTTCTCTCACCTTAAATTCAAAGACAGGGCTGAAAAAACTCAGGTCTATAGCCTAGACGGACTATCACCATCTATTTGTATTGTGTTCATATTTATTGTCCAAATAAAGATTATTGTATATGTTCGTTTTTCTACAAAACTTTAATTATTATTCTTTATAAAACTTACTTACTTTAAAACAATTTAATTCCTTTTGTTAAAATTCCTACTATTTTAACATAAATTTTAAATAAATTTCAAGTTTTTTGTCTTCAAGCGTTTTAAGCATGTTTTATAATTCCAACTGTTTTGAATTGCTTTTGTACTTATTAATTTTTGAAACTGGAAAATAGTTTTAATAGTTCTTATATATAATTACACATTGTAATTTTTTGCAATTGTTGAAATTAAAATGAGTACTGTAGAATCTGAAAATAATTAAGAATTTTAGGAAAATATAGTTTGAAAACCCAAATTTAAAATGATATAGGTTCGTACATTCTCAAGAAACTTAAATATTAAAAATTTCAAATATTTAAAACACTTTTGAATTAAAACACTTTCTAACGGGTGTCCAACAATTATTGCAGTCCCGGGTGGCGTTGGAATAAAAAACGTAGGTCGATTCTTACATGTTGCAAATAAATGAACTAACATGTTAATTGTCAAACATAACCTAAATGTGCATTAAAAATGTCAGTTCATTTATTTGTAACATGTAAGAATCGACCTACGTTTTTTATTCCAACGCCACCCGGGACTGCAATAATTATTGGACACCCGTTATTTTCAACATTAATATATTCAGTTTGCTGACACGTGTTTCGGATTTTTTCAGCCATTATCATAATGGTTATAAAAATCGAAATACGTGTTAGGAAACTGAATATATTAATATAGAAAATAACAAGTTTTTTTTTAAATTTAAGTGTATCTATATGAATAAAGCAACAAAAGTGTGAACTTTTAAAATACTGTAAAAAGTGTACCTGTAAAAAAATCTGTGAATGCTTACTTCTTAATTTTCATCTATTTTTGATTTATTTAATTTTTTCTATAATTTTATGTAAAGATGTTATTCAAACATTTAAGTAATGATATTTTATATCTTATTTTATTTACTTTACAAATTTGAGTAATGAGTTGTAGAAAAATTAAATTACAAGGATTAAAAACAAGATTAAAGCAAGTAGTATATCATTTTGAGATTTTTTGATGAATCTAAAAGATTAAGGTATACCAGTTAATATATTGTAACAAATGTCAACGCAAATATAATTAGGATACCGTAAATCTGTTTGCTGAATCATTTTTGACAGTCTATAGTGCTAACAGTCGCATCGTCACATATTTCTAAATCTATATTTACAGTAAATACTAAACTAATGTTTGATGCAATTAGTAACCATTCTAATATTCCTAATTGTTTTTTTATGAATTGCAACTCCTCCTATTGCCCTATTATTTCATAGAAGTATTTCGGATCAAACTGTTCCAGAACCCTGGAAAGTTAGTTATATAAGCCTTATCTACAAATCCGGATGTAGAAATAATGTTGAGGACTATAGAGTGGTGTGTCTGGGTTTTTTAAGAGAATGTTCTATGGAAACTAATTTAATAAGCTATGACATATTTTTGTTCCACCTTTTGAAAATAAATATCAAGTGGATATCAAGTTCAAGAGTAAATTGGGTCAAAAAATAGGACATAATGAATCTAACATAATCAGGGTCACTTTTGTGGGACCTCATGGCTCCCATTTAGGACCAATCCTGTCTAATTTATTTATAAGTGATTTCGTCGATTGTTTTCAGTTTTGTGAAGCTTTAACAATATGTAGTCTGCAATACAGTGTACGTCTGCAAGCCTTCCTATTTTGTATTTATTCACTTATTTTATGTATGTTTGGTTTATTTTTTCTATAATGAACTTTTAGCGATTTTAGTAGTTGATATTTAATATGTAGTATATTGTATAATCCATTTAACCATGTATTTCTTATATCAAGCTGTAATGTATTAATTGACTAAATGTGGTCAATATTTTATTTTATTGTAACTTTGTACAAAAGGCGCATGCCGTATATAAATAAACAAATAAATAAATTAGAAAGTCAAGAAATAAATAATTAATTCTTGTTTCAATCAATAAAGTTATAAAATTTATAACAACAATAAACTAACAGACTTTTTTACTATAACGGATTTATTTGACTGATGATTTCAATATATAAACGAATCATTATGAAACCATTTGTTATTAAATAAAAAATCAGTTATATAAAAAAACATATTATTAATTTATATCCATCGTCACTAAGTTAAACCACAAATTAAGTAATTCAATAATTGATTTATTAAAAATAATAAATTTATTATCATAAAATATATAATACAATTAAAACAATTTCAAAGATTTATGAAATTTGCCATAATATTAATTAAAAATATTTTACAGTTTTTAAATATTAAATTTCTTGTGATTATTCAAAACATGGGTGAAAAGATTGACTTTTTGATAAGCTTTGTAAGGGCAGAATTTGCATTGGAAACGCGGCTCCTTGCCGCAATCGTATTTCAAATGCCGCATCATGGCCTTTTTGGACGAATACTGTTTTGGGCATTGTGTGCATTGTACGATCTCTTTCTTCCCTCTTCTGATTGGACCTGAAAAAAAATTCATTTCTCTACAAGAATTTTACAGAAGCCGCCATTAGTCCCAAAAATGTACATTCAAACGAAATAAAAATTATAAACATAATTTTGTATTAATCTCTATTTTCGTTAAAATTATAGATCTACATTAAGTTTGAGTTTCTTTTTGTGGTTATTAAACATATGGTTGAAAAGATTTGCTTTTTGATACGCCTTGTACGGACAGTAGTCGCAACTGAAGCTCGGTTCTTTGCCGCAATCGTATTGTAAATGTCTCAACATAGCTCTTCTGGACAAATACTGCTTTGGGCATTGTGTGCACTGTACAACTTCTTTCTTGTGCTTCCTAGTACGACCTAAAATAAAAACATTGAGTATTTTCTACACAGTTTTTAACACAGTTTCCACAATAATCTAAGTACTAACATGGAATTTGTTAGGGGACAGTATGATCTTTTAAATTTACAAAATGTATAAAAGTATAATAAAGGAAAATTGAATTTTTATTAAGTATGAAGATATTTTGTTCAAATTCTTTGATTTTTAAAATATGTACGATACGTATATATTGACAAGCGACAGTTAAAAGCGAAGAACGCAGCTGAAACAAAAATCAGTTCAACTTAACGTCCTTTGAATTTTCAAACTAGTGAATTTTAAAAATGTTGCATTTTAGGCGTAAAGAAAAAAGAAAATAAAAAATTATAACTCAGTTAACTTTCCTTTCATCGACTTTTTGAGACAAGGAATTTTATACACAAGAGAAAAATAAAGTGGTAAAACAAAGTAATCTTGGCTTCTTCCTCATTATATTCAAGATGTACCACAAAATAAATGCCTCTACAATTAAACATTTAAAAATTAATTAATAAAAAAATAAAAATAAAATAAAAATTTTCAACCGAGTGAATTTTATAAATACAGAATTTTAATAATAATTATTATTACTTAATATTGATGTTTAGATGCAGAAATAGTTATTTGTACAACAAGTGTGGAAATGTTACGCTATGCAGAAAAGTGTTGCTATGCGGAAAAGTGTTACTTTTTTCAACGATTTTGGATGTGGAAATTATTTCTATTCAGTATGTGAAAAATAAAATCCTATGACAACTCTACTTTCATCAAATTTACAAGGAAATTATAAATATAAAATTTTCGGCTCTAATAATTTTGCCAAATAAAAATTATTTATTTGATCCACATTCCTTACCATGGATTTTAAATCAAGCATATTTTATAAATTTTAAATTCTTCTTTTACAATCTTGATTGTATTATTTCAGCTTCCACAGGTTTGAGTGATTTTATCATTTAAACATTTCATATTTTTAAAAAAAGATTTTTGTCCATATTTTAGACAAATTCAACTGTTTAGGTAAATAAGTATCTAACCTAATATTTAACTGTATTTTAGTAGTCATAATATTTATATCGACGGTCTTGATATTCACAGTTTTTACATTCATAAATATTTTTTTCATTTAAAATAAATATTTTTAATATTCAACTATTTTAATAACTGTGTTTCATCAAAATTTTTCACTTTTTCATAATTTTTAAATGGTTTTGTTATTTAAAGAAGAATTATTCCGTTTAAAAATAATTATATCTACTTCTGACAACTTCAACTATTTCAGATTATGTTTGTTTTCTTCTTTCGCTTAATATTTAACTGTATTTTAGCAGTTTAAAATATTTTTGGAGGCGAATTTTCTAATATTTATACTTCTTAAGACTGTCAATTTATATTTGACAGATTCAACCATTTACACAAAATTTATTTGCATATGCTTCTTATATCAATTATCACTTATACAAATGAGTAAAGAATAATTTGTTGAGGAAAGTCAAGAGTAGGCTATAACAATTAATATCTCGTTAGCATAGGTCAAGAGTACTCTTGTACTATGAAAATTTATTAGGATAGGTTAAGGGTACGTTAGTTCTATGACAGACTTATAGGTCAATAAATAATGTATTGCAATAGGTCAAGGATACGCTAAGGGAATGATTAATAGATTGGGATAGGTCAGAGATATGCTAGGGTAAATAATTTATTTATTAAGTACGATAGTTCAATGATAAACTTATTAATACTTCAATGATAAACTAATTAACCAAGGATACGCTACAGGAATGATAAATTGATTGAGATGGGTCTGGAGGACGCTAAGGCAAATAATTATTTATTGGACAAGATCAAGATTTCGCTGGAGAAGTGAATAATTTATCAGGGTAGGTCAAGATTACGATAGTTCAATGACAAACTTATTAGGATAGGTCAGGAGTACGCTAGGTCAATGAATAATATATTTGAATAGGTCGAGGATACGAAAAGGGAATGATTAATTGTGTGAGATAGGTCAGGGGTATGCTGAGGCAATAATTATGTATTAGCCTAGATCAAGTGTACGCTAGGAATATGAATAATTTAGCAGGATAGGTCAAGAGTACGTTTGTTGAATGACAAACTTATTGGAATAGGTCAAAGATACGCTAAAGGAATGATAAATTGCTTGGGATAAGTCATGGGCACGCTAGGGTAAATAAAAAGTAAGCTAGTTCAATGATATACTCATTGGGATAGGTCAAGAATACGCTAGGTCAATAAATAATGTATTAGGGCAGGTCAAGGATACGCTAGGGCAAATAATTATTAATTAAAATGTAGAGATACGAGTAAGTTTTTTAATATCACGCATTTTATTTATTAATAGTGACTATAGTTACGATAAACTTGAGCTTATCATTCTTAAACTAAAAATTATCATTCTTAAATTAAAATTTAAGAATGACGATGTCAAGTGTGTCGGACCATAGTCACTATTAATAAATAAAGTGTGTGATAATAAAAAGTTACTCGTATTTCTAATTTATATAAATGTATCATAAAGTGAAAACATCCACAATTAATTATTTACTAGCTTAGGTCAAGAGTACGCCAGGGAAATTAATAATTTTTTAGGACAAATTGTGTTACGATTATAAATAATTCATTAACCTAGGTCAAGAGTATGTTAGGACGATGAATTATTCATTAACTTAGGTTAAGAGAACGCTAATATGATACATAATTTATTGGAATGGATCAAAAGTACTCTAGGGCTATAAATAAGTTTTTACTTTTGGTCAAAGGTACGTTTGGGTAGTGTTTGGTTATAAATGAGTAAAGAATATAATGATTTATTATTTTTCGTGCATAATAAACAATTTCGTGATAAAAAATAACAAAACTGTATGTTCTTCAAGGCGGCTAATATTTAATTTTCAAGTAGAAGTAATTGTTTCCTAAATAAAATTTGCATGATCTACTGAACTACTTACTTTGAATTTTAATACCTTTCTAAAAAAATTGGACAATTTGCCCTAGACGTGTCTGAATCAATATTACTTAGCTTAAGAATGAAAGAGAGTAAGGGAGAGCAGAAACGTGTAAGAGAGAGTGAAAGAGAGCAAGAGAGAACGAAAGAGAACAAAGGAGAGCAAACAAGAGCTCTCTTGGCCTTGCAAAAGTGAGCAAGGGAGAGCAAAAATTAAGCAATAATTTTGGAACTATTGATTTATTCTTCTAAATATTGTACATTGCACTAAATTTTGTAAAGTTCTCTTCAATATAACAGGTAGGCTGAAAAGTTCGTAGGCTAACACATAGATGGTATTATTAGAATTAAATCCATAAGGTTTATAGTAGAACTAACCTTCAAACGACACGTGTATAAATTAAAAAATACTGTTGAAACCAAAGCTTGGCTTGATGAACATTATTTGGACTCTGCACCAGGAAAATCAACCGTTGAGAAGTGGTTTGCCAAATTTAAACTGGGCGAAATGAGCACAGATGACGGTGTACGCAGTGGACGCCCGAAAGAGTCTGTTACGGTCGAAAATGTTCACAAAATAATAATGAATATCCGTAAAGTGAAGCTGATCGAGATAGCTGAGACTCTGAAGATATCGAAAGAGCGTGTTGGACATATTGTGCATGAATATTTGGACATGCGAAAGCTGTGTGCAAAGTGGGTACCGCTCAAAATCGATCAAAAACCGCAATAAAAACGAATTTTTCCGTCGATATGTGACAATGGATGAAACGTGGCTCCTTCACTATACTCCAGAGTCCAATCGACAGTCAGCCGAGTGGACAGCACGCGATGGACCGAATCCAAAGCTTGGAAAGACGCAAAAGTCGGTTGGCAAGGTTATGGCATCAGTATTCTGAGATGCGCAAGGTATAATATTAATTGATTACCTTGAAAAGGGCCAAACCATCAATAGTGATTACTATATAACCTTATTGGAGCGGTTGAAGGATGAAATCACAAAAAAGGCCCCATTTAAAAAAAAATGTTTTTAATCAGGATAATGTCATAAATCAATGAAAACAATGGCAAAATTGCACGAATAAATTACGAATTGCTTCTTCATCCACCGTATTCTCCAGATCTGGCCCCCAGTGACATTTTCCTGTTTGCAGACCTCAAAAGGATGCTCACTGGAAAAAAATCAGCACTAATGAAGAAATTATTGCTGCAACTGAGGCATATTTTGAGGCTAAAGAGAATTTGTATTTTAAAAATGGTATCAACAAATTGCATGACCGCTATAATCGTTGTATCGCTCTCGAAGGCAACTATGTTGAATAATAAAATAGAATTTTGCAAAAATAAAAATTGTTTTACTGCGTTAGAATACAAACTTTTCAGCCTACCTGTTAATATAGATATGTCTGTTCTGCAAATCAGTTAATATTTCGTTTTCGAGTAGAAGTCTTCGTTTCCCACATAAAATTTTAATGACCCACGGAATTACTTATTTTGAATTTGCATACCTTAATACAAAATTTGGACATTTTGTCCCAGACGTGTTTGTAAAATATACTAGTAATCAATACTGCCTTGCTTAAGAGCAAAAGCAGCAACAGAAAGAGAGAAAGAGGCGAAAGATGGACGAAAGAGGCAATGTTAAAAGCGAGCAAGAGAATACAAAAGCAAAGGAGAGCAAAAAGAAGCAAGAGAAAGTGATCAAAGGGCAGCAAAAAGAGCTAAAGAGAGTAAAAGTGAGGAAGAGAGAGCGAAAATGAGCAAGAGAGAGCGGACATAAGTAACAGAGAGGGAAAAAGTACAAGCGAAAGTGAGTAAAGGAGAGAGAAAGAGAGCAAGCAAAAGTGAACAACAGACAGCGAAATTTCCGTCCAATGAATATTATAAATACCGAGTTTTCGATGCAATGGTTTGCCTAAAATAAATTCATTACCTAATGAACTTTATATTCGAAAATTTTGCAAGCGAGTAAATGTTATAAATAATAAATATTCGATGTAATCAATTGTGCAAATTAAGAATTCATCATTTTGTTAAATTTTCAATCGGGTGAATTTTATGAATATTGAGTTTTCGATGCAATGGATTGCTTTGCTTTAAAAACAAAATCATGATATAACTTTATTATACCATTCAGGACAAGAAGCGTCAATATGTTCAGAGAATCTTTCCACAGGTCTAATTATTCAAGAAATAATCCATTAAGTCGTATGATTCGTTTAACAAATGAAGTATGTAGGTCACCCAATTTTATATTATACGGTTCTTATAATAAATTTAAAAAACATTTAAATTACATCGATCTTTCAGTTTATGATAATGTTTTATTTTGATTTACTTTTATTATAATAGCATTGTATTCATTTAGATTTCACTTTTATTGATTAATTTTTTACTTTTGTTTTATAGGGCTCTTGTTATTTTGTTTTCATTGCTTATTTCTAATTTTCTTTAGTTTGGTATTATAGCGTTGTATATATTTATTTTATTATTGGAGATTATTTTTATTTGTTTATTGTTTTATATAGTTTTATTTAATACATATCTATTGTTAATTAGTTTATATCTTTACCATATTGTTATATATTTTTGTAAAAAGGATTTTGTCCGTAAATAAAGTTATTATTATTATTATTATTATTATATAAATATTGAATTTTGAATAATTTTTGAATTTGATATAAATATTGAATCATCGTACAAAAAAAAAATCGTGCCTTGATTAACTTTCTTTTCGTACTGAAATGTAAATGTATTTTAGAAATATACAATTTTAATTTTCGATTTGTATTCGATTTTTATTCAAATCAATTTTATAAATATTGAATATTCATTGTAAAGTATCGCTTACAATAAAAATTAACGACTTTTTATAAGTATTGAATTTTTGGAGTGAAATATTCTTTATATTCTTTAATTTTGTGAATATCGAATTTTCAATCGAGTGAATTTTATAACCATTGACATTTCGATGTAATGAAATAGACAAATGACCTTAATAATAATATTTATTTTGATATTCAACAATATTTTTGCAGTTTAAAATATTTTTGGAAACGAATTTTCTAATATTTATACTTTTTGAGTAAGAAGTTGCACAAAATAAAAATTCAACAATGTATCGAATTTTCAATCGAGTGAATCTTGTAAACATTGAAATTTCGATGTACTTAATGCATTTCCACTCATCTACTTTTTAATCGAGTAAATTTTATGAATATTATTTATATTTCGATCAAAACAATTGTATAAAATAAAAATTCATGACATTTTATAATTATTAAATTGTAAAACGAATAAAAATTTGTAACATTCATGTAAATAATAAAAATACCCATCCCTTCCGGAATATATCCATCACTACCAGAGTTATAAACAATGTTATTAGAGACATTACATCGACATTTGATTTTACACAAGACATTAATCCTAACTTTATTTCCCATTTTTTGCCAATCCCTATCAAAATCTACTTTTATTGCACAATCCAAAACTAAAAAAAACAATACTATAAATATCCCCTACCTAAGAATATCCTTAGATTGCCGAAATACAAGAGACAAAGGGATAGTTCTATTAAAAATAAATTCAACAAGGAGATTAAATTATTATTATCTGAACACAAAAAACATACATGGTTGGAAGCTTGCCAAAATATAAACAACCAACAAGGTAAAACTTATTGGAATGAAATAAAAAAGCTCTCTAAATACAAGACGGTTCAATACTGACAGACAATAAGCCACGAATACAACAATTTTAGGACGATAAATAAACAACTTTTACAATACAGTAACTGACTGGTTCAATTCATTTGATAAAACTCCCTTGCCCCCTCCAAGCAACGATTCAATAGACGAAACTGTCTATTGTATTCAACTGTACTCTGGCAAAAATTCCTCCCCCGGTCACGACAAAATTCCTCGTATACTCCTTAAAAACACTCCCATGATACCTATATGTCCATCTTAAAAATATACAACTACTGTTATTCTCACCAATGGAAACAAGGTATTGCAATCTGTATCCCCAAACTGCCACCGTCCAATTACACTCCTCCCAGTAATAGGTAAACTCTTCGAATCCCTCCTTAAACAAAAACTCCTTCAATCCGCCAACAATCACATACCTGACCCCAAAAGTCAACCATACATCGTCTATCCATTTTAACCTCCAATATCCAAACCAATCACCACGAACCACATTCTATTCTTTGAATTTTCAATGTAGTGAAATTTAGAATTTTTTGCACAAAATAAAACTTCGTGGTATGGTTAAGTTTCCCTTCGTCGCTTCTTTAATGTAGTACATTTCAGTAAGATTGAATTTTCGATATAATTAATTACATTAAATAAAAATTTCTGCCTTTTTATCATATATATTGAATTTTCGGTGCAAACAATTGGAGGAAACAAAATTTTATATTCATCGAATTTTGAAAAGAGTAAATTTAGATGTAAAAAATTAATTACTTCAATAAATTTGATTTATTCAATTAAGTGAATTTTATTATTGAAATTTTGATGTAAAAATTCATTTTATAAACATTAAATTTTAGATGTAAAAAATGAACAAAAAAAAATTTAGTGACAATTAAATTTCCTTCCGTTGAATTTTCAGTCAAGTAAATTTTATAAATATTAATTTAATAGTTTTTGGCCAAAGGAATTGAATAAAATAAAAATTCATTTTCGATGTAAAAAATTTCGCTGTAAATAATTGCATAAATCGAAATTGACGATTAAATTAACTTTCTTTTTATCGAATTTTCAATCGTGTGAATTTTAGATTTATTGAATTTTCAATGTAAAAAATAGTATGAAATAAAATTTTCCCCGTTTGTGTAACTTTCAATTCTTCGAATTTCCAATAGTATAAATTTGATAAATATTGACTTTTAGAACAAAACAATTGTATGAAATAAATATTCATGACTTTTTATAAATATTGAATTTTTGATGTAAAAATTCCACAGAATAATTTTTTTCGAATTTTTAATCGAGTGAAATTTAGATTTATTTTTGGATGTAAATAGTTGAATAAACTTTATAATCATCGAATTTACAATCGAGTGAATTTTAGATATATAGAAGTTTGGATGTAAAGAATTGAGTAAAATAAAAACTCATAATTTGGTTAACATTCGATTCATTGAATTTTCATTCAAGCAGATTGTATAACCATAATTTTTATAAGTAAAGAATTGTGCTAAAACGAATTATCAGTTGTAAGAATTTTTAAAATACAAAATTTTTGCACAAAATAAAAATTAATGACTTGATTAGATTCTATTCATCAAATTTTTGTTGTTTGTTCTTTTACAAAACAATAATAAATAAAAATCAATTGCTTATTAGAAATATTGCATTTTCAATGTAAAAAAATAAAAATTCGTGCCTTGATTAGCTTTCAAATCCAGTGCATTTTATGAAAATTGAATTAAAATGAAATGAATTAAAATCATGACTTGTGAAATTTTTCTTCATTGAATTTTAATAGAGTGAATTTTATAAACACTGAATTTTCGATGAAGTAGGATGTACAAAATAAAAATTCGTGACTTGTTTAACTTTCAATTAATCACTTTTTCAATCGAGTGAATTTTATAAATATTGACTTTTCAAATAAAAAATCGTGACTCTTTATAAATATTGAATTTTTGATCAAAAGAATTGCACCAAAAAATTCGTGACTTGTTTGTTTTTCTATTCATCGAACTTTCAACCGAGTGAACTTTATAAATACAGAATATTTGATGAAAAGAATTCCATAAAATTAATTTTATAATGATTATAATTTTGTATGTAATAAAATAGACAGTTTAAAAATCTTGACCTAACAAACTTTCCTTTCTTTAAATTTGCAATTGAGTTAATTTTATAAATATTGAATTTCTGATGTAAAGAATAGCACAAAATAATAATTCACTACTTGAGTAACTGTCTACTCAACGTATATTTTCAAACGAGTGAATTTTATTGATATTGACTTTCCGATCTAAAGAATTGGAATTAAAAATAAACTCCATGTTTTTTATAAATATTAAATTTCCGATGTAAATAAATGCAAGACAAGGCAGAAAGACCTCTGGTCGATAGCTATTTGACGAACTAATTCACTAACACATCAACCATTATTTAGTATTTAAATGTAAATATGTATAGTTTGTCAATAAAAATGTGTATTATTATTTTAAATGCAAGAAAAAAATAAATAAATCGGAGTGAAAGACCATCGGTTAATGGCCAATGAAGAAGAAGAGAAGCAAAAAAATTTGTAAGTTAATTAAATTTCTATTCAACGAATTTTCAATTGAATGAATTTTATAAGCAATGACTTCGATGCAAAAAATGCACTAAATTAAAATTAGTGACTTAATTAGCTTCATATATATTTAAGCTTTAATCAAGTGTATGGTATTGCACAAATAAAAATTTATGACTTGAATAACTTTCCATTAATCGGATTTTCAATTGAGTGAATTATAGAAATATTGAAATTATGCAGAAAAGAAACATAACTTGATAGCTTTATTTTTATAGATAATTCAAGCGAGATAATGTTTTAAATATTGATTTTGCTATGTGAAATATTGCACGAAATAAAAAAAAACTCATGATTTGAACGAAAAACGATTTTTCGATTTAATGAAGTTTCTAAAAAGTGAATTTTATAACTACAGAATTTTTGATATGAAGAATTGTAGAAAATAAAAATGCATCACTTTAGCAACTTTTCAATGCTTCATACACAATATTTAAGTATGATATATAATTGGATAGCTTGAAGTTAAAAAAAATAAGTGTTTTGGCGGTAAATATTCAGGAAACAAAATTATAATAAAGTATTTTTTAAATAAATTTATTATGATCTACATTATTTTCGACCAACCATTTTAAATTATTTTAATTAATACCTAGATCTAAAATGTATAATTTTACTTATAAAAAAAACTAAAGGTGAAAATTTAAGTAATTTATTGAAAAAATAATACATCGAAATTTCGCTTTTAAAATTCAAACATTACAATTACTACCAAGAATATTTTTGTGTTTGCTATTCACGTGGAACAGGAGGTTTGTTTTTTGGAAAGCTTTGTAGGGGCAGTGAAAACATTGGAATTTCGGCTCTTTTCCACAGTCGTACCTCAAATGCCTTAGCATCGCGGACCTCGACGAGTACTTTTTTTCGCACTGGGTACAATTAAAGGTTTTTCGTCTCCAAATCCCTAAAAAAACGTTATTTATGAAAAAAAAATCTGCATAAATTAAAAACTCCTATAAATTCAAACAACACAGTTTGTTTATTCTTTTGTTTACATGCACTTATAGCATTTTCGTTCCAAATATCTAAAATCTAGTTGTTTACAAAAATTGTTTAGTCGTTTAAAAATTGTACTATTAACTATTAAGACGGTTAATTATTCATGCATACTTTCATCTAAAGTTCGTTCCATTTGAATTATTCACTACAATACAATGAATATAAATTAGACAAAAGGAACAATACAACGAAAATCTATAGACATGTACAAGAATTAAACATAAGAAACATGATAACATTAAACAACATACTTATGATCTATTTACCACAATAAAGTACTCACAATTATTAACAACAGATAACTTTTTCATAAGTTATGTAAATTCCATTTAAACCATTTAAAAATACGGCATGTTTTTTTAAGCTCTAAAGTTGTTTTCGATAATAGAAAGGAATATTAATAAAGAGAATGGTTGCGACCGTTACTACGTGGTAATCCATACTTACACTGAATTGAAAAAATCACTATGTTTTAACCACAAATTATTCAGTGAAAGGAATATTAATATAATGTGTTAATTTTAATACCAGATAAAAATAAATCCTAAAAAGAAACATTTACTTAATCATACCTATTCAGTTCGTTCGAACGTTGTTAAAACTAATGAAGAAAGCTTCATATAAAACTGATCAAATTCTAACAATAATCTACAATCTTTAAAATCACCAGAAACCGCATTTATTATACAACATCAATTGCAAAGTTCAACTTGAATTGCGTTTAGAGGTGATACACATTTTTAATGCTTATTATTCTTTAAGGAATTAAGGTAATACAAATCCTAAAACGCAACTACACTGTGTTGACGAGACCCTAATAGGCCGAAACCGGTGCGAATATGTTGTTGATAGGGAAACAATAATTAGAATGATTTATATAAAATGCACAAATTTTTATTGAAGGTTACACAAAACAATATTTATTTATTTATTTTACCTGGATGTTTACGTTTCATGTGTAAGCGGAAACAAATTTTGTCAAAAGTCTTATAGGTACAATTGGAACACTTAAACGGTTGCTCTTTTCCGCAGACGTACTCTAAATGCCTTAATATCGCACTTTTTGAAGAGTACTTTCTCTCACACCGACTACATTTGAAAATGATGCCACCTACAAATAGAAAAAAGTTAGTTAAGGAAAAAGATTTTTATAGTTTTACAGTAATGTGGGTATTCTTAAAAATTGCTATTGAACTGTATAATAATTTTACCTTAGCGTTATGGAAATATTTTGTTCCAATTGTTTGGAGAGATTATAACATTTAGAAACCAGTCTAAAATGTTGTAAATTGTGATTAAAGTATTATCACTTTCTTCACAAATTGTTTTTATTCACTAGATGTATATTTCGAAACACGAAGTGTTCTTTATCAATAGTTAAAATGACATTGAAAAAAATTAACAATATTGTAAACATTTTTCTCTTTATATTTTTTTAATTAATCATAATAATTAAGTTGCCCATTTTTTTTGACTTTTGTATTTAATGTATTTTTTTTAAGGTCATTTTAACTATTGATAAAGAATAAATAAAATTTGTGAAGAAAGTGATAATACTTTAATTACCATTTACTACAATAATCTTCACGTAACTTAAAAAATTAGACCCGTTGTTTCGTTTATTAACTCTCCTGCCCATAAAATTGCATGCCATCTTAACACACTTTATAAAGAATTAACCGATTTTAGGGACCCTAGATCAATTAAAAACTCAAAAGACTTATGTAACAAATTAACAAATTACCAATTCCCTCCTAACCACAAACTAGTATCATTCGACGTATCTAACATGTTCGCTAAAATTCCACCCACAGATTGTTTAAATTTAATAAAAACATCATTTGATGCACTCAATATTAATATTTCAATTAAAACAGAATTTTTAAATATCCTTGAAATCATTTTAAATAACAACTATTTTTCATTTGAAAATAAATATTATAAACAGACAGAAGGACTTGCAATGGGTTCACCTCTGAGCCCATTGCTAGCCGAAATTTTCATGTGCAATTTAACAAATATTATATTAGATTCTCCATTAGGTAAAAAACATATCAAAATGTGGTTTAGATACGTCGATGATATATTAGCTTCATTTGTAGGAACAGATAGACAACTAAAACAATTTTTAGAATTTATTAATAACCTCCACCCAAATATAACATTCACAGTCGAATCCGAAATTAACAATAATATTAAATTTCTAGACCTTTCAATAACAAAAACTAATCAATCATTAACATTTGAAATTTACCGTAAACCTACGTATACTGATCGAGTCATCCCTAACAGTTCTAACCATCCACTAAAACATAAATTGTCTGCGTTTAATTCTATGATTTTTCGAGCCTTTAATATTCCACTGTCAAAACAAGCTTTTAATTCAGAAATTAACATCATAAAAACAATAGCTTCTTCAAATGGGTATTCTTCATCAATCATTGATAAATTAATTAATAAATACAAAATGAAAAACCTTCGTAAATACATATATGCAGGCCAGGTACCACAAAAACATTTAATTTATAAGCCCCTTACCTTCTTTGGTGACATTTCATTAAAAATTAAACATATTTTGTCAAAACATAATGTAATAGTAGCTCTAAAACCTTTTAAGAAAATACGCAACATAATTTTTAATCCGAAAACATCAATAGAGAATACTCACAGATCAGGGATATACAAACTTACTTGTGAAAATTGTAAGGGAATATATATAGGGCAATCTGGTCGTAATTTCAATACAAGACTAAAGGAACATCTTCGTTCTTTTCGGCTTAATTTAATTGATAAGTCATCTTTTGCCAGACATATGATTGAAAACAATCATACTTTTGGTAAGGATGTACTGTCAATTATACATTTTGCCGAAAAAGGCCGTAAGATGGACCTCCTGGAGTCTCTAGAAATTTACAAAGCGCGCGCTAATCCGGAAACCCCCGTAATTAACGACCAGGTTGACCTGATATATACCCCCCTTTTTAACGCTGTTGTAAAACCTTAATTTTTAAGCATATATATACCTGTAAATTTTTAGTTTAATTACTTCTAGTTTGATAATGACAAGCTAAAATTGTCGAAACTATAGTCACTAAATAAAGTCCGTGTTATACAAACAAAGTTAAAAAGTTTTTTATTTGTGAAGAATTATGTATAACGAAGTAGAAGCCTCCACCGTTAACAGTTTAAAAAATATATATTTCTAAAATGTTGTTGACAGAGAAGACAGAAAATTTATTGACAATAAATAAACTACAGTAAATAGAAGAGAGAAAGATGATTACAAAAGGGAGAAGATAAAAGAGAAAAATAGAGAAGATAATTGTCACAAGAATAAAGGCAAAATTAAAACAATCAAAAAAACAAATGAAGGTTTACAGAATATATTTGTATTTAATGCTTTGTTTCTCTTACAATAAATACCTAAATTAATTACAAATGGATAGATAAAAATATATACTTATAATTTTGACGTAAGAGATCCGGGGGGGGGGGGGGGGGAGTTCACTCGGCAGATTGCTCTTCCACTCCAGCCCAATGCTGCATTTGAAGTTCTTGAGTTGATCCTTCTTGCATACCTTAATTTTGGCTTTATTTTGCTTTAAAAATCTGAATTGCGCACATTTTATTTTTATTCTGATATCAAACTGACATATTGTAAAAAACTATGTGATAGATGAAGGAATGAGGATGAAGAAAGAGGAGATTTTAACAAATAGTAAAGTCAATTTGTAAGGGTGTTGAGTGAAGGAAGTATGCGAATGGAGTTATGTTTTTGTTTTTAATATTGAAAGAACAAACATTCCTAAACGTTCAAATCTGAGAGTTCTAAATAATAACAAACGCAATTGGTAAAAAAAGACAGAAGATCTAAGCTAGACAATAACAAGCTAGATAATGTAAAATTTTAACCTTAACAGTAGAAGACCGAATAAACTATTTTTAAAATACAAATGCATCTACTAATAAAAAAATAAACAATTTTGTTGATCTAAGGAAGGACAAAGTTTGAGGAAAACAGAAAGTAGAAGACTTAAAGAAAATCGAAGATAGAAAGTAGATCAAAACATAGAAGGGGAATTTCAAATCCAAAAGGACAAAAGACAGATAAAAAAGCTACGAAATGATGGGAAAAACGAGTAGAAAAAAAATAAAATAAGGCAGAATGTAAAATATAGTGGATATAGAAGACAAAAGGACAGTCATATGGGAGAATACTAGGTAAAGTAAAAGGCAAGAGATTAACGATAGAATAAGAGAAAAGGCCAATAATAGAACAGAGAGGGTAGAAGATAAAAGGCAGAAATTGAAAGGAAAATTAAAAGTAAAGTCTTCATTTAAAAATACGAAATCATTTCGTAAATCTACAACATTCAAGATTCACGAAATGAAAATGATGGTAGCGACCGTTACTATGTGGTAGTTCATTTTAAAAAAAGGTTAAATGAAAATAATTTTTAAGTTTTTATACCACTATTTATTGTATAATATACACAAACAAAGTTTACAATATATTATCAATTTTGACACAACTATAGTTTCGACCTTTGCAGGTCATTATCAAGTGTTGAATGAAGAAGAATACAGGGTGTTAACAATTTATAGGTGAGGTATGAATTTTTAATGAACCTAATTAGGACTGAGATTTATTACAATGGATTAACTAAATATGCCGATCGGATTAAGGTGCGGTGTTTTCAGAAGAGGTACATGTCATTATAAGAGCTTAAATAATGGCGAAGAAATTAAATCCGTCTGCTCATTAAGCAGATTAGAATTAATATTCTTGCTTTGGCGGTATATCTCTAATGACTCCAAAAGATTAAGCCTTTGGCCTTTATTGCAAAAATGTAAAAGTTTTAAATTATCCATATGTGGAAATGAATGATTACACTCTAAGAAATGATTTGAAAAAGAACTTGTTGTATGTCTAAGTCTGAATGCTCTATAATGTTCATTGTATCTCTTTTCAAAACTCCTACCTGTCTGTCCTACATATGTGCTGTTACATTCGGAACATGAAATTTGGTATACTCCCGATTTTTTAATAGATTGAATTTTGTCTTTCGCGTTAAAAAGAATATTTAAAAGTTTGCTCGCTGGTCTAAATGCAATTTGATGATTTTGTTTTTTGAAAATATTTGATATTTTATTTGTTACGCGCCCAAAATAAGTGAATGTTGTAAATTTTGTGTTCGTTCGGTCTAAAATATTAGGATAAATTTGAATAAGATTAACTGGGAAACCATTCTCCGTTGCTATTGATATAATTTTGTCTAGTTCTGTGGTTCTACTTGAATCAGATAGAGGAATTGTGAATGCTCTATGTCTCATGGAGTGAAATGCTGCTAACTTATGGGATAGAGGATGATTTGAATTATAAGGAATTGTAGAGTTGACGTTAGTAGGTTTCTTAAATATTTCAAATTTAATTGTATTATTCTGATGAATTAATGTAAGGTCCAAAAAATTGATTTTATTGTCGTTTTCTCTCTCTACTGTGAGTTTTATTTTAGGGTGAACACTATTGATTAAATTTAAAAATTGATCTAACTGTCGTGATGTACCACTAAAGCATGCAATAACATCATCTACGTATCTAAACCAAAATGAAATATGTGCTTTTGTGAAATTTGAACTGAAAATGCGCATGATAGGAACCAGAAGAGAAACAAAATAGAACTACCAGGAGGAAACGCCAGGTTGTATAATACTTAAGACAATGGAATCTACTAAAAAATAAGAGGGGATTCAAAAAAGGAAGGAATAGCAGAAATAGCCCATAACTCAGAGGACAGAAGACACATTTGAAAGTAACTAAAAACTGAAATGAAATCGAAATGGAAAACCCAAAACGCAAACGAACAACAGCAGAAGATGGTAGACGAAATGATGGAAATAAAACAAAAAAGAATAGAAAATAAAACAAAGAAGAATGCAAAAGGTAGTAGATAGAAAAGATCAAACAATTTTTCGAAGGAAGAAGACTAAAATCAAAATGCAAGACAAGCAAACAGGTAAAAGATAAACGATAGAAGAAGAGAAAGTAAAGAGGAAAGAAAAAAGAAGGTAAAAGATAGAGGGCAGACATTAAAAAAAAACACACAGAAGATGATGTCAAAGGTGGCAGGCCAAAACAGAGAGTAAAGATAACAGACAAGAAAGAAAAAAAATCAGAAAGAAAGCAAAATGCAAACGACAGAAAATATAAAAAAAAAGGAAAACAGAAGAGGAAAAAGAGGAGAGAAAGACTGAAGAAAAAGAAATAGAACAGAAGACAAAAAAAGAAGACTGAAGGCATCGTGACATTCTGCGGTTTACTTATTGTTTTAGGTTTATCATTGTATCTTAATTATTATGGTCATCAGTGTATCTTTTTATAAACAATGAGTAAACCATATATTATATAAACACAAAAACAAATAATCCAAATAAAAGAGTAAAGATGATGGACAATAAATTAGCGAATACAGATGAAAGGCAAAGACAAAATGGGAAAAATTAAAGAAAAATAAAGTATAAAAGGGAACATAAAGTCAAAGACAGCACCCAAAAGAATAGAGAAAAGAGATAGTAGAAAAGAAAGATGATATAAAGCAAAGACAGAAGATATAAGATTGCAAACTAAAAGTAGAATGCAGAAAAGAAATGACAAAAGGCATAAAACAAAAAATATAGAAATAAGAATACCGAAAGAGAAGAATGCAGAAGAAGAGCCTTTGTTGAAAGAAATAGAGCAAAAGATAAAGGAAGAAAACTGGAGGCAGAAATAAGGAAAGGCAAAAAACAATTAATTCAAGAAAAAATTTAAAAGAAGAGGCAATATACGAGTGAGCACATACAAAAGAAGATAAAATCAAGAAAATTAACATAATATCAAATATGTAGTAAATGAAACGCTCTGGTTAAGAATTTACACATTTGTTTAATGTCTTACTGATATTAACAATTCACCTTATTGAACTATTTAGTATATAAGTGAAAATTGTAGGTTATAAAACCACTTATCATCTGCCTGATGAGACCACTAAATTCTTAACCAAAAAAAACCTTTATTAGTTTACACCCCATATTTATATGTAATTACTATGTTATTTTTTTTTTCTTCTTCGTATTCCTACTTCTACTGGTATACTCAACCCCCTGCTACAGTCGCCCCTTCTTCTTCTTTATTTTCCCCGTCCCATTCTTTTTACAATCTCTATGCCTGCCCCATCCTCTCTCATCCTTTCATCTATCATTTTTATTCCCCCTATCCACTCTTCACGCACCTCCTTGCACTCTTGGCCTGCCATACCATTCCCTCATCCATACCTTCCTTCCTCTCTCCTCTGAGCCACATCTAGCTCTTGCCGGAGTAACTTTCTTGGACCTGTTGCATTCTGTCTTTAATAGGTACTTTGGCACCCTCCCATACACTTGCCACCTTCCATACATTGGGTTGTACCCACTCCTTACAATTATTAATCAAAGCGTTTCATTTACTTCATTTTTAATGTAATTTCACCAAGAAGCAGTCTTCTAAATCCGATAAAATATCTAATGTAAGAGGTCGAAGAGGATACAAAGTCAAAGACGGCAGGCAAAACAAGGGAAAAAATAGCGAAGAGAGACAACATAAGACAAATATAGAAGGAAAAAGTATAAGATTGAAAACAAAAAAGATAAAATGTAGAAAACAAAAGATCAAAACGTATAAATGAAAAATATATATTAAATGTAAAACAGAAGAGGAAAAATGACAGATTACAGAAGAAAATGCGTAGACAGAAGAAAAATAAAAGAAACCCGAAGATCACGAAAGGCAAGACACATATAATTGAAGATAAAAGTAAAGAGGACCAAAAAAAGAAATAGATAAAATCGAGAAAAATAATGGAATGAAGAATGCAAGAGGCAGGAGATAAAAAAGAGAAAAGAGAAAAAAACGACATAACGCGAATGACTGTCCATTTTGAACATTCAAAACTACTGTAATGCGCTATGAAAATAATCAGAAGGAAAAAAATGGTGATGTGGCCATCATAGTATTTTCCCTATATTTTACTCGAAAACTATGCGGTTTATGCAAAAAGGTTATTCTTAATAATTTATTCAATTTTGAATTCTCTACAATTATTTGTTATATAACTTTCATGTTGCTTCAATAGTTTATTAGCAATTGGCAAAAAATGTCAAAAATTTCAATTTTTTTTTTCTCGAAAGTTAAGAATTTTATGAAAAATATATTTTAACAAAATTTGTTCAGTTTCTCATTCTCTTTAACTTTTGTTTAAAAAGTTTTGTAATATTTTTCATATTAAAAAAATATCGGAAAAAACAAAAAACGCCTCGAGTAAACACCCACTTCCGGTTTATGAATGTTTACCAAAGGCTTTTCAGTTCCAGTTTTTAACGATAAAACCTTACGTTTAAAGTTTTATCTCAATCGGATCAGTCGTTTTTGAGATACAGCACCCACGGACAGACAGACAGACAGACAGATAGACACACACACAGACACAATTTTTTTTCCAGAAATTAGTTTAATGGACTCAGGGGTCCTCAAAACGGATATTTCAGCAAAAAAAAAATTTCAAAAAAAAATCACGAAAACAATACTTCCCCTATATGTACCTATGTATAATATAATGTATAATGCATGTAATTTGATAGTTTAAATAAAATTCTATAACTTCAAATTTTAATATGCATTCATTGTGGTGCACCCTACCACAGAAGCTGTGCGAAGAAAAACGGCTGAATACCCTGGATAGAACCTATTTGGCCTGCAATGGTTGTTTATCGAGTTTTGAGGTTAAAATCAACAAGGAAAATGAACATCTAAAACAAACTTGTGTTGAAAATGGAAGATAAAAATTCAATTTTAAAGGAAAATGCTGAACTATTAAAACAACAAATATTTCAGTTAAAACAAAATGTCTATACATATAAGTATTTCAAATAATAGCGACATCTCTCAGTCAAAAGCGAAAACCATGTCAAGTTGTAATGTGTGCAATCTCGCCAAACCACAACTAATAGCTGCCGGTCGCATTCGAGCAGCGAAGCAGATAGCCGTCAGTTTACATCAAATGGTAATAAATCCGTGGACAATGAAACCAAATAATTTAAATCGAAGAAAATTGAAAATAAAATTAAAACAATCTTACAAAATACCAGAGATGCCGAAGGATTAGAAACTGTTCAAAAACACATAATCCAAAATGTTATAAACCTAGAATCAACTGATGAAGCTTTGCAATGGAAAAACTGTTCAAAAACGGAAACAAAAACAAAGAATCGATCACAGAATTCAAGGAACTTGTAATAATTCGACGTTTCAAGGAGCACCAACATGTGGATACTTACATCTATACAAAACAAACACAGAAACAACAACAACCACAATAGTGGCTTATTTAAAAACTAAAAACTTTACGAATATAAAATGCGAGGAATTAAATTCAAGACGCCCACCAGAATACAAATCTTTCAAACTAACCTTTCCCATAGAATATCCAGAAAACCTAGGAAGACCGAATACGTGGCCAAAGGGTATTTATGTGGAACGATTTTTTCATCGAGTCGGTATGAAGAAGTTCAGAACTGAATTACATCATGGACAGGATCTACTGTACCAAAAATGTTTAACTTAATGAGTATCATCCATATCAATATACGTCCAATAACTAACAAAATCGCCAACATTGAATCTATGCTAGAAGGGCATCATAACTGCCAAATTTTAGGAACTAATGAACACTGTCAAACTGCAGAATGCCTGGATATAATTAAAAAACAAGGGTTTAAACTCACCTCTAATTTTTCACGGCTTAAACACAATACGAAACTTATAGGTTACATTACATAATTTTAAAGCAAGATCTGACATAAATAACCTTGATAAACTTAAATCGTTTGAATGCGCTGCAATAGAATGTATCCTAAATAATAAGCCGTATATTTTTATAATAGTTTATAGAGCACCAAATTCAAATATTGAAATGTTTTCTAAACAACTAGATAAATTATTAAGTACGCTTCTAAACTGTAGTTTCTTTATTATGGGTGACTTCAATATCGACAGCGAAAGGACTTAATGTACACGGCAATGAAATTCAACAATTTGCTGATAGAAATTAAAGGAATTAACAATATTAAGTTATTTAAACGTGCATTATATAATTATCTATGTAATATAGAACCGTATTGTCTAGAAGAGTATTTTTATAAACACTCCAAATAATTATTAATTTTCAAACAGTATGTTTTTTTTGTTTTCGACGCTTTTCAGTTTTATACAATTGTATGTAATTTTTGTGTATAAATTCTGGAAATAAATCTATTATTATTATTAATAATAAGGTAACAGAAGACAAAAGTTAGAGACGGACAAGGAAACAGAAGATATGAAACAAAATTATAAGCAGTATCAAAAAGAAAAACATAAATGGCGTAAAACGCAGGATAGGAAAAATAAAAATAAGATAAGAAAATGAAAGTCAGGAAATAGAGAATAAAAGGGTAAAAGATAAGCGAAGCAACATAGAAGAATAAGACTAAAAATAGATGAGCAAATAGAAAGGAGAGAACAAAATGGCAAAAGAAGATAAAACAGAAAAGAAAGAGTATTAAAAGAAAAAAAAAACTTAAATAGCATAAAATGCAGAAGACGAGAAATAGAAAAAGAAAGGAGACAAAAAAGGTCAAAAAGAGAACAAAATGGCAAAAAGTAAACAATGCCAGATAGAATTAAGAACACAGAAAACAGATGAGCGATTATATATTAGGAAATAAGATGGTAATAGACTATAAAACAGAGAAAGGAGAAGGTAGAATACGAAAGGTAGGGGATATAAGAAAGTCGATATAAAAAAGACAATAAAAAATTAAAGAAACGTTTTTTTATTGCCTCAATGCACTTCAAAACAACCTAAATATGGCAAGGCGGAAAAGGGAAATGGCACAAAATAAACGACCAGAACCAGAGAACAAATATGAGAAATGGTAAAAGAAAAAAGCGCTGAATAAAATAAAGAAATGGAGGCAAAAGTTAATAAAAGAAAAGAAGAAATGCGAATAGAAATGGTATATGATAGGTCTCAACAGGTAAAAATACAAAAGGTAAAAGGGAAATGAAATATGGCAGAAAATGAAAGACAAAGAAGGTTGTTTCAAAAAAAATTGCAAAAGAAAGCATAAATGGAAGAATTGATAAAAGACAAAAAGCTGAAGGCGGAAAATATAAATTAAAAGACTTTAAACCGAAGCCAAAAGAAGAAAGAAGAAATATTTGTGACAAATGATATAAACATACGATAGCATACAGAAGAAAAGAAAAAGAAGAGCGAACACATATAGGTAAAATAAGACAAAAGGGAAACCATGTATCTAAAGATGTCGGCCATTTATAAAAATTATGTAATTTTTTAGAAATCTTCTAAGAATTTGTCACAAATTTATCAGATTCCTAGAATTTTCTTCTAAGGTATTTTCAAGGTAGATTTTTTCTGGTTTTATAGTATTTTCCAGCAATTTGTTCTCCCAGTTTTTAATAAAACCTCCGCTTATGTTTAAGTGATTGGAGGGTAAATTAGTGACCTCCCACCCATCCTACATATACTTGTGTATTTCAATCAGAGTAAGACTTTTAGATTCCTAAAAACGACAACAAAATTGGTTTGTAAGTTTTCTGGAAACTAAAATTTTAATGTATTTATAAGGTGGGTGGGTGGTCCCTAAATCCCCCTCAGCAATTATTTTATTATAAAAAAGTGTTTCTCAGAACAATATGTATGAAAAAAAAAAAAAAAAAAGAAGTTATATTTAATTAATTGCTCACTTAACCCGTGGTGAAACATATTTGAAAAATCTTGATTAGAAATTAAAATTTAATTTCTAATCAAAAAAAAGAAATTAAAATTTAATTTCTAATCAAAAAAAAGAAGTTTTAAATACAGAAAATTGATAGAGAAATATTAAATTTAAAAAAAAAACAAAAAAGAAAGAATTAAAAGTTGTTAGAAAAAGGGGAACAATAATTTAGAAAAATACATTAATTTCCTAAAATGAGAAAAAACGAAAAAAAGCTAGATAAAAAGATTTGAAATTTTTTTAAACACAAAAATAATTGGGAGTTGAAATTTAGAATTTACTTTTGAGAACATTTGAATATTTATAAAAAAATAAAATAAAAAACAAATGAAATAAGGTCAATTTTATTAGACACTACAATTTTTTAGCAATTTCTTTTCAATATTACGCCCTTAATAGTTTGCAACATTTTTATAGTTTTTAAGAAATTCCTAACATTGCTCGTTTATCTCAAGCAATTTATCAGAATTCTACATTTTTTTTATCATTTTCCTTCCATTTTTTAACACTTTTAAGCTTTCTTTTTTGTTAAATCTAAATTTTCCAGTAAGCTTCTAATTGTTTTTAAAATTTTAAAATTTGTCACCAATTTCTTCTTCCAAGATAATTTCAAGATAGATTTTTTCTAGATATTTTAGATTTATTCTCTTAATTGAAAAAAACATTTTTTTTCTTTGTATTTGTCACCAATTTATCAGGTTTCTAAAATTTTCTTCAGTGATATTTTCAAGGTTGGTTTTTAGTATTTCCTAACAATTGATTATCTTATTTGAGAAAACATTTTTCTCTGAATTTTTTTAAGTTTGTCACCAATTTTAGAATTTTCCAGCATCTGTTCCCTTAATTTTTACCGTTTCTTGTTTTATCTTGTAGTAATTTTTAATTAATTCTCTTCCAAATGTTAATAGTTTTCTTTGAAGGTTCATAAATTTTTAAACAATTTCTTTTCAAGAAATTTACAAGTTTAAAATTGTTTTAGTTCTCGAGAACTCTCTGCCATTTTTTTTTTTTAATATTTAGCAATTTAAATTTTTTCAATATGTTCATCTTTAACCAAATTTTTAACTTCTCTTTGCAAAAAAATAGTGAATTTCCCTTATTCTGGAAAACCACTTTCATTCAACACATATTTAAAAATGTTAGTAGAAGTAACATCGATTTAAATTTAATTCACTTTTTTATTTATTTGATAAACTCATTGCAGTAAAATTAATGTTTTAATGTAAAAGCATTATCTATAATGAGCAACGCGGTTTTTACGATAGAATATCTACTGTTCAAACTTGCTTGTTTATCAGTCTTATATTATTAATGCTCTTCAGAGAAATTGCCAAAATTAACAATATCGGTGTTTTTTGGTGTCATATAGTTAATATATTGTGCCATATTTTGTTTCTTTATCGTACATATTTATGTTATATTTTTCTTATAAAATAGTTAATGTACGACAATAAAGTTATTATTATTATTATATTATGTGAGAGTTCTAGAAGGTTCCAGCAATTTATTTTTTAGAATTCTAGGTTTTTTTTTTGAAGTACTACAATTTTTTTGCAGTTTCTTTTCAATATTATGCAACATTCTTTTATAGTTTTTAAAAAGTTCCAACCATTGCTCGTTTACCTCAAAAAATTTATACTCTAAATATTCTCCGATAATTCTGGAATGTTTCAGCAATTTCCTTTTAATAATTCTAGATTTTTTTATCAAGAATTCTACCATTCACCAGCAATTTCTCTTCAAAAAACTTTCTATCATTTTCTTCAACTTTCCAACATTTTTTTTGTTAAATCTGAATTTTCTAGTAACCTTCAAAGTGTTTGTAATTCTAAAGTCTTAGAATTTGTCACCAATTTATCAGATTTCTAGAATTTTCTTCTAAGGTAATTTCAAAGTAGATTTGAAGTACTTTCCAGCAATTTGTTCCCTTAATTGAGAAATAAATTCTTGAGTATTTTAAATTTGTCATCAATTTTAGAATTTTCCAGCATCTCCCAATTTCTACCTTTTCTTGCTTTATCTTGTAGAAATTTTTCAGTAATTCTTTTCCAAATATTAATTCTACAAAAAATAAATATACTTTTCATTTTGTTTTTCCGCAATAGACATTTATTGAATGCAGTTATAGTTTCGATCATACACTGATCATTATCAAACATAAAGTTATGTCTGTATTTATTTTTAATCAAATTGTACCACCAAGTAAACGCCGAGAACATTCAAGAATTAATTTCTTTTCAAAATGTTTACAATTTTTTTAAATTCTAAAGCAGTTTCTGCCATTTCTAAAAAGTTAAAGCATTTTCTTTTTCAAAATTCAGGAATGTTTTTCCAGAATTCTACAATTTTTTAGCAATTTCTTTTCAATATTACGCCAAGTTTATAACCTTTATTTATAGTTTTCAAGAACTTCCTTCTATTACTAGATTATCTTAAGCAATTTATCTTCTAAATATTCTTCAAGAGTTCTAGAAAGTTAAAAACATAACAAGTACTTTTCTTCACCAAATTTATACATCCGGTTCCATCAAGAATGTAGAATAAGCATCAACTTCATTGAAATACGAAGGACTCATTATATAGAAATAGCAAATTGAAGACAAAAAACATCTTAAATATGTTGAAATAAAACAACAAAGTTAAGAGGATTTCATTCCATTTAGATATTACAGCTGTATAAGAATTTCATTACATCTGCACTTTGTATTTATTTTCTGCATTATATTTTGTAAGGTTAGCAATGAAAGAATCTATCAGGGTATTATATTAATTTATTAACTAAATAATTAAAAAAAAACAGATTAAAATTACTATTAAAATTATTCTAACTAAACTTAAAACTTGATCTTATTGTAGAAAACTTAACATTAGCTATTAATTGATTTAAATAATGGCACAAATCTAAACTACTTGCATTATCTAGTTCAAATAGTATCTAAAAATAAAACCTAATTAATTATAATTAAGTAAACATTAATAATACTTAAGTAATTACGTCATGAGTAACTTAAGCTTTAACTTTTTATATATCAAAATTTTCATGAATAGAAAACTTTTTAAAGATTATTACAATATTTCATTGTCTAATTTCCATCTGGTAGAAACTGTAAAAAGAAGCATTTCAAAAAATATTTTCCAATTGTTTCGAATCATGTGATATTTGAAATTTTTTGAGTTAATAATTTTTGACATGTTAATTATTTTTATCATTTCAAAAATTATTATTATTAATGTTGAGTAGATTTTAATGCATTTTCTAAACATGATGATGGTTACTACCATTACTACGTAGTAATCCATAATATTTAGTGCCAACATTTAAAGAATTAGATTAGGTTATTTTAATTTGAAGATTTGTAGATTTGTTAAACAATTTCAAAATTCTAGGCAACTTTTACTACTTTCGCTGTATTAAATTTGTTAAATGCATTGTAGTAAGCATTAAAAAAATGTAATAAAGCGAAAGTAGTAAAAGTTGCCTAAAACTTTGAAATTGTTTAACAAATCTACAAATCTTCAAAATAATGTTTATGTTTATAGAAACTAACGCCGAGAATTATAATCTAAATGATTTAAACGATTTGAACAGTCAAATCAAAAATTCTTTAGCAATGGATTGATGAATTGTATTAACTGTATAAATCGATTAAATGAATTAAATAAGCGTAATGTATAAACTTAAATTAAACTAAAATATTGTTAAATTGGTTACTTATTGAGCGTACTTGATAGATTTTGTAGTATCAATATTAATATCCATAAACGTATGATCCAACTCCTTATCACTGTGCATCCTCTCCATATGCCTTATCATGTGCATCTTCTGCTTAGCCTTATAGAAACAGTAAAGGCATTCGAACTGCGGTTCCTTCCCGCACTCCCACTTCAGATGGTTCCTCAGCGAACTCTTCAGTTTGTAAGCTCTTCCGCAAGTAACGCACGCGTACGATTCGTTCGCTGCACTCAGGATGCCCATTTTCTCCCAATAATCCGTCGGCAATTTCTTCGGCTTATTCTCCTTTTTAGAATTACCTTTAGTTACGGCTAAAATGTAATCGAAATAAAAAATAATGGAAAAATCAACTTTAAAATGAGCGATTAGTAGATCTAGACTAGTCAAGGCTAAAATATAGTCCAAATAAAATATAATTGGAATCTAAAAGATAATTGATTAGTGGATTCGCATGCAGCTGATACTACTGACTAAATTGGACTACGTTTTGCTAACTAGTACGTTTAAGGCACCTGAAATTAAAATTATTGGTAAAATATTTCATCACAAAAGTAAAGAAGTAAAAAGAAAAACAAAATATTTTTAAATTTTTTTAACAGTTCTTAACATTGTTTCTAAAAAAATGTCACTTGTTTGAAACTGAATTTTTTTCAACCTAAAATTCACAAATAATTTAAAATTACTTTATTATCAAAATTCACAAATAATTTGAAATTTATTACAGAGTATTAAATATAAATTTCTCTAGAATATAAAATATTCAATTCATTCTTAGAAATTTGTTCTTGAGTTAAGTGAAAATTTAATTTAAATATCAATAATAAACTAGTTTATACATCTAGCTCAAATAAAAATAATTTGTGAAGAAAGTGTTTATTAAATGCATTCTTATTAAGTATAGCTTTATTTAAGACTCAACAATTTTTATTAAAGGTAATTATTAGAACCGTTCCTTTACGGTAACCCAAACAATTGATATAATCAATTCTTAAAATAAATTAGATTCGATAGTTCAACGCTCTGTCGACTGGGCCATTTAGGTGCTTGAATGACGTAGATGAAAGAGTATCGAAGTAATAAATTTTTTAACTTACACCAAAATAGGAAGATTAATAAAATATATTGTTAGTTTGTGTGATAACAACAAATCAAAAATATGGTTTTATTTTCACATGTGATTGTTGAAATGTTGCAATCATAATGTAGATTAGAACATTGAAGCTTATTATTATATCCGAAAGGCAAAACTGAATATTACTTATTTATCAAGTTTAAAAAAATTCCTAATACATTTTAAAATGTTTTTAAGTGATATATTAAAGTTATTATATTATTATTAATCATATGCGTTTCAAATGTAAACCTACCGTTTATTTTAATCAGGTGCACTATATCGAAGAAAGACAACACGAAATTCATGTAGTAGTACTATTTTATTTAATCAATTATTTATATAAGTTTGATAAGTCTTGCATGATTTATAATGTTGGTACAAATTATCAGGACGTTTGAAAGTTTTCTTGCACATGCACTCCAACCATTTTGGTTTGCCGCATTCGTACTTTATGTGCCGGGTTAAACTCTCTTTCTTTTTGTAACTGGAATTACACTTGAAGCACGTATATCTCTTATCGGTGTAACCTGAAAGTATTTTAGATTAGTTAAGAAGAACAGTATTTGATATATATAACATGTATATACAACATCTTTATTAACAAACACAAATACAAATAATATAATACATGGATGATACAATTGGTGTTAGTGTGTTAGTTTGCTAAATGGCTATCGACCAGCGCTCTTTCAGCCTGAATTTGTCATTGTCAGTCTGTCTCTGATGATGGTGATGGATGATGTGACGAGATGAATTCAAATGTTGTGAATGAAGGGATTTTGTATTTTGGGATTTGGTTAGGATTTCAGTCTGAAGCAATGAAGAAAGTTATGAAATAAAGTTAAAGGAAAGTGTGGGAATCTAGGTGTAGAATAGAGCGAAAGAGAATGTATGAAAAACTTAGGTTATCGGAGAATGTAGTGAATGAATGTTTAGAGCATGGCGCGTGAGCTTAGGTAAAAGAGAAAGGGAAGGAAGTAGAAATTCATGAAAAGCCGGGATGTATTGAAAGGAGTAGACACAGTGTCATTTAAAAGGTGGAAAGTGCATGGAAGGTAACCATGTTACTTGAATAACAGTCAGCTCAGTATAAATGATGAGTTCACCTTGGCAAGAGCTAGATGTGGCTCAGGAGAAAGAGCGAGGAAAAGCTGGATTGGAGAATTTTTTTATTATGCATGAGTGGAAAGGATACTTGGATGAATTTGGCAAAAGAGAGTAAAGGAGTGTGTGAGGAATGGATGGCAAGAAACATAAAGGTGAGTGAAAGGATGTGGGAAGATGTTGCCAAGGTAAAGACTCTGATAAAAGTGGAGTGGGAAAAATAAATAAAGAAGGAAATTAAGGTATTATTAATATATTATTACTGTTGCAATATTTCCCATTTTCTATCTCATTAAATATAGATAGCATATCGGAATATTGTCCATCCTTTGTCTTAGATCGCTTTCCTAATCATTCCCTGCAACTTCAAACCTCACTCCAATTGGAGAGTTTACCTCTAAATCGCAATTAGGAGTTAGTTTTCGATCTATGAATAACATAGAAAAAAGGAGGCTCATTTTGAATCGAAGTTCTTTCTGGTCTTCTTTCAATACTTTCGGTAGAAGCTTCGCGCAGACCTTGAGCATTTGCAGATCATGTTTAGGGTGTCAACGATTTGCTGAATGCATAATTGACGATCGGAACTAAAACACAATTCATGTTTTCGTCAATTCTGGCAGTTGTTGAGCGTTCAGAACGGGGTTCATCTGTGATCTCCTCCCGGCCTTCCTAGAACGCCTTATGCATCTCCCGGGATAGATACAGTCATACTTAAAGGCTTTCTGAAGCATCTGGAATGTTTCCAAGAAACAAACAAAACTTGATTGCGTAAGCTCCATCGTGCCGTGCTACAATGTCGAAAAACACACTTCACACGGAGGCACATCTTTCCACTCAAGACTACTCAGAACAAACTTGTGACTGGATGCATTAGACTTTCAGACACGCTTTACCCCGCTGCAATGTATAGTTGCGTCACAATAAAATCATGCGCATCACTTTCATAATAGACCATGTAGTTAAAGAAGGCAAGAAAAAGGAGATGAAGGTAAAGAAGTAAAGAGAAATAAAAAGTGCACTACAGAAAATAAGAGAGCTAGAAGGTAAAAAAAGAATTCCCTCTATTTTTCTTTTCCATTTACCTTCGTCCCTCTCTAGAACTAGAATATAAACAGTGGTAAACATAAATGAGTTGCAGCGATTACAATACCAGAGCTAGAAAATAACGAAATAGGAAAATACAAATAATATAAACATAGATAACTGACTTAGATAGAATACTGAAGCAAAGTTTTTTATGCAACGTTTAGAGGATCTATAATGAGAAGAAATGTACCGAGAGCATAGGCTACAATCCAAAATTGTAAGCATAGTTTATGAAAATTAACTCTTTGATATGTGAAGAGAAGAAAAGAGAGGGAAAATAGAAATAGAAAAGTTTGAGAGAGGGTGGCTTAGGTGAAAGATGGAATGGGAGTTAATACGTGATTAAATAAAGATAGAGAATGGGATTAAGAGAATCGAGTGAAGAAGAGACAAAAATAGAATTATATATGGATAAGATAGAACGAGAGTGGGATAAAAAAGAAGACAATAGAAAATATGGAGACATAAAGAAGTATAAAAAAATACATGGGTTAACACGTTGAACGTCGCGTCACCCATAAACGTCTGACGGCTATGTTTCCGCTGGGTCCCCGTCACCCATAAACGACTGACACTTTTGTTCGTGTAATTAAAAGAAGATTTTGGTACTAGTTTATAGTACTATTAGTTATAATACAATTTGATGAATATTTGAGATAAAGTAATAATGTATTTAATATAATTTTACAAACAAACGAATAACGTGTTAAACACAATAATATTGACAGATATAAGGCAAGACGAAGTCTATTCCCGAAAAACAAAAGAAGTAGAAGTAGAGAAAAAAATACAAGAAAAATAGGGGAAACATAGCTGAGGTAAAATAAAATAAATAGATTAAATGCTAAAAAAAATCGGAGAAAAATAAAGACAGATAAGCCAATACAAATAAATTCAAGAAAAAGAGAAATCGTACGGTAATAAAAGTAGAGACACGAAGAGAAACATAATAAAATTATAAGGAACAAGAAAACCAAATGACAAAATAAGAACAGAGAAATATAGATAAATTTAAAAGTGAGAATCATAAATATATTTTTTCTAAACCTATACTGTGTTATAAGAAACGACTTTAAAGAGAAAATTGTCTTTCCTTCTCTCTCAGTCCACCTCTTTATGAACCTTCTAATTACCTTCGTCTATAACATAGGTCAGGGATGGCGAACAAATGGCACGCGTGCCACAAGTGGCACGTTTGAAAATTTTGATGGCACGCACAAAAAATTTCTTTTTTTATAAGTTATCTTTTTTGATTGAAATGAATTAAAAATTATTAATCTACACTTAATTCATAATTTATGATATAAATTTGTAGTACTGAATACCTATCTTAGTATGTTAACCAGAACCGTCAAATTATACATTTTATTATTAAAATATGGTATGAATTCTCTCGAAGTAAATAAAGATGCACATTAGATAATTTTTTTTGCGAATCCAGTTTCACCTTCTAATGTTATTGCATGTTGTTGCCGTCGCAGCGCTCGAATCAGACGACGTCTGACGGCTATGTTTCCGCTGGGGCCCCGTCACCCATAAACGACTGACACTTTTGTTCGTGTAATTAAAAGAAGATTTTGGTACTAGTTTATATATAATAGTAATTAGTTATAATACAATTTGATGAATATTTGAGATAAAGTAATAATTTATTTAATATAATTTTACAAACAAACAAGAACAACACTTGAACACGTTAAACGCCACTACAAAAGGATGAGTGACGGTTATGTTTCCGCTGGCGACCCATCATCCACAAGTGGGTGATACTTTTTTTGTGTAATTAAAACAATGTTTTGTTGGTAGCTTATAGTAATATTATTTGTAATAATACTTATCGCATTTCCTACTTCGCCCTTTATGAGGCGCATTGTATACTTCTTTTAACCAATTTCAACAAAAAGAAAAAACTTTCAAGGTTTCTATGAACAAAATCAACTTTTAGTCAACAAACTCAATTTACCCAATAATTTTTGGGTTCCCAAAACTTCTGTTTTCAGACGCATAACTGCGTTTAAGACGTTTTATAAAATAAACTGTACAACAAATACTAGAATTATTTTTTAATTAATTTCGGTAAAAACATTTTAGCAAAAACTTAACACGTTGAACTCCCAGCGTGACACGGTGGAGTTTAAGCAACGCGTTGCTCAAACACAATATCGCAAATTTGGGCCCCGGGAGAAACTTCACCGATTCACGCTGGGCGTTCAACGTGTTAACCTGTAACAACCTTAAGGTATTAAAAGTTACTAAACTTATAATTTATTTTGCTTATTTTTGAACAATAAAATAATTTAATATTATGAGAAATTATTTTATCATTAAATCAGTGTAAAATATAGAAGTAATTATTAAAATTACCTTTAATTAATATTTCAGACAATTTCATGTTTGGTGGACCGATAGATACGGAATGATTGAAAAGGACAGTAAAGCAATTTGTATTTTATGTTCTAAAACTGTAGTCGGTAGAACATCTTCAGTAAAGCGGCATTATGAAACCAACCATAAATGTCTTCTCGGTCGAAGTGTAGAAGAGAAAAAGGAGTATATTTCAATGCTCAAACTTTTACTTTAATGAAATATATTGGAACTCAATCAAACACCACTGCTGCTAGTTATCAAGATTCAAAAAATATTGCTCAATATGCGAAACTTTTTAATGAAGGCGAATTTTTAAAGGATGCTTGGCTGCAATGTGCACCATACTCATTCGATGATTTCGAAAACAAAGAAAAAATTATGCAAAGAATTAAAGACATGCCGATAGCTAGGAATACAGTGAAAGAAAGAATTTTGGGTATGGCGGAAAATGTATATTTAAAAGTCTTGCGATTTTATATCCATTTGTCTTGACGAGTCTACCGACGTAACAGGCTCTGCTCGCTTAGCAATTTTTATAGGTTATTTTGTTCAAAACAATATTAAAGAAGAGTTAATAAGTTTATCAACATTAAAAACAACAACAAAAGAGAAATATGTCCTAAAATTGTGTCTGTTACAACTGACGGTGCCCGCAGCTTAACTGGATGGGAAAATTGATTTATAAATTTATTTACAAAACGTATTGGACACACAATTCTTGATTTTCATTGCATTATTCACCAACAAGCGTTATGTGCCAAAGCATGTTTAAAAATGTTTGATGATATTTTGTGTTTTGTAACAAAATTAGTAAATTTTATATCAGCACGAGCACTAAATAAAAGAAAATTTCAAGAATTGTTAAACGAAGTAAACTTGTCGTACAATAGCTGACATCTTCCGGCGAACTCCGATGAATTGAGCGTAGCACGGCGTTTCGGATTGATATGATGATCATTACGAAATAACGCCGGCCGTTTGCCTAAATGTCCGCGCATAGCTACACAAAAACTTTTCAAATCTTTCGGAACATCCTTCTGAAGTTTGCGTTTAAGCGTTTCTAGATTTTAGAAACAAAAATCTAAAAAAACTAGGGCCTCAAAGGGAAATTATTGAAAATTTTCTGAACCCTCAAGAAACAAATTTTCTAAAAAGTTCCAGAGCCTTCAAGAAAATCTTTGCAATTTAGAAGATAAGAAGATAACCTTGAAATCTGAAGGAGAAATTTCTGGAAATTTCCTGAGCCCTTGGAAAAAAGTCTAGATTTCTAAACGAAAATTTCTAGAGCCTCCTAGAAATTTAGCAGACCAGTTGAAAAAATAACTTGAAATCTGGAAGAGAAATTAATGAAAATTCCTTAAACTTTCTTGAAAATAAGAAAAGATTCCTAGGGAAAAATTTTCTAAAAAATTCTAGACCCTCCAAGAAAAATTCCGCAATTTAGAACTATCTAAATAATTTTACAGCCTCTAGTTGAAACAAAATGTTTTATTCTAGAGAAGCAATTACTGAATTAAAAAACAATTAATAATAATAATAATAATAATAATAATAATAAATTTATTCATGTTATAACTAAGGTTTTACACTCGTCAGGAACATGATACATAAAGTGCTTAAATAAATAAATTTACTGGATAAGTAATTAAAAATATAATACAAATTATCTATTAGAATAAATCAGGCATTCTACAACTATTCGAGTTAATTTACGTGTGTATACTAATGTAAAATAATATAAAACAGAAATAGAGATTCCCACAAATGTATTTAAATTGATTCACCGTGTAAAAATTCATCGATATTATAAAAGGCTTGACCTAGTAAAAAAATTTTAACAACAGCCATTATCGAAATATAAGTAAATTAAAACTACGATTTGCACAGGTATTTATACATAAAATTATTTACAGACAGCGTCAAAACAAAATACAGTGTTATACAAATAAACTTGAAGTGTTTTATTAATTATTCAAACATGTATAACGAAGTAGAAGCTTCTTACATTAACAATAGAATTAAAAAAAAAAACATTTAGTCTGAAAGAAAATCTTCGCAATTTATAAGAAAAGTTGAAAAAAAAATAATTTGGGGAAGCAGATATTGGCCATTTTCTAACTCTAAACTTATAGAAAAAAAATCTAGAAAATCCTAATGCCTCAAAAAAATCTTTGCAATTTAAAAGACGACTTCAAGAAAAATCTTGAACTCTGGAGAATAAATTTCTAGAAATTTCCTGAACTCTCGAGAAAATTTCCCGAGGAAAATTCTAAAAATTCATGAGCCTCAAAAAACTCTTTGCGAAGACAAGTTGAAAAAAACTTGAAATGTGGAGAAGAAATTACTACAAATTTCCCGAACTCTCGAAAAAAAGTCTAGATTTTTAAAAACAAATTTTCTAAAAAAGCCTTCATTTAAATCTTTGCAATTTACTGGAAATTTCCTGGATTCTACAAAAAAATCTACATTTCTAGAAAAAAAAAAATAAAAACAGCTTAAAAAACAACCTTGATTTCTGGAGGAGAAATAACTGAAACGAGTCTAGATTTCTAGGAACAGATTTTCTAGAAAAATCTATGGCTTCCAAATCTGAATTAAAGTTACTGGAAAATTCTGCACTCTCGAAAAAAAAGTTTAAAGTTCTGGAAAAGATTTTTTTTTTAATTTTTGAGCACTGAAGGAAATCTTTGCAATTTATAAGACAATATGAAAATCTGGAAGAGAAATTACTAAAACAGCCTCAAAGAAAATTCTATAAATATTGAGACGAACTAGAAAATCTAGAACTCGCGAATAAGACCTTTGCTAAAAATTCTGGAAATATGAAGAAAAAAATACTGTAAACTTCTAGAATCCTCCAAAAAAGGCTCTAGAAATCTACAAGGAAATCTGAAAAATTCTAGAATCCTCGATCAAAATTATATATATTAATATATCAGCACGAGCACTAAATAAAAGAAAAATTCAAGAATTGTTAAACGAAGTAAACTTGTCGTACAATAGCTTACTTTAATACAATAATGTACGCTGGTTAAGCCGCAGAAATGTTATGCAATGATTTGTAGATTGTTTGGAGGAAATAAGAATATTTCTAAATAATGAGAACATCATTGGCCAATACAATCAATTATTGGATGTAGAATGGCTAGCTAAGTTATATTTTTCACTGATTTATGCTGTCACTTAAATGAATTAAGTATAAAACTACAAGGTGTTAATAAAACAGTTATTATAATGTTTGACTTAATCAAAGCGTTCGAAGTCAAATTTGAGATTTTTAATCGTGATATTATTTCAAATTCATATAAATATTTTCCGAATACAAAAATTTCTGAAAGTGAATGTCACGAAAAGCCAAAAGTGTTTACAATGGTAATTCAATCCCTGATTCAGAAATGACATGCTAAAGTAGAATAAAAAGCTGCACGAAACACTATCAACGATAAATAAAGAAAATACTATTTTGAAAGAAAAAGTAGCAAGTCTGGAATCAAGAGTGAACTTTCTGGATCAGGACAGATTATCAAAAAATATTGAAATCAAAGGAATACCCTGTCAAGACAAAAATGAACATATTTTAGATATTTTATTGAAACTAGGAAATGGGATGAATTTAAAACTGAATAAAGCAGATATAAAACGTTGGTATCGCAGAACTGGCAAGAACGAAGATATAATAGTCGTTAGCGGAAAAAGAAGGATATTACAAAGAGAGAAAGAATTAAAAATTGTTAAAGTTAAAGACTGTGGATTAAGTGGCGCAAATTATAATATTTATATTAATGAGCAACTAACTAATTATAATAAAAATATTTTTTATGAAGCTCGGAAATTAAGAACAGAATACAGATATAAATATGTTTCGGTTAAAGAGGGTAAAATTTTTGTTAAATTTAAAGACGGAGATCGAGCCATATACATTACAACAATTGACGATATCCAGAAACTATGCATTTCAAAAATTAAAAATTAAAAATAAATTAGGTTAGGTTAGTAGTGATATATGTAAAATTTATAGGCCTCCTTAAGATAGGTCATTTAAATATAAGGTCTCTAATACCCAAAATTGCTTATGTAAAAAATATTCTTATAGAATATAATTTTGATTTCTTTGGTTTAACTTCATAATGATATTGACAACCTTTTAGTTAATATTGATGGATACACCCTTTTTAGAAGTAATAGGCAGAATAAAGCTGGGGGGGTAGTTATTTACATAAATAATATATACCGGGTGCGACGTCTTATAACCTCTCAGGATATAGAGCAAATTTGTGTCCTGTTTACTTTAAATAAAATTAAATACGGATTAGGAGTTATTTACAGACCACCATCATGCTCACATGTACAATTTCTTGATATTTTCGAATCAACATTGACAGAATTATGTATTGATTCTACCGAAATAATATGTGTTGGAGATTTGAATATGGATCTGCTAAAATTTGATGGCATTCCTACTTGTGATTTATTAAATGTACTTGAAGTGTTTGAGTTGTAGCAGAGTGTACAGTCTAAAGCTCGTATAACGGCTACAACATCCTTTATTGGACTTAATAATCACTTCTAAATCGCTTATAATTACCGCATTGAATACTGTCAATGTGTCAGAGATATCTGATCACGAACTTGTACATTGTACTTTAAATATTTTGGGTAAAAGTGAGCCAAGTGTTATTAGAACATATTGGGACTACAGCAAACTAGATTATAATCAATTCAAAGCGGATCTGGAATCTATACCATGGAATAATATTTTTGACATAGATGATATTAATGAGAAAATACTTTTCTAAAATCAGAATTTATTGAACCTATATGACTTACATGTTCCCTTAATAACTCGTCGTTTCACTAAAAAGTGCAATCCATGGATTACCGAAACTATTAAAAAGCTTATTTCAGATCGCAATGCTGCATTAAGTAGATATAAGAAGACTAAGTTCTGTGAACACTGGGAATTTTATAAACATCTTCGTAATGTAGTTACATCTTTAATCAGGCATGAAAAGAAAGCGTTTGTTGAATATCAGTTACGAGTTGGCAGTAATATGTGGCAATTTTTTTAAAAACAGGATATTTATAAAAAGAAGCCCAAAGTTGAAATTCCAGAATATTTAAAAGATGCGAATAAACTAAATTAGTTCTTTGTCAATTCCATTATGACAAATGAAAATTATAATTTGATAAAATTTTATAATGAAAACAAAATTGGGGTTGATGAACTTCATTTTTTACCTATAATAGAAATCATGATCTTGAAGTATATTTGTAGCATTAAATCTAAAAGCTGTGGGCCATGATGGAATTGAAATAAGATTCATAAAATTGTGGTGTCTTTTCATACTTCCGTTCTTAAGAAACATAATAATTTTTCGTATTATTAACTCGGTATTTCCAAATGTATGGAAAGTGGCCTATGTAATACCTCTGCTGAAAGTAACGACACTAAAAAAAATTAAGGATTTAAGACCAGTCAGTATTCTGCCAACGCTATCAAAGGTTATTGAAAAGGGGCTAAAGGAACATTTACAATTATTTGTTGATAGGAACAATGTTTTACCAGATACGCAATCTGGTTTTAGAAGTGGGCATAATTGCTGTACCTCTTTGCTAAATGTTGTTGATAATATTGTTAGGGAAACTGATAACGAAAAATTAACAATATTGATACTACTTGATTTTTCAAGCGCTTTTAATACAATAAATCATAATGTTCTGTTAGTTATTCTAAATTACATTGGTTTGAGTCCACAAGCAGTATGACTGTTTCAAAATCATCTATGCAATCGTTCACAACAAGTTGTTACTAGTAACGATATTTCGTTACCATTATCAGTCCAGAGTGGGGTACCCCAGGGATCGATCATCGGCCCCTTATTGTATATAATATATTCGTCGGTTTTAACAAAATATCTTAAATTCTGTTCATCGCAATATTATGCAGATGACACTCAAATATATTTATCTTTCCAAAAGGATGACATTGCAGGCGCTTGTAATGAGATAAATGAAAACCTGCAGAACTTATATAAAGGTTGTTATAACCATTCTTTATTTCTAAATCCGAATAAGTCTTGTGCCATGGTTTTTGGAAGAAAAAAAACGAGGGAACTTGCAATGGAATATATAAATGGGACAATTTGTATCAATAATATACCGATAGCTTTTCAAAGTGAAGTTACAGTGCTGGGAGTCACAATAGATAAAGATCTTCGTTTTAAAGGTTATGTTGCTAAATGTTGCCATCGGGCCTTTTATCAATTAAAAATATTGTATAGTTCTAGGCATTTATTACCACGGAATTGCAAAAAAATTATTTCTGAATCTCTTGTGCTATCAAACTTTTTTCATTGAGATATGTTGTACGGGCCGTGTCTAGACAAAATTCAAAAATTACAAAATAGCTGTGTACGTTTCGTATGTGGAATACCTAGAAGGCAACCAGTTACGGCCAAAAGAAGAGGACTAGGATGGCTAAGTATGCAACAAACACGACAAATATACCAAGTATTATTATTTAAAAAAATAATAACTCACAAGTGTCCTCAGTATCTACATAATAAAATTTCGTGCAGAGAAGATGTTCACAATATTAACATTAGATTTAAAGGTACATTAACACCCCCTAAGTATAAAACAAAATGCTGTTCTGACGTTCTTTTTCTTATTAAATTTGTAAAATTGTAAAATAATAAACCAATGCCCGACTTATATATTAGGTTTTAGTAAAAAAAATTGTTCTGCTCTATAAAAATTGTTTTATTAATGTATAAATTGTTGAGAATCTTTTTTTAATTGTAGTGCACTATCCATCGCTTTTCGAACAGATGAATGTTAAGTTTCAATGTCTCAGGTTAAGTTGAAAAACAGCTAAGATATCGTATCTAAAGCTGAACTTCGCCATATTTCTACACACATAAATATGTAATTAAAAGTTTTATTTTATTTTATTTTTTATGTTGCTAACAATGTATGTATTCTGTATTATATATTATGTTTTGTTGAAATAAAAGACAATTATTATTATTATTATTGGATAAAATAAATAAAATTGCAGAAGATAAAATTCTAACTACATGGAATTCAATTCCTGACACGTTTAATTGTTTAAAATATTAGCAAAGGCAATTTTATTAATATTTTCATCGACGTGGGCATGTGAATCTCTATTTTCAGAATTAAATTTTATAAAAAAATGCGTACTGTTGAAATTAACTAAAGATGAACCAGATATTAAATCTTTATCATCTTGTGTACAGCAACAAAAATCACATTAAAAACAATTGTTTTTTGACCGTTACTATGTAGTAGTTCATTTTAAAAAAGGTTAAATGAAAAAATTATTTTCATTTAACCTTTTTTAAAGAAGAATTGCTTTGTTTGTTTGTTTAATTATACTTACGTATAGTTTCTTGACGCTAACATTTCGAATGCAATTTTATTGTGGCACGTTACCTATTTCAAAAAGAATTTTTATGACTTTGTGGCACGGACATCAAAAAAGGTTCGCCATCCCTGACATAGGTTAATACTTTTTATAGAGAAAAAATTTACGCGAAACAGAAAGATAAAAAAAAGAAAGAGTTAGAAGAGATAATTTTATTTCTGTATAATTAGTAACTTTATCAAATGATAGATAAAACTAGACTTTGATAAAGTTACTAATTGAAGATGTATCACAAAGTTATGGCTTCAAGCATCCAACACATTTTGTAATTGTTTTGAAAATTTAAGTTTTCTGCACTAAAATTTTCGTAAATAACGAGAGAAGGAAATAGAAGAAATAATTGATTGTTATTAACTAAAATTGTTCCGTATTAAATATTGCAAAAGATTAAATAAAATTTCTTGCAATATTTAATATGTAATAATTTTATAAAGAAAGAATTCTATGCTGAATTTAATAAAATCCTATAATTTCTTCTAAATATAAATCAAAATAATTTTATACTAATTACGTTTCACTTAACAAAACACTGACACGGTGTAAGGTTTCAAAATTTGTTTTTATTGTTCTACAACAATTGTTTCGTCACGTAGTGGCTTCATCAAGTAAAGAACAAATACAGGTATGATTGTGTTGTGGAACAAGAAAAAACAATTTTTGAAACCTTACACTGTGTCAGTGTTTTATAAAGTAATACCATGGAGTTTCAATAGAATAATTACGTTAAATAATATTAATACTTAATATTTTGTCTATATAACTGGATTTATTTTATACAGACAAAGTATTAAGTATTATTATTATATGTATAATAACATGTGTAACGATATAATGCCTCAGGAATCAATAATTACGTTAAATCTTCCTAAATCTCGATTACAAGATCTTTTAATCATTCTCTAAAAAGTAAAGACAATTTTTTTGGTGTAAACAGAAACCCCCGATTCGCAATTGTTTCCAGGTTATTAGCGCTATCTTTTGTTTTTCTTATGGTGGCCATATTAGATTTTAAATTTATTATATAGTGCCTGCTTTTCAACGATGTATAACATGCCTAAATTTTTTTAGTTACAAGCAAAATTTTAATAAAAACGTAAATTAATCTTTAATTTAAAATTAGTATGCTATGCAATTAAACACCAATGACAAATGAAAGTGAAACTACATTCTAGGTAATAATGTAAAATAAAGAAACGATACTGACATTTAATTTCATTATTAAAAAAAATACAGGTTGTCCAATAAAATTAGTAAGCCATGGAATTAAACATCAGTGTAAAACAATGAAACAAAACACTAACCTGTCAAAGTACAATTAGCGCTGCAGAGATAAGTTAATTTAAACCCTGTATCTACTTAGGGTTGGTGATAAGTAATTATTTATTTTCAAGTATTACGATTTATAAGTATTAACACATACATATTCAAACGAAAAAAATGTTGATATATTGGACGTATATTTCAAAGCAAATAGAAACTCTGAAAGCAATTTACAGAACTTTGGAAGCTTCGAACAAAAACTAGCTAACTATGAAGTTGATGATGCTGATACACGTCGAAAAAATATTTTGCAGAACGTTACGAACAATTCCGGCACATCAGTTCATCGTGTAGCTTGACAAACAAGGATTTCAAAATCTACTGTTCACAGAACCTTGAAGAAAAACAAGTATCACCCTTACAAACCAAAAAATGTACAAGGTTTAAGTGATAATGACTATCACCGAAGATTGCAGTTTAGCTGGTGGTACCTTCAAAAATTCAAAGATGACGCTAATTTTCCTGGGAATATACTACGGACAGATGAAACGCGATTTACCAATTGTGGAGTATTTAATAGGAATTACTATCATCATTGGTCTACTGAAAATCCACATTTGGTAAATCAAAGGTTTCAATTTCGATTTGGTTTTAATGTCTAATGCTTTTTAATTTTCTAATAAACAGAATGCTTTAGATCTTATAAATTATAGTAGATCTAATAATAATATCAATCAATTTAAAATCAAATGTGACCTAACGCCCAGACAATTGGCTCATCTTCAATCATTCAGAGAGGAACTTGCATTGCGTAAAAGTGGTGGGGAACCTAATCTCACTATTCGATATATTAATGGAACACCAAAAATTATCACCAATCAGATAAATGCACCTAAGCAACAACATCAAAAAAACTAGATAAGATCCATATGTATTTTCATAATGTAGGAGGAATTATGACAAAAATACGTATTTTTCTTTAAATGTTAATGAATCAATCTACGACATAATAGTAATTATTGAGACATTGCTTAATGCAGATGTAACGGACGCTGAATTACTATTGTGTAACTATAGTATTTTTAGGCAAGATAGAACTCATAACACAAGTAATAAATCTAAAGGCGGTGGAGTATTGATAGCCGTAAAGAAATAGTTAAACGCAAGTGTCATTAGCTTAAATAACGTCGAAGTAGAACAAATATTTGTAAAGATTATATTTGATAACAAGTCACTTCGGTATATCTACCACCAAATGCCCCGCTAGTTAAGGTAGCTACTAACAAATGAGATAATGCCTGGTTTGAGACAAATTATTAATCCCAAACACATGCAAATCATCTGGTTCCAGCAAGATGGTTGCCCGGCCCATAACACTCGTAATGTGCAACATTTGTTGAGAATAAACTTTAATGAAAGAGTGATTTCAAATAATGTACCAATGCAATGGCATGTAAGATCACCCGACCTTACACCCTATTGACTTCTATTAATAGGGTACCACTAAAAACAAAGTGTTTAGTTTTGAACCACCAGAAACTCGAGAAATTTTTGAACAAGGAGTAATAGATGTGCTATGGTTAGTAAACGGAAACACACTACGTAGAGTTTGTAGTTCTTACAGAACAAGATGTCAAAAGTGTGTGTAACAGAATGGTCGTCATATTGAACAATTTCTTTAAGTAAATATGACATTTAAGTACTTTTTAATTCTATAATTTCACTTTCAACTGTCATATTTAAGATTAATTTACGTTTTTATTAATATTTTGCTTGTAACTAAAAAATTTTCAGGCATGTTATACATCATTGAAAAGCACTATCTAATAAACCCAAAATCCAATATGGCTACCATAAGAAAAACAAAAGATAGCGCTAATAAACTGGAAACAAATGCGAATCGGGGGTTTCTGTATACACCAAAAAATTTGTCTTAAAAAACTGTCTGAATAATGTAAAGGTTTAATAGCGGTCGCGTTAGGCATTATCGAGTTATTGAGAAAAATTAAAATTGACAAATAATGGCTTTTAAAAAATATCTTAAAATTAAAAAAAGTTAAGGTAAATTTGAAATAGGATTTGTTATGGGCACTGTTTTCTGCAAAACATTCCCCATTTAACCGTAGCTCTATCTCTTCTAACAACAGAGATACCAATGGTGAGCATCGAAATTGGGACATCCTGTAAATATAGACACAGTGTTGCTTCGAACATTTTGTAAATCTTCTGAATATTAATATATTCAGAAGATTTACAAAATGTATATACATCGGAGGTAATGGTTTCTCTGTGTTCTAAGAATTTAATTAATGTAATAATTGTAATTAATTAAACAGGATCATTTGTATGTTTTTTATCCAATAACCGCTTGCACATATTATTGGCATATTTGTTTTGGATATCGATAGAATTAGGGCTTTCTGAAAAAATATTGTAAATCAAACGCTATTTGTTAATTAAAATAAATCATTTATTCATATAAAAATACTAGACTACCTTTTAAAGTTTCAAAACATTTTATACAAAGAATTTAAGCTATAGATTTGTGTGCGTGATTAAATTTAATAGTATTGTAACTTACTTGCGATGGATTGGAAGAGATTAGAAGAAGAGGATAAGAACGTTCAGATATGTTAATAACAGAAACTATATCACATCTATTTTCATTATCCTCACTTCGAGTTGTACCTTAGGTAAATTTTATAGGCGTTTTTAAAAATATATTTATACGCTTTTAACAATATTTTAATCCCGATTAACCAAATATTTTCTTCCGTTAATCACCAAAGATCCATTGATTAAACTTAAACAAAAACGTTTACTTTGTTAATATCACACTTTCAAACTTAAAGTTTGATAATGATCAGTTAATGATCGAAACTCGAGTCACTTACAAATAAAGTGTGACATTAACAAAGTAAACGTTTTTGTTTAATTTTCCAAAATGTATCACGAAGTTAACGCCTCAACCATTAATCAATTCATTGATTAAACTGTAACAATTACAATTCATCATTAACAAGTTCTAATCTAAACCGCCTTTAAACCACCTGAAAAGCCTTTGGTCATCTATGGAGTTCAACCATGGAACATAACGAAATTAAAGATTATAAAAACATCTTGCATGATCTTTGGTGCCTCATTAGTAGGTCATTCCGCTTAAACCTCTTTCCGCAGCAGCATACGCACAATGGCTCCTTTCCACACTCGTGTATGATATGCCTTTGTAAACTCTGTTTATTTAAGTACTGGTTGCCACACTTAAAACAAGTGTAGGGTTCCCAAGCTGGCACTAAAACATACTTTATTTCAACATTTCAAAGTAATCAATAAGTATTATCCAAATAACAAAATTCAAAAATTAGAATAAAAGTAATTATTAGAAAAAATAACAAAATGTAAAATAAGAAGCGCTGAGGGCAAGGTCATCTGCCACCATAAATGATTTATTTACATATAATTTCGGAATAAATTATATAAATACAAATGAAAGGTAAATGAACGTTTTTATATTGCAAAATGGAAATCTCTATAGCTAAACACCCAACAAATTTTTATCACGTTTAAACGTGGTATTTTGAATGTTTTGAGATGAAGAGAATTTTATTTGTTGTCACTTAACCTTAGACAATTTCACGTGTTTGAACCTGTCTACTTGTAGACGCACGTTATCATTTAATATGTAACAATATGTGAGCAACCTCAGTCTTTTGTTCTTAAGGGAAGCGCTTCAACTCGGACGACGCTATGAAGAACTGGTCTTGTTATGGGCACAGGACTTCTGCGATCACAGAATCCTTCGGCTCGTTAATCAATGGAGTTGTTGTGTTCAGACCTAAGGTGTATACTTTGAATAAAAGACACATTTATACCCACAGTGTCGTTTCGATAATTTTTATTTAAACACTCTTTGTAAATTTTCTGAATATATGACGGCACATAGCGGACTTGATGGTTTTTCTGTGTTCCGAGAATTAAATCAATGGAATGGTTGTGTTAAGGGCTATGGTGTTTATTTTGAATAAATATTTCATTTATATCCACAATATTGTTTTGTATCTTTTCATCTAATTACTCCTTATATATGATTGACATATTTGTTTCGGATATAAAATTAGGGATTTGTAAATGAGGAATATTGTCTAAGAGTAGATCAAACGCTATTTTTTAATTAAAATAAAACGTTTATTCATATAAAAATACTATATTACCCTTTAATGTTTTAAAACCTTTTATACAAAGAGTTTAAGCAATGGATCTTTGAGCGTAATTAAATTCCAAGTTTAATAATATTGCAACTTACTTGTGATGGATTGGAAGAGATTAGAAGAAGAGGATAATAGCGTTCAGATATGTTAATAACAGAAACTATAGCACATCTACTTCCATTACCCTCACTTCGAGTTGTACCTTAGGTAAATTTTATAGGCGTTTTTAAAAATATATTTATACGTTTTTAATAATATTTTAATCCCGATTAACCAAATATTTTCTTCCGTTAATCGCCAAAGATCCATTGATTAAACTGTAACAATTACAATTCATCATTAACAAATTTTAATCTAAACCGTCTTTAAACCACCTGAAAAGCCTTTGGTCATCTATGGAGTTCAACCATGGACATGACGAAATTAAAGATTATAAGAACATCTTGCATGATCTTTTGTGCCTCATTAGTTGGTCCTTCCGCTTAAACTTCTTTCCGCAGCAGCATACGCACAATGGCTCCTTTCCACACTCGAGTTTGATATGCCTTTGTAAATTATGTTTTTTTGAGTACAGGCTACCACACTTAAAACAAGTGTAGGGTTCCCAAGCTGGCACTAAAACATACTTTATTTCAACATTTCAAAAAAATCAATAAGTATTATCCAAATTACAAAATTCAAAAATTAGAATAAAAGTAATTATTAGAAAAAATTACAAAATGTAAAATAAGAAGCGCTGAGGGCAAGGTCATCTGCCACCATAAATGATTTATTTACATATAATTTCGGAATAAATTATATAAATACAAATGATAGGTAAATGAACGTTTTTATATTGCAAAATGGAAATTTCCATAGCTAAACACCCAACAAATTTTTATCACGTTTAAACGTGGTATTTTGAATGTTTTGAGATGAAGAGAATTTTATTTGCCTTTTTTTTTATAATCTAAAATCTTTGCACGTTCGAATATTTTTAAAACACCTCTATTATTTGTAAATTAAAGCCTTGTTTTGTTCCATAATTAATTTATCAGTTTTCTGACATATATTTCGACCAAGGAAACTGATAAATTAATTATGGAACAAAACAAGTATTTAATTTACAAATCCACCCCTGTGATATATATGTAGCAAGCGGAAGTATTAATTTTAAAACATTTTCAGTTGCTTCAAAAAAAAAATTTCTTGAATATTATCGATTGTACATTTTTTGATAAGGATTTGAGAAAACACCTTAAAAGCTATGCCCTATCACGGCACATTTGACTAATTCTAGCTATGGTTTTGACCACGAACTGGCAACTATCAAACTTCCAATTTCAATCTTTATGTTTGTGGTTTTTAAAGCGCTTTTTCAAATTCTGAGGTATTTTTTTTATTTCCTTATATTACAGCCAAAATTATCAACCTCACTAGATCATTTTTAGAAAATGACTTCCATTCACTGATCCCATATCAAAACAAAGGCTGTGTTCAAAATTTTCTTGAAACTCCATTTTGCAACATTATCAAAATATTCTCGTGTAATAACTCTAATAAAAAAATCTTCGAGTGAACAATTTATACAATATTATGTAATATAATAATAACACTTGTTTAGTTTCATATTGCTAATTTCTTAGCTTTTAATTATATAATATGGCGGTCATCTAATGTAAAAAAAAAACAATTACTTGCCTGCTTTCAATGCAAAACAAACATTAAAAAAACAAATACATTTCTTCAAAAAAATATATTTCAAAAACATAATCATGACTATTACAAATAAATTTTTTTGAGCGACTAGCTTTGACTGACTAAATTATTTACATGATATTGTACTGATACTTAAATACAATTCATAAGTGGTTATGATGAAGGTCTTCGATTATTTTTATCCGTACGCGGTATTTTGATACAAATTGCAACTTTTGATGTGCTTCGAAAGTTGATCTCTTCTCTTGAATCTTTTCGTACAGTAACAGGCGAATTGGCGCTCTTGTCCGCACTCGTACCTCAAATGTCTCGCTAAAGTGTGCTTGTTTTTGTACTGGTGCATACACTTATTACAGGTGTAACGATCTTGGTTTATTCCTAAAATGTAAGTCTTTAGTAAAAAAATCATACAAATTTTAGGTGGTGTACTTTCAGAAAATATTCAAACCTCACTGCATGCACAATTAAAATTAAAAAAAAACTTTAATCATTTATGGAAATGAAAAGAAATGAAAAAGTAAGTTTAATGAGAATTTACGTCAGAAACAATGTTTTTGTTTTTAATCCAATGATCGATTCATCTGTGAATGTTTTCCTTAAGGGCACAAAATGTTCGTTTAATTTGTAATCAATGAATTCGAAATAATAACTAATCTGTTGGGTTTTTTCTACAAGAGTTAATTTTTTTGGTCGTTAAGATGCAAATGAAGTACAAAATAATCTGTATGAATCTTAACCTTCTAAATTTCCTTGAAAATAATTGTTTCCATTATGCTTTTGGTATGTATATTCTTGAAGGAAATATTTGCATAATCATTTTGGGATCAATATTCTTATAGGATAAACATGGGAAATATGTATAGATATTCAAAATAAATATTATTTTTTGTATATATAGTCAACAGATTTCACACCTTTGCTTCGCAAAAAAGAGAACGTGTTCAATTTGCTTGAATGCTTTTGCAACAATACATACACAAGAGTATGAGTAGGAACTCTGGACGGATGAATGTAGGTTTAACTACATAATGTTTTACAAAGTTATTAATGAAACAGGAGTCTGGATTAGAATTCAAGATTTAAAAAAAGCAGTCAGTTATTATGAATAAAATATATTTCTACTATCACCCTGGGTTACATTTGGATTTTTAAAACGTTTCCTTTTTTTTGCACTACCTTAAATTTTAATGTGTCACTGAGTAAACTATTTACGTATGCATTGAATTATTAATTAATGCCAAAATAATCAATTCAGTTTATCTTGGGCAGAATGCGATACTGCAGACTATTTATTACTTTTATAGAACTAATTAATTGTTTTCTGATTCTTCTATTTCTTCTGAAGCTTTCTTTCCTCCAATTTAGAATCCACCAATTTCAAACACCGTCAGTAAATTTCCTATTCCTATTTATAGAACTAATTAATTGTTTTCTGATTCTTCTATTTCTTCTGAAGCTTTCTTTCCTCCAATTTAGAATCCACCAATTTCAAACACCGTCAGTAAATTTCCTATTGATCCTCAAACAATTCTGTTGCAGATAACTTTTTGTTTCTTCGGACTCATCAATTTTCTTCTATTCCTTATTTTTCTTCGGAAGCCTTCTCTTCTTCAATTTCGAATTAATCAATTTGAATTACCATCAGTAAATTCCCTATCGATCTTACAGCAATCCTATTGCAGATAACATTTTCTTCTTTAGGACTTACTCATGATCGTCTGTTTCTTCCCATCCCAGTGCAGACCATTTCTTTCTTTTATAGAACCAATACATTTTTGTTTGTTTCTTTTTTTTCTAAAGCTATCTCTGCCACAGTCTAATACCCAAATAGAGATACGTTAGACGTAAATAATTACTGACCTATTGCCAATAATTTCAAAGATTCTAGAAAAAATCATCTTCAAAGCAAATTACGAAATTCTGTGAGAGGGAGAACATATTGCATTGTGGTCAGTTTGGTTTCCGCAAGGGATTATCAACGGGTGCAGTGCCTTAATAGAAAACATTCTAGAGGAATTTAATTCCAAATCGTATACAAGGGCCTCTTTCTTTGACCTTAGTAAGGCATTTGATTGCGTTCCTCATGATCTACTTTTGCGGAAGCTTTATTACTACAAATTCCATCCTAAGGCTTGCCGGCTTGTCAGCTTAAACAGTGTGTGTCATTTAATGGATGTATATCTTCAGAAGCAAATATAATTTATGTTGTGCCTCAAGGGTCTATACTTAGGCCCTTACTTTTTTTGCTTTATATAAACGATCTTCCCATACAAGTCTGGATAACGCCCACCCTCTAAGTGGGGTAGTAGGGTACGCCCCTTTGAGAACGGCAGGTACCGCGCGAGAAAACAGATTAGCAATAGCCTTCGTCCGCATAATAATAATAATAATAATAATAATTCTTTATTAGTGCCATCACAGAAACTGTTTACACACGTCAAAATTGTAACATTAAGGTAAAATGACAAAGAGAATATAATAAACATATTAAAATCATTATAAATTGGCAGGAGAATATTAAAATATATAAACAAAAACATTGAACAAGACAGATAATATAACTACAACTAAACCGACATAAATAAGCATAAAAATAACATTTATTTATTTAATCACTAAATTAAAATCAAGGAACTTTTCAGACAAGCACTCATTGACACTATAATATGCCTTTTTCAATAGATAATCTTTAATTTTTGTTGTAAAAGTTGTAACAGAGAGATTTTTGATATTTGGAGGTAACAAATTGTATAATTTGAGTCCATAATAGTTGGTAGCGGATCGCGATTTTGATATTCGATGGGATGCAGGATAGATTAATCTATTATTCCTTGTCGAATAGCAGTGTATTTGATCATGGGTAGTGTATGAGTTAATATTATTTTGAATATATTTTAAGGATTCCAATATATAGATGGACGGAAGGGTTAGTACTTCTATATCAATAAAAAATTGTTTACAGTCATCTCTGTACTTGGCTTTAACCAGCACTCTAATGGCACGGCGTTGAAGAGCAAACAATCTAGTTAGCAATGGAGAATGCCCCCATAATAACACTCCATAGGTTAAATGACTATGAAATATACCGAAATAAGCAGTTTTTAAAACAGATTGAGGCAAGGAATTGGTAAGATTACGTAATAAAAAAATGGCTGAGCAGAGTTTCATCGAAACATAATCTCCATGAGGATGCCAAGTTAATCTTGAATCTAGATGAATTCCCAAGAATTTTGTAGTGAGGTTATTTAAGGCTTTAGTACTTATTTTTTTTTTTTTTTTTTTTTAATAAAAATAAGATTGTATTAGTGAATTATTATCGAAGTAAATACTGAAAACACACTCCAAGTCTTTTAATCAGCCAACCGGCCACCAAGTCTTTTCCAAAGTCAAAAACGCAAACATATTATTATATGCTGATGATATCACCTGCATAAAGTAAATAGAAGGATATACAGTCCACGTTGGTATAAAGTAACTTTGTCAATACCCTAAAATTTGATTAGTTTATGTCAAATAAATTAACAATGAATACAGATAAAACTGTCCATGTTTTGTTTACATTAAGAACGTCGAATGCAATAGATACATACCTCCACCAAATTCTTGGGCTTGAATATGGACTCAACATTAAATTGGCATTCCCATGGGAAGTATATCTCCGCCACACTTTACAAAGTTATATTTTTATTAAAGAGTCTTACAAATTCCTTGCCTCTAAAGGCACTAAAATGCTTCATTCATTAAGCACTTAAAGAACTATCTTCATAGAAAATCATTCTACAGCATTGAGGAGTGCCTGTCCAATAGATTTCAGGATTTTTAAATAGTTATGTTAATTGCAATTTTATCTCTTTTACCTTTACGATATTTTATTTTTTATCTGAAGCCTTCTTTTCTCCAATTTCGAATCCATCAATTTTAAATCGATCTTACAGCAATCATATTGCAGATAACTTTATCTTCTTTAGAACTCTTCTGTTTCTTCCCATCCCAGTACAGACTGTTTATTTCTTTTGTGGAACTGATAAATTTTCTTCCATTTCTTCTTTTATTTATGAAGCCTTCTCTTCTCCAATTTAGAATCCATTAATTTCAATCACCATCAGTAAATTTCTTATCGATCTTAGAGTAATCCAATTCCAGATAACTTTTTTTAGGACTCATCAATTTTCTTCTATTTCCTTTTTTTAAGCCTTGTCTTCTCCAGTTTCGAATCCATCAATTTTAATTATCTTCAGTTAATTTTCTATCGATCTTCAAACAATCCTTTTGCACATAACTTTTTGTTCTTTAGGACATCAATTTTCTCCTCTTGTTTTTCTCCTGAAACCTTCTTTCCTTCAATTTCGAATCCATCAATTTTAATTACCTTCAGTAAATTTCCCTTTAACCTTTAAGTCGCAAAATAAATCCTGTATTTGATATCAACAAAATTCAGTTTCTTTTAAAGTTCCTTTATATTTTTAATCCCTCGTGGATGTTCCACAAAATAAAGGTTTCCACGATCAATCATAAAAACTATAACGTTGATTAATAATTAAATCTGAATAAACGTCAAATTGATGAAATATTTCAAAAGGTTTAATGGTATGATCAATAATTCTTTCGAATTAGAATATTTGTGTTCATTTTGACAACACAGATTTTTCTGATTATTTCTTTAAGGTATTAAATGGAATTAACTTTAACATAGGTGTGTAATTTTACATGTTAAACCAGAAATTATAAAAGGAAGGGTTTCTTGAGGAATTAAGAAGTTTTTGGTTTACTCAGCATTGTAAAACCTTTGGTGTTCGTTTTTACTGCTAAGTTGTACAAGCTTTTTAGTGCGGTCTAATTGTGAAATTAACTGTATTTAAGTCAAATTGCAGAGAGGAGAATTTCTTGATCTTCAACAAGATCTTTGTTTTTCAATAGAGGCAAATCGGAACAAAATCACATTTAATTTTATGAGTAGTGGAAGCTTTGGCAATTATTACAATGAATTCAATTTCCCTGGAAATTCACATTCAACTAATAAAAATCTGTAAAAGTTGCATTTCGTAAAATTCCTGACGTTTTCGGTCAAAAAGATAGTTCTTCCGAGACTGTTATCAAGAATTTGGTCGATAAATTTGTCAATAAGCTTGAAGAAGATTCAAATTTATCAATTACTCGACGTTTTCAATAATTGCGGTTATCCACAACTACCACATGGCGAATTTTGCGCAAGGATCCAAGGATTTGGCTTTAAAAGGTGTCGATCATTCACATCGCCATGGATTCGCTGAATTCATTCAAGAATAATCCGCTAGTTTTTCTGAAAAATCATTTTCATTTATCTGGATACGTCAACACCGGCATTTGGGCTTCTGCTCGAAGAACGATTGTTGAGAAGCCTTTGCATGCTCAACGTGTCACTATATGGTGCGCCATGTTGCTTTTTCGAAAATTCTGCTGAAAATGCGATTACGGTCAATGGATTACGCTATCGAGAGATGGTAACAACTCAATTATTGATGATATGCATATCACTAACATGTGATTTCAACAGGATGGTGCCACAAGTCACACAACCACCAAAACAAACCAAATTTCCTGATGGCATAATTTTACGAAATTCAGATGTTAAGTGGCCGTCCCGATTATGTCATTTAACACCACTGGATTATTTTTTATGATCTCCAGTTTCGAATCCATTAATTTTACTTACTTTCAGGTAATTTTCTATCGATCTTCAAACAATCCTTTTGCACATAACTTTTTGTTCTTTAGGACTCATCAATGATTTTCTGTTTCTTACCATCCCAGTACAGACTATTTATTTCTATTATAGAACTAATACATTTTCTTATGTTTCTTCTTTTTCTTCTGAAGCCTTCTCTTCTCCAATTTAGAATCCATCAATTTCAATCAACATGAGTAAATTTCCTATCGATTTTCGAAGAATATTATTGCAGATAGCTTTTCTTCTTTAGAACTGATCAAAAAACGATATAAAAGAAAATATTTAAGTTTCCAGATGGGGATGAGTATACCTGTCTTTCCAATATAATGGTCCAAAAAGGGTTTCAGTGGAAGAACATGATTTGTAATTGTGATCTCCGCCCGTGCTTCTTTCGTTAAAAATTTTACGTACGTTTTGTAATTAATTTGTTTTTATATGTCTTCTTAAAATACAAAAAAAACAAAGATCTAAATATGTAAATAAATTAAATAAACAATTTTCTTCCCTTTCTTGTTTTCCTTCTGCAGTCTTCTCTTCTCCAATTTTGTATCCATCAATTTTAATTACTATCAGTAAATTTCCTATCAATCTTACAGAAATCCTATTGCAGATAATTTTTTCTCGTCAATCTTCTGTTTCTTCCCACCCCAGTGCAGACTATTTATTTCTTTTATAGAACTACTATTTTTTTATGTTTCTTCTGCAGCCTTCTCTTTTCCAACTTTGAATCCATCGATTTCAATCACCATCAGTAAATTTCCTATCTGTCATCCAGAAATCCTATTGCAGATAACTTTTGTTCTTTAGAATTTTTCAATTTTCGTCTCTTTCTTGGTTTTCTTCTGGAGTCTTTTGAATTTTGAATCCATCAATTTGAATTATCATACCATCAGTAAATTTCCTATCGATCTTCGAGCAATCCTATTGCAGATAATTGCAGATAACTTTTTCTTCTTTAGGACTCATCAAATTCTGTTTTTCTTCTTCTTCTGAAGCCTTCCCTTCTTCTCCAAATTTTGATCTAGCAATTTTCATGAGGATGTGGCGACTGTTACTACGTTACTACGTGTTAATCCATATGTTCATACCGAATAATGTGAATAATAATTTATAATAAAGTGAAACGAACTAAGTGAATTTTTAACTACCTAAGATTAAAAGGTTTTTACTAAATTAGGCCATAAAAAAAATTACCTTTATCATTAACAAATTAATATAATAATTTAGTATTAATATATTTATCAACTTGTTAAATTTTTAAGCAAGTTTCTTATTTGCTTTTTGTTCAAGAAATTAAAATTAAGTATAAGTGTGAATTAAATTTTGTACCAAAAAAAGTATTTTCAAGAGATTTAAAAGTGCATAGTAAATATAGTTGTATATTCGACAAATTGCAGAATAAAATATTTACTATGTATTTTACTACAATTATTTATGGATTATCCCGTAGTAACGGTCGCAAACGTCATCATGTTTAAATTGCAGAATGATTTTTAATTAAATTATTAGGGCTCGTTTCGAAAACTAAACATTTTCATGGTGATAAGACTTTCATGCGGTCTAAGTGTGAAATTAAGCTTCTATCAAAGGAAAATTGTGAAGAAAGGATTTCTTGGTGGGTTAAAGCGTATTTAACTAAATAGAACTCAAGTAGCTGACTGGGAAAATAGCATGTCGAAACCTCAGCCAATGATGCAAGGTGTCCCACAAGGATCCATCTTAGGCCCCATTCTTGTTCTCATTTTACATCGACATCTAAAGAATACCTATGCGATTAATTAATTCTATATATAGGTGACAATGAATTAAACGTCCATCAATCTAAAGCACAAACACTAAGGGATATTTCACCTTGGCACAACCTAAACGAGGCTAAAACTAACACATAAAATTAATTCGAAAAATGAAGACTCTGTTAAATTTCTCGGAGTGCATTTTTTGCTAGGATCTAAGCCGGAAAAGACATGATAATGGTATTAATGTTTGCTTTTTTTTGTTATTCCATTTCTTGATATTTTGTAGTGACCTGTGTAAACTGTTCCCTTGTAATTGCACGAATAAAATAAGTGAATAAATAAATAAAACAAGTTGCTGTGAGGAGAATTTTGTATTATAATATTGCGGCTTGTTTTAAAAAGTCGTTAAGTTTGTATGCTATGTTTTGTTGATAATAAGTTCTCCAAGAGTTTAGAAAGTTTTTAGTCTAGTCTAGTTGTAAAATTAAACCTGTATCAGCAAAAAAATGTAGTAATAAAAGTTTCGGTCAAAATATTTAATCGCCGATTTGGCAACTTGTTTAATTTGCAAGAAGATTTTTTGTTAATTATTTATTTAAGGAATTAAATGGATTTTAGGATACTCTAGGTGTTAAATAAGTATTTTTTGAAAAGGACAAATTGCAAAGAGAAGAAATTCTTAAAAAGCTTTTAGTCTATTAGGCCTTGTGAAATTACATCTATACCAAATTATTTTGGATTAAAGTATTGTAACTCATTTTGGAAATTTGTATAATTTTCATGCTGATTTTGTTTGATCAAATGGTTGAAAGTGTGAAAATGAACCTGTAATAGAGGTAAATTGTAAAAAAAAGATTTCTTGGGCGATTAAAAGGTGTTTAGTATATTAAGCCGTGTGTAAAATTAAACTTGCGTTATCGACAAATTGCAGTGAAAAGGATTTTAAATAAAATATTAGCGCTTGTTCTAAAAATTCTTTAAAGTATCATATAGATCCTTCAATAAAACAAGTTAATAAAACGCAGTGAGAAATGTCAACGTTAAATGAGAAATTGAGTCTTCTTCCTTCGAAAAATTTATTGATTGCAAATGTACATTTAATAACTCAAAGTCAAGTAAATTGTTGTTGTTTTTTTATTAGTTGTTCAAGAGATTAATAAAAAAGTTGGAGAAAAGAGGATCTCAAGAAGGATTAAAAAGTATGTGGTATTTCATTTTTAAATGTAGGATGAAATAAAACACGATTTTCTATGTTTTTTACAACGGTATATTAATGATTTTACATTAATGAATTATGATCGACTATAGTTTCGACTCTTTCATTCTCTTTTAAGTCATTATCAACTTGATAATAAAGACACAAACAAATATGTTTCCAAGGACAAATACCGTGAGTTTGATATAGTTTAAATCTTACTTATTACTAAACAAAATAAATTCTCTTGTTTATTACTTTATTGATTCTCATTATTATTTTCACATATATACAAGAATTATCAAACATTTCAATTTAAACGTATTCTCATGTATAGCTCCAAATTTTATTCACATAGTAAATTTTAATAAAAAAATATTTACACACAAAACCTTTATTTCGTAAAATCTTAATTGAGTACAATTAATACATAAAAAACTAATAGTGTACAGAAAGTACACACTCTAGAGTATCTACAACACAAAAGGGAACCGTATATGTATGGCGCTGTGCTGCTTCAGCTGGTCCTTTCTTTTGAACTTCTTCCCGCACATATCGCACTCCTGCAGCTTCTGCTTGCCGCACTCGTACTTGATGTGCCTCAGCAGCGACGTCCTCACCTTGTACTGCTTCTCGCACTGGTGACACCTAAATTCCAGTATACCACCTGAAATTGGTCGCGATTAGCCAAAAACAAAACAAAAAAATAACAGATTGCGAATCTCCAGCGATCTCCTACTGTTACTACGGAAGGAAGTCGGTTTTAACATTAATCTAAAGATTTACTGGTAGGTTAGGTCTACAAAGTCATTCCTTATACCTATGGTTGTTAATGTGACGCTTGAGGGCGGATTTGTGTTTGGTTACGTAATGACAAGTGGCGACGGTGCACTTGAGGCGCGGCATTTTGCCGCACTCGTATCTTAGGTGGTACTGCAGCGAGGTCAAGTGTTTGTAGGCCCTGGTGCATTTCGGACAAGGGTATTTGCCTAAAACAAATAAATCGGTGTTAATAGGTGTTTTTGGGGTTAAGCGTAGTGTGAGTCTTCCAAACAACAAATTGCAAGTAACATGCATGTACGTTGACTAAACACTTCTGGATAAATTGCGGTTTCTTTCTGTGTCAGTTGAATATCATCGTTGTGGGTGGCCATTATCCATTTCCATCTTCACTATGCTTTAAATTCTACAATTAACCTACAAAAACTACTGCAGTTGCTCATGAATACAATATGCAAATAAACATTCAAGTACATGTATTTATAAGGTATAAATTAAACGCTAAAGTATATATTGGTATTCTTTATAAAATGTTCTATAATTTTAGGTTTTTGGGATATGTTTGGTGTTAGGGAAGTAAAACCCACACTATTTAACACACTAATATTTAATTCGCGATTGAACGTACACACTAACGAGTAGTTAGTACAAGTATGAATGCAGACCGGACGATGATTTACACGTCTCGTTTTCATACGTGTTTTCTAGTCACAGAGGGCGCCGAAAACAACCAATCATGTTGAAATATAATTGTAAATGTAATACATTACAGCTATTAATTTTTTTTATAAACACTTACTTTCACTAATATTTGTATTATTTTGGACTAGTTACGGGATAATGCCATTATAATTGTTTCATAATAAACACAAATTCGAGCAGTTGAAGTTATGAACAAAGTCTTTGAACAGTACTAGAAATTAGTCTATAAAATTAACTAAACTTTAAATATATCGCACGAGCTAAACCAATAAGTGGTATTAATATTAAATACTCTCATAATAAAGGCGTTCAAATTTCAGTTCAACTACGATACACAATATGTGATTTCTCCTATAATTAAATCTAAATTGAAAGTCAATATTAAATATTTCATCAAATCCATACCGTATTTGAGAAACAATTCTTATTAATTTTATTCCTTCATATATATGACTTTTCGGAAACGGGCTTCCAGCGAAAGGATAATAAAAACGATTTTATAACAATTTTAGCCATTTATGAGTATATCCTTTATTAAGTTAGCATCAGATTCTGTAGTTTCCCTGAAAATCAAATTCAAATTAAAAATCAATACCAAATTATTGATAATTAGGTCCTTACGATACTTGAGGAAGGATTCTTAATAAAAATTTGATGAAAAAAAAAACAACTTGTTTATGTTTGCAGTTCCCTGACACGAATTTCAAACGTTAGAGCTCATTATCATAATGTATATAACAAGTGTTTTTCTTCGCCAAATTTATATATTCGATTCCATTTCTACATTCCTAGAATGTAGCACAACAAGCATCAACTGGATTCTTTTAATAAGAATAATAATTATTTTAGACCTTTTCAGAATCGAACGTCCAGCAACAGCATAAATTCTATGGTTTTCTCGAAAATCAATTTTAAACTGAAATTCAGTTTCTGATTTTTTAATAAGCTCCTTCTTACAGATTCTTAAAAAAATGCTTCTTCTGAAATTGACATCTAACAACGTCATAAATTCTATGATTTTTCTGGAAATTTAAATTAAATTTAAACCGAAAGTCAATGATTCAATTTTAATAAGCTGGTTCTGATTCTCAAAAACATTTCTTAACAACTTTGTTTTGTATGAAAATTCTAGTTTTATCGAGCATCCAATAAAAGTGTAAATTTCGTGGTTTCTCAAAAAATAAAATCAAGTCAATACAAAAGCACACAAAACATGTTACCACTTCACGCGGAGGCAAGTCTTTCCACTCAGACTGCTCGTAGCAAACTGGTGGTGACGACCCGGTTTACCCTGATGCGTTGGATAATAAAATCATGTGCATTACTTTCATAACAGACCCTGTATTTAAAATGTAATTTTTTAAATAATTTGGACCAACAAAGGTATACTGTAACTTCTTAGAAAATCAAATTTAAAACTTAAAGTCAATATTTAATTTTTTAATAATATATTTCATAGTTTTTGAGATATATTTCTTAACAGTTTTGAAAATGCTTCTTTTTCACAGCCATAAAAGAGAAATATAAATCCTGTAATTGTTCTTAAAATCAAATTTAAATTGAAAGACAGTCAGTATTTTTAAAAGGATTCTTAATCATTGAACGGTACAAATTCTACGATTTTCATGAAAATCAAATTCAAACTGAAATCCTGAAAATTCATCATTTTTAATAAGCTGCTTCTTAAAAAACAATTCTTAGCAATTTTGCTTCTTTGTGAAAATTCAATTTCTAATTAGCCTCCAAAAGAAATATAATTTTTTGGTTTTTCAAAAAATCAAATTAAAATTGAAACTGAATACGATGATATCTTTAATAATTCATAGAAATGCTTTCTCTGAAATGGGAATTCAATAAATTTAATTTTCATAAAGGTGCCATGTACTGTCTAAACGTTGCACTTAACAGGGAACAATAATTGTAATTTAATTTTCCCGTAAAGTTAAATTTAAAGTGGAAGCCAATGTCGGTTCCTCTTCTTTGATAATCTGGTCCTGGTAAATGGTTTTTGGTAGATAATTAAATTATGTTGGTTCCTTTTGAAAATGTCTATTTCAAACAAAGACTAAAGAGAGAGAAAGAGAGATATATATGATATTTAGAAAAACATTAAAACATTTCGTAAATCTACAACAATGAGTCTTACTTCTGCTTCAAAGACAAAATTTTCCCCGATTACTTCCCAAGGTAACATATATTATTTTCTGACTTCATTATTTCTGGTTTTTATATTCTTATCAAAATCAATTACTTCAATTTTGTAGTGGTAATTACAAGCTTAGCAAAGCTTTTGCGTTCAGCAACGATTTTTGGATCTGCAATCTATTTGTGTAACCTTCGACTTTAATAAAACTAACTCTTCAATTTGTTTTCTTACTATAATCAATGCTTGTTCTGCTACTCTCTTGATAGAACCAAATTATCATATTGGAAGAAGTGTACTACTGCAATTGCACGAGGATTTAATATAAAAGTAATGCATATTTTTTGGCCAAAATTTTATTGATCGTACTAACTCAATATGGTCGATGCCTCGAACACCAAAACTGACAATAAGCATCGCTTTGATTCGCACTTTCTTGAGGGGGGGGGGGGGGGTGATTTTGGGTACCACTCGCTGATTTGCCTTTTCGATTGTGGGTCGTACTCGAACATCCAGGATGCATCTTCGGTTACGACATACATAAGAAAGTCCGGCTTATTTTAAATCAAATTCAACATTTCTTGACATCGCAAAACTCGAAGTTCTTCCTCTTCTTTCGTCAACACTTTGGGTACAAGTTTCGCGCAGACCTTGCGCCTTTGCAAACATGTTTAGAATAGATTCTCAATCAAAGGTCGGAAAGCAAAACCTTCTGTATACGATATTCACGTTTTCGTTTATTCTGGCCGTTGTTAGGTGTTCAGAATAGAGTTCGCCGGTAATCTTCTCGGGCCCTCCTTGAACGCCTTGTGCCATCTCACGGGCTGTGATCTAGAAATGCAGTTATCTTTGAAGATCTCATGAAATCAGGAATTTTTCGGTCTTTCCAAGCTGCACATAAAACTTCATTGCATATCGCTCCATCGCGCTGTGTTACAAAGACAAAAAACACACTTCACGCAGAGGACGGTCTTTCCATTCATAATGATCGGAGCAAACTGACGACCGGCTGCATTTTAAGGGCAAATCTATTATCAAATTTCCCGCCCCGTTTTACCCAGCTGCGATGGATACTCGCGTCACAATAAAATCGTGCGCATTACTTTCATAATAGACCCTGTATATTTTCTGAAAGGAACGATATTTTATAAGATATGACGAATAATTATTGATATTTGATAGATGTGAAGACTTAGGTGATCAAGACGGGTATTTAGAGGGATTGGAATATAGAGTATCGGAATTACGCCCAATTAACGAGCATCCAACAGAAATATATAAATTCTTTACTTTCTAATTTAAATTGAGTTAGTACCAAATTTTTTATCAGATTCTTTTAGTATTTGAGATAGGATTCTTAATAATTTAAAATTAGGGCCATAAAAAATAAAAAAGAAGAGTTTCATGCTTAAATTAATATAAATCTGCTTGTAATCAAATTGCTATTGAGCAAAATAAATAAGTAAGACCTATATGTTATTGGATGGTGCATAGAAGCCACCCACGCATCCTACATGTAAATTGAAGATAGAAGTGTTTAGACAAGATTGTGATTTAAGGTCATCAAATGGTCATTCAACGGCCATCATAGGTCGTTTAAGGTCAACAAACATGTATTTAAGGTCTTTTAAGGGCATACAATGGTCATCAGAGGTAACTGAGGTTATCATATGTTCAACTGTCATTATAGGTGTAATTGATACTGGTTAAGTTATACTCTTGATGAAACTAATTCAACAATTTGTTTCGTACTTTGAAAATGATCAGGAAGAATCGAAATACTGAAAGGCAACTGAAAATAAAAATCATGTTCCGAAATAGGTTCATCGCAATGTCAAGAAGATTACACTTTGCTTAGCCTTGTATTGCAAAATAATTAGATTAAATTTCCTTTAATATTATTAATCTATAATGAAATAAAAATTCTTCAAAATTCTTTATTTATGCAATATTGGTTTTATTTTTCATATTGTCAAACATTTTCATTCATTCAAATACAATTTAAAAAAATTGTGATAACAACGAATTTTCCACTTTTCCGTGTGATGCAAATGGGTTAAATTATTATAATGGAGTTTCAACAAGTAACAGCCTCGTCTAGTCAATGATTATATAGGTGATTCAGAATAATCTAATGCTCACTCAAGGTTTTTAGACTTATACAATGGTCAGCATAGGCAATTGTGGTTATCCAACGTTCATTCAAGATTATTCGACAGTTGTTACAGCTCGTACAATAGATAATATAGGTGATTTAAGATGATCTAATGTTAATTCAAGGTCTTATTGGTTATCATTAGAAAACATTAAAAGTACTATCTAAATTGTTCGTAATAATTAACAAGGGCTGAAAGTTTGTATTTTTTAAATTATATTATTAAATTATTATTTATGAGAGTGTTAATATAATGTAGAATTGGTAGTTGGTGGCTAATAAAAAATAATCGGTGGTTTAAAGAAACAAAATATGTAAAAACGAATAGCGTGTTTCTGACATACCCCAAAAAAATTTAATATCTAAGCATTCTCTTCCCCAAAAAATGTTGACTTATCCCAAGAAATATTTTACTGTGCTTGAAAATTCTTAACGTATTCCAACATGTTTATCTTTGTTCTAACATACGTTTCACGTCGAAATCCTTTATTACTCTATAACCATCCCAATAAATGATTTACTTCTTTAAGTTACTCTTGGCTCAGGTTAATAAATTATCCATTGCCCTAGCGTACTCTTGACCTACATCAATAAACAGTGCATTACCTTAGCCAATAAATAATTTATTGCCCTATCGTACTCTTAACTTATCCTAATATACCGGCTGTTTCTAAATAAATATCGGGGTTTTAACGCTTTGTACTATTTATTACTTATAACTTAAAATCATGGTTAATACATCAAATGAATGAGTAACTGAAACAGTTCCGTGTTGGTATGCGCTTGCGTTAGAGGTCGATAGTAGCAAAAAATGGCGACAGATAATCCTCACCAGATGGTACAAGTGCAATGAGGCTCCTCTAAATTGAATGTTTTTTGTGCCACATCTCGGCGGACAGTCAATGGGCATTTTTTTTTTTTGAAGAAAAACTGTAACTGGTACTTCGTATCTTCATGATTATGCTTTATTTTTCATTACACACAAGGTTTTTTGTTTTGTTTTTTAAGCAGCAAAATCATCAACGATTAATATTTAAAGTTATCATATATTTATAGGGTGGGTGGATGGCCTCTAATCCTCTTCCGGTTTATGAATGTTTACCAAAAACTTTTGACTTCTAATTTTTAATGATAAAACCTTAAGTATAAAGTTTCATCTCAAACGGATCATTCATTTTTGAGATACACCGCCCACAGACATTCTCATTCACGAAAACACAATACTTGTGTGTAAAAAGGATACATTCTATTTAACACCTGAAAGAAAAAATAATACAACCCTAAAACAAACAAAAATTACAATTCGATTAATTATACCATTATAAATGTATTTAAAAAAAACTCAAAAAACTTATTTTAATATTTTTTAATAACCCCAATAAACCCGCTACAGAAAATATAATAACAACTTCTGCGAAATAAAATATTTATAACGTTAAATCTTAAACATCTATAAAAAAAAAAAAACATTAAAGTAACGTTAATTCTTGAATAGTTTGTACGATACATCAAATTAAACACTACGAAATAATTATAAAATATTATTGGAATAACACTATCTGAACTAATAAACAAAACAAAAAAATAATAATTTACACGTAACAAAAAGTATAAACTGGAATTTGTAAATTTATAATTATAAGAAAAAAAAACGTAAAATATAATAACTTTTTAGTAAAGATAATAAAAATTGCATTTCGTTAATTTTTAATTGGTCTGATCGACTTGTATAATTATTAATAAGTTTAACAAAACCAATCGTTTATTAATTATTAAACTTAAAATAAGTAACTGAAACCTGTTTGGGTAAATATAAAACATTAACCATACATAACGTTAAACAATTTAAACATAAATAATATAATTCCAATTGAGAAACAATAATAAACTTAAAGCGATTAAATCGTTATGTGTTTTATTGCTAGATGAATTTATTTCGAATTGCACCATAATTATTGTTATTATCATTATTATTTGGTATAAAAATATATTTATTGCAAGCGTGTATAATAATAATAATTGCACTTAAATACCTAGAACCCATACCGACCCATCTAATAAAATTATTGTTTGACTACTGTTATTATTTTAACGTTGTACTTTATGAATTTGGTTCAGTGCACTAAAATGCGTTTCTAAAAATATATAAAATTATAGCGTTCGACACTTGATGTCGACTATTTTTTATCATTAGGCAACTTGGGTGGTTTATTGCTATTATTTGAATGAAAGTGTTGCGTTTTTTTTTTCAAAGAAAATTAAGGTGGGAAATAGTTGAGAAAAGAATGAAAATGTATATGGTGTCCATTTAGATGGCTATAAATGAATTGGTTTAAGAAATGTATTAACTTTCTTATTAGTAAAATATTAAAGCCCGTACTATATTAACTTTATCATTAGTTTTTGGTAGAAAAAACCGCCCAATAAAAGAGTTTATCTCAATTAAACTTAAATTAACTGAATTTCTTTAAGTTACGTTTTTGTATTAAATAAAATTTATCATTGTTGGCCCAAAAATAAAAGTCGTATTTTAATTGCAAGGAATTGAAGAAAGGATTGAGGAATTTATTGGTAAAATAAAATTAGATTTTACAATATTTAATAATAATGGAAAATTTACTTTTACGTTTGATAACAAGTTTGAATATTTGTTGGACATGATCAAGGGAAGATGATGGATTGTATTTGATTTGCAAAGTAAAAGCTTTTAATCTTGATGACAGCAAAAAATTATATTTATATTTGAAAATATTTGATGGAGGTCGTCAGAAAAAAAAAATAAGTGAAAATTAAAATCGAAGTGTGAAATCACTGATATTAGAGGATTTGGATCTGAAAAAAGTTACTCTAACATTTGAAAACACGTTAGAATATTTGTTGGACATGATCAACAGAAGACGATGAAGAAGAGGGATTGTATTGGATTTGCAAAGTAAAAGGTTTAATCTTGACGTCAGCAAAAAGTTATGTTTACATTTAAAATAATTTGTTGGAGGTTTTCAAAAAAAATAAGAAGTGAAAAAAAGAATCGAATTGATTTGAAAAGTGTAATCATAAATATTAGAGGATTTAATCTTCATTTCAGAAAAATTACTTTTAAATTTCACTGGAGGTCATCAAAAAACGAAAAGAAAAAAGAATGGAATTGATTTGAAAAGTGAAATCGTAGATATTTATAAATTTAATTTTGACGACAAAGAAAATATTTATATATATAAATAGTTGTTGAAGATAATTAAGAGTAGCTAAAATTGATTTAAAAATTGATATCATAAATATTAAAACATTTAATCTTGACGAGAAAAAATTACTATTATACTTGAAATCGAGTTTGAAAATTTGATGGAGATAATATTAGAAGAGAAAAAAGAATCGAAATTAATCTAAGAAGTGAGATCAAAGATATTATAATTAGATGAAAAGGTTTCATGAAGATCATCAAAAGGAAAAGGAAGAAGAGTTGAAATTGATATGAAAATTAAATTTATAAATATTAGAAGATTTAATCTTGACTGTAAAACATACTTTCATATTTGAAAAAGAGTCTCAAAATTTGTTAAAGATCATCAAGTGAAGTATACATAGAAGAAGAGGTGAATGAATGAAATCGTAGATAGTGAAAAATTTAATCTTGACAACAAAAAAAGTACTTTTATATTTGCAAAGAAGCCTAAAGAATGTAAAGTTTAATGAGGATCAACCAGTTTTCGTGGCAGAAGAGGAATATAAATACAGATTTTTCTGATGCAGCTCCTCTAGCGGAAATATTTAAACATTTCAACTTTCAAAAACTAGTCGAATTGCACAACTACTCCCCGAAGAACCCTTTCTCGCAAAAGATGACCAACTGGAACATACTGTAGTGCAAATTGTTATTGAAATTAAAAATCAATCTGACGAAGGCAACACTTGAGGAGGAATATAAATGGAGATTTTTCGGATGCAGTTCCTCTAGCGGAGATATTAAAAGATCGCTTTCAAAAACTGGTCGAATTTCACAACTACACCCCGACCAACTGGACTGCAGTGGAAAGTGTTATCGAAATTAAAAATCTAGAGAAGTTGGTATTTGCAGAAGTCGGTCCAATAGAGAAAGTCCTTGGCCAGATAAAAGCGACGATTGACCGGCACAAGAACAAGGAGAAGTCAGATGACGTTTATTATATGGAAGGTATCGACGGTAATGATGCTGAAGGTGATGTCCTACCCATAAAGATGAAGTTGCGCTAAGAAGATCGTGCCGTCTAAGGTTTTGATGTTATGGTGAGAAGTTTGAATAAAAATTATAAAGTTATCACTTGTCTAAGGAATAAGGTTGAACATTTAGAAAAAAAAAATGTGACCATTAAAGATGAGCTGATTAAAGACCTCCAAACACAAGTCTCTCATAATGGAACTCATCCCTCCAGCAGATTCTTCAATAATATATATGTTTTATAATTCGACATTCGAAATGAATAAATATTGCTGCAAATTAAGTCTAAAAGATGATTTAAAATTAATCTGAAAAGTAAAATATTTGTTATAAATAGATTTAATCTTGTAAACAACAAAGGAAAGGACTTTTGTATGTGTAAAACGAGCCTAAATACACGTGAATTTTGATGAAGATCAAAAAAGAATAAATAATAAGAAAAGAAGAAATAGGAGAGTTAAAATTGATAAAAGTAAAGTCATAGATAAAATAATAAAAAATTAATCTTGACCAAAACAGTATTTTTGGTTTCTGAAAAATAGGCTAAATACATGTTTTACCTTAAAATGCCCCAAGACATTACTATTAAATATTAAAAAAAATTATCTTGGCCAAAAAAGTACTTATGGAGACCAAAAAGAATAAAGAATAAGATGAGAAGAAATACAAGAGTTGAAATTGATTACAGTGAAGTCATAGATATTAAAAAAGTAATCATGACCAAAGAAGTACTTTTGTTTCTGAAAAATGGGCTAAAAACAAGTAAAGGTTTTACCTTAAAATTCTCTAAAGCTTTACTCTTAAATATTAAAAAGTTAATCATTGCCAAAGAAAGTATTTTTGTATCCGAAAAACAGTCTAAATGTATGTAAAGTTTTGACCTTACTATTCTGTAAAACCTTACTCCCAGAAAGAAGATTTCTTCTAACTTTTCAACAATCAAATTTTAACTTTGCAAAAAATTGAAACAGTTAAGTTTTCGAAATGTTGGACAGAAAAATCAACTAAATTTAAATGGTTACCAAAAAATACATAACAGTTGTCAGATAAGTTTTGACAAATGGCAGTTGGTAAATGACAGGTGGCAGATAGCATCTAACAGATTACAAATATGACAGTTAACAAACGTCAGTTGGCAAATAACAATTAAATATTGCAGGTGATAGGTAATAGTTGATGACAGATGATACTTAACAGATGACAGTTAACAGGTGACAAGAAATATACAATTGTTGACAGTTTCCTAGTGTAATACAACTACGACAGATGGTAATTGATATGTGACATTTGACAGTTGATAAATGATAGATCACAGCTTGCACGTGGTGCATAATAGGTGATAGCTTTGTAATTTTTGTTTTGTTACTTTATTTAATTTATGTTTTCAATTTAATTTATGTAATTACTATATTGTTGTAAAAAGGTGAATCCGTAAATAAATAAATAAGTGACAGTTAATTAATGACAGTTGTAAAAAGAAAAAAAAATAGCAAAGGCGTTTGTTTAAGGACTAATTACTTGTACTAAAAGATAGTCTTATAGAAAAAATAATCAAACATATATATTCCTGCATGCCCGAAAAACCTAATTGATTAGAAATATAATTTTATACATTTTGAGTTACAAAAATCATTTAAAACGAAGTATTTGAAGAACAAAGGAATTGCAAGGAATAATTGAAGTCGGCAGAAAATATTTAAATTTTAAAAAAATGTTTGAAGCTTATAATTGTAAAACAGTTTTTTAAATGAATTAAAAGTATTTAGAAAAGTAAAATAATTAATGCTTCCTTAAAGATTACATCTAGAAAAATGTGTTTGATTGATTGATGGAAAAAATTAAGGATTTTTTGAAAATGTTTATATGATTTACAAAAAAAGGAGAAAATAAATTCATCAACAAAGGTAATTTAAATATGAAGGTAAAAATCAGAGCCAAACCTTTTAAACTTTCAGAAAAACTTCAAAATCAAGGAAATTGCCAAAATAGTTAACAACCAAAAATTTAAACATCTAGACAGTTTCATAGAGAATCTGAAATTTTGGGCAAACGATTACCAAAGAATTGAAGAAGGAAGGAAGTGTAATCTAGTAATTGAATTAGCAAAAAATGCTTCCTTATATCTAGAAAAATATATTTGATTGATTGATACAAAAAATAGGGATTTTTGGATAATTTGTAAAAAGATATTACTTAAAAGCTGTAAAAAAATTGAAGCAAAATAAGTAAAAATAGAAGGAATAATGAGAAAGTAATTCAATAATTTAGAAAAAAGAAATAAGAAAACTTGATTAAATAGAAATACAGATTTAGAAATTTTGGGCAAAGATTTATGAATTAAACAAAAATTAAGAGAAGGAAGTGTCTACTAGCTACTCAAAGTAGCGAATAGATATTTGAAAGAAAATGTTTAAAGGATTTACAAAGAAGAAGAAAATAGGAAATATAATTTAAATCTGAAGGTAAAATCCAGAAACAAACTTTCATAAAAACCTGAACATGAAAGAAATAACCAAAATAGTTAAGAACAAAGAATTTAAATATTTGAACAGTTTCATTGAGAATCAGAAACTTCGAGCAATCCATTATCGAAGAATTAGAAAATGAAGTGTAACTAGTAATTGAATTATCAAAGAAATCAGACTTTATTTTAAAGTGACACGAGTTTCGATAATTAACTTAAAGTTTGAAAATGATTAGTTAATGATCTAAACTAGTGTCACTTAAAAATATGTGTATTATGAACAAAATAAATATATTTGTTTAAATTCCCAAAATATACCAGGAAATTAACGCCTCAAACATTAATAAATAAATATTTATTGATTTAAATATTTAAAAAAAACTAAGAAGAATAGTTTGTATACAGAATCTATTCAAAAAAAAAGGTTTAACCATACAAGAACCATATCTGGCAAAAATCAAGTTTTTAAACTGTTATAAAATCATTGAAACTATTAAAAAATGATCGTTGTTTATTTTTGTTCTATTAATAAGAACAAAGAAACAAAAACAATATTTTTATAATGTCAATCTAAAATTTTGGGCAATTTTGAGCAAACATAAGAAAATTGAAGAAATTCTTATTTGGTTTTCGTATTATTTTACTTATTCTGAACAAATAAATATAAATTTTGTAACTTTTTGGAAAAACTGAAAGCCACAGAAGTATTTGAATAATTGTAATAACATTTAAGAAATGCTTATTTGATTTTTGTTTTATTTTAGTTATGCAGAAAAAATAAATAGTATATATAAGACAATTTGAGAAAAACACTTTTAAATTTTTTGCCAGGAATTAGAATAAATGATATAAATTAATTTGTATAATCAACCAATCAAATTTTTGCAGAAACAAATTATATATTTATCAAAACCTACAATCTTTTTACATATGATAATCTTAAAACATAGAATTTGAAATCAATCACATGGTCTACACTAAAACTTCAAGAAATGAAGACAGTCAAATACTTAACAGAAGATTTAAAAAAGTAGAATCCTTGTATTTAGTGTAACATATTTTTAATCGTATTATTGAAAATATTTAGCTGTTCATATATTTGTAAGGTGTAAATTAATATCAATTCCAAAACCAGCTGAAAAATCTTATTTTCTTGGGTATCACTTTTTGGGAGCAAACAAAGAAGTATTCAATATAGTAGCTAAAATGTAGAACTTTATTTTCATAGTCACTTTTAGCTTTTGAACCTTTTATTATCTTCAAAATACATTTTGTAATGCTTTTAAATAAATTTATCTCTATCTCTCTCTCTCTTCATATGATTCTGCCAGTCAAAACAAAATAATGTAGAATCTGGTCACAATGAGTTAATTATGGAAGATATTTTTACTTGTGAAAACCTTAATCAAAACAGGTCTAGAAAATTTTGATTTAAAAGGAATTTCTATCCAAAAAAAGAACAATTTGAAAAAATATATTTTGGAAAATCCTTAAGATCAGAACTTTTGACATATGAAAATCTTAAAAGCAGAGGTTGAAGTCAATCGTATGACTAAAACTATAAGAAATCAAGAAAGTCAAATATTCAAAACCAAAGATAAAACACGTAAAATCCTTCTATAAAAAAACGCAGAAATATAATTTTAATATAAAGAGAATATTCCCAACATTATCATGTTGGGATTACAAAATATATTTTTACCTGTGAAAACCTTAATCAAAATAGTTCTGAACAAATCTTTTGAATGTTTTGATATAGAGGGAATTTCTACTATAAAAAATTCAATTTGAAATATACATTTTGAAAAATATTTAATATAAAAAAAAAATACATATGAAAATCTTAAAATATAGAATTTGAAGTCAATTGTATGATCCCCATCAAAACTCAAAACCAAAGATAAAAAAAAAGTAGAATCCTTGTAGAAAAACAAACGTAGAAATATAATTTTAACATAAAAAAATTATTCTCAGCATTATCATGTATTAAATTGAGTATAAAGTATTTTCAATCGTATTGTTTTGAAAAATATTTATGTGTTTACATATTTGTAAGGCCTAAATTAAAATCAATTCTAAAACCACCTGAAAAAAACGTATTTTCTTGGGTAACACTTTTTTTTGGGAGCAAACAAAGAAGCCAAAATATTCTATAAAGGAAGCTAAAATGTAGAACTTTATTTTCACTGTATCTTTCATGGACTTCGGAATACGTTCTGTAAAGCTTTAAAATAAATCTCTTCAGTGAGTTCACATGATTCTGCCAAAAAGCCACCAATATAATCAAATAATCGAGACATTAGCATATCATTGAAAGACAAAGGCTTTGGAACAAACGTATTTTCAATCGTATTATTTTGAAAGTATTTAGCTTTTCAAATATTAAGGCCAAAATTAATATCAATTCCAAAATCAGCTGAAAAAACGTATTTTCTTGGAAAAACTTTTCTGGGAGAGCATTTGAAGAAGCCAAAAAAATAATTTAGTAAGCTAAAATGTCAAACTCTATCTTAACAGTAACTTTTAGCATATGTACCTTTCATAAACTTAGGAATACTTTATGTAGAGCTTTAAAATTAAGCTCTCTAGTGATTTCACATGATTCTGCCAGAAAACCACCAACATAATCAAATAATCGAGACATTAGCATATCATTAAAAGGCAACGACTTTGGAAGAAACATCAAATAAATGCAAACTTTTAGTTTCTAGAAACTTGTTACCTACCTAGTTAATTATATACAGAAAACCAAATTCTATAAATTTAAATTTTGCATAGGTTTAAATTATAAACCTAATTTGATTAGATTTTTGATTTAAACCTACTACTACTAAACCAGAAAACATTTTACCACAAAACCACAAAAAATTTGGTACATTTCCAAAAAATAACCAAGATGTTCAAAATGTGAAGAAAAAATTAAGGTAAGAGTGTAATGGGAATAAACTGGATTCTGAGGTTATTGTGATTGTGATTAATTACAAACACGAATTCAATACAGTACAAGGAATGGATAGAGCAAATATTAGGAATCTTTGATTCGTTTCTTTAGCAAAAGCAATTTTGAAATATTGTATAAATGGTAATCTACTATTTATTACCATTTATCCAATACTTCAAAATTCATACAATGAGGCTTGAGTTTACTCAGAGAATTAATCTGTCTCTTACGACAATTAATTCTAATGCATACCTATAATGTTACAAAAATACCCATTCTAATATTTTTTCCTTCTATAAAATCCCATATTAAAGCAGTATTTCAAACTAAATAACCTTTTATCAGTATAATCATGTATGGACACCTTTATTTCTTTTCTTATCAACTATTTCCCAACCAATTTCATCATTCACATCTCATTAGTACGATTTAAGTGGATTACATCCCGGACTGCAACGTGTTCGAATGGTGCTTCCTGAGATGCACGCCCAGATTGCCCTTTTGCTTGGCCTTGTAAGGGCACAGGGGACACTGAAAACTGGGCTCCTTGCCGCCGCACTCGACCTGCTCGTGCCTCCGCATCGTCGACTTCCACCTGTACCTCTTGCCGCAGTGCCTGCAGGCGAACTGCGACTCGCTGCTGTAACCCGGCCTCACGATCTCCTCGTTATTAACGATCTGAAACTTTCTCATCGAACGGCCGTTATTGTTTTTCCGCATTCGCCCCTTCGACATTACCACCGGATTTCGTAGCAACGATCTCAGAGTCTCGTTCGTCTCGGGTGTTATGATTTCGTCCAGCTCGAGATACTCTGCAAATTTCATTTATCACACTTTATTAAGGCACCCAACTGCGGGTTTTGGTGGCGTGATGATGGTGATGTTTATGTATAAATATGTATGTATGTGTGTATGTTTGTTAATAAAACCAAAAAACCCAGAACATAAAGCTGAGTATGTACAAAAGCAACATAAAATTGTCGGTAAATTAAAATCCTCTCCGTACAAAGCTTAGCAAATAAAATCTATGTAATAATTAAATAAGTGTTTATTTTATATAAAAAAAGAGAAATCATTGGATGGGTTCTTCTTTAACGTGAGAAAAATAAAATAAATTCTGATAATCAACAGAAAAAAAATATGTGCAATAGGATTGGGATTGTTTATAGCCTTCGTTCCTGTTTTAGGCCGATTGATTCACCGACAACCTACAAAATATTAATGTTAGAAATGTGTTATTCTATAGATTTGTATAACTTACCTTTTCAAATAAATTTTGAAGTAATAAACCTGTAAATGAATTCCACTTTTCATAAATGCTTCTAGGTGTAAACAAAAAATAAATCAAGAGACGCAAATACAACAATAAATTAAGTAGTGAAAACTGGAATGAAATCGGACTTTAACATTTAACAACGTCCATTTGTCAATTATTTCCGGTTGCACGTTATTACATGTATAACTTCAAGTTATCTATCAATAAAGCATTTGAGGTTACTTATATTCCGAGTAAATACCATAATCCTGGACACATAAGATTTCAGAGTTATTTCATGAGTTCATCCGTTTATTTTATTTAAGCTCATTTATACTTAAATTAAAATATTTATTATTGAGGATAACAAGTTAACCTCAGTTTTTGGACAATTGCATTAGTTGAATAATCAGTACATTTAATTAATGCAGTTAAACAAAATTTACGCAATATGCATATGTACTTACAATTAAATATAAAACTTAAAAATGTAATATTCAATTTTAGAAATTATTTCACCTATAGGGTAGAACAAAACGATACAACCTTTTAGTTTAGATAGTGAAGAAGAATTAGTAATTAATGATTTCAAAGGAAATTGAATAAGGAAGAGAATTATAGAACAACATTCGTCTTCAGGGGATCAAGATATAGATAACAATGGAGAAAAAATTGATGAAATATACATCCAAAAAGTGCTAAAGATTAAACGAAAAGATATTATAATTATAGAACTATATTCGCCTCCAGAGGATAAGGATACAGATTACAATGGAGAAAAGATTGATGAAATATACATCTAAACGAAAAGATATTGTACGAAAATATTGTATCTTCAAAACTTTTCCAAAACAAAGTTCGCCGTTTTCAAAAAGCTTGCATAAAAATACGAAGAAGAAGGAAGAAAAAATGTTTTTGAGAAGTTTTACTATTTGGGAGATTTCAATAAACGAAATATATTGCTTTACGAAGCTATCGAGCGCAAAACTGTAAAACGAAGACGTCAAAAAACGGAAAGGATTCGCTAAGAAATTTGAGTTTTAGTTATTTGTCAAAGTTTAAAAACAGAAAACTTCCCGTCTGTAAAAAAATCATTTTGGATACCTTTAAAGTAAGTGTAGGACTCTTAAAATGTGTACTAAACTCTGCAAATGTAGAAAATGATTTACGTGGGCGTATGGTTGGATCATCAAAAAAAAAAATTCCGAGGAAGAGAAAATACACGTTCAAAACCATATTAAAAGTTTTTTTTTTAATTTCCATTATACCAGATCTCATAATCCTTATAGAAGATTTCTAAATCTGTTAATAATTGTACTTACAGAGGGTATTCACAGTGGGTATTCACAATTTTTATAACGTTAACGTTCACATGTACGTTTGGAATGAAACTATTGCATCAAGAGGTGCCCAAGAAACAACTTCATTTATCCTAAAACATGTTCAAAAATTTAATTATAGCTTACAGTGACATATGTGCAGGACAAAGTAGAAACATTAAAGTAGCGTAATGTGGCTAAAAATTGTCCAAACTGTTGAAAATAATGTGGAGATCAAAGATCACAAATTTTGAATATCAGGACATTCATTTTTACCAAATGATAGGGATGTTGGGATAGTAGAAATGGCATTAAAAAAAATAATTTTTTGTTTATCCCCCGAGATTATTACAATATTATCAAAAAGTGTAAAGGTGGAAAGGTAATAACTTTTTGCATCAACAAAATTATTTTATATTTTGTCAGAAATGAACCGCATAAAATTTTCTATGCGACATCAATGAATGAAAATGAAAATTTTATAGTTCTGAATTTTTTACCACGTCGGGGTAAGAGTGTCAAGAAATTCAAGAACATAATTCCGGTGCTAACATCATGATTGTAATCAGTAATAAATTGTTTCGTAAATTATATTTGTAATTTTGTACGTAATGTAGTTAAATCGCATAAATTATGTTTTTGAAATGTTGTAAAGATATGTAAAATAAAATGTGTAACATACTGTTTTTTTTTTAATTGAAAGCATCTTAACTTATATTGAATGGACTTGGGGTCCTTCAAATTTCATAACGAATCTGGTTGTTAACTTTTAAAGTTGAAATTCTCGATAAGAAAACCAATATTATTCACTTAATAATTGCCATTATTTTGATAGGAACTATAAATTTAACACCTTTAGATACACTTAATTAATTACATTGAAACGCAAACCCTTAAATATCTCTATTTAAGTATAAATGGACTTATGCCACTTTCAAAATAAAAGGCTCATATATTTTTAAATACATTTTTAATAATATACAATGAAACATTTCCAAGATATCAAGTCTATAAATCACTAGAAGTTACAAAATTAAAAGAAAAATTAGATTAACTAAATATTTTGAAACAATTTGATAATACAGACGGCAATAGTTATATATCAACAAAACAGGAATACAATAAAGATCTTATAAAGGCAAATAAAATCAATTTTAAAAACATTAGAAAACAGTGATAATATACCAAAAGCTACATCTACACTAACTTAAAAATACATCACCAAATCGAACTCAAGATTTTCAAGAAGATGTAAATCAATTCAACAATTTCCTCATTAAAATGCATCAAATGATATCCAAGCGAATATTCCTTTTGTATGATATTCTGATGCTATAAATGTAAACCCGCATTCCAGTTTCTTTTTATCATGAAAATAAAAAATTCACATTCAACAGGAATTTATGGAGTAGCCATATCTATAATAAAGAACAGTTTGAGTGGAGCTTCTTTCGCCCAAAATTTTATGTATGTTTTTTGTAATTTATTTGTTTTCAAATGTCTTTTTTAAGAAACATGTACAAATAATAAATAAACATAAACATATAATCAAGGTATTGGAAACAAGTATCTTTCCATATAACCAAAAATATTTAAATTGAATAAAACACGATAACTTTGTTTGTATAACTTGAAAACTTTTTATTGTGACTAGTTTCGGCAAATTTAGCTTGTCATTATCAAACACATAGTCTGTGTGTGTGTATGTGTTTGATAATGACAAGCTAAATTTGTTGAAACTAGTCACAATAAAAAGTTTTTAAGTTATACAAACAAAGTTATCGTCTTTTATTCAATTTACAAAAATGTATAACGAAGTAGAAGCTTCCAAGTTGAAATTCTCGATAAGAAAACCAATATTATTCACTTAATAATTGCCATTATTTTGATAGGAACTATAAATTTAACACCTTTAGATACACTTAATTAATTACATTGAAACGCAAACCCTTAAATATCTCTATTTAAGTATAAATGGACTTATGCCACTTTCAAAATAAAAGGCTCATATATTTTTAAATACATTTTTAATAATATACAATGAAACATTTCCAAGATATCAAGTCTATAAATCACTAGAAGTTACAAAATTAAAAGAAAAATTAGATTAACTAAATATTTTGAAACAATTTGATAATACAGACGGCAATAGTTATATATCAACAAAACAGGAATACAATAAAGATCTTATAAAGGCAAAGAAAATCAATTTTAAAAACATTAGAAAACAGTGATAATATACCAAAAGCTACATCTACACTAACTTAAAAATACATCACCAAATCGAACTCAAGATTTTCAAGAAGATGTAAATCAATTCAACAATTTCCTCATTAAAATGCATCAAATGATATCCAAGCGAATATTCCTTTTGTATGATATTCTGATGCTATAAATGTAAACCCGCATTCCAGTTTCTTTTTATCATGAAAATAAAAAATTCACATTCAACAGGAATTTATGGAGTAGCCATATCTATAATAAAGAACAGTTTGAGTGGAGCTTCTTTCGCCCAAAATTTTATGTATGTTTTTTGTAATTTATTTGTTTTCAAATGTCTTTTTTAAGAAACATGTACAAATAATAAATAAACATAAACATATAATCAAGGTATTGGAAACAAGTATCTTTCCATATAACCAAAAATATTTAAATTGAATAAAACACGATAACTTTGTTTGTATAACTTGAAAACTTTTTATTGTGACTAGTTTCGGCAAATTTAGCTTGTCATTATCAAACACATAGTCTGTGTGTGTGTATGTGTTTGATAATGACAAGCTAAATTTGTTGAAACTAGTCACAATAAAAAGTTTTTAAGTTATACAAACAAAGTTATCGTCTTTTATTCAATTTACAAAAATGTATAACGAAGTAGAAGCTTCCAACATATATAACACAAAAATATTTAATCATACGACCTATACTAAAAAATTAAGGTCCAAGTTAATCCAGAAATTATAAAAAAATAGTAAATTTTTCTAAGATATCAAAAAAAGTCGCTTCAATAAGCATGACATATTCCATGGTTCACAGCTTGGATACGAAACCAAATCCTCAAACACAGCAACTTATAGATTTTGTAGCTAATGCCTTGGATAACAAGAAAACTTCATATATTCTAGGACGTCTCCAAGGTTTTTGACTGCATAGATCATGACATTGTACTAAGAAAATTGCAAAAATATGGAATAAGAGGTGTTAATCTCAATTTGATTAAGTGATACCTGTGCGGTCGAAAGCAGAAACTATGTATATTGAAGAAACGTCAACTTATTGAATCAGACATAATTGATTTTTCTAAAGAAATACCGCAGGGGAGTGTTTTGGGACCTGCCTTGTTTGTTGTATACACTCACTTTCATATGAAATGCACTACCCAGAAAGAATAATACGATTGATGCGAAACTTGGTAAAAATAATTGTTTATTCGGTACCAAATAATTAAACTCTGAATAAAAAAAAGTTGAGCCGAGGAGGTTTTTCCGTCATGGTTATCTTAAAATTCCATAACTTTTTATATGGGCACTGAAGAATATTTACGTTTCATTCTGAAGATCTCACAGTGACTTTTCATAATGCCCATAGTAAAATAACATCCAAATGTTTCTCAAACATCGAATTTTGATAAGGGTCGAATTATCGGCATGAAAGAAGCAGATTTATCGTTCTAGGAAATTGGCAGAAGAATGAATCAAAATCACACAATTGTGGAAAGAATGTGGTCTTCCTAGTAAGAAGACGTAATAACGCCCGTGACGATCGGCTTCTGAGACGAATGGCCACGCAGAACCGATTTCAAACAACTAGGTCTGTTGCTATAGATTGGGCAAGTGCTGTAAATCGCCAGATTTCAAGAGCAATCATTTATCGATGAATTTAGAGTTTGTTGAAAGACGCCATACAACTTTAACATCTTCGACGTTCATCCCATGTACATTAAACGCTCGTCGATACATTGATAATGTCTTGAATCCCGTCGCGGTGCCAATTGTGCAGACGGTATCTAATGGGATTTTCCAGCAAGATAACCCCACACGGCAAACATTACAAGAGTGTACTTGGAAGAATCGAATTTGCAAATGTTGCCTTGGCCAGCAAGGTCTCGACTTAAACACAATCGAGCATGTCTGGGACATAATGGGTAAACGAGTTCGCAACATGCCCAGACCTCTTGACAACTTAGATGATCTAAGACTTCAGTTAAAAGTTGCCTGAAATGAGATGCCTCTAGCAAGTATAAACCATTTGAAGCTAAGTATGCCTAGAATGTAACTCATATTTTTTTTTTCTGTTAATTTTTTTCTATTTTGGTAGTTTAATAATTTTTTTACCAACTAACACAATTCCTTTTTATTTATTTTAAGTTTCGCATCAATCGTATTATTCTTTCTGGGTGGTACATTTCATATGAAATCGAATGTATATCTTTTAGAAAAAAACTTAATTTACTATTATTATATTATAAATCAAAATTGCCAAATTTATTTCGAAAAATATACCCGATTACAAATATGGGTTTTAATAAAAAAAAAAACACTATCCTCCCTCTAACAATTTTAACATCCAACTCCCAGCAGCTCCTAATCAAGGTGAGCTGTATAAATGCTATCCGCATGAAATTTCCTACCGTCTAGTAATACTTCTTGACTTCTTCCTTTCTAATAGGTATATACGATCCTGATTGTTACCTTAATAAGTATTCCCTTTTTTCTGCAGATGACACTACCATTATTTTCTTTGCCCTAACACTACCAAACGCAATCAAATTATTGGATAAATAAATAAATAAATCATTGGAATTTTATGGGATTGATTTGTTTACGCCATTTATTAGCCCATTTTAGAAGTGCTTTTATTTAGTCGAGTAAAAATGCACTTCTAAAATGGGCTAATGAATGGCGCTTACAAATTAATCCCATAAAATCTGAATTATTCCTTCTATTTTCCACAGAATATCCCAAAATTTCCTATCAATTCAAATTAACCATACACTTATTCCGCCATCACCCCTTGTAATATCTAGACAACATCTTTGAGTTAAATCAATTGATTGAGTTATATGAAGATCAACATAATTTGACTAATAAAGCACTAATTCATTGATAATGGTCACAACATATTTGGTAATTCAAATAAAAGTGTGAAGAAAGATCATTCGTGCTTTATTTGTCAAACCTCTTTGAGCACAAATTCATTTCATTTTATTTCAGATCATCACCGTTCATAACAGTCAATTGTCGTAAATTCCATAGCCACGACAGTTTTTTGTGTCATATCCACCTTTTTCTTTCTATTTTACTATTTAGAATCAGGCGTAGGAATTAATATCTAGGTCCTCTGTATATTCGTCCGAGATATTCCAGTTTTCGGCGTTTTCGACCGCCTGTAATATTGGTCTGTCGTGTCCTATTCTGTGGAGAACTTCTTCGTTGTGGGCCCTGCTTGTCCACGGTATTTTAAGCAACCACATATCAAAAGCTTCACTCTTGTAGTGAGCGTCCATGTTTCATAATCGTAGAGAAGCACCCCTAGTTGTTAGTCATAGTGAATTAGGTGTTAATAAAGTTTCTAGTTTTTTTTTTTTAAATGCTCATCTGACTTGTTCAATTCGGCACCTTATCTCGTTCGAGGAATTGAACGATAGTACTAGATTCTAGAACGTCTTTAAAATTTAAACCAGAGTCAACGTCAAGGAGGTCCCAGAAGCGACTGGAAGTAAAGGTCGGAGTTAAGATCAGAGTAGGTTATAGAATCGAGTGTACCTCCTTTGACCTTGGTTCCAGTAAGAGTTCCCTTTATATGATATAACTACGACTTTGATCCCTATAAAGGGGGCCAAAGTCAAAACCAAAGCCTTATTAGGAAGTCATAGTAGAGTTCCATTTACAATCGGACGGTCAAAGCATCGATCCAAGCTGATCCTGAAACATAACCTTAAATTGTTTGAGGATCAGCTTGGAGCGATGCTTTAACCGTCCGATTGTGAATGACCTTAAATGAGTAAATTGCTAATAATATAGACAATAAACTTAATAGGGAAGCATTATTGCCGACTTATTTAGGTCATGCATTAAATACATTTAATTATTTATTAATAATAATTATATGTTATTAATATTTATTCCCTGATGCAGCATCTCTGATATTTTAATTTCTGAACTCTTCTTAAAGACTGTTACTGTTGAGTCTGAGTCCGTTTTATTAATAACCGTTAATGATTTCGCGACAGATGGTAAATAAAATTAAGATGGGGGCTCTAGAAAAAACATATTCTCATAGTAGGCGGTGAGCAAAATAAGGTTAAGAAGCTATGGTTTATACTGGTATAAGTTGATTATCAACAAATTAATATTTTTGCATCATTGTAAGTATTTATGTGTTAAAAAGTTAAAAGCTGTATCGAAGTCAATAAAAAATGTATGCTTTATAGGCCTTATAACCTCCCGTCATCGTTGGAGTAGCGTTAGCATCGAGAATAATGCTTTCCTAGTTCCAAAGTATTTGTGGAAACCGAACTGTTTTTAAACCTAGAGCATCTTCGCATTTAATGTTGATTATACTGCGCAATATACGCAGTAATAACTTGAGAGTGTGGCTCAATAAGCAAATAAACCTGCAATCTTCGCAATTCTTAGCCATCAACTTTTTAGAAATAGAAATGTTGACTTCAGCCAATTCTGTGGAATGTTTCCTGTATTGGGCATCTTATTAAAGAGCACTGTTAGTTCTTTTAGTTTGAGCGACTGATTTGTTGTTTTTAGCTCGATTGATAGCTTTTTTTAATCGATGAAGTTCAATGGACTGGTTTCTGTTTTTAGGTGGATTTGATTTTAATAAAAACAAATGTAGAAGATTTATGGTGTCAACGAGGATTCCTCAAAATCCTGGCGAATGAAGGATTTGAGTGGAAAAACTCAATTAATTGTGAACTCCGCCCATTTTTCTTTGGTCCAAAATGTATGTATGTTTATTTTTAAATTTATTATTATATTTATTATTCAAAAAAAAAACCGAAGACTATTTATTTGATATATTGAATTGACGAGGCGGATACATGATGAAACTCCATAACAAATTGAAATAAAACAACACAGTTGGGAGTGTTTCACATTTATTGTTGAACACTACAACATGTTTCGCCACACAGTGGCTTCATCAGGCAAATGATGTGGCGAAACATGTTGCAGTGTTCAACAATAAATGTAAAACCCTCCCAACTGTGTTGTTTTATTTCAATTCGACTATTTATTTGTTAAAAAATAAAACTCGATCGGAATAGAGTTTATATAAAAGCGGAGAGATACTACCCTGTCGGACTCTGTATGTCGATGTTTTCTGTCTTGTCATTGCCTAAGCGGATGGTTATCTTCTATCCCTAATAAAGGTTTTTTTTAATTCTAATGTCTTTCCCATCCAGTTTAGTCTCTTGCAGTATTTCTTTTAATTTCTAGTGGTTTTTCTGTCAAATGCTTTCTCGTAGTCTAAAAATACATCATATACGTCCTTATATTAATCGGGGTATATTTTCAAACGACATTAATACTAAACACTGCTTCATGTGCTTCCAAATTGCATTGCGAAAGCCAATTTATGATGGATCTAGGCTTTCTTCATATTTCCTCCTAACTCTAGCGTGTGTTAGATTTCAATTATGTTTAAAACTAGCGGTTACCCATTCATCTGTATGAGGGAAATTCTAACTGATATCGGTGTGAAGTTGGTACCCCCCTAATACCTAATATATGTATGCCATTTTCTGATATAAGTTGTCTAGTTTTCCAGCTTGGTACCGACTACTCACATTCCATGTACCAATTATTAATTGAGATTTTCCCACTTTGAGCCGGCAGATTCTTCACATTTCTTGCTCACTAAAGGGCTGCCCGGAACAAGAAGCCGTTATTTAGTTCCTCTTCATGACGATTTCCTGGGAAAAAGAGCTCTGTCATCAAGGGGGAAAAGAGCTGTCATTAAGGCTACCTGTTCCATTCCTTGGTGTTGTGTCTAGCCGGCCATTCTGGTAACAAACGTTGTTCGCAGCCGGCCACTCTAGTTTTAATCCAACCACGCTAGTTTTAATCCACCCCGAGTATTTGATTTCCTTAGTACCACCTTTATCTGGGAAACTCCCCTATCCGCCACCTGGAGGATTAGCAACTCCGTACGAGACATTTCTACTATATATAAGTCAAAAGTTTTAACATTATTAAACACTAATAACATAAAACTATTAAACATTAATAACATAAAAAGGAAGAACTTTCTAACATCATAATGTAAATTTTCGAGAGCTTTTAGATAAATGTCGGATGTTGTGGACCTAAACGATGTTCATGTGGTTCTTTTGCTAAGTCAGGTAAACTCTGTCTGACTATAGGCCGCGAAGAACATCGCTTAAGACTTTTGGCCACAAGAGATTCACTTTTAACAACTCGATCAATTGCAAATGATTGGATGAGAAGTGTAGGATACAGAATAGCAATGTCATCTGTTTATCGCTGGATAAGGTCTTATGGGCTGCGTACATATCGTCAATTTTTATGTCTTTCTCTTACAACATTTCACCGTCTTCTTAGGCTGGAAGGGAGCAATGAAAGAATGACTTGGGTGCATCAAATTGTGTTTAGAATAAGACCTGATATTGCTTGTGTCGCAGAAGGGTCAGACGGATGCGTGAAGAACGTAAAAAATGCAACATTTTTTTGTAGAACGCAACTCAGCCTTCACGCAAGGAGTGATGATATGGGGTACAATATGTTATAGTAGCAGATGACATTTGGTCTTTGCCGATGGCAACCTAAACGCAGATGGTTGAATTGAAACTGTGCTTCAACATCTTCAGAACATTACAAATCGTAGTAGAGAAAACAATTTTTTTATTGGATATAATTCTAACAGGATGGTGCACCCATGTTTCATGTTTTATATTATTCGAACAGGGTTACAGAACCCTCTTTAAGGAATAAAAATAGGATATTTTTTATTACATATAACTTTAACGAGATGATGTGACCATCGTCAAAGACAAACAGTGTTGAACAGTTAACAACAACTATGTATAAGTAAATAATATATACTATATAGGATACTATTATATATATTTGCGTTTATTTTTTATACAACATACAACAAGTAATATAAGATTTCTGATTAAAATTCTTTGTATTTATAATAACATATTTATTTACAAATAATATTAACTAACATTTAAATACAGCATCAATAAAACCTCTTTGAGTAACATAAAACATTAATGTTTCCCGCATCAATTCCATAAAAGAGCCACATATTTTTTTTTAATAATAAACAGCAACAAAATATAAAGCTATGTTTTGATGCTGGAATCATATGATGATATTGTAACAGTAGGCATAATTGTCTAGATGATGTACCTATTAAAAGCCCTGTACTTTTTGGATTTGTAGTGTGACATCAGGTGGCTCTTTAAATTGTACCTGGTGCGAAATTTTTGGGTGCAAAATTCGCACGGAAACCGCGGCTCCTTTCCGCAATCGAACTTCATATGCTGCGTAAGGTTTCTATAGTGTTTGTACGCCCTTCCACACGGGCACCTGAATTTTTGTACACCTACAAAAGAAAACAATTATTTCCAGTTTCGGGCATTTAATGACAGTACAGAAAAATTGGGTTAAAGAAAAAGTGTCAGTGTCGTCGTGGTTGCAATTAAAGCTTGGTGAAGTAAACTAATTTAAATTGGGTTACTTGTGATTACAAAAATAATTTCAAGTGAAGTTAATTAGTATAAAAGTTGGAAAGCTAAAATTATTCCTTATAATATTAATAATTAAAGATTGTTAATCTTAAAGAAGTCATAATTTTTCTCTCTAAGAAGGAAGCAAAAACTAGTTAGTTGAGTCCTTGAATTTTGGAGGCGTTTACTTCGTGGTACATTTTCGATTATTAAATAAAGAAAACACTTAACTTTTTTATACCACTTATATTTTAGTTAGTTGAGCGTTAACAGTTACGACAAGCTGAAGATTATCACCGTAATATTTTTTGTTTTGTTTTTGCCGTCCCTGTAATAATTTTAAGAATTATAAATTAATTTCTTCTGAAAAAAAAAACACATCCAATCAAATTGGTATGGTTATAAAGTATGTTTTCAAGAATGTAAATCAAAAACTCAATGATAATTCTCAGTATATGAATATATATTCTAATGGTAGTTCAACGCTCTACCAACTGGACCACTCAGGCACAGTGGTGAGCATCGAAGGCTCCTCAACTCGCCCATTCAGGACGACAACAAATTACAAAGTATTATATTTTAGAAATAGCTTAAAAAAGCATTTTATTTTCACTTTAGTAATGCAAGCTTATCTTTAATAAAGTAAGCTCTATTATCATACTCAACATGTATAAAAAAGTAAAAGCTTCTTGGAGTAAACATGTATTTAATAATCGTTGTTTCGATTTAATTAAATGGAAAACAAACCAATGGAATCTTAATTAAAAACCTTTTATTACCATAATATTTCACTTCAATTAGGAATAAATACATGATATTAATTTTCTTCTACTGTTCTCATTATATTTTCTTATCACTTTTTGAAAACATGACGTTGTGCACTAGAGCCATATGTTTCTGTATGCTGCTTTTATGTTTGGCCATGTACGAACACAACCCGCACTCAAACGTAGGCGGCTTGCCGCATTCTAACTTTATGTGTCTGTGCAAGTTCTTCTTGTATTTGTAACGATTCCCGCAATTTTCGCAAGAGAACTGTCCTTCGGACGTCCTCCTCCCGTCGATGAATACCTCTTCAATAACTACAAAAAATAATTAGATTGTAAATCCGGGAAAGTTAATGGGTGAAAAAATTAAGCTGCTCGAACGTTGCGAAGAAATTAAATTATGATTGAATTAACTTTATTTGTTCAGCAATAATTACAAATATAACAATCTTCTCAGCTTCTCTCTCGTCGCATTAAATTTAATCGTAGGAATTATCTTGTATGGTTTTCTTTCTGTGGGTTCTTTGAGGTTGGACAACAAGGAGAAATCGCAATGAACGTCCGTACAGGTTCTTCTTTCTTCTTGTTGTCCAACCTCAAAGAACCCAACAAGAAGAAAGATGAAGTCGCGAGGAACATGTACGAGCGTTCCTTGCGATTTCTCCTTATTGTCCAACCTCAAAGAAAAGAAGAGAAAGGAACCTTGTATAGTTTTCTTTTCATGGGTTCTTTGAGGTTGGACAACAAGGAGAAATCACAAGGGACGTCAGTACATGTTCCTTACGACTTCTTCTTTCTTCTTGTTGGGTTATTTGAGGGAAGAAGAGTGATCAAATTATTGGCCAATAACTGACTTAGAAGTTAGATGTATAGATCCTCTTCTTATACCTTTCTTTCCTGACGCTAAACTTCCCAATGTCGTTAATATTTCTTAAACCAGTCATGGAATTTTTCTTTCTTATATTCTGAGATGCTTTTTTCATAAAATATCGAGGATTATTCGTTGGACAAGAAGACAAAATCGCAAAGGACAGATCTAGTAAGGGCTTAAGGACGAACAGTGGTCATGTTTTTGGCCTGACAAGGGTTAAAAAGCTTGAGTATTTTCGTGATGGAATAAAAAGTCTCCACTTCTCAACATTTCTAGCCTTTCGCAGAATCATCTTTTTGTTGGCGTTATTTTATCGATGTTATTGTTATGAAAGACGTATATAATGCTCATCATCTTCAATAGATTTTCTTTAATCCTTAAAACTTTCATGCCAATTAAAGTAGAAATGGAAAATTTCTTTAATAAGGTTAGACAGTAAGAACATTCTAGAGAAATAAAGTCCACCTGTTATTCCTGATTCAAAATTAAATGTGTTTAATAATGTAATCGGTCAAGTTACACGCCAGTAGTGGGTGCATACGGTTACGGCCGAAAGTGCAGCAACTTTAGTTCGGGTCAGCAGTTGGATGGCTGACCGGTACTATTCATCATTAGGATACAATTAATGGTGTTTTATAGTGACGGGGGCTATCCTTTAAAGTAACAAGCTCATTTACACACACACACACAAATAATACGGCAGAAGGACCACGTGGCCGATAGCAAACCTTACTACTGCTACTATTAGGTCAAGTTAAGCGGTGAAGGTGAATCTAGTTTTGGCAAAATAAAGCTAACAATTTCTAAGAACTAAATAAGCTAAATGATTTGTTATGTTGGAAAGTCCTTCACATAACTGATATTTTGCCGAAAAATCGTTTTAGTTGCATTTTTTGATTTTTAAAACGTTACTAGTTGATGTGGAAGCCGTATACGTCGTTTTGGCGGCACTACTTGACTTCGTAGATGTTTTTAGTTTACATTTTACGAATTTCAAAGGTTTTTGTGTCTTTAAAATCCCTCAAAATATAAAAATTAATTCAGTCAATTTCCCCGTAGAAACATATATATGTATCCAGTTATTCGGTGTTATAAATGTCTGAGATAGGGGCACTCAAGTAATCAATGTAATAGTAAGGCGAATTGCAAACATTGTGCTAGCCCTCATGATGGGCCATGCGCGTCTGAAAACCCATTTTGCATTAACTGTAAATCAGATACGCATGACTCTCTATCAAAGAAGTGTTTATGAAAAACAAAGAAAAATTAAAAAAATAATGGCAGAAACAAATCTATCATTTAAAGAAAGTGAAAAGATTGCCGAAAATCCGGTGGCATTCGCAAATATAGTTTCAGCCAATAAATATTATTGCTTATCTGATACGGGGGATTTCCCAGATCTTCCATCAAAAAATAATAAAGCCACACTTGGTGAAATTTCGAGGCATAATTTGGTAGCCACTAGTCACTCTCAAAATTACAAAAATTTGACCATGAATCATAAACAAATAACCACCACAGAAAATAGCCCAAAAAGACGCAAAATAATCGACAGATTAACTAATCGCCAACCGTCTACTTCATCCCCAGTTACACCCAACCCCTACAGAGACGAATTTATGAAATTTAAAGATGAGATTGATTTGAGTTTAACTCAAGTTTTTGACGGTATACTACAACATCCACACTTACTGGAAAAGGAAACTTTTTATTCTGATTTGAAAGACAGCTTAGTTAATCTCATACTAAAAATAATGGGCCCCAATGGCGAACAAGAAAGGAATAAAGCTAGTGCAATGGAATGCTAGGTCTTAACAGAGCTTTTAAATAATAAATTTATCAACCATAAAAAAATTTATACTGACGGCTCCAAAACAACCAATGGCGTTATACTCGTTTGTTGTCCCAGAGGCGAAATTTGAACTAGCAGAAAACATCGACAAAAACGCATCTATTTACACAGCTGAATGTGTAGCAATATTGAAAGCATTAGAATGGGCTAAATTACACATAACCTAAAACATTGTAATAATCAGTGACTCTCAGTCAGCACTGCAAGGAATTGCCAGCTCCAATTTAAAAACGTTCAATAATCTTATTATAATGGATATAAAGAAGATCATTGGGGAATTAAAAGCAGATAATCAAAAAGTAAGCTTAATATGGGTAAAGGGTCATTGTAATATTAGTGGAAACGAAAAGGCCAACCTACTCGCAAAATGCGCAGCAAATTCAAGTCAACATCACCCAGATGCGAACGTATCCATACCTGCTTCGGATACCTACCAACTAATAGCGAAACTCTCCAGAGAAGAAGTGGAAAATTACTGGACTAAAGATACTCAGTACAAATTACTTCACCCAACCTATCCTAAATCAATCCCGCACATATCCCAATACCACCTACCTCGCCAGCTTACATCTACAATAACTAGATTATAAATAAATCATGGGACGTTCCCAAAACATCTATTTAGATTAAACCTTAAAGAAGACCCATACTGTCTTTGTGAATGTGTGGGTGATATTAATCATATATTTTTTGAGTTCACTTCCAATATAATCCAAACGAAAGAATTACAAAGGGATATTAATCAAACTACCAGCCTCCCGGTCAATATGGTACATTTATTAGCATCAAGTTCTTAAAGAACACTAACATAAAAATATAGCTCGCCCAAATTAACTTAACATATGTATGATAGTTTTTAGTTCTAAGCGCATTTCATTTTATGTTATATGTTACAATGGGCTCACTCCTGAACGTCTTTCCAATATATGTCATGACAGCCCTCATCGACAACCTTTATCCATAAATGTATCCCTGTTGATATTGCATTATTCATAATATAATAACTACAATAACATAACTGATGTGACTGAATGGCACGTACCTAAGTCAAAAATTAAAAAAAAAGTTTAGGTTAATAACATGTATGCGGCAAAACTATAGCCACAATTTTTTAAATAAGGTCTTTTAAAGTTATTTCTCAAAGCCTTAAATATATTAGTTTATGATGATAGGTCTGAAGGTAAAGTAGGGTTAATAATAGCAACGTTACTAGTTTTACTATATATGAAAATAACATTTCGTTCACAAGGTGAACATTATCAAAAACAAACGTACATCTAACACTTAATAAACAAGTGAAGTAAGGAATAAACTGTGTGTTATTTTCATTTATAAAACACTTCACGTAAACTCAAACCAACAATAGTGCTTACTCCATATGTTTAAATATAATTCCTTATTTATCAACATTGGATTAACTCTATTCAAAAAGAATTAACTTGAATTTAAATGGAGAAAATTCAAGTAGTTCATAATGGCAAACTAAAAGAAATAAAAGATAATGCAAGGTATCCCCCGAGGATCAATATTAGCATCACTTACAGTTTTACTCCGTGTAATTATTTATGCGTGTCACAATATGATTTATTTCATTTTAATTATTTGAAAGTTCCCTGCAATGTTTAGAGAAAACGTCGCAAAGATCTCAATTGATTATTTAAAGAATAAAAAAAGACATTCCACAACTCATCTAACCTTTATAGGCCGAAATTTAAGAAAGGACTTTTTCGTGGCTACAGTATCGACCGTTATAAGGCCATAATTAAACGTACAATGTGATATTAACAAAGTAGTTTCTTTAAAATTTTTAATCTTTATAATTACAAGATCACAAAGAAGTCATCAATAATATTTCACAAATTATTAATAAAAACGATAGTTGCGCTTCTGTATGTTCACTAACGTGCAATCGAATTAGAAAAACATAAGCTAGGATTTACTGAATTTAAACAGGCCGACATTAGATTTTAATTATAAAATTGTTTAGTTTAATTTAATTATTAATTTAGTAATTCTACGTTCATGTTTTATTGATTGGAGGATGGGGCTCAAACCTATTCGCCCTTTATATACTGTTTTACTACAACCCATAAAGTGCCTTTAATTAACTTCTCTGCGTGTCAAAGTCTTTTTAAGGTTATTGTGATTTGTACAGTAAATAATTCAATATTAAACTTTTTTGCAATTTGGGACGAAATGGTCAGCCAAATACCTGACGGCATTGTATTTTTTGAGTTTCGCGTTTTGAGTATTGGCAGAATTGTTCATTTTGAATTGCTGAAACCTGGACAAACTCTTAATGCAGACCTTTATTGTGAACAATTGAATCAAGTGAACCAATTTTTAATCGAAAAATACCGCACGTATTGAAGTTTAAGTTACTTACTAGTACGTTAATGTATTGAAACCATTGGTCACCATATAAATTAATATCTGTTATACAAAAGAAAGTTAAATTTGTGATTAAATATGTATAACGAAGTAGAAGCCCCCATCGTCAATGAGCGATTGTCAACAGAAAAGGCATTATTCTGCAACACGACAATGGAAAAAATTAATGAATTGGGGTAGGAGGTACTGCCTCACCCACCACACTCGCCCGATATAGCATCCTCGGATTTCCATAGATTCCGATCCCTACAACATTTTCTTAGTGGAAAAAAAAAACAATTGATTTTGATCGGTCCTGGATTAAAAATCTGCACACTAGATAATAAAAGGTTTTTGACACCGAGGGTGATTTTATTGTTGATTAGAAATAAAAACTTTTAAAAATGTATTCGTTTGAATGTAATTTAAGAAAGCGACATTACTTTCCGGTCCTCCTAATATAGTCATTTATTTTACGTTAATAAATACACAAAATTCTCTTTTTTCTACCTATTTTTATTAATTACGTTAAAGTGGTTGAAATGCAATCAAATTTTAATACAATGATAATTCACTTAAAACACTAAAAATAAATACATTTTATTGCATTAAATCTACACACACACACATACTTTATACAATGTTAATCTTATGGAGACAGAACAAATGCGTTTTTAAGTTGGAATCACTGCTGCAACGATAACCGCAAACGTGGCAGGTAAGTTTTTGGAGTTGCTGACAGTTCTTCCTTTGATGTTTGTAGAGATTGTGCTTGTACTTATAAACATTACCGCACTGATTGCACTTAAAGTCACCAACTATCGTCCGTCTTCCATCTATCATCAATTCCGACAACTTGCCTACAAGAAGTCATTAATTAATACATTGGATAAGAGGTGCGTTTAGTATTTGGAAAAGTTTACTATAAAAATAAACTACAGTGTCCTCAGCTGGATGTTATATGAGAAATTTGTCTAATTATTGATTTCATATTCTACACTATTAAATGCCATATTTTTTAACCTTAACCTTAAAAAAGAAATTAAAAAGAAGTAATGTTATTTAATTATTTATAACTAGCTTTTGATAGTAAACCAGTTAATTGCCACTACATAGCCATGCCTAGTTTATAAAATAAACGTGCTTAGAAGAAGACATTATAACTTCGGTATCAACTTCAAACAAGGCACAATAATTTTAGACACTACTAAATTAAAGATTTTGATAAAATACTGGCACAGTATTTTATTAAGTGATGTGGAGTTTCAACAAGTAACAGCCTCGTCAATCCAGTAAATTTAAGATTTATATTAACTTTTAAAAGTACGCCTCCATCAAGAATTCGAACGCATGATTACACAAAAATTATAACTTCGGCATCAATCTTAAATAAAGCTTAATTATTTGGTACACTCTATAGATAATAAGGATATTATCTTTTTTTTTCCTTCTATAAGTATAAAATTACAAGAAACTATAGTCACTTCACTTGCATGCCCTCGATGATCCTCCTTCTGGCTGTGATTAGTTTTCTACACAAATGTTATTTCAATTTAACGTTTAAAGTAGACAATAACTTTACAAGTTGATATGTTTAGTAACTCTACTTAATTACGAACACTTTCTAAAGCACCAGCAACACTTTTTAACACAAAGCATTGTGAAGTGTGAAGATAGTGCTGAATGTTGTAGAGATTAAGCACTATCTTAACTTCATATTAGAATTGCTTTTTTGGCTGCTCAAAAATTCAGGTTTTAAAAGTTGGTGAAATTAATATTCATCCCATTTTTTTTCTCATTTATTGAAACTTATGTTTACACGCTTGGTGTTTTTGTACATTAATCTTCTGGTGCGATCTGTAGTCGCAATAGTTGCACTGAAATCCCGGCTCCTTGCCGCATTCAAATGCGCGGTGCCTGTTCAAGTTTTGCTTATATTTGTACCGTCTTTGGCATATGTAACACACGTAGTCTCCATTTAACGTGCTCCTACCGTCCATGAAAATCTCCCGAAAAACTGAAAACAATCAGAGATTAATAAATAATGAAAGTGGTATTAAATTGTGTATTCCCAGTTATAAAGCTTTGTACATTACGATGGTTAACTCAGTCATCTAAGCTATAAAATATATTTGAGCATTGTTGTAACGTATGTTCATCAGATGGATCTTCTTTTTTTCTTTTGTAACCACTTCATCACGTTCTTGTTGTAACCTGGAGAGATTAAACGGCGCTGTTTCTAGAATTCTTTAGAATTTTTAGAAGAAACCACTCCTCATCATTTTTTGGGAAACAATCTCCTAATTCTGAGGAGGTGCCTCTTTGGAATAATGGAAAAACACATATTTTATGAATTCAAGCCTTTCCATATGCGATCAAAAATTCTGTAGAAAATTATAACGTATAATTAGAATTGTTTTGTTGGCATTTTGGACAAAACAAATAATACCTATACCTTTTATATGATACATGAGGAAGGGATTAGATTACTTACTAATTATTCGTACAAAGAATTTAATTTAATAATTTAGAGATAGTTGTCTAAATAAAATTGATCTTTAGTCCTTAAAATTTGTAAAAGGTCACATGTCTAATACAGGGTGGACCAAAAGTACGTTTAAATTTTAATCGGTAGCTGCGATGAGCAGCGATGGCGGGGTGCGGCGGAGGGGTTACGAAGCGCAAGAGCGGCCAATGGGAATAAACAACGTGTGTTCTGTGTACGCGAGTACTACCGCAACAACGATTCCTTTACTCTAGCGCAACGAAAATTTTGCGCTCATTACAACATAGGCGTAAAAATGAAGCTTCATCGATTCAATTGATTCGAAAATGGGTACAGAAATTCGAGGAGACAGGTTCAACAATTAATCAACCACGATCCGGCCGACCTAGAACATCAAGAGATCCCGAAAACGTCGAATGAAAATCATGGACTCTACTCGGAAGCGGTGTAACGCCTTAGGTGTGCCCAGAACATCTTTGATTCGTATTCTTCACAAATATGGAGCAACATGCCACACTTCCAACGACTCATTAAGTGTTGTTCGCGAAATTTTTGGACAAAAAGTGATATCCAAAAGAGGTGCTATTAACTAGCCACCTCGTAGCCCGGACTTTTTGGGGATAGCTTAAAAGTTTTCAAGTGTCCCTAGAGGAATTAAAGGAAAATATGACTAAGCATGTCTAGATAAATTACACCTACAAAACGAAAATATTATTCAAGGAATGGACTTTGAATTTCATGAGAAGAGATTATTTGGTTTTAGAATGGTATTGAGCAGCAAAGGAAGATGTCTAAAAAAAACTATTTATACACTAACATTAATTTGAAACAGTGTTCATAATAATATAAGTTAGATTTCACTTTCTTCGCTATCTCAACAATAAACCAACAGAAAAATGTATTCATAATAATGGGAAACAGATATGTGGACAATATTTCAAGCAAAAACATAGCAAAAAGTACAATGTCCATTAATGCAGAAGAAGAAATGTTTTGATCTCTTCCCTTAATTAATTTAGCCCTAGTTGGACACACATAGCACTATGCCGTCTTACGATGTCCAGATAAATCTGGAGTAAATTTCAACATGTATGTTCTAGTGGTGATGGTGTCCACCACAAAAATATTAGAGATTACGCTCTATTGAGACCCTAATACTTTGATCAACTGTATATGAATATTGAAGAAAGGTGATAATAAGAAGGACTTTAGTCAAGTGGAGCTGATATCACTTCCATCAGCTCCACTTGACTAAAGTCCTTCTTATTATCTCCCTTCTTTTAGAAAAAGGTATAACATATAACCATGATAAGCTGACACCTACAGGCGACTTGACTTCAGTATTTGAATACATCATATCTGAAAACTACTAATTTCGGAAAGAATTTGTTTTGATTAAATGTAAGATTAAATATATCTTACGAAGTAGGTTGAAAAATAAACACATTGCTATTAGTATCACGAATTTTTACTTTTGTTATGACTAGTTTCGTCCTATTCGGACATTATCAAACGAATACCTATATATCTTGGAATTTTCATTTTTGATAAGCATCTTATCAGGTCGAAAATCATTCCATATTAAATCCAAAGAATCAAAGCTTCATTAGGTATCAGATAGAAAATTCCTCAGGTGTACATGCGCTATATTTACGCAGGCAAAGTTACAAAGAAATACTAGAAAGAAAATTGGAAAGGACCACGAGTAACAAATAAAGCATAGAAACTCATATTTATCCCGAGAAGGTAATGAGAAATGATTGGCTAAAAGTTTCAAAGAAATAAAGGAGCTCATAATTATCCTCAATGATTTTAATGCAAAGATAGCTGAAGGAGGAAGTTGGGAAAGGATAGGTGAACATGAGTTGATGATCGAAGAAGGTAATGAAAAAAGAATGAAGGAGATATACTAGAGAGAAACGGCAATAAGCTTAGAACTTATTCAAAGTTATAAAAATTAGACCAAACCCGTAAAACTCAAATTGTAATTAGAATATTAAACCAAGGCAAACCAAATCTTCAGCAGTCAAGTATACGAGAAGTGTAAAGGTATATAACATTTAAGAACTATGATCCCTTACATCTTACAAGCTTACTCTTAGAAAATGGAAAAGGCTTAAGAATAATAAATATGGAGATTGAGAAGACTTTAAAATATATAAATTACAGGTGAGTAGCCAAATTAAATCGATTTTACCCTAAAGTTATCATGTAAATAAATGATGACAATATGAAAATATTGGCCAATTGCTTTAATGACATATACAACACAACTTATATTCTTCAAGAGTGGTTAAAATCAACAATCACACCCATCAACAAAAAATCTAATGCGTAGAAATGTGTTGAAATGTGCTTAATTGCCTTATAAAACAATTACTAAAGCTATTCCTTAACATGATATGTAAAGACTATTACAAAACATTATAACTATACCAAAATGAAATGGAACTAACTTGTTGGTAACCAGAGAAACTATTCGATGATTAAAAAATCAGTGAAACAAACCAAGTGTTGATCAATTCTTTAGCTAATATTTCATAATGTTTCACCAAGAAATATACGTGAAGCAGAGAAGCTATTATCGCATTATTGTTATTATTATAAAAATGTAGAGATCAACAAACAGTATATTTGTGTTTTAGAGACTACACGAGAGATTATGAATGCGCCATACCTTGAAATTCTCGGAAAACAAAGACACAGACTACCATACAAATAGGCGTACAAAGGGACCACTGAGACCGCAGTGCAGGGACGCTAAGCGACACCATATAAATAGGCTGGACAAGCTCCTTTAAAATACGAAACCTAATTTTTGAATCCGTAAAGAAACAAACATATCTTCGAAAGCAAAAAAATCTAGTTAATCCTAGATTAGGGCTCCTAGTTGATTGCATGTTATAAAAGACAGCAAAAACGATTTTTACTCTTAATTATTGGAGATGAAGAAGATTTGAATGCCATGGTTAAAGAACATCAGGGACTACATGAGATGAACTAAACAATCTACTGTGGAAAATTCGAAATAGATTGCTAGAATTGTTGCAGATTATCAATAGTAGAAAGCATATACAGAAAAAGAAAAATTAAGCTTAAATGTTCCTCACTTAACATTTGTACCTATCTCTAAAAACTGCCACACAGAAATATGATGAATTAATCTTAATTACATTATGAGTCAAGTACTAACGCTATTCCTCAACGTATAACAAGAACATATCCAAACAAAAATTTTAAACAACACCTAAACATGTTGCAACTACATGTTATCTAAGGTCAAAGAATCAGAGAAGCTTTTTCGCATTATAGGTGCTCCTGAATGCGGTGACATTCAAACGTAGATGTTTTAAAGACTATACGAAAGCTCCTGACAAGAGTAAAGGTATTGGAACACAAAAGTAGAGACTCCCAAGATCCAAAAATCATAAAAATAGTCAAAACAAACTTTTTGATAATGAAAAATCAAACACATTAAACACTCATTATCGGCGTTAGATAAAAATTTGCTAAATGTAACACACACTTTACGGTGACTAATCATGAATATAAAAAATGAATATAAACAAATTAGATTTGTTAGATTTGTGGATTTTCCGTAGAATATGTGATATGATGAATAACTATAGGCTGGAGACTGTGTGATGAGGAGTAAAGGTAAAGATTTTAGGGAAACACATGAAGAGAGAGAAAGTGTGTTGAGGGAATAGAACAGATAAGGATGAATAGATAGAAGTCAAGAAACGATCGAAGAAGGACACAGCAACGAACAAAAGATGTAGCAGGAAAAGAATCTCCCCAACAAAAAAAATAAAAGAGATGAACTATCAAAGGTTAAAAGAGTTAACCAGAGAAGCAGATATTCACTTATTACTTTTAATATTTTATTAAAAATCTATATTTGATTCATTTAGGCGTTTAGAAGAGTTTCTAAACGATGAATATACATTTTGTCCATTTGTAAATATATGCATTTCATTAAGTTTTACAACAAACAGCTAAACGATAAGTAATAATCTGAAATATAAATAAGTACATAGAAAATTGGGAGAAGTAATGCAATTGTTCTATTTCTATAAATTTTATGAAAATGAAACATAGCTGAAACATTACAATGATGTCTTGGAAACACTAGCAACACTCAATTCAAGAAAAAATGAAATCGTAGTCATATTAAAGAATAAATTAAGTATTTTAAAACGAAAGAATAAAAAAATCTATACTCGATCAACATAATAAATAATTAATAAAGCCAAAAAATTTAAACCAATGACTAATATTAATACTACAATAGACTTCTTAATAAAAATGTTGTTTCTTTTAATCAAAATACAGTTTATAATAAATGCCTGATTAATTTTGACAATTTATTTTTCACTAGACTGAAAAAGGCAAGTCTAAATAGGCGCCATCTTCACAGACTCATATTCCGGATGGACGAGCATCATATGTTTTTGGATACTACATTTCTAATATCACAATGATCGCATTTGAACATCGCATTCCAACTTTAGATGCCGATCAAAATTACTGTTGTACTCGTATACCTTGTGACAATTATGACACTAAAAACAGAAGCATCGTTGCTTTATTTACAATATCTAGAAGATATATTTTATCAATTAAATGAAGAGAATGGTTGCGACCGATACTACGTGGTAATCCACACGTATCAGATTCAAGATGTACCACACTAAAATATTTAATGGTATTACATAAGCATTTACATCATTAGTCGATATAAATACAAAATGGATTAAATGAAGGGCTTTGCTGCTTTCACATAAACTTACTAATATATTTCTTTATTTAAAAGTAAGATTTCACCTTGTGTCCTTAATTATCATACTTATTAATTGCTCTATATGTATCATAAAGGCAGATAAATATCGAAAACATCTTTCAAAAGTATTGTAGACAAAAATTAACAATAACAATAATATATTCCAAAAGAAGGATTTAAATGTTACTAGCATATCTTACTTAACGGTGGATGGATGTGAGACTGATGGCCACTTTCACCAGCTCTGGTTAAATTTTTCGATTAACTAATCCTGATTAACTTTAACCAGAATATTTCGTTTGCACCGTCGGCTAATTAAGTAACCACCGATCACAGAGTGATAACACAGAGAGCACACGTTTTTATAGGGTTTTCATTTTTTTTTTGGTATTTTTATGCCGTACAATTGAGAACAGTGGCGCGTCATAAATAAATACATAAATAACTTCGCGATTATAACGTACTTGGCACGTTAACCCGCCAAAATCGGCTGGTTAAATATTTGTCGTTTTTGTGAGACTTTAACCGTGGTTAAGTTGTGGTGCAAACTGGTTTTCATTTAATCATTGATTAACTTTTAATCAATGGTTAAGTAGCTGCGGTGCAAGTGGGCATGCATAGAGGAACATTGATAATCATTGAACTTTGATGTCTAAATTTTTCTACGTGTTTCATTTTTTTTTTTCTATTTCTTGTAATATGTATCAAACTAAACAAAGAAACAAACATTTTTACTTTATTTTGCACAACAGATTTTATTTATTTGATGACCAATGGTTTAGATACATGAACGTACCATTTTCAAACCGTAAGTTATGTTATACAAAACAAAGTAATAAGTGTGTTTAATTTGTGATTAAGTATGTATAACGAATTAGAAGCCTCCATCGTTAACGAGTTGGTTTATCTTTTCACCACGAACTGTCAAAAAGTCTGATCTGAGAGTCTACTATTGCATAATGTTTTACCTGTGTCATTAATTTTCGTATTTTTGTAATATGTAACAAACAAACAAAAAATCATGTTTCCGTGCAGAAAGAAAGGATTCAGAGGCTGTCAACAAGTCTTACTAGAGGGTGTATGGATGTGGGTCTGAGTGAAAGAACATTGGAAACCGGTGAACTTCGATAGTGATTCTTGCTGTCTGCATTTTTGATAGGGTTTCCTTAATTTATATAATTTTTGTTTTATGTTACAAAATTAACAAAAAAAAATCATATTTTCATGTCTTCTTTAAGTAAAGTATTTTTTTTCATAACGTTTCCATATATAATTACTTATATGAATTGATTGTCGATGCACTTAGTTGAAAATTCATATTATAATTATATTTTTTTGCATAGAAATAAACCCTCACTTCATCCTCTTAATAAAACCCCACTCAACTCACCATATTTTTAGTTGTAGTTAATTTCTTGACTTCCTAGATGTAATCGAAAATTTTAAAAACATAAACCATACTTTTCACATCATAATTACCATTTACTTTAAATATCACACAAATAATATCACATCTAATTACATATTTGGTTAATAGAAAGAGGGGTTGTGCTTGTAGGTGGCTTCGTGCCTCTTAATGTTCCCTTTGTAGTAGGATTTGTAGGGGCAAAATGTACATTGGAATTTCGGAAGTTTGCCGCACTCGATCTTCACGTGAGCTCTCATGTTTTTCTTGTACTTGTAAACCTTACCGCAGTTATCGCAGGGAAACCCCCCGAACGAGCCTAAAAAAAGACGTAAGAATTGAGAAAATTAATTAAATTGATCGTGTACGTACAGTTGCTACGAAATTAATGAAGAATGCAACTGCGATTTATACTTACTTTGATGGCAAATTAAATAATTCGAAATGTTGTTTTTAAAACTGCTTAAATTTAGCGACTGGTGTTCCGCAGGGTTCATATTTTGATTTTTAATAAATATTTATTAAAAATAATCATAATTTGTATATGGTAAATACTTGTTCACTGCACTCTTAATAAAACGAGTTTATGATATTCGGTAATTTTATCACTTAATTGGTTTCATACAGCTAACATACATTTAGTTTCCTGATACATGTTTCTAGCAATGATAAACAATTTCAAGAGAAGTTCTTGGTTATTTTTTTTATAGTTAAGGATCTGAGTGGAAGAACATTATTTAATTATATTAATTTTTTGTAATATGTTACAAATTAAATTAAATAAATAAATAAAAAATAATTTATGTTTTCATGTAAAAACAAGGAATGATAAGATAAGCATTTATTCGTCTATTTCTATTTAGTAGATTCGTTTGTCTTTATTATATTATTTTCGACGGTAAAGTTGTACAAGGTATCCTTTTATGGATAAGTTTGATGAAGAAAAGCACTTCTTATGTTCCAAATTTTTATTTTCAGTTTCCTGACACGTGTTTCGAACTTTTCAGTTCATTATCAAAGGTAATAACAGAGTATTATCATTATCAAAGGTAATAACAGAGTATTATAAGTAAGGTAATACTGAAGTATTACCTTTGATAATAAACCGCAAAGTTCGAAACACGTGTCAGGAAACTGAAAATAAAAATTTGGAACATAAGAAGTGCTTTTCACATAACAAGTGCCTTTCTTCATCAAACTTATACATCCGTTTCCATCAAGAATGTAGCATAATAAGCATTACCTTTTTATGGATGTTTGAAAAATGTAGTATTTCCGTGTTATCCATATTTATAATGAGTTTATACCCATAGCACCACTTGCTAAACTGCGATATTACAGAAGTTACTTTACTTTTAGCCACATCTGAGGTATTAGCGAAGATTAAAACGTATCGTCTGCGTACATGAACACTTCTCCATCCTGTTATGTATGTTGGAGGCTTCTACTTCCTTATACATTTTTGAAAATTGAATAAAACACGATAACTTTGTTTTCAAGTTATACAAACAAAGTTATCGTGTTTTATTCAACTTCTCCATCCGTTATATATTTGGATAACTCATTAACAAAAAGTAGGAATATTAAAGGGCCCAAATTACTCCCCTGAGGTACACCCACATCAATGGTATATTCATGTGACGTTGATTCTTTGTATTTAACAAAGTATTTTCTTTCCCTAAGATATGACACAATCCAGTCGTTAACACAACCCCGGAAGCCAATATCAAATAACTTAACACGCAAAAGATCACTATTTATGGTATCGAATGCCCGTTTAAGGTCGAATAAAATAGTAAAGGTGCCTATATTTTTATCGATTTCGTTAAGACAATATTGTATTATATCTATGTACGCAGTTTCAGTGGACCGACCTTGCCGAAATCAATATTTTCAGTTAATAAATTAAATTTTTCAAGAAAATAAAACATTCCGTTGCACATAACCTTTTCAATAATATTTGAGAGGATACTTAACAAATAAATTGGTTGATAGTTGGTATATCCGAATCATTGCTCTTTTTAAATATTGGTATTATTTGTGAAATTTTTAGTTGTGTGGGATATCTACCTTACATTACAGAAACATTTATTAAATTAAGAATATTTGATTTGATTTGATTTATCTTGACGGCATTTTTAAGTTACGAGAATTGTTTTAAAAGATTTTGGAATGTTCTAACAATTTTTTTTTACAATTTCTAGAATTTTCTCAGTTAGAAATCAACTAGAATTATCTTAAGTATTTATTTTCTCAATTCCAAAAATGTTTATTGAGAGTTCTGAGATCAACCCACCAATGAATTTTCTCTCACCTCTGGAATTTCTAGCATTTGGCGCTTTATATAAATGGTTCTAATAAATTCAAACATTTATTGCAAGTTTTCTGTTAAATTTTTAAACCATTTCAACGATATTTTTCTTTATATTATCGAGATTTTTAGATTATACGAATATTATTCGTAGTCCTGAAATTATATAATCATTCACCTTCCAGACATTTTTGCTTTAACTTTGCATCAGGATTTTCCAGAGTCTTTTGTTGTATTTTTCGATTCTTTTTTTGCTGTATCTTATTCGAATTATTGATTTTGAGTATTATTTTTGAGGTGGTTCCAAAAATATAAAAGTGTTCTGAGATAGTATACAAAATACATATTTTAAATTTCTCGAATATTTATCATTTCTTGCTTTAATTCATTAGAATGTGACTATGACTATGCTTCATTTTTTTGAGAATGTTCACGATTTTTATTTATTTTTTTTTAAATCACGAAAATTATTTTGTATTTGAATTTGATGATTTGATTTGATTTTTTGCTCTAGAGTTGTCTTGAAAATTTTTAGACTTCTCCAATAATTTCTCTTTAAGAATTTTATAATTATACGGCATTTTCTCTTCCAAATTTCGAAAAGGGTTCTTTAAAGGTTTTAACATTTTCTAGTATTTTTTCTATCGATTACTTTATCTGAACAGTATTTTTAAGTTACGAGAATTGTTTTTAAAAGTCTCTTGAATGTATCTATAATTATCCAATTAAAGCATTATTTAATTTCAACCAGAGTTTCCTTAAGAATGCGTTCTAAAAATTTCAAAAATATTCATCGAGTGTTCTGAGATTTACCAAGATATTTTTCTCAGAACCTTTAAAATTTCTAGCGTTGATTTGCATTATCGTAACAAAATTCTTTTAGGAAAGTTTCAATTGAACCGTGGAATTTTTCTTAAATTCTTAATAAGGACGATGCTAAGATTTCTGCATTTGCTTTAACCAATTTGATAGGAATTTCGTCAATACCAGAGGAATTAGGGTTACGCAAGGACAGACTTCAAGAGCGCTCTTGTTGCTATCTAAATTGCATTTTGTTATGTTATTATGATTAACTAGGCTCCAAAGTGCCTTAATTTGGTTATTTATAAATTGAGCAAGATGTTTTTTCTCGGAGATAATTGCTCGATTAAGAAGTTTCCTTTGACTTTTTAGTATTGATTTTAGATCTTCCCTACCAGTCTCTTTAGTAATGGAATCCAAGTTTTTTACTTCATTGTATAGTTCTTGAACCTCTACTGAGAAATGGATTTTCTAAATGAAAATAACAAACAGTTTATTCCTTACTTCACTTATTTATTTGAGTGTTAGATGTACATTTAGTTCACAAGGTGAACATTATCAACAACACAACAACAAACTTTGTTGGTTTCTTTGTTATTGATAATTTTCACCGAACGAAATGTACATCTAACACTTAAATAAACAAGTTAAGTAAGGAATAAACTGTGTGTTATGTACATTTACAAAACACTTCACGTAAACTTAAACCAACATTAATGGATTTTCTGTCTTTCGAGATTGGGGTCTTTATGCCGGATTTTCCTCTTTGGGAAAGCTGTTTCAAAACTCAATTTTAACTGTTCGTAGAAATGATCAAATACGAAATCGACATCATTTTCATGAGTCCAGTAAATGTATGTTGAATAAAATGTTGCCTGAATGTATTAATATTGATAGGTGAAAAGTCCCTGGTCATTGCATAAGTACATTTGTTATGTGGAGGCAAAAATTTGTATTTCAGCTGTCTGTGCAAAATGATCCAAAATCCAGGATTCAAAATCCCCGTCAATTTTACAATGTCTGTGTTATTTGTAATTATGTAATCAATTGATGATGTTTATTGATTTAAATTTGGAAGTTTCTGTATTGGTATTATTATATTATATTAGTCTTTATCATACATGCTTTATAAAAGAATATTAACAAAAATGGCACAAAAAAGTACAAAATACAAATTCATTTGCATCAAATGTTCTCCCGTTCAAACCCATCCTTTCCTCCGCTCTTCCAAATCATTTATAAGAAAACTTAAATTATGTGCGCACAACATGTCGTTTAAGGAATCTGACAATCTATTTTTACTAATATTATCAATATTAAGGTCACCACAAATGAAGAGTGTCTCAAATTGTCGATTTACAGTATCTAATAACAGATTAAATTGGTTAAAGAATAATTTGTTTGTATCACTCATTTACTCACTATTCGTTTGGCATTCTATTATTTACCCTTACGGACGAATATACTTTTTATTTAGTATAAGAAAATAATAAACAAATCATAATCTCATAAGAAACACTTATTTACTATGGGTCTGGTGGAAACCCCCATATGTAGAGCATATGAAGAAGAGGACGAGACAGTGGAGCATGTGTTACCACCTGCCCGGCTCTCGCCTATCTTAGAAAGTCCATGCTAGGGGAACTGGCCGAACATGGCCAATATTAGAGAAACCCCTCGAAGCATTGTGCTGTCCTTTGATCGTCACCTTAGGTGTATACAACGGAGGGTTGTCCCAGCCAGGGCACGTGCCTAGTGAGGCCTAGGTGTTCTGGTCAATGATTTGATCATCCTTGGAAAACTCAATCCACATCCAGAAACACGAAAACACAATATCCGCAGAAACTTAATGTGTGAGAGATGGAAATTTAGATGGAACTAAATACATTAATATATTGCAAAACGAAATTGCAGATAAACTTCTAGAAGCAGCTAGAAACGAGTTTTCATCATCTTAATTTAACCTTTCCAAATAAGTGGATTGGGGAAATAGCTTGGCCACCTAGATCGCCAGACTTAAATCCCTAAAACTTTTTCTTATGGCCACCCATTAAAAATTAACTTTATACTAATAATAACATTAACTCATTGGACAGTTTAAAACAAAAATGCTTTTTCATGTCTTCCGTATAGGCTGCAAGCGCAATAGGATGCTGCTAATCTGGTATGCCATTTAAATTCACGATCGAATCCGGAGAACAATGTGGCTAATGTAGAAGTCTTGCCACGCTCATCAGAGAAGACGGACGGATCTTATGGAAGTTACACCAAGAGCAACATCATAAACCTCTACATACTGGAATTATAAAAGCCTATTTGGCCTTAAAAAATATTTATTTTGAAGGCATCTACTTCGTTATACATGTTGAGTAATAATTAAAACATTTTAACTTGCACTATAGTGTTTTACACACAAAGTTTAGTGTTTTAATTATTATGGTCTTAAAAAATTGTCAGGAAAAAATAACAAGAAAAAAATTTTAGACTTCGTGGGTAGTGTCAGAGGAAAAGGAGCTAGTCAGGCAGACCAAAAAGTTGAAAAAAAGAGAAGGTCAACATCGACCTGATTAGTTTTGAGTAAGATACCAAGGAGACCAATCTGCAGACTACCTTCGTTAACACTTTGAACAGAAAGTAAGGCACCAGCAGCTATTTGATTACTAACTGAATAATTGAGGCTGTTAGTTGTTGTTTTATATTGTAATTAGTTTGGTAAATTTTCGTAAATGAAATACGATAACACTTTCAAATATTTATTTTGCCGAACGGCGAACGGCAAATAAATATTTGAAAGTGTTATCGTATTTCATTTACGAAAATTTACCAAAGTGTTTACATTTGATAACTGTTCCGCCGGATCTGCACTTGTCCGGTGCTTTGATTTCGTCGAAGATCATGCAAGGCGAAAAAAGATCCGGCAAAGCTTGTCTCGGCAGTTCGGATTCAGCGTTAAATCTAACGAAAATCCTGAATTAGCTTTACCTCTTCGCATACCTATGGAAGAACAATGCCAAAGTCAAGAAGCTGAGGCCAGAATAGATACTTTCTATAATGTAGCATATTTCTTGAGTAATAATTCCAGAAATAGCCAAGTTCTATTAATGGAAAGATAAAGGCTTGAGGGTAAGATGATTCAGAACCTATGCCCGAAATTATTTGTATATTTATTATTAGAAATGTATGTATATCACATATTATGTTTATGTTTTAAACATGAGAAGTTTTCGTTTCTCATGTTTAAAACATAAACATAAAGACTAAAGACAAGCATCATTAACTGATACGTCCGGTCCCCCTCTAATCAAAGAAGGACCTATTGGTGAAGCTCTTTTTGAAAGGGCCGTGGCTGTGTCTATGGAAAAAAGGAAAATCACTACAAGTGGAATTAAACAACTTCACGAACAAAGAAGAATAAGAAAGCCATGCACGTAATGAATGGTCCGGCGTTCGTTCACCCTGTCTGGGGTCAACCTCCAGTCTACAGCAATACGCCAGACTGTCCGTAGTTTCCAGAACAAAAAAAAAAGATGAAAAGGTCGACAAATCAAAGAATATAAGACTTTATCACTTTTTTAATAGCAAATTATACTTTAGCATTTATTTATTATATCTCATTTTCAATTGATTTTTATTAAAAACATATATATTATGATGGTATTTTATGCGAAATAAATATACCGGGTGTGGCACTTAAGACGCCTCGGACCATAGCTTCCTTACGATAAAAGCTATCGAAAAAAATCTGAGAGCAAAGTGGTGCATAATTACCGTCGCTATGTTTCAAAAATATTTCTAATCATCAGTGGCGTGCCGTACTCCAGTGGCGTACCAAACTTATGTGTTTTTTTTTTAATGGAATGCCCTATTTTTTATTGCAGATTTGGAAAGTGCTCGGAGAGTACTTATTTTTTTATCTAACATGTTATACCCTTCACTTTAGCGGTTTCGCTGTTATAACCATTTTTCAAAATTGCGCCCCATTTTTGAGATTTTTTTGTAGAGAAACTAATTGACGCCGGCGCCTAAATTTTGAATTGGGGTACAGGTTAAGACCTCGTATACCTTCACATAATTTTTTTCGGGTAATTTATTGAAAAAAAATAATTTTTGATAGATCTTCGCATGTTGTCATTTTTTTCGAAAATTTCAAATGGCACCCCCCTAAAAAAAAATACGGCGTTGTACAGCCAAAACTCTAAATTTTTCATTGGTACAAAAAAATACACATTGCATAACAAAATTTCGGAGAAAAAAGAAATTTCATCGCAAATGTCGGGAAACGTTTTCCGTTCCCAAGTGTGCCATGAGAAAACAAAAACACAAATACGGTCAACATAATAGTATGTACCTATTTATTCAACATGATATGAAAAATGCAGATAAAGAAAATTTAACAACTTAAACTAAATGTTTGAAATAACGACCTTTCTGCTGGAGGCATAACCGCAACTTCGACTCACAGGTTCCAGAAACTGGGACTTCTGGTGATATACCGCGGAAAGCCGCGCGGATTCTCTACCTCATATCCTCGACAGTAGTTGGTACCGTCCTGTAAACCTCGTTTTTGATATGGCCCCAAAGGAAGAAGTCAAGGGGAGTGAGGTCTGGTGATCTTGGCGGCCACCTCACAGGACCCCCACGACCAATCCAGGAGTCCGGAAACGTTTCATCGAGAAATTCCCGAACGACACGGCTATTATGTGCAGGAGTCCCATCGTGCTGGAAAACTATCTGTCGTAGAGCGGCTAGAGGGACATTTTCCAAGAGATCATCCAAGTTGTCGCGAAGGAACCTCAAATAACTGTTGCCGTTCAGGTGCCCCTCGATGAAATAAGGACCCAAAAGGTGTTCTCCAAGTATGCCTCCCCAAACATTCAGCGACCATCTTTGCTGGTGGTTTATCTTTCGCATGGCGTGTGGGTTTTCATCGGCGTAATAATGGTAGTTGTGGCGATTGACATGCCCATTTCTATGGAACGTCGCTTCATCAGAAAATAATACGCGCATAAGAAATCATTCCTCCTGCTCAATTTTGTTGATAGCCCACATCCAGAAATCTTGCCTCGCATGAAAATCTTGAGGTTGCAATTCTTGGTGCAGTTGAATCTTAAATGGACGGAATTTGTACTTTTGAAGAACACGATGTACGGATCGCGTTGAAATATCGTGATTCATACTAATATCACGGATACTGGTATGAGGATCTTCAATAACTGCCTCCAGAACCTGCAGTTCATTATTTTCAGTAAAAACTGCCTTCTTTCTAACTCTCCTTGGTCGTTTCACACTTCCCGTAGTAGTAAATCTCTCCAACACTTTTTGAAACGCACGTTCATTTGGATGTGCCCTGTGCGGATATCTCGAAGCGTACACTCGTGACGCCAAGAAACAATACTTGTTACATTCTCCAACAATAAATATCATGTCAACCATTTCCTCTTGAGTTCCGAACATTTTTAGAACGTTTATCAAAAATGACTTATGGCTGCTACTGGCGTCTAATAATTTACTTTGACAATTACCAATCTTTTGTTTTCTCATGGCACACTTGGGAACGGAAAACGTTTCCCGACATTTGCGATGAAATTTCTTTTTTCTCCGAAATTTTGTTATGCAATGTGTATTTTTTTTGTACCAATGAAAAATTTAGAGTTTTGGCTGTACAACGCCGTATTTTTTTTAGGGGGGTGCCATTTGAAATTTTCGAAAAAAATGACAACATGCGAAGATCAATCAAATAATTTTTTTTTCCATAAATTACCCGAAAAAAAATTATGTGAAGGTATACGAGGTCTTAACCTGTACCTCAATTCAAAATTTAGGCGCCGGCGTCAATTAGTTTCTCTACAAAAAAATCTCAAAAATGGGGCGCAATTTTGAAAGAAGGGGTTATAACAGCGAAACCGCTAAAGTGAAGGTTATAACATGTTAGATAAAAAAATAAGTACTCTCCGAGCACTTTCCAAATCTGCAATAAAAAATAGGGCATTCCATTTAAAAAAACATAAGTTTGGTACGCCACTGATGATTAGAAATATTTTTGAAACATAGCTACGGTAATTATGCACCACTTTGCTCTTAGATTTTTTTCGATAGCTTTTATCGTAAGAGAGCTATGGTCCGAGGCGTCTTAAGTGCCACACCCGGTATATGATTACAAGTCACTATTACAAGTCAAATATCTTTGTAACAGAGAGATTTATTTTTGAAAAAGAGTGAACAAACGATACAATTTATAAATCTATAATAAACTTATATTTTGGATCAATCTTTGTCGTGCGATTTTAGTGTTGCAGGCGTATGATATTGGGGTGGAGAAGGTTAGAGGCCATTCACCCACAGATCATATATTTATATGAGTGCTTCTCTTCTGTTATCTTATTTCAAAACAAATCAATTTAAAGAAAAAAACCTGTTTTAGCTAAAATAAAATTTGGCTTACTTTAACGAAGATGTGTAGATAAAATATAAATAACATAAAATACTTTAAAATATCACCTTGTTTTCTTTTAAAACACTTTACTTGTTAATTTCTCAAGCCTTTACATTTTTCTGTTGCAAAAAAAGTCTTTTAAGCTTCAGATAATTTATGTTTGTTATAAAAAATCGATTTATTTAATAACATTATTACAAATACATGGAATAATGATTATAGGTTTCTTGATGCCTTTGCATGTTGGCCTTTCGGTAGGTGTTGTAGGCGCACAACTCACAAAAAAACGGCGGAGGTTTACCGCATTCCATCTTTTTGTGTGTTTTCAGGTTTCTCTTGTGTTTGTAAATCTTCGGACAAGTGTCACAATGAAAGCCTAAAAATGAAGTTGCATAGAGAGTTACACAGAACAAGCATTTATTGTAACACTTACATGCTCTAATAAAAAAACTATAAAAAATCCTTTGCATTATAAATACGAAAAGTAATTCCGGTTCCTTGAAATGGCAACACAAAACAGAAATGAAGTAATTACAAAGTGTAAGTTTTTTTATTATTTAATCGCTTATTTAGAAATAAGCCTAATAGAACAAAATCTGTATATAAAAGTAGTTGCTAGAGTTTGTAAATATTATTTTTTTTGTGTGTGAAAAGATACGAAAAAAAATTTAATTCAATTAGTAGAAGAATAAAGAATTCTCGAATCCATAAATATTTTCACATTGAAAGTTTTGATTATAAAGTATTAGAAATAGATTTAAAGATACTTATGTTGTCAATAGTTGTTCCCCAAGATCCCATTATATCACCACCACTACAAATTTCCTTTTTTAATTCAGTAGTTTCCTAGATATTACCTTGAAACGTTTAAGAAAGGTTACCGTAGAAAACGTTTTAAATATAAAATATATTTTGTAGGGATTAAAAATCTGAAGAGATACTCACACTATCCAGTTTTCCTCTTAAAAATAAATCCAAGTCTCGTTCGGAATAGATTCAAAATTAATTTTGCTGCCAAAAGGTATTCCCCAAGGTCCTATTATATCACACCAAATTTAGATTTTTTTAAAATAACTAATTGTGGAGGATTTCACTTCGTGATGCATTCTAATAATTCAAAATAAATAAATCAATTAATTTTCCCTTAACAAGTAACAGCCTCATCAATCCAATACAATTAATTTTGTTGGTAGCACTTCTAAAAAGTTGAAAATCATAAATAGTTTACTATTATTATTATATTAAGTGATAATGGATTTTCAAAAAATAAGTGCCTCAACAATCAACGACAAGAAGTTAATTGTTTTATTTATTTTAGATTAGAATCAGCACTTTTCTAGATATTACCTTGTAACACTTCTTGACCAAAAACAAACCTATTACGAAAATTCATCAAGGCAATTAATCTAAACTCACTTACACTTATTTTACTTCCAATTTATTTTATTACAAATAACAATTTAAAAAAAATAGATACATAAACCAAAAAAAAAAAACAATTATATTTCATCAATAAAATCTATTTATGTACACTAGTCAAGTGCCTCGTCAAATTAGCCTGATAGTGTGAGGTATAATCGCAATAGTTACATTTAAAGCCGGCGACTTTACCGCACGCGTACATCATGTGCCTCAGCAGGGTGTGCTTATACTCGTAAACTTTGAAGCAGGTCTCGCAACGGTATAGCTTCCCACGTTCCTTCATCATCTGACAGCCGTAGTTCTTGTGCACCGCCAGGTTCTCTTTAAATTTAAATTGCTTGTAACAGGCCTTGCACTGGTACCGCAAAATGTCACCAACTAAAACGGAAAAGTTCGTTAGGGCTCATTCAGAAGGGACATCGCAGAAAAATTGTAAAGCCCCATGTTGCAAAAAAAAAAATAGAATGGTTTTGTAAATTATTTATTAAAAAGAAATTTGTACATATAACCATGTAAATACTGAACGAACACCGTAATAACTATCTTTTCTTAAATCTAAACAAATCAGTCGAAACGTGTATGTGTATAAAAGCAGTGAGATTTTTTTTGTAAGACTACGACTTAACGTCAAAAATTGTTTGTATTTATTTTATTCCATAAATCACTGACCTATGCGTTCAATTATTAAATTAATAATTTAATTATGACAAAATATTGCAACATTTACATATTTACAGTTAAAATAGTGTAATAGGGAAGACTAAAGTGCTCCAAAAAATTATTAAAATTCTTATCCAAATAATAGGTTATTTGCTTCTTATAGTAAATAGTTTTTCTTGTAAAAAAATAGAGCAGTGAAATCAGTAATATAATACTAAACTATGTAAGGATAAGCAAAACGTTTGTATGTAGTTGTAGATGAGTTTTGCTCGTCACTCTACTTTTTTTTCTAAACCCAAAAAATAGGAACATTGCACTTAATTACCCCTTAATTACATAGTTATATTTTATTATTCAACAAAGGTGACATACCACCCCAATTCAATGATAAGATAGTCCTTCATTCTAGTATGGTCTAAGTGGGTTTTGCTCATATGAATTTGCTATCTGAAGAGAGACTATATTTTTTGCCTATCAATCAGTATTAGCGAGGAGCTAAAATGAAAACTCTCTATAATATCACGTTTACAAACATCAGACATTCAAAAAGGTGTCTAAAAATGGCACCTCTGATGATTAACTCTTCTAAGATCGAATTAGATTATAAAATTTAATTAACATGTGTATAACCTAACCTAACCTAAAATGTCATGATTGCCCTCATAGACTACCCTATTGCATGTTCTAGATGACTGAATGGCGAAAACCTGAGTTAAAAAAAAATACCAAAACCGTCATTTAGGCAATAGACAACTATTCAAATTAAATTTCCTCTAGATGAGATGCCATCTAGCGATACCCGATTCTTGTCTTTACGGATGAATTAAATTAGATTTTAATGCGCCAAAAGTGTAAGGCTAAAAAATTGCTTACAAGAATGCAACATTGTAGTGCCCAGAAATATCTAATCTACTAGAATCATTATTGGAAAAGGATATCTATAAATATTTGGTATTTAGAAAGAATGTTTTTATGAATGTTTCATTGAGAGAAAATTGACTTTTTGGATTTCTTATTGTCAGAACTATTTCTTTTATCTATATACATGAAACACAAACTTCCCATAAATGTGTTGGCTATGCCAGGTTCAATTGAGATGGAGGCGTTTGCATGACAATTTCAGAAGAAGCATAAAGATCAATAACCATCTTATGAATCCTAAATTGGAAACGATCCCAAGTCCAAAATGTCTTCCTGGTGGTGATTCTTAAGGTTTTGAACTGATACGAACTGATCCCTTCACCCGTAATTCTTTCCTTCACTGATCAAGTCGAATCACACCTTCTCCAATGAGCGTTCATTTTTTTAAGTTAAAGTGATACGGATATGACGGATTGGAACAGTTTCCTTTCCTGGTTTTTCAGAATTTTCCTTTATAGAAACCAGGACTTATTAATTATTATATCTGGTCGAGTTAATCTTGAACAGCGTTGAACCAGACATGTGGAAGAAACGTCGAAAAAATTAGTATTAAATAATAAGAATATTAAATTTAGGTATCCTGAAATTATGTATGCATGAACGTTTATTATTATGTCCGGTACCAAGTGAATTAAAAAATTGTCTATCGCTTTTTGCGCAGTTAGACGGAGTTCTTCCTGAGTCAGGCCGCCCTGTGGGAACCGCCTTCGGTCTGCGAGTATCTGTGTCCCTTATTCAATCCCCTCGATGACGTCTTTTCTCTCGGCTCACGGTGCTTGTGTACTGCCTTCGCGATCTAGTTAATCTTGGGGTCACAACGAATAGCATTATGTGAGGGATCCATTAAAATAACTTCTAAGTATTGGCTACCCGGTAGGAGTTGAAGACACGAAATCCACCGCAACGCCTTCTAACATGCTACTCGGCAATAGTTTGCAAGTTACGAAAGAGCTTAAGTTCGTTTACAACATGGCTCTTGGGTTTACCTCTGGTACTGGACGCTTGAGACCTCCACAGGGACGCTAATAGGGAAGATTACGTAACCTTGCTAAGCATGGTATTCCATTAATTGTCGAGGCCTGGTCGGTCTTGGAACCCTTTGCATATTTGTGAGTTGCCGCCAACTCAAGCTCAACAAGAATCTGAGGACATAATTTTGTTTCTTGCAGTACAACTCTTAAATTTAGTTGTAGGCCCCCATGTTTAGTAGGACCTACTGGTAAAAACTGATCAACTTTTCGGTATTATTATTATCAGAATATTTCATTAACTTATGAGGAACTAAACATTTTTGTTACTACATCTAAAGCAGAAAAGGTTGAACAGTTTTTACTACACATACAGAAATTTTCCTTCGGCAAGGTCTTGAATATTACTGATGCAATTGAATTTCATTTGGAGCTATCAACAGCCTAAAGATAAATAGAATACTCACGAGAATAAATTTGATTTTATTCCTGGTCTTTAATTTTGCAAATAAAATTGGGTAGGTTTGAATATTTCAAAAGTTTAAAGCGAAATAATAGATCCACTCTTAGAGTATCAAGAAATGTGTGATATTAAACAAACATTTTATAACCATAAATGCATTTCATGAGAACTAAGCAACTATTCAAACTTCTCACTGCCAAAATAATATTACCTTTATATTATATTAAATATTTCTTTGGCCTCTAAGGAGAAGAACTACTAAACAGTACTCACTATATGAGACACCAACTTCACATACATATAATGTCAATTTTGTCCAGGTCCTTAATAGTACCAATCCGATCCGATTACGATACGTCAAAAGGATTAAACTAGAAGATGATTCGCGATTTTGTACTCTTGCATTATCCAAAAATGTCCAATCTACGAGAATTCTTAATGAGATACGCTATTCCTACAAACAGTTGATACTCATAAATCGCATCTCTTCTGGTGGAAACAAATAAAGTCCTCGAACTTCTATTTTTAAACTATTCAAAATTAATCCATAAAAACTAAAAGGTAATTCACGAGTTTGTACTCTTGTTGTGTTTAAAAATGTTCTCACTGTCAAAAGTATTTCTTTGGCCTATAAAAAGAAGAACTGCTGAACAGTATTCACTACATAAGACACCAACTTCAGATACATATAAAGTCAATCTTGGCCAGGTCCTTAAAAGTACCAATCCAATAAAAAGATGATTTTTTACTCTTGATTGTCCGAAAATGTCTAATCTACGAGAATTCCTATAAACATTAATTAATTATAAATCACATCTCTTCTGGTGGAAACAATTAAATTTATGAATGCATAATAACTAAAAAGTAATTCACGAAATCTATAAAAGTTCTGAATGAGATTTCTAGAAACTGTTGATGTTCATAAATCACATCTCTTCTAGTGGAAAATTAAAGTCGAACTTCTATTTTTACGCAATACAAAATTAATCCATAAAAACTAAAGAGTAATTCAGGAGTTTATACTCTTGTTGTGTTTAAAAATATCAAATCTACGAAAATTCTTAATGAGATACGAGACCCCTAGAAACTTTTGATATTCATAAATCGCATCTCTTCTAGTGGAAACAATTAAAGCCCTTGAACTTCTATTTTTAAACTATTCATAATGAATGCATAAAAACTAAAACGACATCCACAAGTGTGTACCCTTGTTGTATTCAAAAATGTTCAATCTACGAGAATTCTTAATGAGATATTGCATTCCTACAAACATTTGAAATGCATAAATCACATTTCTTTTGGGTAAAACAATTAAAATCCTTGAACTTCTATTTTTACACTATTCAAAATGAATCAATAAAATCTAAAATGTAATTGACGAGTTCTTGTTATGTCTAAAAATGCCCAATCTACGAAAATTCTTAATGAGATATAAGATTACTACAAATATTTAATATTCATAAATCGCATTTCTTCTGGTAGAAAGGATTTAAGTCTTTGAACTTCTATTCTTACACTATTTAATGAATCCATAAAAACTAAAAAGTAACAGATGAGTTTGTACTCTTGTTGTGTTCAATGTCCAATTTTGATATTCATAAAAAATCGCATCTCTTCCGGGGGAAAACAGTGAAAACTCCTTGAATTTCTATTATTTTAACATAGTCAAAATGTATCCATAATGCAAATCGTTTTGTACAGTTTTTACTATTTGGGACGCTAACTACATATAGTTGAAGTCATTTTTGGCCTAGTCCTGGTTTTTCTCATTTTAATAAATTTCAATTCAAATTTGTCAAAAGATTAATAAAAATGAGGTGATTTTTGAGAAAATTACCTAAAAATGTCTAACCTACGAGTATCTACAATAAAAAAGACCTGCACACATTTAGTATCCAGAAATATTAGGTGTATGCGAAGTCCTAAAATCACATTTCACCTGGTTCTGTCAATGTAATTCAATTAGAATTAGATCCGCCAAGAAAATAAATTTTAAAGAAGATTCACAATTATCTTTGGAATTCTCTAATCTACAAGAATTAATAAGGCACTCATAAATCGTTAAGAATATTTAGCATTCATTAATTGTGGATGTGAAGTCAACATCTCTTCTGGTGAAAAATTGATTTTGGAATTTTCATCCTGTGGAAACTGAAATTTTTTGGAAGGCTAATTGCCAGAAGTATTTGTTTAACCTATGAAAAACTATAGGACTATTAACCAGTTTCCACAATACAATTGTTCAATTGTAGGTGTAAAGTTACCATCTCTTTGGTGAAACCCGTTTTTAGACATTTTTTCTTCATCTTGTGGAAACTTAAATTTTCGGAAATTATCAAAATTATTCATTTTTTATCCTACAAGAAACTATAGTTTAGTTCACCAATTTTGACTACACGAAACGAAACTTTTGATCAGAACATTAATCTTGCCAACGCAATTGTATTAGATTTGTATCTATTAAAAATGTAAAGAGAAAAGTCATGAGTATGAACCCTTGAAGTGGCCAAAATAATCACACTGTTCGCCAATTTTTACTTCGGCAAGGCCTTGGATTTTACTACTGCAATTGGGATTTATCTAGAGCTGGAATTTTCATCTTGTGAAAACTAAAAAAATTCGGAATTCTCATTGCCAGAACTATTTGTTTAACCTATGAGAAACTATAAGACTATTGACCAGTTTCCACGAAACAATTGTTGAATTGTAAGTGTAAAGTTTTGTGGAAACTGTAAATTTTCGGAAATTGTCAGAATTATTTATTTTTTATCCTGCAAGAAACTTTTGTACTGTTCACCAATTTTGACTACCCGAAACGCCATATTAGGTCAAAACTTTAATCTAGATGAATCTAAAAAGTCGACCTGGATATTGCTATTTCAAATTCAATTAAGATTAGATTACCATTTATAAAATGTGTATGGAATGATGAAAAGCAGATTTCTAGGTAAGATTTAAAAAGTAATTCAGGAGTCTGTACTCTTGTTGTGTTCAAAAATATCCAATCTACGAAAATTCTTATTGAGATATGAGATTACCAGAAACTTTTGATATTCATAAAAAAGCATCTAATGGAAAGAGTTAATGTCCTTGACCTTCCATTTTTTTAAATATTTAAAATGCACCCATAACACAACACGATTAACAGTTTTTACTATTTGGGACGCTTACTGCATGTAATATAGAAATATTACTAAATTTTTCACCACGACTTATGTCTTTGGTAATTAGTCTAACTGTGTACTGTTGAAGTATCCAGAAATAATTCCCAAAAGAGATATTCTGAAAACCAATATATATGTGTTTGTATGTGATGTTAATATCTCTTCTAATGAAAAATGTTTTCAGTCTTCAAATTTTGAAACGAACCTATAAAAAACTATTCAAAATAAGTCGAGAACTCAAAAAGAAAAACAATTTTTACTGCGTGAGACGAACCTAAATAAACAATTAAGGTCTGATCCTGAGTTTTATCACAGTAATTGGATTCGAAATGAATATATCAAAAGTGTAAAGCCAAATAAAAGATTCACAAGTACACTTAGTCTATCCAGAAATGTCTAATCTACACGAATCCATTTTTAGCCTGATCCTGACTTTTGCCAAAGTAATTGGATACCTTCGGAGTATCTAAAGATGTATAATCTACATTAATCACTAATGAGATATCAAAAGGGTGACCATTCTTATGGTTACAAGTTTTTGAACAAAAAGGACGAACAGTTTAACAGTTTTTACTGAACAGGGCGTTTTGGAAAGTTACTTTGGGCCTGATTCTGACTTTTGCCAAAGAAATTGGATACCTTCGGAGTACCTGAAAATGTATAATCTACATGAATCTTGAATGAAATATCAAAAAGGTGACCATTCTTCTGGTTAAAAGATTGTGAACAAAAAAGACGAACAGTTTAACAGTTTTTACTGAACATTGCGTTTTGGAAAGTTACTTTGGGCCTGATTCTGACTTTTGCCTAAGTAATTGTGTACCTTCCGAGTACTTGAAAATGTATAATCCACATGAATCTTTACTGAGATATCAAAAAGGTCACAACTCTTCTGGTTAAAAGTTTGTGAACAAAAAAGAGGAACAGTTTAACAGATTTTACTGAACGGGACTTTTTGGAAAGTTACTTTGGGCCTGATTCTGACTTGCCAAAGTAATGGATACCTTTAGAGTACCTGAAAATACATAATCTACGTAAATCCTTAATAAAACACTTCAAATTGTAACTGTGGTTGTGTAAAAGTTTTTTAACTTCAATTTTCATAAATAATTGTGTTAATAATAATTGTGGTGGTTATCTACTCCTTGTGGTAATATCTTAATTGTGTTAACTTATGAAAAATTATTTAGCATAAGGAAATAACTCATAACGACAAAGAGTTGTTACTGCATGAAAATCATTTAGATTAGATTTGGATCTTAAAAAGTGTAAAGGTAGACATTCACGGGTAATACTCTTAGATGTCTAATGTGTAAAGCTAGAAATTCATGGGAATATACTGTTGAAGTACTCAAAAATATTTAATGTAAAGGATCCACAAGAATCCTTAATAAGAAAGAGAAACGTACGAACATTTAGTATCCAAAAAATGTTTTTTTATGAAGATCTAAAAAGTCACTTGGCCTTGTTTTAATTTTGAATATACAATAATATGTGTTTTCTATCTGTAATAAGTACAGAGTTTTAAAGGAAATTTGCGAATTCGTACTTCTGGAGTACCCAAAAATGTCTAGCCTTCGAGAACCCTTAATGAGATGCTTTTATAGGAGTACCTAAGCATCCTGTTATAGAAGTACCTCAGCATCTCATTAAGTGTTTATCACTTGTTATCCAGGAGTTCCGTATGGTACGTTAAAATATTTTTCGGTTTCCACTTTTCGAAATTATGAATATAAATTTGGAATAATTCCAAAGTCCAAATAGATTACCAGTTTTTACGGCATGGAACGTACCTAAAAAGGTTTTCCAAAATAATTTTCTATAAATACACGTTTTCTTCATCGAACAAGTTCAGGTTCCATCTCGGCACAGTTAATAACAAATAATCTTTCTTAAGTGCTGATGATACTGCCCTTATTTCTCATTCCCCAAAATTACAAAACGCTATTTATAAAGAAGTAATTATGGAGGCTTCTACTCGTATTTTTAATAATATATTGATAAAGTCTTTATTATATCAGATAGTAATTAAATAAGAATTTTAATAACAATTATTTGGAGCACCTATAGTCACAACAAAAATATATTTAATTTCCAAATTATAATACAAATTAACGAATCTTATCGTATCGTTTAAAATCCCGTAATACTTCTAACGCGTCATCGTCTCTAAGTGCTTGCTGAAGAAGTGCTTCTGCACACTGGACTTCTGGTGGGCTTTGTAAGTGCACTGAGGGCAGGAAAACTTCGGTTCGACGCCGCATTCGAAATTTAGGTGGCGATTCAAATTGTGCTTGTACTTGTACAGCTTGTAGCACTTTAGGCACTGGAACTGTCCTAGCATCGGTCCGTGGTAATCTAGAATAAAAACGTTGTTAAAATAAGAACAATTTTCTTTATAGTGTGTAAGAACCGTTCTAAATAAAAAGGTAGTCACAATGTTATTCAAATACTACTCACCTTATAAATTTCAAGTAGAAATATAAGTATGGTTTTTGGGAAGCTTTAAAAGTGTAAGGTAATCATAGGTGTTTTTATAATAAGTATTGTCATGAGTTAATAAAAAATTTTAGGTGTAGTAAAACGTCAATAAGTATACACAATTGCAAACTGCAGCAAATTAAAATGGTTGAAATCAATTTCAAGCCTCCGCAAGTTTCTTTGTAAACGTGCGCATCCCAATCAAAGTGATATTGTAGACAACTAGACGGAGTTTCTAGAAGAACACAGCTGAAGATTACATATAATTGTATCGAAATGTGAAAACCATTCTTATTGTAGTCACAGGCGGTTTGTAGTGATGCACAGTGACAAACCAATTGAGGAACTATATTTCAATATTTGTAATCTAAATTATTTGCTGAATTTCTTCGCCTGAAGAAGACACAGTGTGTCGAAACAATTGTCGCGAACGGCAAAATAAATATTTGAAAGTGTTATCATATTTCATTTACGAAAATTTACCAAAGTGAATAGAATATATATTCCCAATTCGATCGCCACAGTGCATCAAACAACTTGTTACCACCATTTAAATTTTAAATGTTTATGCTTTTCTTGACTGTTGACTTGAGGTTTTTGGAAGTCGATCTCAATCTATTAAATTTCATGAGCTGGATTTATTACAAAGGTAATACATTTATTGGCATAATTATGTTTAGTCAGCTCAACTACTTAGTTTTTTTAGTTTCCCTCTTTAGATATTTTTGAAATCGTGTTTATAAACTTGGCGGACAAAATATATTTTTGACTCTAAGAAACATTTTGAAATGGTCAATAGCAAGTTGCATCGAATAGAATCAATTGCTTTTGTAGATCATCAGTAACATGTGATATTTTTTATATACCTTGTTTTATAGTTTATTTTCTTATATTACAATTATCCCTGGATAGATATTTTTGGAAAAGGTTTTACAAACTTGATGGACCTATAATACGAATAGGTGTATCGAGAAAATCGTTTTGAAATTATGAATAGCAAGAGGAATCAAGTACAGCCAGTTGCGTTTGTAAAACAATACTTTTGAGAATCTCCAAGAACCGTTTAAAAATTACTAATAGCAAGAGGAATCAACTGAAGCCAATGGAATCTTGATAGTAGTAAAAATATTATAATCAAAAACTAGACAATAGCTTTGCTAGTTATTTTAAGTCTTCTAACTCTTTAACAAGTTAGTAAAAATACTTCGCTTATATCTTACTTCTTATAAAGCCTTTCTAGAAAACAAAAACTGAAATTCCCCTGGGATGATGATCTATTAAAAATGTGTATATTTTATTTTTGGTACCAGTATTCTTTATTTTAGAGACAAAAACCTTCGTAAATTATTGAAAAATTTTAAGTTATAGTGTTTTTTTGTGAAAAAAAGCTGAAACAAAAAATTTACTTTTGGTTTCTATCAAAAAAAGCATTAACAGTCAAAAAAACAACAAGAAATCTTCAATAGCTTTGCTTTTTTAGTTTTTTTTAAATCTTTTTGAACAAGTTAATTAAAGACGATTCCAAAATCGTTCAGCTGCTTTCTAGGAAAAATTTATAACACTTAATATTATCATAAAAAACATGGACATTCAAAAAATAAGAAATCTTAAATAGCTTTGCTTTTTTAGTTTTTTGAACAAGTTAGTTCAAAAACTATGCTCTCAAAAAAAAGTTCAGCTTCTTCCACAGCTTTGGTTTTTTAGGTTTTTTGGCGTTTTCAACATGTTAATTAAAGAACTAGGCTTCCAAAATAGTTCAACTTATTTCTAGGAAAAATTTATTCCATATAATATTGTTAAACATTCTTCCTAGAAAAAGCTGACGTATTTTTTTTCTATGGCATTACAAAAAGAGCATAATAAACATGTTTAATTTGTATTGGTATTCTTTATTTTAAAAACAAAAAATCTTCATATAGAATTCAAAATTTTACATAAAAACAGACATCTTCATCAGTTTGCTAATAATTTTAGACGTTTTTAACTTTTTGATAACCATCTGAAAAAACATGAAGAACAATTGAATAAACAATTCTTCTTCAACAGCTTTGCCATTTTTTTAGGAACAACATTTTTTGCAGTTGGTATTTATCAAAAAAGACGAGACATTTTTAAAAATGCCTAATGGAAGATACTTAAAAATGTGTATATTTTTTAATTGGTATTGATATACTTTATATTAAAAATAAAAATCTTCATACGCTTACATTTTATGTTATATCGAGTCTTTCTAGAAGTACCAACTGATGATCTTGGTATTTATTAAAAAGCTTAGAATCTTTAAAAGTGCCCAATGAAAGATAATCTGTTAAAACTGTGAATACTTTATAATTTGTATTGGTATTCTGTATATTAAATACAGCACATTCTTATTTTGTATTCAAAATTTTGCAGAAGAGATTTCTTTGATACCTTTCCTAATAATTTTAGGTGATTTAGCTTTTTGAACGAGTTTATCAAACTACGCTCAATTCTAACGTGACCTCTATAGAACCAAAAATTCTCTTCTTGATATCTATTAGAAGAAAGCATGAAAAACCCTTAAATAATCTTCCCAGCGAAAAAACCTGAAAAAGCAATTATGATTATATTATCTATTGAAAAAAGCATTAAGGGCTATCAACAAACAAGAAGTCTTGAACAGCTTTGTCATTTTGTTGATATTTTAGCTTTTTGGGCAAGTTTATTAATGAACAACGCTACATAAAGTCTTTCTAGGACCAAAATTTTCTATTGTTGGTACTTATCAAAAAAATATGAAGAATTTTTAATTCCGGATGGTATACAATCTATTAATACTCAAAATTTTAGATTTCAGATATTCTAACTTTTTGATCAAGTTTATTAAAGAAATATGGAAAACTCTTAAGTGATATAATCCAAAAAAATGTGTTCTTGCATGAGGAATATTTAAAAAATCTTGCATATATTAAAACTATTGCTAAGACCAAAAGTTCCTGCTCTTGGTTTTCATCGAAAAAAATCATAATTTGGAAACAAGAAATCTTTCTTTTTCTTGTTTTTCTTGCTTTTTATGTAATATTACTAAAAAGAAAATTTAATAAAATTTTAAAGAAAACTTTACATTAGAAACAAAAATCTTCATTTAATATTCAAAATTTTAGATCTTAGATGTCTAAAAGTTTATGTTGCTTTATATTGAAAAAAAAAAATCACAAAGAATTGTTAAAAAGTTTTACATGTATTAAAAGTATTCCTAGGAAATTTTCTGCTTTTGGTTTCTATCGAAAAAAAAAATCTTACAAAGTTTAGAAACAAAAAATCTTCAACAGTTTTACTAATCATTTTAGGTTTTTATTTTAACTTTTTAAGCAATATTATTAAAAAAAACTATGGTAAAATATTAAATAATATAAAGTCCTCTTAGTGAAAAGACTGAACTATTTTTTGATCTTGAAATCCACAAATAAAAAGACATGTTGAACCATCGAAAACGTTCGATGAAAGATAATCTATTATAAATGTATATACTACATTATTGGCATTGTTTCTCTCTAACAAAAAAACTTTGTACAGGACCAAACATTTTTGAAATCAGAAATCTTCAACAAATTTGTTAATTATCTTACGTTTGTAATTTTTTTAACAAGTTTATTAAAGGGATTAACTAAAATCCTACATATTATAAAGTCTTCCTAGGGGAAGAAGAAGGACCAAACATTTTCTGCTCATGGTGTTATCAGAAAAAATATTATAAATAACCTTCAAAATATTTATTTTAAAAACGATCATCTTCGTATAGTATTCAAAATTTTAGAATGAAGAAATCTTCAGCAGCTTGCTAATTATTTTTTTCTAGAATTTTAGGTTTTCTTAAAAGCCTATTAAAGAACTGCGGAAAAAACTTACTTGTTATAACTTAATGTAGTTGCTTGAGTATGTGAAGGTTAAATATCACTTAATTCAAAACACAATTTTAATTTTAATTAAATTGTTATAACTTCCTAGAACCAACATTTTCTACTCTTGGTATTTTTCGGAAAAAGGCTTGAAGAGCCTTTAAACGTGTATGGTGGAAGATAATCTATTAGTAATGTGTGTGCTTTATAACTGATATTAGTCTTACAGTATTGAAATATTTATAAAAAAGAATTATTCAATAGCTTTTATAATAATTTTAATCGTTTTAGCTTTCTGAACAAGTTTATTAAAGAACTAAAGAATTCATTTGACGTCTTACTAAACATAAAGCTTAGCCTGAACAAAATTTTTCTACTTATGGTTTCTATAGCAAAAAGAAATGAAAAACCTTCAGAAGAATTTGATAGAAGGTAATTTATTAAAAATGTGTAAACTCTAAAATTCTAATACCAATTATAAAAAATTCTTATTTTTAATAAATTATCTTCTCAAATTCTTCTGAATATTATTTTTGGGAAAATAATTAGAATATTTGAGTCGTAAGCTGAAACGTATATTTTGGGATGCAAACTTTTTAAGGTATTTAGAACAAGCATTGTTAACATTTAGCGCGAAAATGACGAAAATTGTGTTTGCTGTTCATTAGAAATTCCTGAAATCCAATAACTCCTTGATTATTTTCCACACTTTGGTGTTGATGCACGATTAAAACATTAGAAATCTTTAATAAAATAATTAAGATTTAGTTTTTATTATCTCGATTCAGGTTCTAAACATTGTCTAAAGTATCGAAGTCCTCTTTCTGTTCTTGCAGTAACATACATAAACTGCACAATCACTATTTTAACAACATCGATCAATTGATTAAGAAAGTAAACAACTTATAAAAAAATATGTATTTATTACAAAAATAAAAAAAATCCAATAACAATAAATAACATTTTTATAATCTCTATAATAGAATAAGATGAAAAAAACCTAATCCTTGAATAAATAATAAATAAATAAACAATACAGTTTGACTAACATACATATGGTTTAATTTTTGATAGGTATAAAAAGTGATGGCTCACTAATACAAGAACATATAATGAGTACTATGCAGCATTTGATCTAAAACAATTTAGGGAATCGTTTATATATTCGTTGTTTTCTATTTAGTATAGTAATCATTTTAAACATAAATTATTAGGTAGTACCAAAAGTAACAATTCTTTCTTTTAACTTAGTATATAACATATTTTAATATTATGTGTAAAAAAGAAACTTCATAATATTCTGTGCGCATTTAAATTTAACATAGCAACATTATTAAATTGAAAATATTGGGTAGTACCAATAAAAACAAATCCCCATACATTTCTGTTACATTTCTAAATATACAATGCTGAGTTGTACTAATAAAAAAATCCTTGCCTACGTTTTAATTTGGCATAGCAACAACTTTAAATGTAAAATACTGTAGTACCATACAATGAAATGAAAAAAATTCTGCAAATATTTCTGCCTCCTTTTTAATTCACTATAGCAATATTATTATATTATTCAAACGGAAATTGGTAGTACCAACGAAAACAATTCTTTAAAAAATTATGTTTGTTTTCTATTTAGCATTTTTAAATGTAAATTATTGACTAGTACAAAATTTAAAAAAATCCTGCATTCAATTCTGCCTGGTTTTCAATTTAGTATAATAACATTTTGAAATATAAACTATTCGGTAGTACCAATACAAAAAAACATAATTAATTTCTGTTTTCCTTTCAAATAATATGTTTAAACATAGACAATTTGGTCTATTCAATTTAGTATAATCATATGTTTAAATATAGACTATTCGGTAGTACCAATAAAAACAATTCTTCAAACATCCCTCTTTGTTTTCTATTTAATATAGTGACTTTTTTAAATGTTATATATTGGGTACTACCAATGGCAAAATTCCTTCACACTTTTGTGCTCTTCAATTTAGTATATTAATATTTTAAAAGACAAAGTATTGTTGATGTAAATTGAAAATTTTTAATATAAACCAATTTAATAAAAACAATTTTAACTTTCCTTTTGATCGTAATTTTTAATAAATCAAAAAAAACAAATTTAAGTTCCTACACTTTTTTTATTGAATCATCAAATTAGTACTCTCGTCTTTATTGCATTCAAAATCAGAGGTAGTACCACTGGAGCGTAAAATGGTAATTGTGACTGATTTTAACTAAAGTAAAACTACATTGCTATCTTTGATTAAAACACTTAGAACCTTTCTTCAATATTTTATCTATCCTCATCAATGCGTAATAAGTGCAGTACTAACGCCTTTTTAGTGCTTGTTAACGAATAATGGTTTTGTTAAATCTCTAGCAAATTATAATCTGTATTTAAAAAACATAAATATGATAGTACCATTAACTGTAAATTTTAACAATGAAGATGCAAAGGTAGTACTGTATCTTTTTTCTATAAATTTGAACAAAGTAAGTTTATAGATTCTGGAGAAGTAGGTACCCAGGTATCACCTATATTATTTAAAATGAATAACCTCATAAAATGAGTAAATTTATTATAAAAAATTTAAAAAAAGAGTTGAGTTGAGTGATAGTACTACATTTCATTACAAAAAAAACATGTGAAATATTGCAGCTATTTAACTGAATTTTAATTAAGGAAATATTTTCGCTAGTTATAATAAAGTAAAATATATTTTTACTCTTGCCCTTATTACCTTTAAAGACAAAGGTAGTACCATTGGAGTATATCAATATTAATTGTAATTGATGTCTACTTACTTGTAAACCAAAAGTACGATTTATATTGATATCATCATTAATGCGTAATTGGTGTAGTACTATTGTCTTTTTAGCACTTGTTTATGAATAACGTGTTTGGTACTATGATTAATGAAAATTCTGATAAATAATGTTTTTAATTATAATATCAATGGTATTATACTCGGGACTGAATTTTTCAATAAAAATATAAAAAATCACACTAGTGGTACTACTCTCAATAATGCAATTTAATATTTAAATTCTAAAAACTACCACACTGAGATAACATATGAGAAAGTTGTAGAAATAATACCATTAAGAGGTATGAGTAACATTAGATGCATTAGTAGTACTCAAAGAAAAAAAATATTACACAATATTCAATTTACTAGTACTAACTGTTCAATAATAGTAATGACTAAGCAACTAAAATAATTAATAATGTTTGGTGAAAAATTCATCAACCAATAATAATTAACATTAAAAATTTAATAGAAGTAACTATGTTGGTGGTACTCATCAGCAAAAATTTCTGTATTTCAATATTAAAATAATGCGTGGAGAATTAAGCTGTACTATATATTTAATAACAATGAAAAAGTGGTGTTGTATTTAAAAAAAACAGTCGCATTAAAGACTTATTAACATGAATTACCAGGTACTAATTTCTTAAGAATAAAAATACAAACTTTAAAAATAATTAACAATGTTTAGACGAAAAAATGTTCGCCAATAATAATCTATTATAATAATGTAAAATTAAATGTGGTAGTACCATTTACCTTTAATAAAACAACGTATATGTAAGGGTACTACCATATATTATTTCTGTTAATAAAAATAAATAAATATGTTAATGTATATGTTCTGGTTGAATAACCTGTATTAGCAAAATTAACAACGTAGAAGTACTTTTATCACCAATATCCATAGTTATACTTATTAACCTGAATTAACAGGTACTAATTTCTTAAGAATAATAATAAAAACAATTAATTATGTTTAGACGAAAAATAATAATTTATAATAACCATGTAAAATTAAATATGGTAGTACCAATTACCTTTACTAAAACAATGAAGATGTAAGGGTAGTACCGTGTATTGTTTCTGTTAATATGAATAAATAAACATGTAAAGTTCTGGTTGAATCATCTGTACTAGCAAAATTAACAATGTAAGGCACTTTTATCACCAATAACCATAACAAGTACTGCACTAATAAAAATGTTATTGTTATTTTGAATTAGATTTGTTAAGAATAATTTCAATATTAAGATAAAATTGTATTGTTGATCTTAACAATAAAAATGTAAAGGTGGTACTGATGAATTATGTTATAAACAAAACATGTATAGACTCGCATTGTACAACCTGAAATCACGAAATAATCTGTATAATTAAAGTAAAAAACATATAAGTAAAATTATCGCTTATGTTACTACATTGAAGAAAAATAATATGTAGTTTATAAAAATAATTGTATTGCTTTTAAAAGTATTTTCGATTGTGCATAAAGCATAAAATAGCTTAGTAGTACCTACCACGTACTTATATTAATGATGTTTAAATGGTGAAGTACTATTAAAGACAAAAATGTTTGTAGAAATAAAATTTTTCTTCCCAGTATTAGAGTAAAAATAGTGGTACTACCATAAAACATGTGATGTAATTATTATATTAAGAATGAATATATAAATCAAATTGTTAAATTTTGAAAATTTAAAATGAAGAAAAGTATCGGTACTACCATTAAAAAAACAAAAAATAACCCTTTAAGTGATATTAAGAATAAAAACTGATTATAGATTTTATTTAAAATGTCAATAATTGTTAAAATTGAAAGCAGAAGTACCATTGTGATAAGGCTCTAACCTAAAGTGCAATATTTTAGAGTATAGTTAAGGTACTACATTCAGTATGGTTAAGGTACTACTTTCTAGTACAGTATCATTAAATTACAGAATTGTAATAATTCTTAATAAACGGAATTAGTACAGTGATACTACAACAAATAGGATAGTCTGCGGAAATAATTAACAATAAAAAAGGAATATGTATAAGTACTAGTACTTAACTTACATAACCCAAGTTAATTAATTAATAATCTATTAATAATTAGATTAGTAAGCAATGGTAAAACATGGATATTACATTTAATTAAAACAATCTCCAACAAGTATTTATTAACAATAACAGCACAGAATAACTTAAGGTACTGCATTTTAATCTAGCATCGTTAATTACTCCGATTGTAGGTTTGTTATAAAAGGAAAAAGGACAACGGGTTGTAGTATAAGATTGGTACTACCTCATCAATAATTGATGAGGTTTACAACTAATAGTAAACACAAGACAACAAAATTTAATTCAGAAGATAACCCATTAACATTTATTTGTGTTATTGCAGGTACTACTACAATATAAGACTAGAAACTGTACTGTGATATTATGAGTACGATACTGCGAGTTGATGCACAACATTTTTCTTAAGAATCATAAAATAGCAAACTTATAGATTTATTAGTACGAGAAGTGATGACAGCAGTACTACGCTAGGAAGAATAGGATCTACAAATAATTAGCTATGCTAAAAAATACACAATTCAAAATAAATGTGATGTATAATAATACTGTTTAATTAAACTCCTCACCAATAATTATTAAAAAAATTAGACGATTTTAGTGGTACTACTTATAATAATAGAATATTTTATTCATAATTTTAATATTTATGACAAAACATTCAATATCAAGACATAAATTGAAAAGTAACAACATGATGTGGCCATGGTACTACATTTAAATAAATCATATTATTATTATTACAATAATGGTAATGGGTAATAGGTGCAAAGAAAAAAGAAACAATCTCAACGTAAAAATTTGATGTAGTATTAGTACTATGTAGTACCTCATTTTTTGAAATAGGTTTATGAAAATTTGCTGTAGTATTATAACTATATGGTACTTCATTTTTTGAAATATGTTTATTTCAAAATTTTATCTACTGTAACTATAGGTATTAACAAAAACTTTTAGGAATATACGTACTACGTTAGTACTTAACTGATTAAAATATTATGAGTAAGCAAAAACTCTCAATTTCGTATAGTTTTATTATACAACAAATATTAAACAGAGTGAATAAAGTTGCAAAAATATACAATTTTAATTTGGTACTACCAAAAAGGATTTATAACTATAATAATTATTAAATGAATTATATATTTCTAATTCATGTATTGATTGCAACTATTAAAATAGAATAAAAGAATCGATGTAATTGTACCTTAGCATTACTTGACATTCCGGTTTCACCTACTACAAAAAAGACATCTTTGTCTTTTTAAATTATTAAGATGGAACTAAAATGTATAAAATATTACTAACAACTCACGTATGCAGTCAGCACATTATAATACGAATCTCGATATTATATATCTATGCGTGAAAGAGTTAATAATTAAACATTTAAATTGGTAGTACCAATAAATACAAGTTTAAATTAGTATTACCATCGAAATTAAGTTTCGAGTATCAAAACATGAATACAAAAAAGTGACGAATCATTAAAAATTTAAATTGGTACTACCATCAATATTAAGTATTTACTATCAAAAAAATGAATAATTAAAAATTTCAATGCTACTATCAATAAATACAATCTATATTGAGTTTTTACCAATAAAATTGTACAAACAAGTGAAAATTTAAATTGATACTATCAATAAATAAAAAGGTGTAATTAGTACTACCATCTATATTAAGTTTTTACTACCAAAAATGTACAAAAGAGTGACGAATAATTAAAAATTTAAATTGGTACTATCAATAAATAAAAAGGTGTAATTTGTACTACCATCTAAATTAAGTTTTTAACAATAAAATTGTACAAACAAGTGTCAAATGATATAAAAAAAAGAATAGAAAAGTAGCCTCAATATTTTAGTATTCTAAGGATATTTAAAATAAATTAAAAGATAATATACTGACAGGTACTATCAATAAATAAAAAGGTGTAATTAGTACTACCATGTATATTGCGTGTTTACCAATGAAATTGTATGATGAATGATATGAAAAAAGAATAGAAAAGTAGCCTCAATATTCTGGTATTCTAAGGATATTTAAAATAAATTAAAAAATAATATACTGACAGATAATTATGATAATTTTTGTATATATCTTAATTGTTTTATCATTTTAAATGTTTGAATATCTTTTTCAATGTGTAAATACGTTAAGCGGTACTACACTACAAATGAAACAAGTATCATGAAATTAAGGCGTATCTCTTCAAAATGATCCATCAACTTTATTAGCATGTTATGAAAAATTTCATATATTACTAATTGTTAATAGTACTTTGGTACTACGGTGGTACTGCTGTACTGAAAAAGAAAGCTTAATTTGATAATTATTAAAATCTTTATCAAACACTATATTTTCTCATTCTTTTAGAGACTTTTGGAAAAATTTAGTTTAGTACTCAAAAAGAAAGCTTAATTTGATAATTATTAAAATCTTTATTAAACACTATATTTTCTCATTCTTTTAGAGACTTTTAGAAAAATTTAGTTTAATACTCATTAAATGTATTGTTTAAATAAATACATTAATAGTACCTTGGTACTACAGCGGTACTACTATACCGAAAAAGAAAGCAAAATTTAACAATTATTAAAATCTTTATTAAACACTATATTTTCTCATTTTTTATAGGTTTTTGCAAACATTTAGTTTAGTACTCATTACACATTTAATGAATGTTTAAATAAATGCATTTTTTTAAGTCGCACCTAACAAAAAATTAAACCATACCATCACAACCCTCCGCCCAATATATACAAAAAAATAAACATAATCTTTTACAACAAGTACTTCTTAGAATTATTGATGAAATCTGCGTACTCGTGCTTGTGCTCCTTATGCTTAGCGATTAGGTGCATCGTGAAGTGTATTTTCTGTCTGCCCTTGTAAGGGCAATAGATACAGCTAAATTGCGGTTCCTTTCCGCACTCCCATCTGATGTGATTGTACAGCGAGGACTTTCTCTTGTAGCCTCGCTTGCACTTGGGGCAAAAAAATTGTTCTGAAATATAATCGAGCGTGAGAATTTTGTTTTACGCATGGAGGGGGATGGGGTATTAATGGGAAGATCAAAGTACCAACCGTGTAAGGTAATGTTATTGAAGATTACTTACAGTGATGTTAATTGTTTCCATTAAAATATGTACAGGTCAGGTGATAAATTGTAGAGGTCTACACTAAAGAGACGTTCAGAAATTTTTACAAGAGGTAAATTATAGTTAAAATCCTAATGATTGGTAGACGTGATCCTTTTGTTGTAATAATAAAGTACGTCCCAAACCATAGTTAAGTATGTGTGCTATTGTGTGTTCTTAGCATCAATAAAGATTATTATGAGTGTGATACTATAATTGATTAAGTACATCCCCATAATGGAAGGTACGATGCGTACTTTTCATTATGGCTAGTTCAAATGCAATAGTAATCGTCTATCGCCGATGTTTTGTAAATTGTATTTAAATATTATATTTCAAATGTTATAATTTTACCAATAATATATGTAAATATTTAAGATAAAAGGTACTACTTAGTATATCTCTATTTCAACGTACATTCTTATATATATTTATCTTGTATATATTTAGTAAATATTTTACAGAAGCTTAATTATGTAGAGAATTGAACATCCCTCTAGTGAATTCTTTAGTTAGTACCGTGAAGGTGAAACAAACAAAAATATTAAACAGTGGAGATTTATTAACATTAAATACAATTTTTGATCGAAAGTTCCTTCTTGCGGTGCGTTATCGACAACAAATGCCGCTGATATTTGTGATTGTAACGGCAGGAGAAGTTACAGACGAGACAGTGGTACTTGGGCAGTATTCCGCACTCACTTCTCAGGTGAGTATAGACGGAGGTTTTATATTTGTACATTTTGCCGCATTTCGGGCACTCGAATTGACCGTCCGGCATCATGCGAATCGTCGGGTGCGCTGAAAATAATAAAATTAGTACTAACCTAAAAAAACTATATTAATAGGATATTCGTAAACTAAAGTTATGTTGAATACTTAGAAAAGCGGTTTACGTACTTTAATTAAACTTGATTTCTACATTACGTTTTTGCTCAAGAAAAGTTCTTGAACTACAAGATAAGCAAATTTGCATATCTGGTTCCATTAAGAATGTAGCGCAACAAGTATCAATTTTAGACGATTAGGCATCTAAGGAAGAAGAGGTAAATTTATCATATCAACATATTCTTAAAAAAGCCATTTACATATCAACGTAACTCTATTTTTATAGCATCTGCTTTGCATCAATCAATGACTGAACTCTTCAAAAGCTTTGACACAATCACTTTCTTCCATTTACTTCAACCAAATCAATGACAAAAAGTCATTACCAAACCCAGCTACTCTTCCTCCTCTTTTTATCTATCCCATTAGATACAAATACCTAGAGGAAATATTGCAGTTGAATACTTATAGTAGTCGTCTAATTTATTACGAATAGGAACATAGGATTAAAACACAGATATAACTAAATAAAACTCTTTTAATCAAAAAAAATCAATACTTAAAACAAATAATTAAATAAACTTCTAAAATAAAAACAAAAACTTAACAAAAAACTCTTCACTTGAGATAGCAATCACATTTGATAGTGCATTTCCCTAGCGTGTATCAAAAGGTGTCTCTTCAAGTGGTGCCTGTAAAAAAAGATTCCGTCGCAGTAGCTGCAAAAAAACGTGGGGCTTTTCCCACAGGCGAATTTGGCATGATTGTACAACGATTTTCTGCTCTGGTAAACGTTACCACAAGCTCCGCACACGTGTATAGTGTTGATGTCGCTTCTTCTACCTCTTCCTATAAATTCAGAAGAAAAAAAACATAGAAATTAAGTTAATTATCTAGATAATTCAAAAAACCCACTAAAACAAGAAAAAAAAAATAAAAGTGATTCTGGAAATTAGTATTAAAAAAAATAATAAAAATTCTAATAAAATATTAGAGGTAGTTTAACACGTAGTAACGGTCGCAACCATTTTCTTTATTAAATGTTAGATGGTTTTATAAATAATATCTATTATTAAATATTAATAATAATTTTTATATAATATTAATTAACATTTTTCTAATATTAATCAAGTACTGACAATAGTTTTTCAAAAAACAAATTAAAATAATGTCAATTAGAGCCTGACTAGGCTAGCTGAAAATATGAACTGAGAAAAATAATTCAAGCTGATACTTCGTAGCAAAAAATTTCAATGAGTGTCAATTATTATCAAAAAAAATAAACGTTATATCAGGAAATAGGAAAGCAATAGAAGGAACCGCTAACAAAATATTTATGAGAGCAATTTTGGAAAATAGTATAATTTTTGTTTACACAAAATGACCAAAAGGGATGCAAGAAATTTTCCAAAAAAACATAAACTCAAAGAGTGGTAATTAGAAATAATGACCTGACTAGGAATAGTTTGTTGGTAAGGAAATAGTACCAGGCAGCAAAACCGTTGCAAAAAGATATTTCTAAAATTAAAAAATTAAATTCATTCAGACAAGAAACACCGAATGAGCGAAAATGTAAAAGATTAGATTGCCAGAAGTTTTCCAAAATTCGTAAACTTAAAAGTCTGGTTACGTTGGCAAAAAAATATTAGTTAATAAAGATAATATAAACCAATATTTGGGCACCAACATCATTGTAAAATGAATGTCAAGACGACATAAGTCACATATTTGTGTAAGATCCTTTTTGGCTAAGACAAAAATGAACTTTTCTGAGATGAGCTTCAGAAAGCAAGTTTCTCATGGAAGAAAATGTTGGTACGAGTGGAAGAACGCTATATTGTGAACTCTGTCCTTTCCATGTGTGACTGAAATTTTTGTTGATATTAACGGAATTTATATATACAATTTTGGAATGTTGGGTAAGCATATTGGAATAAATAAATAATACTAAATACTTTACTAAAAACAAAACAAAATTGAATAATGATTGATTATTTAAAAGTTGATTAAATATCAGATGAAGGCAGACAGAAAACGAAAGATAATAGTTGGTAAACAAATATATGTGTGAGAGGAATTTTGGAAGAATAGCAAATATTCAAAGCACAGAATGATAAAAAAGTAAAGTAATGCCAGAAGTTTATTAAAAACCATAAACTTAACTAATGGCAATTAAGATTAACAAAAAACCAGAAACCTAAACAAAATTTTGAAACAACACCAATAATTATCAGAAATACAGAATTGTCAAAGATGAAAAAAAGTTTTCTAAACCCCATAAACTCAAAGAATGACAATTAGGACTAAAGATCTAAACATCATTAAGAAGATGATTAGTTCCAACATTTTTCAAGGAAAACAAAGATAACAAACATGTTTAGCATTTTTAAAATGCTAAATCTTGTAAAATCTTCCAAAATTGATAAACTCAAAAAATATTAATTAAAACATTCAAGGTATTTAGTAGAATAGGTAGGTAAAAGACGTGTTAATACCAATACTTGATCTTAACAACAGAGGCCAGTTAGGAAAAAAGATATTATACAAAACACTCCTTGTAAGGAAAACGCATTGTTAAAAAAATAAATTTGGGAGGAATTTTGGTTTAAGGTCAAAAACAATTATTAATATTTATATAAAATTGTGCTGTCTCGTCTATATCTTCAAAAAAAAAAACGATAATCATACAGAATTTCTTAATAGGTTTGATCACGTTAGCTAGGTTAAGCAAAATAATGATGCCAAGGGTAAGGAAATTACATAATTAAAAAAAAAAGTTATTTTTTAGCAACGTTTAAGGTGAAACTAGCTCAGTAGGAAAAAGGATGTTTTAAAGCAACTCAGACATTCAAATCTTTAAAAAATAGTAAACTCGTAGGATGATAAACAAGAGAGTAAAGGCCCTAAAAGAAGAAAATTAAACCAAAATCTAGTCTCAGGCACCAACATCAATGCAAAGAACATTTAGAAAACTATAAACAAATTAAATGATAATTAATAAAGATCAAACAAGAATCTAAAAGAAATGAAGGGCAATGAAAGAAAGACTTGTTCTGAGGAAGACTTTTGTTAGTCGAAGTCGAGTAACAGCAAAAAACTCATTGCTCTTTCAGGAAAAAAATTCATCAGAAGACACTTAAAAGCAATTTTGGAAGAGGAGAAGGTTGTTCGCAGTAATTTTTAAACAATTATATCCCGTCACATCCAACCAACTGTTCCAAAAACTGTACAGATAGATAAGGTAATAAAATAAATCCAAGATTTCAGACAGCAAACAAGAAATGCTAGAAGTTTTCTAAGACCCACAAACTCAAAGAGTGGCAACTAGGACTAAAGATCTAAACATCATTGTGAATGATAATCATTATGAAGATGGTTAATTCCAACATTTTTCAAGGAAAAGGATGATAACAATTTTTTTTTAGCAATTTTTGAAGATTAATTACAATTATTAGAAAGTTTTTATGTCCCAATCGGAACTATTTTTGTAAAATCTTTCAAAATTGATAAACACAAAAACTAAGAATATATAATATAATTTAATATATAATTAAATCTAATACTTGATCTCAACAACCGAGGCCATGTATGCAATAGAAGATAATATACAAAACAATCCTAATAAGAAAAACGCATTGTTAAAAAAAGATATTTGGAACGAATTTTGGTTTAAAATCAAGAACTATTAGTAAGTTTTATATAAAATTACGTAGTCTCATTCATATCTTCCAAAAAAAAACGATAATCTTACAGAATTGCTGAATAGGTTTGACCACGTTAGCTGGTTAAAAAAATAATGATGCCAACAGCGAGGAACGTTCATAATTAAAAAAGTAGTTATTCTGTAGTAACATTTAAGATCAGACCATCCCAGGTAAAAAAGATATTATAAATCAACTCAGATATTCAAATCATTGAAAAATTGTTCACTCAGAGAGTGATAATGATAAGACTAAAGACCTGCCCATAAAAGAAGGAAATAAAACCAATACCTGGCACCAACATCAATAAAAATAATACTTTTGGAAAACCAAAAACAAATTAAATGATAAGTTGTTTTGTCTCGAAATTAATGCTCAACCTGGAATCAAAAGGAAATGAAAGGTAATAAAGGAACTGCTTGTTCTTGGTAATAATGATTTTTAGTACACGAAGTCAGCTAAGAGAAAATTCGAAATCTTATTCTAAGAAAACTACATACGAAGACTTTTAGAAGCAATTTTGGAAGAGGAGAAGTTGTTGTGTCCTAATTATTCGCAGTAAGTTTTGCATAATTACTTCCAAAACCGGTAAACTTATAGAATGGCAATTAAAAGACTAGATGTATGGTCGAAGTAGCTAGATAAATTACGAAAATTAAATCCAAGACTTTATTTCAGACACCAAAAAAATCATTGCAAAAGAAGCAAAAAAAAGAAGAACGATTATTAGGAAGTGGATTTGTACCAAAATAAAAATTCAGAATACGCCAAAAAGCAATGGAATGATAAAGAAATAAAGGAAGAAAAGGCACACAAGAAAACTTTGAATGATTATTAGTAGTTCTGTCCCAAAATTAAAGATCTAACTAAGACAGAAAATAAAAGGTAATAGTAGTAAATGCTGGTGCTGGAGAAGATATTTTAGTACTTATTTTTTTGGAAAAAAGTACATTAAAGGTCAGACAAGGTCAAATAAGAAGAACCATAACGCTCATTCTAAAAAATATGTACCCAAATGATTTAAAAAAATCTTATAAAAGGAAGAAGTTTTTATGTCCAGTTATTTTCAAATAATATTATTTAATCGTAAATAAATCTTCCAAAAACTGTTTTAACAATCATAAAAATCTAATTACATGACCGGTATTGCTACAAAACTGAAAAAAAGTCAAGGCTATGTCTCAGCCACAACATCATTACAAAAGACGTTAGACAGAAAGACAATTGTAAATAATGATTGGGAAGTTTTTTTTTCTCAAAATTAAAGATCAGATAAGGTCAGAGAGGTAAAGGAAGAAAATGAAGGCAAGAAAATTCAAAGAATTTCCAACAAGAAAATTGAAGGTAGAGAAGGAAACGCTCGTTCAGAGGAAGATGTACGAGTGTAATTCACTAATTAGTCACAAAAGGGCCGCAAAGGGTATAAAAATAATATAAAAACCCGTTTTATTTTTCGACAAAGTCTCCACCAACATTTATACACTTAACCCATTGCTTTATTAATGCCCCAATACCTGCTGCATACAATTCTTTGGGATGCCGTCTGAACCACATGCGTACCTTTTGTTGAAGATCGTGATCGGAATGTTTGCCGCCAAGATGCCTTTTGAGTAGACCAAACAGATGATAGTCGCTTGGGGCTAGGTCGAGATTGTAAGCCGGATGTTTAAGAAGCTGCCACCCTAATTCCTCAATTCTCGCTTTGGTCAATTAGCATTATCGTGATGCAGCAATATTTACCTCGTCAGTAGGACTGGGCGTTTTTTTTTCGAATTGCATCCCGAAGCAACAACAAAACTCTACAGTACGATTGAGTATTATTGTAGTTGCTATGCTGCTTATTGTTACCCGCCTGTCAGTTCGAACCATTTCGTCCACCCATCGAATTGTTGCATCTGTTGTAATCTGAACGGGGCGGCCAGTTCGATGTTCATCAACAATTTTTGAGCGTCCTTGTGAGAATTTCTCCACCCAGTTGTATACTGCTTTACGCGACAAACACTGTTCACCGTAAACAAGAGACATTTTTTATGGATATGATTTGCAGGAAGTCTTTTTGCCCAGAAATATTGTACAATAGCACGCTGCTCTTCCACAGTACACTCTTTGAGCACGGTCGCCATTTTAACACTACCTACACATGCACACGGCAACTGTCACTTGAGTATTACAAAGCTGGATTGTGCTCCTATCTATTCACACATAGGGAAATAACTAACTACTATTTTCAACTTTCTCGCATCATTTTGTGACCTAATTACTGAATTTTCCTCGTTTCAGTAAAAATGTTTTTAGAAGCAACGTCATTAAAAGTCAGACGAGACCAGTAAAGAAGAGATCTGAATGCTATTCTAAGAAACATACATACAAAGGCATTAGGAAACTGGTTATTATGTCCAAATCATTAGCAGTTATTTTAAATAATATTATTCAGTCACATTCAAATCTTCCAAAAACCACAAGCTTATAAAATAACAATTAGAAGCTAAGGAGCCTGGCCAAGAGAGTTAAAAACGCAAGAAAAAAAAAACAAGACAGTCTTCCGACAACAACATGACTATAAAGGTCACATCAAGACAGAAGGGAAGTGGAAGATAATGAAAGAAAACGTTAGTTCTGTGGAACATGTATTGATAAAAATGTTTTTTGAAAAATTGAAGATCAGGTAAGTAGTAGTAGTATTTGTTTATCCACTGTGCTTGCATATTAAAGTACAAAATACAAAATCACAATAAATTTTGTTTGCACACGGAAAGGCTTGAGTTTATAATAAAATGTACTTCCGTTCTTGCCTGCATCGATGACACTGCTGCCACAGAAGGTCTTTATAATGAAGGTTCACCATTAGTTCACCGAATTTGTCTCCTTTTCCGCTAAGGAAAAGACTTTATATAAGTCATTAAAATTGTTTCAACACAATGTGGTTTCTTTAGGTATATTATTATATTAGATATAATATGGATTTTCAACTAAGTGCCTTGTCAATCAGTTCATTAAACTTGTTACGTCATATTTTCTATTTAAGAACAGAAGGGAATACTCATTATAAGAAAAATACATACGATGATATTTGGTGACAGCTTTAGAAGAAGAACCACAAAAATTAGAAGGTCATGTCCTAATAATTCGTAGTAATTTTCAATAATATTATCCCCTTACATTCAAACCTTCTAAAAACTATGTTTAATGCTTGAAGCCATCACTTTGTGATACATCTTGAATCAGGAACTTTAAATGAAAATACACTTCGTTGATATCACACACAGGATTTATTACGTGACTATAGTTTCAACCTTTAAAAGACTGTATGTTTGATAATGGCCTTTTAAAGGTTGAAACTATAGTCACGTAATAAATCCTGTGTGTGATATCAACGAAGTGTATTTTCATTTAAAGTTCCTTCTAAAAACTGTAAAGGCCTGGTCAAGATAATTAGATAGTTTATTTTCGAGGCATATACATCGTTATACATTTCAGTATATAATAAAAATACTTAATAACTTGTCTTTATAACTGGATTTTAATATTTTTATAAAAATTAAGTCAAGATTTGGTCTCAAGAACTAAAGTCATTCAAATCTTGAATGATTATTGAAGTTGTTTCGTTCCGAAATTAAAAGTTACACTGTGCCAAAAAGGTAATTAATGGATAGTTAGGTAAAGTATGGGTTTTGAAGATCTGATTAGAGCAACAACAGATAGTAAATCATATGCTGAAATAATCGCCAACTTCCGCTAGGAGAGGTACCTACAGAAGAAGATAAAGGAAGAAAATTTACAATAATTATAAAGTTGTTCTGTATTAAAATTAAAAATCAGATAAAGCCAGAAAGAAAAAACAAGATGAGAAAAGGAAACAGTTTTTTTTAACTTAAAATACATAGAGCAAAACAGGTTTTTGGAAAAAATGGTCAGACAAGATCAAGTACGAAAGGTAAAATAGTAAACTAGAAAATGAAAATAATAAAACAAAGAAATTTAGTAACAACTTCGTAATATTGAAAGAGGCAATCATAATAAAGAAGTTAGGTTTCTAATAATTTGCAGTAATTTTCAAATATTATATTCTTTACAACCATTTCCCTTTTTTAACACAAACTTTTTCTCATGCACTTATTTTTTGTGTTTGAATATATTATCCAAGTTTAATTGTTGGCCCTATAAGGACAGATGATGGATACAGAATAGAAATGAACCAAGAGGTCGAGATTTCATAGTAGGACAACGATTAAGATGGCTGAGGCACGTACATAGCATGGAGAAGTGCCGAATAACCAAGCAAGTGATGGAAACAAAAAAGGGGGAAAGCGGCCCGTACGCCGACCTAGAATGCGATGGAAAGATGATGTAGAGAAGGACCTAAAAAGACTGAAAATCAAACAGATAGGAGGATAGAAAGGGATGGAAGAGAATAGTTTCAAAGGCAAAATCCCTGAGAGATGTAAGGCCAAAGAAAGAAATTAATTGTTTGATTCAAAATCTTCTTTTAACTGCCATTACGTTCTTTATATTTTCTTTGTAATCTTTCGCCCACGTTGACAGAATGCCTTGATGGGTTAAACTTAACCACGTCTACAACACCTACACTTCATAAACGTCCTTCATCTTTTACTCACCTCTACGTGTTAACGAAAATGTTTAATTCTTGACTTTCAGACATTCCTCTTCCACTTAAAAATGTATTCCTTTGCACTATAACATTTACCAAATATTCATTCCACCTTTCAACATTTTCTATACTCTAAAAAGCTCGCTACATTAGTATTTAATAATTTATTACTCTATAAAAAATAATAAAAAGTCCTTCATGTTTACTTTCCTAAAAAAATAATTTCTCTAAAAAATAAATTAACAACTTCTTCATCTAAATTGCCAAATACAATTTGTTGTTTACCATGATGTTTATTTTTTTAATTTGAATACAAAATCGTAACCTTCAAGAATGTTCACAGTTTATAGGTACTCAATTTATTCATGATGTTTCACATAACCTTTAATTTTTTCTTCTACTTGATCGAAAACTTCCTCTTCTTAATATAGTCTTCAAAATTGCTCTTACTTCACCTCACTTACCTGCATTAAGTAATTACCTACGATAATCTTATTTATTTGTTTAAATTTTGCTGGACATCAACCTGAACTAATAATATTCACAGTTACAAATGTAGAAGAAGAAAAAAAAGAAAAACAGATTTATTATATTTAGTATTTTTTATAAAATCCCTAGATATAGTCATAAGGTTCAAAACATAAGCATTGAATAATTATTAATGTTCTAAAGATTTAATTATTTAATTAACTCCTTCATTTTGATCCATAACTTCACAAAAGGGAACAAAGGTCAACAATTTCTTACTTACTTGCTTCTTGAAGTTTTTTAAGTAATATTTCTTTAAGAGATTAAAAAACCATTAAAACTGAGCCAATAAACCTTTACTTCATAAAAGAGAATAAAAACATTAAAGCTAAATCGATAATTCGATAAGTTTTTGAATCAGTATTCTTTTAGGAGATCAAAAAAACATTAAAACTCAATCAATAAACCTTTACTTCCTGAACAGTAATAAAGATTTTTTGTTCACACAAGAAACCTATTTTTGTAACGAGGAGAAAAGTTAAATATTACAATAACTTAATATTAAAAATCACAAATTTCAAGATAACTTTTATTACAGTAAGTACACGGGCATTAACAATCCACCAGCTTCTGTTTGTGTATGACGGCCATGTGTATCTTGAGCGTGTTTTTATGGCTGAAACGTTTGTCACAGAAGACGCAGTGGAATTTCGGCTCGACGCCGCACTCGTACCTGATGTGCCTGAACAGATGGGCCTTTCTCTTGTAAGAGTGTCCGCAAGTCAGACACTCGAAGCGACCTTCGCTGTTGACAAAGTACGTTTGATTTACCACCATACCTAAAACCAGACCGATTAATGGTTGTCGCTCTTGTTCTTTCCGAAAGCGAAGACACCAACGCAAAACTACTTGAAAAATACACGATGCACTGATTTACCATTCGACGACTAGAAAATAATGCAATGCGGAACTACTGTTGCTATAATTATAGGGAGGCACTGCTATGTTCGAATTGTTGGTGATTGTTTGTTAAGAATGGAATCAAAAGGAAAAATATAACATTAACTAAGGAGAGATAGAAATTGAAGGGGGAAGAACAAGAAGAAATAATAAGAAAAAATATAAATGATAGAATAAGAAAAAATTGAAAAATATTGAGAAATGGAAGAAGTGAAATCAGACGAAATTAGATGCCAGGAATAGGGGAAAGCACCGCCGAGTCCGAATTATTGATGATTGTTTGTTAGGAACGGAATAAAAAGGAAAAATACAGCATTAAAACTAAGGAGAGTAGAAATTGAAAGGGAAAGAATAAGAAGAAATTATAAGAAAAAATAAGAACAAATTGAATAATATTGAGAAAAGGAAGAAGTGAGGTCAGAAAAGGATGGGATAAACGTAAAGATTAGAAGACAAGGGGGAAAAATTGAAGAATTGGGAGAAGTAATACACTTGCTGTGTTCCATATATATTTAATCAGAAAAACTGACACATGTTTCGATCCTTACGCATCATTATCAAAGTTGACCCTAATTTCTATATGAAATTGGCAGTTCACAAGACACAAGGAGTATAAGATGTAAAAACCGGAATCAACGCAAACACACCACACACTTTTTTATACAAATTAATTTCAACTTTGATAATGATTAGTAAGGATCGAAACACGTGCCAGTTTATCTGATTAAATATATATAGAAGACAACATGTGTATTACCTACTCCTTCAATCTAAACATTTTGTTCCATCAAGAGAGTAGCATAGTAAGTATTGAGTACATTAAATAAAGAATATTGAGTAGAAGAAAAGTGGAATAGGATCAAATTAGAGTTCGGGAAAGGATGAGAAAATCGTTAAGGTTGTAAGAAAATGAAATAAAAATGTATGTATATTTACCATTTGTTGTCCAAAAAAATGCGATGTAAAACTACTATTGATGTAAATTCGATACTTGTTTTGCCACATTCTTGATGGAACCAAATTTTCATATTGGGAGAAATAATACACTTGTTATGTTGAATTTGTTGATCCATAAGGACCAAAACACGTGTCAGTTACCTGATAATAAACAAATGGAACATAACAAGTGTATCAGTTCTCCCAATACTTTTGATTTTAGTTTAGATCGTTACAATACTTGTATTATTTCTTATTGTTGAAGAGAAGATGAGAAAAGAAGAGAAGAGGAAACAGTGATAAATAAGAGATAAGGTAAACATTAAAAATGAAATAGAAAAAAATAGGCATATAGAAAGGTAGAAAAGAAAATAACAATCGGTGAGAGGTATCAAAGCCAATTTAACTATTGATAATGTGTACATTGCACTCGAAATGTACATCTAGTAAATAAAACTCAATTTGTGAAGAAAATATAAGTGTTTCAATACAATTATTAGTAAAGCACAGTTTCACTATTTCCTATTGTTAGACAGAAGAAGTGATAAGAGAATAGAAGAGGAGTCAACAGCAGTAAATAAGAGATAAGTTAAACATTAAAAATTAATATAGAGAAAGCAAGAAAAGAAGAAGACAAATAAGAAGAGAAAGAAAAGTAAGAATTTAAGCTCAAATTGGGAAAAGGATGGAATGAAATGAAAGGTAAATCAGGAAATAAAAGGGAAATACTAAATAAAATAGAAATTAAAGGAAATAGAAAAAAAGAACAGTAAATTTAATTAAAAGGAATACGTAAAGAAAAAATTAGGAGAATACAAGATACAAGACGCGATGTGGCGAGAGGATCGAAAAAGAGGACGAGACGTTAGAAGACAAGTAAAAACAGTATAATACTTTACAAAATGATTATAATCAAAAACTGTGTAAAGTATCTGGGTTAAGAACAGACGTAAATAAATAATAATTAAGTGTCAATGTCAAGAAGCTTTGAAAGCCAGAAAAACCGTAGATGATAAAGTCAAGGAGCTGGATATTAAGAGATTCAAATCTATTAGCATCTAAACACCAATGTACCAAGGAACAAATCATGGAGTTAGAACAAGAAATTACCGTAGCTAAACAGCGTTTTCGAGAAGCACTGAAAAGCTGCAGTGCAAAGTCAACAAGTTAATGAATATATCAGGAGTATGCATTAATTCATGCGTTTTTTTCTCTCGAAAATTAAGGCTTTATTGTGAAAAAATGGTTATACACTCAATGATCAAAGTATTGTCCATCGGAAGCTACAACATTTGCCCATCTTTCTGGCAGTTTGTGGATTCCAGCCCAAAAGAACTTCTGCGGCTTGGTGGTGAAGAATGAGTCGAGCCAATTTTTGATACTCTGTTCTGAAGTGAAGCGTATTCCGGTGAGGGCATTCTGCATTGATCTGAACAAGTAGTAATCAGAAGGGGCTATGTCTGGGCTTTAAGGCGGGTGAGGTAGAACTTCCCACCCACTGTTTTCCAAATAGTTTTGAACGGGTCTTGAAAATGTGGCCGAGCATTGTCATGATGGAAATTATGGATTCGTGTCTGGTTGCATATTCTGGTCGTTTTTCCGCAATCGCTCTCTTCAAACGAATTAATTGTGTTCGGTAGAGGTCCCCTTTGATCGTCTGACCCAATTGCAACACATCTTCATCAAGCAACGCCTCCAATTCTTCATCATCAAACCTTTTTGGTTGTCTGGGTCGTTCATCGTCTTCTAAGTTGAAATCGAAACTTTTAAACCGTGCAAACCACTTCTGGCACGTTATTTCAGCACCATAAACCTCTACTAAAATACGATGACTTTCGGCAGCACTTTTCTTCATGTTAAAGTAATGAAGAAGAAAACAATTTTTCTAGCACAAAGTTCGACATGTTCAAATGAATAGAAAAGATGTTGTTTACGCTTCAATGAAATTACATATACTGAAAAAGACGCGCAATGGCAGTAGCTTTCAAATGAATATAGTCACGGATGAACACGACGCGAAATAATACTAGTAAAGCCCTCTCTTAGAAAACCGCATGAATTAATGCATACTCCCGATAAATAATAAAATATATTAAATCCTTTAGTTTGTTGTAGAAAATTTTAAATTATTAGAATATAGGAAGAAATATTTGTAAGCCCAGTAAACGATAGAGGGACAAAGAAGTTGATATTGAGATACAAAGAGTAAAAAACCATTGTCATTTTTGACAGTCATAATCCCATCTCCAAAAAGATAGAAAATAAGCCTAAATTAAGACAAATATTAATATAATTGATACTTGTTGACCTACACTCTTGATGGAACCAGGTGCCAAAAAAAACTTGTTATGTTCCATGATATTATGTTTATTTTCAGTCGCCTGACACGTGTTTCGATCATCACAGATCATTTTCATAGTATAAACTAATTAAAATCGTGAATAAATATAATTGAAACATTCAAATTTAAAGTCACGCAATTATGATGTTCTCGGAACGGATTAATTCTTGCTAATTGTTTAGGAGATTAGCCCCTTTATTAATGGCTTTCTTGATCTGCAAACCTTCCAAGAGATTAGGCTTGTGGCCTTTTCTGTAAATACAGATTGGTGTAATCTTCCCCATGTGGTACTCTGTCTTGATACAAAGTTCGGCTAATCCTGTTGTTGCTTTTCCGTATGTAATTGATTTATCAGCAACAAAATTTTAAAAAAATTACATACACATAATATTAATACAATAGTGGTCAACAGATCGAATTTAGCGGGACGTCTAATAAACAACAAATTAGAAGAGAAGGATATTCTTTAAAAAAAATCAGGAATTTACAAAATAGAGAGTGCACATTGTGATGGCACTTATATAAGGCAAACAGGGAGAAATTTAGAAATTAGAGTTAATGAACACCGTAAATCAATTATCAAGAAAGCCATTAACAACGAGGCTAATCTAAACAATCAGCAAAAATTAATGCATTCCGACAACATCATAATGCTAGACTTTAAATTGTTCACTTTAAATTTGTATATTTAAACTATATTTCTTCACAGATTTATACTCATTAGTTTATACTTTGAAAATGATCTGTAATTATCGAAATTTACATCATTATCTAGGAAATTGAAATCGAAACTAGTCGGAATAAATCGTAAAAATTGTGAAACCAACCAAGTGCTTTCTATAAACAAACCTTAATATTAAAAATGTTTCACCACGTGATAAACGAGAATCAAATTAGATTTGTTGAATTTGATTCAAGCGTAAGTTGAGGAAATATAGAAGCGGGTGCAGCTGTTGCAAACCGAAGTTGACTCTATGACTAAAAAAATTGGGTGACCATTATGATATTCAAAAGCGTTTGGCACAGGAGAACGCTAACTTAGAAGGTAAAAGGGAACAAAAAGTATACATTGAACGTCGGTTTTATACAGAAACATCTTCAATATGAATTTGTGACTTATGTGAAGTTTACTACTTAATTAAATAAACACAGCTATATTTCTTACTTCACTATTTTATTTAATCACTAAATGTACATTTCGGACACCATGAAGAAATCATCATTTCTTCGCCTGATCGCCTGAAATACCCACAGTGTGGCAAACAATTGTAATATTATACAATATATATTTGAAAGTACTTAAATAGTTTTATTTATATCGAACACTATGTGTTCATTATCAATAAGTGTGTTTATTTAATCAGAAACATATTGTCATTCACTCTGTCAAAGAAAGGAACATAATAAGGAAGAAATTAAGAGAAAACGAGAAGAATATAAGATGATTTGTGACGAGAGGACCGAAAATAAAATGTGCAGACAGGAGAGAAACAATTGTTGTAGAACAATAAAAAAATATTTCAAAAATGTTTCACCACGAGTTAAGTGAGCAATTAATTAAATAAACAAAAACAATTTTTTGAAACCTTGCACTCTATCAGAGTTTTAGTAGTGAGGAAAGCACATGTGTATGGGTGCATAGGTATTAATGTTTAAGGAAAGGAAGAGATAAGAAGTGGGGAAAGAAATGAAAAAGAAATGAATAGAGAAAATTAAGGAAAATAGAAGGTACAAGATGAGACTTGGTATTGAAACACGGTGTCTTCTAGTTTGATGCTGACTAGCTCGTAGTCGAAACTATAGTCACTGTCACAAAATTATAAAATATAGTGGTGGTAAAGTTGTCATGTTTCAATTCCAAGTTAATCCAAATGTACCATAAAGTATACGCCTTCACCATCTAAAATACAACATTGGATGTAACGAAAGGACTGAAAAAGAGTCGAGAAGAGAGAACACAAGGTACATACAGATATACATATATACGAATGGATATTTATTTTTAAAGGTTTTCAGTTAAAAAACTACTTCAAATTAGGAGAAGTATAAAATAATGAAACATAACAACCATTTCTTTATTTTCAGATAACTGACACGTGTTTCGGTCCTTGCGGATCATGTTGTTCCCCATTTACCAAAACAAAATAAAGAAATGGAACATAACAAGAGTTTTACTTCTCCTAATTTGAAAATTTAGTTCCATCAAGAGAGTAACAGAACAAGTATCGATTATACGGTTATAAAAAAACTACTTCTCATATTTACACACCAACAGACATTAAAGCTGCGAGTTCTTACAAAAATGTAAGACACTTTTGCAGAGAGATTTTCTTGTTTTTCTTTCAATAATACAATTAATATTCAACATTACCCACTGCATCGGTAAATTAATATTCATTGAATATATAATGTTGTTCCCCATTTACCAAAACAAAATATTTTTAAATACCTATAAAACAATATTGGTGTGTGTGTGTGTGTGTGTGTGTGTGTGTGTGTAAATATGTATGTATGTATGTGTAGTATATGTGGGTGGGTGTCCATTATCTTACCCTCAAACTCTCATAGTATACAGGATAATTTTTAAAAAGCAATTGTGTAAAACTATTTACTTAATAAACATTGTTTATGATTTGTAATAATTAAATATTTACCAATCAAAACGTCCACGAATACAAACTAAATATAAAATAAATTCTGTAAAACTTCTAAAAAACGAAAAAATTAATATAATAATGAAACTAGGTTTACTAACTTAATTTTGAATGTTTTAAGCGATCGAGAAAATAATACAAAATTGGAACGTTTACATAAAATATTACAATGCCTCATCATGCGGACCAAAGGAGCACTGTAGCAATAATTTGTGTTTGGTTGAAACGTATTTAAAATAATTGAGCAAACCTTGTCGAAATTTGTGGAGGAATGTAGAAATCAAATTTCTCCAGTAATGTGGAAGAATTTATATACCCGTTAAGAACTTTTTTTTAATTTAAAAATTCATCCAGTACAACTCTCACGTATGTTTTATTAATTGAAGGGTGGGATAGTGGCCACCCACCCACCCTACATATGTATTTAAACATTAATCAAAACACGGTTTAATGTTTTTTTCTTAAACATCAACAATTTCTTTGTAACTGAATTTTGGAAACTCAAACATTGACAGTGGTTAAAATCAAAGTGTATATGTAGGGTGGGTGGGTGGCCACTATCCCACTCTCCAATCAGTAAAACATACGTGAGGGTTTTACTGGATGAATTTCAATAATAAAAATTATATTACATCCAGTATAATTTATGGAACGTTTTATTGATTGGAGGATGGAATAGAGGCCACCCACCCACCCCACATATATATTAAAACTTTAATCAAAATATTGCTTAGAGTTTTTGTTAATTCAAAACACTATTACTGTTTTAATTTTCAGAAATTAATTACAAAATTAGTCTGAAGGGTTTTAAAAAATAATATTAGGGTTTTGTTTAACATTTAAATATAGGTGATCTCTATCTCACCCTCCAATTAAAAAAATTAACCAATATAAGGGTTATACTGGAAGAATTTTCAATTATAAAATTGATTAAAATAAAAATAAGTACAAAACATTTTAATAAAATGTATTAAAATCCTTTAGTTCATTGTAGTAAATTAAATAATAAATTTAAAAATACGAAAACATTTCGTGAATCTACAACAATGAGTCTTACTAAGACTACAACACAAATTAATTTGAAACAACTACTTCTCTAGCTAATACTTCGACAGACATTGAATAATACAATATGAATAAACTAATAAATGATAAAATGTACTTTAGATTGTTTAATGTAACTATAACATGAAAAATTATGAAAAATGAATTTTAAACTGATTTCATTAAATTAAATTAGCAAAAGCAATTAAAAATCTAGCTTTCAAGTTTATAATCATCTGCAGACACGTGTTTCGAACTTTCGCTCTCTTCAGTACAGCTTTATTATAAAATTGATTAAAATAAAAATAAGTACAAAACATTTTACGTAAATAATATAACAATCATGGAACGTTTTATTGATTAGAGGGTGGGATAGAGACCACCCACCCGCCCTACATATACGCCTTTATTTTAGCCACTGTAAGTGTTTGTGTTTCCAAAATTTAATTACAAATCAACTGTTGATGTTTTAAAAAAAACATTAAACAGTGTTTTGATTTAAGTTCAAATGTATATGTAGGGTGGGTGGGTGGCGCTTATCCCATCTTTAAATCAATAAAACATACGTGAGGGTTGTATTGGATGAATTTTAAAATTTAAAAAAATACTAAAATAAAAATAAACATTTTAACGTAATTTAATAAAATAAATCACAACTTTTACGTAAATAATATAACTCTTAATCCAGTACAATTCCTACATATACATTTGAACTGACATCAAAACCCTCATTTTATTTTCCTCTAAACTTTTTAAACTGATTTTGTAATTAATTTCTGAAAATTATAGCAGTGACAGTGATTTAAATTTAAAAAAAAACATAAACAATATTTTGATTATAATTTAAATGTATATGTAGGATGGGTGGGTGGCTGATGAATATTCCAGAGTTGGAAGGACTAAAGATATGTATAATTTTCGTACTGTTGAGACATTAAATGTAGTTGAAGAAACGCGCGATAAATCCTAATAATTGAATTGCTTTAGAACATTTACTATTAACATGAAATTTAAAAGTAATTTTCGTATCAAACAATACACCAAGATCCTTTATCTACGATCGTACAGAAAGTAGACGCTTTTTGCATCATTTTTCATTGTAAAAGTGGCATTTTAAAGCACTAGTTCTTTTTTACGTTTTTATTGCACGGTAATGTCAAACTGTTTTTATTGCACAGAAATGTCAAATTTGACAGAATATATTATAGCACAAATTTTCGACGAAAAACTTAATTTTTTAGTAATTGATACAAATAACTAATAAATTATAAATAAAATATATATTACAAACCAAATGACAGATTTAAGAACTCTGAAGATTTCAATGAATGCAAGTCGAAGCGATTACAATAAAGCAAACAATTTTTCCATAAATAATAATGGCGGCCGACATTTGTGCAACTTGTTTACTGGTTGCTAAGTAACGCTTTCATTAGTGCACTGCGGGTAAAATATGTTTTCATTAATTGAATTATTGAAATGACATTAAAATATTACTCACAAGAATATATTCTTTGAAATCCTTTACGATCGAAGATAAAATTTTGTAAGGCACACGTGTAAAAAGTTTCTTTATTGCACTCCTGGCTTTAAAAAAACTCGCTCGTCCCTCGCTCGTGTTTTTAAACGCCAGTTCGTGCAATAAAGCATCACTTTTTACACTTGTACCTTAAATAACTATTATAATATTGAATCTTGTTAGTGAACTATAATTTAGCTTATAATCATAATAAAAACATTTTCTTCTACTGAAAGAAATAGTAAAACATTTATTATAATTTAGTTTTAGATCATTTTTTGAACACCAACTATATAATCTATCGATTTCGTTCTGCAAGTTTTGGCAATCAATAGGATTTTTTACTACAGTAAATAACTTTAAATCATCAGCGAATAATAAAAATTTAGCAAATGAAAACAGTGAGCTAATATCATTTATAACTAGCACGAAAAGTATAGGTCCACAATGGGACCCTTTAGGAACTAAACTAGACACAAAAAGTTTTCAAGTTATACGAACAAAGTTATCGTGTTTTATTCAAGTTACTTTTGACCTACATCACTAAACAATTGTTTGAGCAAAACGTACTCCTGAACTTACAACAAAAAAAAAGTACATTGGGCTAGCGAACTTCTGGCTTGCCTCAAATAAATATGTATTAATTTATAGTACATTGGTCCTATTACATCATCCAGCGTACTCTTGATCTACATCAATAAATAGTTCATTGGGTTTGTTGAGGTAGGTTAAGACTTCATTAAGATTATTGAGGTAGGTCATAAGTACGCTAGATGGTGTAGTAGGTTAGAGCAAGAAGTTCGCTAGTTTAATGTACTGTTTATTGTATAAGGTCAGGAGTATGTTGGGCTCAATCAATTGTTTAGTGATGAAGGTCAAAAGTACCTTCCCTAGATGGTGGTATATTTATATATAAGGTTAAGGTAACGATAGGTTAAAGTATAGTTATTTGAGGTAGGTCAAGAGTACGCTGTAATATTTATTGTTAGTGCGCTGGCTGAAATATTTTTATAATGGGATGTCCAATCCTGTATCTTAAGAGCTGTAATATTTATTGTTGTTGGGTTATTAGTGGAATAAGTTAAGTAATTACTACTATTCCACGATTACAGATCTTAAGATACAATAATTCATTGTATATTAGGGTAGATTATATCATTATTTAGGAGTAATAAATAATTTAATAGTACTAATAAAATAAAAATTGTGTTATGTAGATTAAGAAGATGCACTTCTTTTTACATAACGTAAATGTTCTGGATCACGTGATTAATGCTTGTGACCATTACTGTATTGTTGTTATCAGACCCGATTTTTATTTACGGTTTCGTCTGTACGAGGTCATTTTCAATCTCATAACCTTGTAAAGCTGAAACTGGTCAGGAATAATAAATCGGTTGCGATAACAGCAAAGTATATTTATTTATTAATCTACCTTGATTGATCTGGCCTAGTTTTCATATCTACATCGAACAATATATAGAAATAATTGAATGCATAATTTTCAGGGTAACGTAAACAAATGTGATCTGTACTTTAGGAGAAAATTTTCATTCGTACTGAAAAAATATTAACCACTTGAACTAATCCAAATAAAACACACGAGACTTTATTTTATTTTATAGAAAATATTTAATATGGACTTGTCACACACAAAAAGGAAAATATCAACATAAGAATAAGCATAACGGATAAAATAAATATCTTTTACTAAATAATAATAATTATTATTATTTCCAGTATTATTTTCATAATACTGGCCCTGTAAATCAATATTTAATTTACAACTTTTACTAATACTGAATTCAAAAGTTTCACTATGTTTTTTTATCCACAAATAATAACAATTATTTGGTAATCCATGCTTATACTGAATTTTTCAATTCAGTATAAGTATGAATTACCACGTAGTAACGGTCGCAACTATTATCTCTATTATATTTTTTAGTCCTTTATTATAAAGTGATTTGAGTACAACTCATGAACGAAAGGCAAATTAACGCATCGACAAAAAAAACTTGTCCGATCAGTGCGTATTCTTGTCGATCACCTTTTTGTGAACCCCTATAAAAGTTGATTAGTCCATCAGTATCTTGTGCGTTGTCGTCGTGATTGTATCTAAGCCGAAAACCAATTTGGAAAACTATAAATTAATCCTGCAATACTTCGCGTATTATTAAAACCGTTAAGTCAGACGAAGAGAACTAAAAATAAGTTTTATTTTATCTGGATTAATAAGGCAAGCCATTTTTTTTTTTAATAATTAAAAATCATTTTAAACACTATTTTCTGTTTATCAATATTAACAAATTTTAAAACGAAAATATACGTTGAAAGTAAAAGGTGAGCTTTTTTCTGTTTGTGTGGATTCGTCTGGGCGCCTCGAAAAACGCTAAATATTTTGAAATACAATTCAATTTCGAACTTGAGGTTTTATTCTATTATTAAAGAGCTTTGAAGCTTCTGGTAAAATTTCGCCGCTCTGAATTCCTTTATAAATACGTAAATATTTTAGAAAATTTAAAAAAAAAACGTTGAACAAGTGAATAATAAATTAATAAATATAAGTGTTTGTGTGTATTTACCATGTGTGATAAAAACTTAAAAATATATTTCTGACCTTAAACCACACAGTTAATTTATGTTTAATTTATAAAAACGTTTCTTCGTCTGCAGTTTGCTTTCTTGAATAATAAATATAATAATAAATGTAAAAGGAAACATACATAAATTTTGTTTTGGCTTCACGGAATTCATAAGTAAAATCAAAGTTTAAATTTAAATGTATATGCAGGGTGGGTGGATATCCTCTAATTTGCATTCATTAAATCTTGTACGCATGTTCAACAGGTGGGATACTCGCCCACCCTACATATACATTTGAAAAAAATTAATAATGTTAATTCACAAAATCATAAACTGTTCAATAATTTAAATTGCTTTAATTAAAATTTTCACATATGTTTTATTGACTGTATGGCTGGATAGAGGCCATCCACCCACCCTACATATACAATGATATACACTCCGCAGTCTCCAAACAAATGACAGTAATATTTGGGTTAATATAAAGGAATTGATTACTAAAATTGTAGTTTTTGTACAAATGTATATGTAGGGTGGTAAAATAAAATGTTATATTCCATGTAAATGGGATTATGTTCTTATTATTACTTAATTTTATAGCTGCGATAGAATTCAATTGTCAAAATTCATTTAATTATCTGAATTTAAAACTCGCTCTAATATTTTTATATAAATCCATTTTTTAATTGGGTAATTAAATGCATTTTTAAAATTAAGCTCACAGCAATAAAATTAAATAATAATAAGAGCATAACCTCAAATTTGACATGACACGAATCACTTGTTTTATGCATGGTAGATGAGACCGAAACTCATGTTTGAATATAAACATGTAAAATATTTATCATTTAAGCGATTAAAAAACATATTTTGTTTATTGGTAAATACTTAATAAGGATTGAAAGATTTTATTCTATATAATACATTAAATAAAATTGTATTCTATGTAAATACATTAGAGGATTCAATAATGCACAAATGAAACAATTCTTAACTTTGTTTGTATAACTGAGACTTTAGTGACTACAGTTTTGACCACAACTTCAACATTTTCAAATTTTTAGTTTGAAAATGACAAGTTGAAGGTGTCAAAATTATAGTCACTAAATAAAGTTGCAGTTCTACAAAGTCAAAAAGTGTTTCATTTAGAAGTAGGTTCAAATAGATTTATAAGGAAAAAACAAAATGGAACGCATGAAACAAGTACTTGTACCACTGGACACAACAACTAATAAGAAGTCAATAAAAAAAAATTGTGATCATATGTAAAACTATTTAGGAAGGAATAAATTTGAATTTATGAATTACGGTGTATAACGAAGTAGAAGCCTCCACCATCAACAATTTGATAATGCATTTAATCAGTCGATCTTTACAATCACTTTAATATTATTATAAAAATCATTAGTAAACAATGGATTAAATGATAATAACCTCAAATTAGTCTTATTGGAAATTTCTAGTCTGAAAATGACAAGTTGAAATTGTCGAAAGTAAATTCACTGAATAACGTCGCAGTTATACAAAGTTAAAAAGTGTTTAGTTTGTGAATTATGGTGTATTACGAAGTGGAAGACTCCACTGTTAACAATTTGATTCAATAATGCATTTAATTGGCCAATTTTTATAATCGCCCAAATATTTTCACAAAAAAAAACATTAATTTTACAATAATGATGTTGATTGATGAGTTACGTGAAGATGATGCAATATTAAATAACTTGTAATCACATTCTCTACAGTTTATTTTTATTTTGCTAAATGTACATTTTCTGTACAGCTATTGAAAATGTTTACATTGAAATGTAGATTAAGCAAAATAGAAATAAACTGTAAAGAAAGTGATTACAAGTTTTTCACAATAATGAATTAAATAATAATTACATAACCTCAAATTAGTCTTGGAAGATTTTTGTTTCACTACATAATGCCTTCTTGGAATCATTTGTTTTATATTATAAATTATAAACGAGGCAGAATCTCCAGTTTACAAGTAATTACATAAACATTCAAAATTAAAGTTAATCAAAAAATATGTATAATTTGTTTTAATAAGTGTTTCATAGATTTGTAATTACATTAGCGACAGAATTATTTGATAGAAATTAGATAAAATGATTTCAATCAATACTATTCATGGAATAAAATTTAATATTCCGTGTAATTATATTAAAGTGAAGATTAAAAAAAAATCAATTTGAATAATGCATTCACTTACCCAATCTAATATTTTCAAAAATTTCTATTGAAAATTAAATAACAATTATATAACCTCAATTTTGTTTCACTGCTCACAAGGCCTACTTTGAATCACTTGTTTTATTTCATACTAGATGAAGCAGGAACTCAGGTTTTAAAGTAACTAATACTAGCTGAGGGTGACTCATCGTTTTATATTGGAGAAATCAGACACAAGTTGTTCGGTCTACCAATTACATTCTGTCCTGGTCATCCTAGGACGATGATAAAACTATATATTAATTGCTATACGGTTCTTAGTACAAAAATGCATGATCACAGTCAGCTCTCGACGATTTGACTACATATATAAAATTTTAAATATTGAACCTAATAAGAAAATACATATTCTATTTTAATTCATAAGTTCATCATAGCGTTTACATTTTTTTTAATGATATAAGTCACTAAATGAATATTATAAGTTCTCTATAGACCAATAAAAATTTCAAAATGTATTATGAAGTATACACACATCTTAATTTAGTTTACTTATAGAAGATAATACACAACAAATTTGATAATAGACAGCTTGTAAATTTATTATGATATTTCCATTATAAAGTTGTAAACTTGTTGGAAATAAATTGTGTCAAGTATCAACAAGAAAATTTTATATTCTAACAATAATAATAAATTGGTTGATTGTTAAGGCACTTAGGTGTTCAAAATCCATTTTCAATATTAATATTAATAATAAGCTGAAAGACCACGAGTCGATAGCCGTTTGACAGAAAAAAAAAAATTGTATCATTGTCATATTGTTGATTACATGTAAATTTATTTCCTTTTTTCTGTAAATAAAGATGTTGGTATATATATTAATAATAATAAAATTAATAGTACTTCTTACATATAAAAAACTATATACATAAATACAGACAACTGACTGACTTTGTATGTATTAGGTTTTTATGTTAGCACAGAATTAAAACAAGCAAATAAATAAATAAATAATCTATATAAATAATATGCAATTGTTATTTTTGTAACAGGACATTCCGTCAAATAAATAACAATTATTATTATTATAAGTAAAATAAACGGCAGTTTAAACTATTCCCCTTATTTCAACTAATTGTTTTAAATAGAGTATCAATAAAATAATTGCATATGTTTTCAACAGAGTATATTTTTTTAAACAGCTGAAAATGTCTAATAATAGTAATAGTTATTGCCCAAAATTGGGAACCAGTTAAAGTACAAATATTTTAAGTAATAAGTAAGCTTAATTTTTAATATTACAAAAAACTACATATAATTCATAAAAGTAATAAAATCAAAATCTAATATTTACCGTTTTCAATAAAAGATTTGTTTTGGTTCATAAAATGCAATTGTTTTCAAACAGAACCTTTTGTTTTGAAATGATTCAAAAGATAAGATTATTATGAAATGTTGTGATAGAATTATGTTTTACATAAGCAAAAAGTTAAATTCAGTTTGTATAACATATAAAATAAAACCCATATACAAATAATAATGATTTCACCTTGATAATTTAAAAAATGGTGAATCATTTGGTTGCAAATGTTTTCAATAAAAATTTTTGTTTAGTTCAAGTAAAATACGATTGATCGTTTTGTTTTTGAAACTTAGCAAATAAAATAGTTTTAAAACGAACACAGCATTTATATTATAGATCATAATATGCTGGTACTATATACACTGGTTCCAAACGTACAATTAAACAACACAGACCTTTAAGTGTGTAACTTCATCGTACATCTCATCTGGTGTAATCGAATGATTGGAATTATTTGCGACGCACAAAGGTCACATACCACACACCAACAGTTATTCCGGCACTTTCACTTATCCACGAACCGCACAGCACCCGTAAATCGATATAAACTGTTACAAGTTTATAGGTTACGTTTGTTGTTGTATTAGGACAGGTTAGGTAGCGTTGTTGACACAGTGCTGACAACTAGAGCATAATGTGGTACGTTTCAAGGGATACCAACGCGGTGATTTGATGGTATTCTAGGCGCGCGAAATTTAAACGTAAAAATTAATAAATTATTTTATGTGATGGTAGATTTTAAATAAAACAAAGTAATAATAACGTCGTATGTGTTTATGGTTTAATTGTAAAAATGTAGAACGTAATTTAAATGGATAAGAAATAAAAACATATATAAAACAATAAATAATGAATTTATTTACACAAAAAATTTATACGATTAAAAATAAAACGGATTAATAAATAACATGGATACTCTTTAATAATAAATAATTTATGTACAAATGAACAAGCGACGCCTTAGGCTGACCAGCAGTGCATATTTATATGTCTCTTGAAGTTTCCCTTCTGGTATGCTTTAAAGTTACAACCACCGAAAGTGCAGTAGTACTGCGGCTCTTTGCCACACTCGTGCTTCATGTGCTTGTACAGTGAGGACTTGTGCTTGTAGAACTTTCCACAATTTGGGCACACGATGTCGTATCCTAAAAGGAGCAAAATTAGAAACGGAATGTAATTTTTTAAAGTGTACATTCAGAGCGGAATGTTTACGTAAGTTTGATTTTAATTAGGAAAGGTTAAATATTTAAACTGATCATCGAATTAATGCAACTTGAAGATTATTAAATGTCAAGAATTACGTTTTGATGATTTGCTATTTTTTTCGATTTTATTAAATGTGCAGTTATTTACAAATGTCTATATAATCTATAAAATTTATCTGAGTTTTTATGATTTTGATTTTATTTTAGTGCTCTTAAGTTTAATACTTGTGATATTTATGATCTAAGTAGTAAAATAACTGTTCCAAATGTTTCCAATGTGTAAATATAATTAAATATATTTTGTACATTGTTCGCCTTATTATGCAAAAAGCCAGTAGCATTAGAAATAAATCAGATTCAAACCAGCTCGAGTTTCTCACCGAATAGCCTAAGAACCTCAGAGAATAATGTCTCCTTCACCTTGCTTGATATCTTCGCTGAAGGCCAAGGACAACCAGCATATTTAAACATGACGGATCCAAATAAATTACAACACAAACAAGTGCTCCATAGAATAGACGCTCAAACCCCGTACCAGCGCTCATTCAGGGAGACTGTGCGTAAACATTGGTACTTCGAACCGGATCCAAACTTTCAGCACGTGAACTTCGACGAAGACATTATTAGCGAACTTTTGTGTATACTCTGGGAATTAAGTACCGGAGTTCCTGCAAGATATTCTTCAACAATACAACCACTCCGTGGGTAACAAAAACCTCCGGACGAGAGGTTACAACCTTATTTCGAATTTACTACCCGAAACACACTCACTTCCCCACAAGAAAGACAATACATCCTACCTCTAAGGAAAAAATATCGTCTCCAATCGCGAGGAATTACGCGTCACAGAAAACGTCAACATACATTAATCAAGGGCAAAGTAAACCTTCAAAATGCATAAACAAAAGACACTGGGACAGCAAATGAAAGCAATTCATGAAGAATGAACGAAGAAAATAACTACTAGAAATTGACCTAAAATTCTGGCAGAACTCTTGAAATCGCACTTTATCTAAATAGATGAACGTCATGCCGAATACCTGAAGATAGCGGAACCTACTCATCCATATATTTATACTTAGGACCGTCAGCCTCACCATAGAGCCTACACAAAGCACAATAATTGCAGGATTATCTATGGTAATGAATAGACTCAACAAGCAATTGGATCAAGTTTTTGGCCAGACATCCGTCAACAAACCACTACTTGATTCCTGGATATTTCGCAACAAGAGTGGATGGAAGAAGACAATGAAGCCTACGCAGCATTATTTATGAAGAAGATGGATGCTGAAATATACCTACACGGTTGCTTAGAGAGCCAGTCACAACATAATCATCCCCCAATGCAAAAAAAAAACACAAAAAACAATTCCCACATATGATGGAGGCTACGAGAAATGGAGTGATTCATATACCAGGCAATTATCCATCAAAATAACATGTTATCTCATATCGAAAAAATTGATTACCTGAGTGTATGTGCGAGGAGCCAATTATTTAACCGCTAACTCATCGCTTAATCGAATGCACCCTTGCAACTGAAACAAACTGCATGATGTAAACAAAGAATGCCTGCAAATCTTGTCTAACCTAGGTTACGACATAGCAACCCGAGATTCGATAGTACGTCGCATGCACAATCAATCAACAAAATGAATCCGCTGCTACAATCGAGAAACCATCACTACCAGAATAGAAGCAAAACATATGCAGTTGACGTACCCGAGAATGAAAGTCTCCTACCCATCGCAATCATGCAAGCAACGACCAAAAATGTAAATAAAATTGTAGTCAGGGTTTTAATCTATTAATGCGTTCCTTAATGACCAAACAAACACTACAACTACAGAACTTTCCGTAAGAAAGATTCAATACAATTACTGGAAAAGAAGACAACATTGAGCAAATATCGAAATCAAAAATCATACAACTGACCAATTAATTTAAATTAAATCCTCAACTTAACGTTCTACGAAAAATCACTGGTTGTACCCAATAACACCTAATCCCACGTTCAGAGACCAGGGAAAATCGATATACTGTTAGGAACAAGATATTATGGCACCATCTCATTGAATGGTATGAAGAAACAAAATCGACTAGAAGTAGTAGTAGTTCTGTCAAGAGACAGAATTCTTCTGGATTGTATCAGGCATAATTCATTTAACACGCAAAGGACCAAGATGTATGTGAACCAAAGTAGTAGGAGCTCCAGACATTACTAAATTTTAGAAAATGGGAAATTCCAAATAACACAAGAAAATCTATTATGTGAAGAGCAGTTTCAGTTAATGACAAAATAGAATCAGATGGATACTAGTGCGTACAAATGTCATTAATAAATACACCACCAATTGCATGACTAGAAGCAAGGAAGAGTTGTAACATTAAAGCAGTACACCAGAATAGATAACCGTGTCCACACAAGTTCATCAACCATAAATTAGATAACCTTAGATGAAAAAGGATGTATATTACAAGTCAAGCTCATACAGTACAACAAATAATGGCTCTGCGGTGGCGATCGCACCAACGTTTTTTTGGTAGGTAAAGGGATGATATAGATAACAAAAAGGTGTTTTATCGAGAGTAAAGAATACCATCTATGAGTACAGTAGTTATGGGACTATCCATTCAGCTAGTCAACCTAACCGCCTTTGAGCTCAGGAAAGAATAAGTCACACGTTAAGATATGATGTTTTCGACCACACATTTCTTCAGTGACATTCTGGTACAAGAAAAACTATACATAAAAAATAATCCTGTCATTCAATTCCTCATGGACAAAAAACACATACATATATATGGGTAATTTCTTCATGTATGATTATAACTATTATAATTGCAAATACATTATAGTATTTAATGCATTCCCACAAGACTTAAGTATCAGGACCAAAGTTCGAGCTCTCCGACCCATAGATATTCAATTCACGCATTCTTATCGTGCATGGGACATGAAGAAGATATATGAGTGTACTGCTAACGTTAGCAAAACATATTCATGTTCCAAATATTTCCAATGTGTAAATATAATTATTCATCTTTTGCATATTGTTAGTTAGTAATAAGCATTACAAACTAATGGCATAAGAAATAAATCAGATTCAAACCAGCTTTGAATCTAGTTACTTATTTCTCGTTTCAGCAGCGTGTGCCTAAACAAGGACTCCAAACTATAAATGCCGTACTTTATCTTCAAATCAAAATAATTGTTGCTTCCTTTCTAGATTTAAGCAAAGGGTGTAATTATTTTCCGCATGATTTACTTATTGAAAAATTGCGAATTTTTAATTTTCATAGAACAACTCAAACCCTATTAAGAAATTATCTGACCAATAAGACACAGGTTGTATCATGCAATGGAATTATATAGAAGCCATTGCCTATAAATTACCGTGTACCTCAGGGATCGATTTTTGGATCGTTAAGTTTTCTCATTGATATTAACAACTTTCTACTACATACTACACCACTTTAATTGAAATTGGAGTTGAAATACTGCGAATACAATTAATGTTTCTACTCTATTTCAAGCTCAAACATGGTTTGTCAGAATTAGGTTAATTTTAAAATGAGACAAACAGTTACAAGAATGTTTTCTCTTAGTAAGTTCATGCAGCGAAACGAAACATTAAAATTCCTAGGAATGAATTTAGAGCAAGGAACAAGTTGATGCAAATGTAAATAAGTTAAATAACTTATTCGGAATCAACTTCTATGGTGTGCTTGTTTTTTCCCTATTTAATATACATTTATCCCATGGTTTAATTGAATGGGTCACTCTTCGAGCATATGTTATTTGCTTTACAAAGAAGAATTGTTAGGATCATTTCAGGTATTGGTTACCATGATTTAGAGGGAAAAGTACATAATTTTATGATGCATGAAGCACAAGATACAAAAAAGAAATCTAGAAACAGAAAATTTTGATCGAGCTAATCACAATACATGGGGGAAAATATCAGCAAAAACTTTGTAGCGGCTTTAAATTTAAGCCCAGAAAAATGTGAAAAAGTGTATCGCACAGCTGGACTATAAAATCCGACAAGCTGGAAATAAATGAAAAAACTATAAGCAACTTAATTCAACAATATAAACCATCTACAAAAAACACATCTAATTGAATACATAATCGTATCACAAAAAGCACACCCAGTCTATTAAGTTGCCAGATCTTTCTATTATTTAATTTAAAATACTTTTATAAATTAAAAAAGAAATTATAGCTCAAACTAATAACAATTGTTTCGCCATACTGTAGCTTCTTCAGGTGTAAATTTTTTTATAGGTATTTCCAGTCATCGAAGGTCATTCACAAATCCATATCCATACCATACGAGTAAAATTAAATACTCAAAATGCTAAGGTTCTTATGGCACGGAAAATTGTCCTACAAATCTCAACGAAGGAATACAAAAAGTTCAAATTTATCTTCATAACGCAAAATTAAATAAGCATTATGGTTTTCACAGATCATTTACCCTGCACAATTTTTTTCATTCACATGTTTCAAGAAAATTGACAATTCGCTCTACAAAACCTATGGAAGAATTCTAAACGTTTATACTTAGCTTAATGAAAAACATCTAACTGCAATTTTTCATTTTATACGTCCACACCACCAAATATATTAGAGGAAGAAATAAAATTACATTTAAAGATCAAAGACGGAGGTATAAAAATTTTAAATATAATTTTTTGAATAGTATTTAAGATTCATGTGAAGATTTAATTTTAATTGATGATTTATTCTTTGCTGAAGATTTCGCATAACTTTTAAAAATCTTGAATATAACAAAATTCTTATTCCTAAAAAAACTACTCTACTTAAAAATGAAAACTAGACATAATTTTATATACAAATTATTGCAAACCCGGAAACGATTCCACGTCCCAATTCACTTCTCCCAGTTATAGATAAACTTACTAAATCCCTTGTAAACAAGAAAACTTCTATATCCCTTAAATGCACTCCTGTAAACCAATTTGTCTTCCTACCTACGATATATACCTACTCCCTCTTTCTATCCTAATCTTCATTATGCCAACTAAATACTTTTAACATCAAAAGGTTTGTAAATTTTTAATCCCGAAAACGGTCCCACGTCCCAATTCACTTCTTCCAGTTATAAATGAACTTAGTTAAATGCATCCCTGTTGACCGATTTTACCTTCCTACCTAAGATAAATACCTGCTCCTTCTTTCTGTCCTAATCTTCATCATGCCAAAGTATTTACTTTTAACATCAAACGATTTGTACATTTTCAAAGAGCCTTAGATATGACTTGGCATACTCTCATATACAAATGTTTCATATTCATCGAACATGCTTAATTATTTTAACACCCAATTTCCTTTTGATGATCTATTCAAGTCCAGTTTTTATGAATGGAAATAGCTCTTCTACTCTTCTTTTATTTTAAAGTTATCACTAGCGATCAAGTGACATAAAAATAGTCTGTTGTTTTATAGTTTTCCCCTTTTCCTAAATTTTAATCTTTTGGGCGATCATTTTAATACAAATTAAAAGTCTCATTCATTAGAAGGATGTAAGTACTGTATTGTAACATGATTTAAAATAATTCAATAAGGCTACAAGACTTTAATACATTGATTGCTTCAACGGATTATCATTACGAGGTATTATAGTATATATTGATGAATCGCTAAGAAATAATAGCGTGGTATTTAAAAGAATGCATTCAAAAGAAAAATTATATCACAGAGCAGCGTAATTTAAAAATATGCACGTATCCTGAAGCTAATACTATACGTTTTCTAGAGTTACCTACATTTTAATCAGAATACATTTGATTAACTTCGATTATTAATATGGAATGATTTAAATATCACGAGTTAAATTATAAAATAATCACGAGTACTACCAAATCTCTTTACTTCTCTAACCCGCCACATACGCAACTACTTCCTTTACAAAACCACCCAAGTCATAGTGTATATTAAACCTTAGCACTAAATTTCCAATAAGACTTTCTTACTAAAATGCGTTTCCTCGTAAATCCCCAAATTACAGTATCAGTAAGCGAAAAGTAGCTTTACAACGAGTACAAGAAACAATCAAGTATACGTAATCATATCAGCAATTTATCTATCTATACTCTATATCTCTTCAAAGCTTATAACCGCTCTACTAGATACAACTTGTATATTTAATTGTAAGCTACTGTTTCCCACTACAATATTGACCGTCCAGATACAACACGGCCTACAACTTCAGCTGCAAACCCAGCCATAATATCGGCCCAACTCATGGGGGTTAGGTCAGAAATCTAAACCTTTATCGAACGAGAAATATTATTTAACATTATCTTAAGGTATTGCAAACATACCTAACATATAAATTCCATTCAATAGAATTGACCTTCGTTGATGACTTTGTTGATAAAGTTTAACACGTTGATGCCGGCGTTTTTAAACTATGCAATTATTCATTTAAATTAACAAAATTTGGCTCGCACGCCTATGGTTGTTATTGTTGCTATGGAAACAAGTGACTGAAGTGAACGATACGTTATTCCCCCGTGCGATTGTCAAAAATGTGTGATGTTTAGGTTATATTTTAATTTAATTTTTCTACTCCCATAGTAGTAAGTAGGCAATAATGCAATCGTTTGTTGATTAGTAACCATGGCATTATGATACATGCACGTAATGAAGAAAAAACTAGCACGTAATATATTACGTAACCATTATTATTACGAAACTCAAATCAAGTAGCCTAGACAAATGAATTTGACATTTATCGTTGTTGAATACATATTACATTGACGTTATTTTGGTTTAATTATTATTAATTATTCATTGTTAAAATGAATGAAAGTGACTCCACAGAAGAAATTGTTGGAATTCCACCAGAAATTAGGCAAATAGCAGAACATACCGCAGCGGATCTTCTCCCGGAAAAATCCAAGGAGCGTTTTGATGTGGTTTACGGTAAATTCATGGATTGGCGTAAGAATAGTGTTCAGTCTTTTTCGTAAAATGTGTTATTAGCCTATTTTGGGGAAATAAGTAAGAAATACAAACCTTCATCTCTTTGGCCCATATATTCTATGCTGCGAAGTTTTTAATAGTAAACATAACCTCAATATTGCAAAGTATTCCAAATTATAATGAATGGGAGTAGAAAAAGTATAGTACACAACTCGAGTTGTACTCGTGGAATTACTGCACTTGCCTAACGGCTCGTGCGCAACTTTTTCCACTCGTACGTAATATATGACTTACAACTCTCGTTATGTAATATACTATTAATTGTATTACAGTTTGGATTATAATGTAAAGGTAATTTTATGATAGTTTAAAAATATATTTATATTATTTGCTCCATATTATTTTAACAAAATGAAAATAAATTTATCAGAAGACGAAAGTTCTTCAGATTCATTTATCGTAAATAACAGAAAAAATCAAAGCCACTAATTACGTCTTCTTCGGAAGATATTAGCATTGCTACTTGTAGCAATGAGCCGATTGACCTAGATTCTGAAAACTCTTCTCCAGATGATTGTATATAAATGAACGACTCTTTTAAAAAATGGTCACCAATAACGAAAAGAAGAATTCAATTTTACAATTATACAATGGACAGATAGTTGATAGAAAGTGATGTAGAAACAAACTTCTTTATTTTCTCTATTTGTGACAAATAATATTATCCATCTTATAGTCCAAGAAACAAATAATCAATCTCAAGTCAATAATCATAATAATAACAACAATAATAAGAGAAATCCTAAAATATTATGAAATCCTGTAACATTCGATGAGACAAAAAGATTTTTTGGAATAATCATGGGTATAACACGAATTCCAGAAATTAAATTATATTGGTCGAAAATGTATGTCGATGTATAGTAACATAAGAATAAAGGCAGCAATGAAGCGACATCTTTTTAGATATTTTGAAATTTCTTCATTTTAGCGATACTGGGAATAGTCTGGGCAAAATTCAAAATGTATTGGAAGAACTAACAAATAGATATGTGTGTTGTTAAAACTGGCAGAAATATTGTGATTGACGAAAGTATTATTCCTTAGCGTGGTCATCTCAGGTTTCGACAATATATTCCAGGAAAAAGTCATAAATATAGTATTAAAATGTATAAACTATATTTTCCTGGTGGTTATACAAATAATTTCGAAATTTATGCTGGAAAAAATGGCGTTCCAATATGAAAAGGGCATCTCCACGATGTAGTAATGAGATAAAAGGGCAGTTGCCATGCGATAGCTAATGCTTGGTACATTCATCAGAAATGAGGAAATAAATGAATTGATTTCTTAAAATTTAGATAATTTAAAAATTTACAAAGCATTTAGTCCAAAAAATACCAACAAGTCAAAAACACTTTATTGAAGAATATGAAGAAATTGCAAGAAAAGCAAGAAAAAGATGCACAGAGTGTTACAAAATAATATCTACACAGCAAGGTAGCACAATTGCTAATAAAGAAAAACCAAGAGAGTTATGACATTTTGCCCACAATATAACGGTCAACCTGCAATGTATATTAAATGTTTTAAAAATGTATAACAACAAAATAAATAATAATTCTGTTATAATTAATTAACTGTATTTCACTAGATTTCTATTAAATCTTCAGAATGAAAATTCAATTGCGCCAATTTGTTTTAGGCTTAACTACAAAAAATTATGTTAGTGGAATCTAAAAATCTATTATTTGGAATTAATCTCGCGTGTCTTTTCTCAAATGTAACGATAATTGTTAAATTTACAACAGTAGTCTGCAAAATCTTCAGTTTGCTTTGAGAAAAGTGCAAATTTAATCGACGCCATTTGATTTTGGGTATAGCTACAAAAATTTACTAAAAATTCTCGCATTTTTAAAAACAAAATCCTAGAAAATAAACAAAATAACTAAAAATAAGGTTAAAATTCCTTTAAAACGTTTTTTTAATTAAAAAAAAACAGTAAAAAAATAGCAAAGAGCACAAGAGAACTGCAGAGAACATCAGTAAACATCACATAACAGCAGAATAGCAGAGAAAATCACAGAACAGCAGAATAGCAGAGACGAGCGGAGAACAGCACAGTACAGCAGATAACATCAGAAAACAACAAAGAACATCAGAGAACATCAGAAAACAATAGAGAACATCAGAGAACATCGTAAAACAATAGAGAACATCAGAGAACATCAAAGGACAAAAGAGAACAGAAGGAAACATCAAAACAGAAGTGATCAGAAGAACAGAGAAGAGAACAGAAGGGAATATGATATCAGAGACCAGAGGAGAAGAGAGAGAGAACATCAGAGAAAGGAAGATATAACAGAAAACGTCAGAAAACTTTGAAGAACAGAAAAAACTACAGTTCATAATAGCGCGATTCTTTTCTTTTGCCAGTACAGAACAGCAGAGAACATCATATAGCAGAGAATAATATCAGAGAAGAGAAAAGAACAACAGAGAAGAGAAGATAATAGCAGAGAACAGCAGAAAATAGCAAAGAACGTTAGAGAAGAGCATATAACAGAAGATAACATGAGAAAATGAGAAAACAGAACAGAACAGAGTACCTAAGAAAATATCAGAGAACAGCATAGAACACCAGAGAAGAGAAAAAAATGGTGATGTGGCCATCATAGTACTTTCCCTATATTTTACTTGAAAACTATGAGGTTTACGCAAAAAGGATATTCTTAATGATTTGTTCACTTTTGAATTCTCTACAATTATTTGTAATACAAGTTTCATGTAACTCCAACAGTTTATTAGTAATTGGCAAAAAATGTCAAAATTTTCAATTTTTATTATTTTTCTCGAAAGTTAAGAATTTTATGAAAAATATATTTTAATAAAACTTGTTCTGTTTTTTATTCTCTTTAACTGTTGTTTGCATCATTTTTTAAAATTTCTCATATTTAGAAAAATATCACTAAAAAACAAAAAAACCAAAAGCTTTTCAGTTCCAGTTTTTAACGATAAAACCTTAAGTTTGAAGTTTCATCTCAGACCGATAATTCATTTTTGAGATACAGCGCCCACGGACAGACAGACAGACAGACACGCACACAGACACAAAAAATTGTTTTCCAGAAATTAGTGCAATGGACTCGCGGGGACCTCAAAACGGATATTTCCGCAAAAAAAAAAAATTCAAAAAAAAATCACGATCACAATACTTCCCCTATATATACTTCGTATATAGGGAAAGTAAAAAAGCAGAGAACATTAAGAACAGCAAAAGAACATCAGAGAATAGCAGAGTACAGCACAGAACATTTAAGAACAGGAGAGAACATTGAGAACAGCAGAGAACAGAAAAAAAAACATCAGAGAAAAGAAGAGATCATCATAGGAAAACAGAGAACAGAAAGAAAGAGAAGATATCAGAAGAGAAAAACAAACTACAAGTTATACAAGCGCGTTTATTTGGTTTTGCCAGCATAAAACACCAGAAAACATCAGATGACAGAGAAAACATCAGAGAAGAAAGTAATCAGAATTATTTTTGGCTTAAAATATACTGGATCTTGCCGAGGGAAATTTAAGTCAAATGAACTTTTAACCCTATATAGTTTATATGTGTTTGAACTTTTGATTTATAATTTCAAAAACAAATTAGAGTTCTTAAATTGTATCAAGAACCATACATACGAAAAAAGAAATGAACAAATATATAACTATCCGTTGCATAAATCAGTAATGTTTGAAAAGGCTCCTTACTATAGTGCAGTAAAAGTATTTAATAAACTTCCTAAAAATATTCAATTAATAACGGACCTCAAGTGTTTTAAACGCAGTCTCAAAGAGTACCTAATTCATAAAGAGCTCTATTCACTAAAGGATTGGTAAGAAGTATTATAATTTATTGTATGTACATGTAATGAATTAAGAATTGATTATAAAAGTATAGATGTGTATTCATGTGTGTGTATATATCGAATTAATTATTATTTTTGATATGTGACGTTTTCATTTTAGAGAAGAGGAAAACAGAGAACAGCAAAGAGCAGCACAAACTAGCAGATAAGATCAAAGAAGAGCAGAGAACAGCAGAAATAGGAGAAAATAGCACAGAACAACACAGAACAACAAGGAACAGCAAATAACATCAGAGAACATTGATAACAGCAGATAACAGAAATCGGAGGAGAAGAGAACAGAAGAGAACAGAAAAGAACAAAAGAGAACAGAAGAAAATAGTATTTAAGTTATTCATTTAAGTTTTAATGCAAATTTTACTCTGTAATTGGTCTTTTGGTTGTTGGGTAAAATGAAATAAATAAATAAATATAACATCAGAAAACAGAGAAGAAGAGCAAAGAACATCAGAGAAGAGAGTAGAAAAATAGAAAAACAGAGAACGTCAAAAAAATGCGGAGAACAGAAAAACTAGAGGCCATAGCGCGTTTCTTTCGTTTTATCAGCACAGAATAGCAGAAAACAGCAGAGAACATCAGGTGACAGAGAAGAGAAGAGGACATTAGAGAACATCAGAAAAGCTTATTGGGTTCTAAAGATAAATTATTTGAAATTAATGTCATATTTTTCTCACATTTAACAATAACTGTAGAATTTACACCAGTTTTTTTTTTTAAATTTTTAATCAACGCCACTTTGATTTAAGTATATCCCCAAAGATTTCTGTTAGTGGATTCTAAAGATCTATTATTTGGTATTATTCTCTCAAATCTTTTCTCACATGTAATAATAATTGTTGAGTTATACTCCGCGTGGTTTGAAAATTATATTCACAACGTTTCGATGACTTCTCTGCCAACTATTTCAAGTGTTTACTCTTGTGTGTTCAGCATTCAGTAATACCTTTAACACACAAGAAAAAGATGGCAGAGAGACTATCGAAACATTGTGAATATAATTTATAACCCAAAAACCAGCTACAACATACCATACCAGCGAAAACATCAAACTAAATAATATAAAATATTAATAACAATTATAATAATTGCGTTTACGTTTAAGTCCTAGATGCGCGATAAAATGATTTATTGTCACCATAGAAATAATCAGTGGCGTATAAAAAGCGTAAAAAATCGTGTACCACCGGTGGTACCCGCCGTCGTTAACGTGTTAAAAAATAAAAAATGAGAACTTCAAAAAGTTACTTCAGAACCCAACCTAGCCTCTAAATTTATAAATTTTTCAAAACTTACATATCTCTTTAAATTCCAATTATAACCCATGTATTTCTAACAAATTCGATGAATCTGCAATAAGAGAAGTCCAAACTTCTCATGCCTAAAACTAACAAAACAAAGCATACAAAATCTCATATTCGTAATATCGCCAAAGATATCACACAGTGATAAAAACACCGAACTCAAAAATAACTTCTTTTCAGTCCTGGCAAAAGCATACAAATCAAATTCAATAAGAGAAAAATTTATTTCTTGAATGACTTTCTCATTTATCACTTGGTGAAGCATTTTAAACTAAAAAAAAAATTCCCTCAAAAAAAGGTTCTACTTTTTAAACTTCAAACCCAAATCACTATGTGATACTTTCTATAAATACATATATTTATATAATTAATATAAACAGGAGCTAATTTTAAAACTATCACAGTTTTCTTCTCAGATTTTTAAAAATTAAAAATCTCCGATCAGAATCATTTACCTCCTCTCATTAAAACCCATAAACTCGATTCTCTAATTAGATCACAGGTCATCTAATGGGATCTTCATTTAGTCCATTTTTAGTTGATTTATTTATGGTCAATATTGAAGAACAGTTGTTCTCACTAGATGTTGCCAAAAATTTTAATTCCTTTAGGGTATATAAAATAACAGCAAAATTATATTTTGGATTTGTCATTAAATTTCATATACAACAACAATTCCTTTTTCTTCAAATCACCCTATGACACAATCCAGCACCATTTTACTCGATGATACATGGAGCCTTCTCCATTTTTCTAATCCGAAACAGAAGAGCCACTGAATTAAATAAAATAACTTCAATTGCTTTTGACAATGGTTTCTCCATCAACCTCATCCAAAATTTATTAAATAATAAACGTCACCAAACTGCAATAGTTTTAATATATCCGAGAACACCCAAATTGAATAAATCTTGTATTTCACTTATACATTTTGGATAAACTAGTTAACAGATACCAAAACTTTTCCGAAAATAGAATCATTTAAGTCCCATGGAAAATTATCAAACATATTATTTAAAGCAAAATATAATAGATCCTTTTAAACTTTCCAGTGTGTATGAGATCCGTTATTCAGAATATAATAGTTGTATCAACTTGATTTTTCGAACATGTTCGTGCAACTCGTCTCAATCAAAACTTTAGCTCTTTTTAAAATCATTGTTCATTTTCGGATATAAATAATCACTTGCATAATTGCAATAAGGGCATTAAGTTTAATCTCCCGGTGTCTTTGGATAATAATTGCATTAATTAAATATTTGCGCTATGCTTATAAAAGCCAAAATAGATCGAAAACAAAATTAAATGTTTTCACATTATTATTTTTATATATATATAAGAAAACATTAGTTTTCTTATGTTTGTCGTTGATTATCCACACAACTAGGAAATCATAGTGCAACAATAGATGGCACCTTAATTTTGTTAATTAATCTTGCTTCTAAATCTATACTCATTTTTTTTATTTTTCATCACTCAAAATCTTCACATAAAATCGTTATTATATACACATAAAACACAAAGTCTTATTTAAAAAACATAATACTTTATTCAGTCATCTTTTTACGGAAAATATATCAACAATTTACAAACATTTTCACTTATCAGAATGGTGCAAATACTGTTTATAAAAGTTGCTAAGAATTAAGCTCTTGTTTAATGATTGCCAAGTATTAAAAAAATTATAATAATAAACGTAAATTATTTTGCACCATCCTAATGTAATGTAACTCCACTATTATCATTTAACATTTAACAATATTTTCATTAAGTCTGTATAAAATATCCTATACGTATAATTTGTACAATTCACATATACTTCAAAAGTATTTCGTCTTAAAGACCCGCCATCTTACTAAATTAAAAATCAAAATTGTGTGATGTCTACTTATAATTAGTTTACAGTTTGTTCATACGTCACATATTAATTTATATTCACGTAATTGTATATGTACCATTTTTGTTCTTTTTTTATTTATTAGTAACATTTTAATTGTCTATAATCCCATTTATATTTATTAATTTTCTACTGTTTTTAGTGCTTTATTCATTGTTATTATTTAATCAAACAACATAGTGTATTTTTAATGGAAAAAATTCATTCGCAGAGATAAATTAATATGTTTTGAATCAGTGCACTATTTTTGTCTTACTTTGTAAGCAGTACCCAATATTGTATTTATTTATATCATTAAATCTCAACAAATAAATAAAAAATTAACAAAAACAAACTGTTCTCTTATACAGATCCAATTCTAAAAATAAATTTTATTATAAAAACCGTTTGATCAACATCTACACTTTGTCGAATAGATAAATCTGATGTTTGTTGAAGGCGTGCGATATCAAACTCGATTTCCGAAGGGTCTTGAAGGTGCACTCCGGACAGGCGTACCTCTTCTCCTTTCCGCACTCGTACTTGTAATGGAAGCGGAACGAGTTTTTGTTTTTGTAGGTTTTGTTGCACTGCGGACAAACATGCGGTTCATCTCCTAAAAGCAGACGTGTTAGAAAGATTCTATTAGGTAGGTATTTGGAAAATATGTGGTGACAATTATTGAGTACTCTTGTAAAATTTGAGTTTTTTTAATAGGTGGTCCAATTTAACGATGTCAACGATCGTTAAGAATTTAAATAAATATAAACAAGGAATTGCAAAAAGTAAGAATATTATTTCATTGTTGTTATAATAATGTAATTTTTGCATGAAGTGTATATAAATATAGAATTGGATCGATGATTGAAACTACATGGTATCACATGGTATCCAATTAAACCTGATAGAGTGTAATGTTTAAAAAATTATTATAATTGCGCTTAATTTTGACAATGTTGTATACTTCATTCAGGAGATTACAAGTTGTAGTTTTGTGCGTTTTGCCTATTCTTTGGATAGTTGTTTAACTTGAGAAACAAGGCTTGTTATTTATGTATTGAGAACTGGTAACAGTGGAATTTACAGGTGAAATCTGACATTGCCATCGTAAAGTTTAACATTTTCGACGTTATACGTACTCAGAACGATTTGGCGTGCGAGCACTATTGTGTTTTTTCTAGTTTAAAATTCACCTCGGCCAAAAGATGATGAAATGTTTCGAGCTATGATTTATTATGACTTTCGATGTGGTCTAACTCTAAAAGAGCGCACTAATCAACTGAATTTTTTTTTTTGGTGATTAAGCGCCATCTACAGCCACTGTATATCGATGATACACTGAATTCAAACGTGGACTTAGTTCGCTCACGGAAGACATTAAAAAAGGTCGTCCAAAATCGGCTGTCGTGCCAAAAAATATTGATGCTGTGTGAAAACTAATTGAAGAAGATCGTCATGTGTATATCACGAAATCGAGATATATTTAGGCATTAGTAAGCAGCATACATAAGATTTTGCACAAACATTTGGAGTGTTCAAAAGTTGTGTGCGCGTTGAATTCCACAAATGTAAAATGATTTCAAAATAAGACTGGGGTGCATCCAAAGTCATATACAGTATCGTCACATGTGACGAGTCGTGAATTAGAGCATATGAGCTAGAAAGAAAAAAAACAATCGGGTGTTTCAATGTGAAGCAAAGCCAATAAAAATTTGTAAGGGTCAAGATGATCCAATAAAAATTGTTCGTTCTCGAAGCGTTAAGAAGCAAATGGTGGCGTTTTTCTTCACGAAAACCGCTGATATAGCAACTGTGGTTCTCTATAACCAAAAGACCGTTAATTCAGCGTGAATTACGATCATTTATTTGCCTGAAGTTTTCGGTAAATTGAGAGAAACCAACCCACAACGACCAATCATTTTGCATTACGACAATGCGAGCTCATACACATCACATGCAACAAACGATAATTTAGACACCCAAAAGATAGAATTGATGGGTCATCCGCCTTACAACGTCGACTTAGAAATGACTTTTGCTTGTTCCCAATAATTAACGAAAAACTGCATTGATAACGGTTTTCGTCGCCCGAAGAGGCGGTTGAGGCCTTCAAAAGCCAGAAGATGGTAGCTCTAAAACATAGAGCTACCATCTTCTGCTTTAAAGGGTGGTTCAATCGCATGCAAAAGTATATAGATCTTAAAGACGTAATTTTGTAAAGCATTTTTGAAATGAATGCCCTTTTCTGCATCAAGAACAGATGTCTGATAGATTATTCCACTGATGCCTCTCATACCTCCACACATCATATTAACTGTAACTTGCCCAACCACTGCAATTTCGTGTAGTCTTAGGATGTGTGATTTTAAAAATATTTTCTAAAAATTTCGAAATCCATTAACTTTGATGAACTGCAACATATTACCAGACAATTTGATCATATTTTTTCATAATTGTATAAACTTGATAAGTTCGTATTATTCGAAATTGTTTTACACCAACTGTATTTCCAATAAAAACTTAACTAACTTATCATAATTAACATTCTTATGTATATTCTTCACCTGAATAAGTCACAGTGTTGCGAAACAATTGCAGTGAATTAAATAAAAATTGGAAAATCAAGCACTTATTATTAATTAAATACAATATGGATTTTCAATAATTGCTTCGTCAATTAGTTCATGAATTCACATTGACATAAGCCAATAAAATAAAACAGGTCTTCAAAATTTGGACCTAAATACGCCAGAAATGGCAAAAATATTGCCTCAATGGCCATACTCGCCTGATGAACATAGTCACCAACTGCAAAATGTATTGGGTCGAGTGGAAGAACACAAGAAATCGTGAACTACGCCATCAGGATCTATGTTCCAAATTTTAAGTGATTTAGTGTTTATGTATGTATTTTTATATGTGTTTTAATAGATCCTGCAAAGTAAATAATATATTATAATATAGCTGAAGTGTCATAGGTTTTGCTCATCTTCGTTTCATTCTGTATAATCCTTTCATCAATCTTATCAAGATACCGCCTCAAGGTTTCATTTTGATGAATGATAATGCCCTTACCGAAAGAACATTTTTAAAATTGGTTATTTGAAATGAGAAACGACAGAAATGAGTTATGCAGCTTCTTCTCTTGTTAGTATTCGCGTATGTTTGTTGAATACAAAAAAAATCAGATAAAACTTTCTTATTTTTTCCCCGAGTATTCAGTACAAAAAATGGGGGTTCCTATTTAACTTTTCTATTTCTCACCCCCTACCCCCTAGGGGGTTGAGGGTAGTGGGTCGAGTTTCGTATCATTAGATGTCCCCCTCCCAGGCGAACAAATTTTAATTATATTTTTTTTTTATTAGATGTGTAGTTTTCGAGATATTTCCATTGTCTTCATTTAAAATGAACACCCTCTATAGTAAAAAATAAAACAATATATATTTTTTTAACCATAGGAAGACTCTATTAAATCCTTAAAATTTACAAGAGAATCAAACAAAATTGCTATAACTTTTTTACACATTTAGAAAAATATTAATATAAAATTCCAAAACAGAAAACAAGAAAATATACATGTAATCTAAATCAAGGAAAGAAGTTACAAACATCTAGGAAATTTATAAGAAAAATATAAGAACGCCGAAGAAAAGCTTTATTAAAGAAAGATTTTTAGAAATTCTAGAAAAATCTAGAAATCTAATTATAAACTTCAGAAAAATATGTAAAAAGTCATTTGATTAAACTACTTTCCAATTTCCAAAATTATGGAAAAAATACAATATTTTTGAAGTTCTTATATATATACAACATCTTTATTAACAGACAAACTTACAACAAAAATATATATATAATACATGTATGGTAGATGATGTTAGTGGATTAGTCCGTTAAATGGCTATCGACCAGCGGTCTTTCAGCCCGGATTTGTCAGTCTTTATATGTCTCGTCAGTCTGTCTCTGATGGTGGTGATGATGATGGATGATGTGATTCGATGAATTCGAATGTTGTGAATGAAGGGGTTTTATATTTAGGGATTAGGTCAGGATTTCTGCGCAAGCAGTAATGGGGAAAGGATGTGTTGGTTGAAGGAGTTTTTGGAAAATTTTTCGCTAGGTATAGAAGGCGTTCATTGATGGGAATAACAGAGGTAGTGTCATATAGGAGTTGGTTAAAAGGATTATGTAAAGGATTGCTAGGATGGCGGATTTTGGTTAAAGATCTTAGGGAGGATCGCTCGCTAACTTGGATATTATGGATAGTGGGATTGCAGGAGTTTAGGAAAAGAACATTACCATAGTCAACTAAAGGGCGGCAAATCATTTTGTAAATTTTAACTGCTGTTTTTATGGATATTCCGTTGTTTTTGTAGGTTAGATAAATAATTTCGCCATTGTAATGATTTTAGCCTTATTTGAAGCTGTGTGACTTTTAAAGTTTACTTTTTGATCTATAGTAATGCCTAGGTATTTTATGGACGTAGAAGGGGAAACAATTGTGTGGGAGATATGGATATTATGTGTAGGATTGTTGTTGCGGTGATAGGGAATTAGGAGCTGGGATTTGTGGGGATTGATTTTAAATCCACATTTTGCAAACCAGTGCTCCAGGGTGTCAATAAGCTTTGAAGTTCTTAAAAACCCTTAAAACTTGTAATAGAACGAGCCAAATATACTACAATATCTAAAGGCTTAACCTTTAGAAAATATTTACAGAAAATCGAAATGCTGTTAAAAAATCTAGGAAATTTATTTAAAAAATCAAGAATCATAGAGCTTTATAAATAAAAGTTTTTAGAAAATTCAACTAAAAGAGACTAGGAAATTCTAGAAATCTAGAGAAAAAAACTATGAATATACTAGTGTAAAATTAAATAAATATGAAATATAACTTTAAAATTTATTAACGGATTCACAAAGTACAAGCCTTCACAATTACTTCTTTAAAATTTCATAATCCTATACAAAATTGAACTTAATCCTTAAACTGAAGAGTTAAGTAATTGACAATCGACGTGTTTAAGTTTTTGTAATAGTATTATTTATTTTGAAGCCATCTACTTAGTTATAGATACTGAATATTAATAAAAAACACTTTAAACATGCGTTTGTGTAATAGCAAAACTTTCGTTTGTATAACACTATAGTATTATAAAAACGAGAGTCTAAAGTATTTTTGTAAAAGCTCCTTTTACTTTTGTAAACTATAAATACACCCGAAAAATTTTATCGCAAGTATTTAAAAATTCGAAACCTCAACAGCAACGATTGAACAAAAAGTAATTTAAAAACACTTTGAGAAAGGAAAGTCTTGTGTCCTAAATTTTTGCAATAAATATTTTAAGAAATGATCAAAAATTTAAAAAATCAGTTCTATTATTCTTTGGCACAAACTGTAGACACTTAAAATCGATTAAAGCAATTTTGGATTTCTATTTTTATTTCCTGTGAATATATTTAAAAAAATGTAAATGATTTAAAATTTTTAGGCTTTAATTGATTACCCGAGAAAAAAAGTTAAAACTCCAATAAATCAGTGTAAATTTTCTGCTAGTGAATTTAATAAATGTTTTAGTAATACAGCTGAAACTAATAGAAAACTTGCCTGATACAACTTTTAATCATACCAATAAAACCAAAGAATCCTAAAATTTTAAATTTAGTAAAATCTCATCAATAGTAGAGAATCAATCGAAGATATTAAAAATAGTAGGTGTGAATATATATATCCTTTATCCGTGATTCACATTAAATGTATACTTAATCTAATTATTTCATCACTTACAAAGTTAATAACACTAAGCACAGTTATTTTCCCAGATGCTCTTAAATTAGCTATGATTGTACCAATATTTAAATCCAGCAACGAGAACGATTTAAACAATTATAGACCAATCTCTGTATTACCAATTCTATCAAAGATAATCGAAAAAAATATGAAAAATCAGATATTAAAGTACTTTGAAACAAATGACCTTTTTAGTAAAAGTCAATTTGGTTTCAGAACTAATATGTCAACATTGGATGCTATTCTTGCTCTCAATGAATTGATCATGAACGGTTTGAAAATCAAAATGTATCTGTAGTTTCGTTCATTGATTTGAGCAAGAGCATATAACTTTACAGATAGTATCTTTAAGCTTATTAAAACTTGTTTGAATAACAGATATCAATCAACTTTAAGCAAGCACTTTCAAGACCCGAAAAGATAAAATATGGGGTTTCGCAAGGGTCCATTCTTGGACCCTTATTGTTTTTTCATAAATTTTCATAAATGACTAACATTATTCGCTGATAATTTAACTATCATAAGTGATGGTGGAAGGATTCAGTATACAGTAGCGCTGAATGAGTTAGCAATGAATGAGGTTAAATTATGGACTGCCAAAAAACGAACAAAAACAAAAACAAAAAATCTTAATTTTAATGTGTTAATTTATTTATTTCAATTACAATTGAATTTGAATGCTCTTTTATAATTTTAACAATTCTGATTTTAAATTTGTACATACTGTGATATTTTTAACATTTTATTTTAACTTGTTTAAAATAACTTTTGTACGCATCTCATTTAGTTTTACTTATATTTATTTGTTTTTAGAAGTTTCTTCTTTATTTATTCACTTATTATTTATTTATTTATTATATATACTCAAATTTTTAGCTTTTTGTGATATTAATTTTAAACCAACTGTGATTGTATTTTTAAGTTTTATTTATTTATTCGCTTAATTTTATAACTACTACTAATAATATTTGAAAGTTTTTTATACACATGGGAAGCCAATCGAGAGTTATTTCTTGGCATAATCTTTTGTTGTGCTTGTTGAAGTATCATCTTTTATCCATTGATGGTACCTTCAGTATAATATTGCTTCCCTACGCGTAAAACTTGTTTTCTCTTTCTTTCTCTTCCTCGGGCGTAATGTTTCATATGTAATTATAAGTTAGTTTTGACATATTTTCATGCATTTGTTGTACATTTATAGAATGTTTCTTTATGTATATGTGACTAATGTGAGACATTACTGTTGAAACATTAATACATTACTCTATTCTACTCTCATTAAAACTACAAATAGTGTAAATAAAAATAAAATCGTCATTGACGATTCAGAAAATACAATGACAGCGTATTGATAGATGATAAAAAGTATATTTAGGGTGTGTGGGTGTCCTCTAACTTACTTCCAATCAATAAAATATAAAACACTGTTGGAATAAACGATTTATGAATTCTTCAACCAGATAAATGTATTTTTTGTTATGATTTTCCTTCCTTTTGGTGCAATAATTTAATACAATATTTTGGCTTCTCAGAAAATAATACATATTTGTCTGTATATTGTATATTAAAAATACTTTAAAAACTTCGTTGTTTATCTTAAACCAAATAAAAATAAAAACATCTTTTGTTTAAAGAAAATTTTTGTAAATATATTTATTTGGTATATTAAATGTTATTTTCTTTTAAATTAAATCAAGTGTGCATAGATATAGTACTGAAAGGTAATAAGTATTATTGCCAATTTCCCTTTACTTTGTTAAGAGTCTGATGATAGTCAATTATATTTTCGCAAATCGTTGCCTTTCTTGAAGATAATAAACTCCTGTCTGAGTCTCAGTATGGATTTAGAGAAGTTAGAGAAGGAAAGAGCACTGGAGATGCAATAATTAATTTTGTTAACAAAATAATATCCTGCTTTGAGGGTGGTGAATATGCAATGGCTACCTTTGTTGACCTAAGTAAAGCTTGTGATTGTCACACTGCATATTATTAAAAAAGCTTTACTTGTATAATTTTGAGCCTTTTGCATGCAAACTTGTTTTGTCATTCCTATCAAATAGAAGACAAGTGGTATGCATGAATGGGACATCATCAGAACAATTACAAATCAAGCATGGTGTTCCTCAAGGGTCCACTCTGGGACCGTCGCTATATTTGATATATTGCAACGATTTTGTTGATGACACTAATATAATTTCTTCGGCAAATAAGCTATGTATATCAGTACAAATAAATGATGTCGCAGAGCATAAAGCTGCAATGTCTTTAGTGCAAATAAATTAAGCATAAATAGAAACAAAACATCACGAATAGTATTCTCATTAAAACACCACAATGATGTATGTATGAAAAATTCAGCCAAATTGTGAGGCATTCACAGTGACAATCAATTTATATGGGAATGCAATGCAAATGAATTGTCAAAAAGCTGAATAAGGCAATATTTCTTCTTAGGAACCTAAGAGACAACGTTTCTTTGTCCGTAATGAGAAAAGCCTATTTCGCTCCGTTTCATTCCTATCTATCCTATGGGATTTTATTAAGGGGCCACTCAACTTCTTGCCAAAGATTGTTTGGTTTGCAATGCAAAGCAATCCGGATTATCTCTGGCCTAGATTATAGAGAAGATTATCGGGCGCAGTTTATTAATTTAAGAATATTGTCACTTTCTTAAAGTTAATGCTTGTTGCGCTACACTCTTGACGGAAACAGATATTACTATTAGGTGGAGAATAATACTTGTTTTGTTCCAAATGTCACTTTCTTGTTTATTTATTTATGAAAGCTTTATGTACGTAAAAAACATATTATCAAATTCATGAATTTCACGACACATCATGAACACAATACCAGAAATAAAAATAATCCATATTCTAATTCTTTAAGACTGCAAAGATCTAGATATGGACCAAATTATTTCGGTATTAAGTTCTGCAATATGCTTCTAGAATCTGTTAGAGACCTACATGTAAATAAATTTAAAAAATACATCAAAGCACTACTCTTCAAGTACGCATTATATAGTTTTAAAGAGTACCGACTGTTTTTATCATTTATTATTATCTTATAAATATTCCACTATATTTGTAGCAGGGGATTTTATATTAATTTCAGTAAAAAAAATGCCTATCCAACAATTACTAATTTCACTTGTTCAGTCATATGGATTAGAAATTAGTATATTTGATAGCACACGAACCTCTGATACACCTGAAACTTGTATTGATAATATATTAACTAATTGAATAAATTATACTTCAGGCACAATTAATACTACTTCAATACATCAATATATACAAAAATAAGAAGAGGTAAGTATGTACCTGTCGGGTTATCGACCTTAGGTCTATCTGCCCCGTCATTACTGATAAAAAACAAAACTAGCAGGTTAACTAACTGTCGTGATGATACGAACAAATGATTTTATGTAGTGTGTATGTTGGATGATGGTATTTAGGTAGGATGTTGGGATTGCGAGGAGTACAGTATTTATTGAGAAGGTTGTAATTATAGGGTTTAGTGGAAAAATTTTCAGCAATGGCTAATATACGTTGGGAAATCTGGATAATTTGGGTTTCTTCATAGAGGAGTTCGTTGGATGGATTGTAGAGAGGATTGTTAGGATATCGGAGTTTGGTTACGGTGCGAAATGCGGATCTTTCTGTGACTAGGAGATGATGGAGAGTCGAGACACGACATTGGGAGAATAGGATTGCACTATAATCAAGCAAGGGGTGGCAAATCGCTTTGTATATCTATTGACGACAGTTGGGTTTGAAATTCCTTGATTTTTATACGGAAATGCCGCGCTCTTGCTTTTAGTTTCGATTTAATGAAAAGGGGATGGGATTTAAATGATAATTTGGGGTCAAATATTATACCAAGGTATTTGCAAGTGTGGGAGGGGGAAATTTCGGCTGTGCGGATTTTTATTTTAGGCGATGTAGGAGTAATTTTGTGGAAAAGGATGAGAAGTTTGGATTTTCAAGGGTTGATTTCGATTCGCCACTTGGAAAACCAAGTTTCGAGGGAATTTAGGGATGATTGCAGGGATGGGAGTGCTGATTGTAGGGTAGGAGCATGTGATACTAAGGCAGTATCGTCAGCGAATAGGAGTGGGTATAAGTTTGGATTAAAGAAATCAGGATCGGGGTTGAAAATGTCTGAGCAGTATAGGTTGTACAGGATGGGTGAAAGAGGGGAGCCTTGAGGGACACCTTGTTGGATTTCGAATAAATGGGAGAAATACTGGAGGAATTAAACTTTGCAGGAGCGGTTGGTTAGGAGTTCGTGGATTAAGATGATGAGGTGGCAGGGCATATTTAACAGTGCACATGCACTCGATGCCATATAGAGTCAAACGCTTTTTTGATATCTAAGAAGGCTACGGCGGACGATTGGCCTTCGAGGTGCTTTGTTTGAATGTTGGAAGTTAGGATAGTTAAAGGGAGAGTGGTTGATTTGTTGGGTAGAAATCCGAATTGATATTTAGGGATGAAAGAAATTGTGCATTTAAGGATTTTTTGTTTTATCAGGGATTCTAAAAGCTTAGCTAAGACTGTGAGTAGCGTAATGGGACGATAATTAGAAACATATGAAGGATCCATGTCTGGTTTTGGGATACAAACAATTATTCCTAATTTCCATTCGGGAGGAATATATTGGTTGACGTAACAAAAGTTTAGGATTTTTAGGATAATATCATGGACAGGATAGGCTAGTTTTTTTAATTATGGAACGAGGGATGTTGTCGTGACCAGGCGTTGAGTTTTTTCCAGAGTTGAATATTGTAAAGTAGTCCGTTTCGTCAATTTTGTCGTCGGTTGGAGAGGTAATATGTGTTTTGTCAAACGTATCGTACCAGTTGTTTACTATTTCTTCACAATTGTGGTTAAAGTTATTGCTATTTCATTTTTGAAACGTCGTTGCAAATGTCTTTGAGATTGTTAAATTGTCCGTCAGTATTGTATTGTCTCTGTGATCTTTTATATTGTTGGTGTTTTCGGATTTCTTGTACTTTGTCAATTTTTTTATTGGCGTCCAGTAAGTCTTCCCTTGTAAGTCATTTATTTCGTTGCAGGTATTTATCCTTTTGCCTTTTTTGTATTCAAAAATTAATTTGTGTAAGTCTTTATTTAATTTCTTAAATTTTTCTTTCAGTGATCTGTTATCGTTGAATTTAATGTCTCTATATAATTGTCGTTTGAATTTTATAAGTCTTAGAATGAATTTAGAAAGGGGATTAGATTTATATTTTCGTTTCCTGTAAATATATAAAAATGTAAAAGATTTCCAATTATTCCATCTTTCTAGTATTGTTTATCATGAATGTAATCTTTTCTTAAAAAGGGTTTCCTGAAATAAAGTCTCTGCCTTTTATTATCAAAATAAAAATTACTTAAAAAAATATCGTCTTACTAGTATAGCTTCAATATATAGTGCAGAACTTTACGCCATTAAAAACGCAGTAAATTTTATCAACCAGAAATTAAAGAGGGAAAATATTATGTTATAATTATTGATTATAAGTCACTATTGCAAGAGTTGATAAAATAAGATATATCTGACCCCAATATTCTCTTCTTAAATCAATAAACTATATAAATACATCCACAAACAAAAGTATTACTTTCTTCCGGGTGGAAGAACATTCCGGAATACACTAACAATTTAAATGAATGGATAAATGAACTCTCGCAATCATTTATGAAAAAAGGACAACATTATAAACAATTATACCATACATTTTATAAGGAGACATGATTTAGGAAAGAAATATAAATACAACTATCGCCAGAATTAAATTTGGACACTGCTCCAGTAATCAGAATTTGCACAGAATTGGAGTAAAACCGTCTCCATTGTACATTTGTTTATTTGAAAATCAAGATTTGAATCACATATTTCATAGATGTTCTTTGTTTGTTGATGTAGGAACTAAATTTATGACGATATATATAATATATCCAAGGAAGTTCCCCAAAATTATATAGTTTGGATGTAATAAACTCAATATATATAAAGTGATAATTGAATTCCTTTAATAAAGAGAATGGTTGCGACCGTTACTACGTGGTAATCCATACTTACACTGAATTGAAAAATTCACTTTAAATTAACTTTAGAATTTTTCAGAAAATGTTTTAGATTTTTCTTTAAATATCAGTAATTTCTCCTCCATACTTTTATTTTTTATTGCAACCTCCTTTCCAAAGAATTTTCATCGACAAGTCTAGAAATTTATACAAGTTTAGCAAAGATTTTATTCAAGAGTTTCAAATTTAAAAAAAATCATTATTTATATTTATTTATAGAAATTACTTCGTGGTTTCTATACAAGATTTAGTTGAACTTTTCTATTTTTCTAAATTTCTATAATTTTCTCAGATGATCCATACTTTTAGTTTTTTTTACATTGAGGTTTCTAGTGTTTTTAATAAGATTTCATTTTAGATTTATAAAACTTTTATTTGAGGATTCTAGAAGTGTACAGTAATTTCTTTTTCTTATCTAATAAATAAATAGATATTTCCAGAATTTTTAGCAAAGATTTTATTCGAGAGTTCTAGATTATTCAGAAAGTTCTCCCAAGATTTTGTTTAACTTTACAATTTATTAGGATATTTTCTTCAAAATTTCTAGAACTTACTTAGAGGCTTCTAGAAGTTTCAGGAATTCTTCCTCCATATTTTCAGTTTTTTCATCTTCCTTTCAAACAATTTTGATCGAGGATTCTAGAATTTTTCATTGTAAATTTCTAGAGCTCTTTTTGGAGAATTCTAGAAGTTTACAGTATTTTTTTTCTTCATATTTCCAGAATTTTTAGCAAAGGTCTTATTCGGGAGTTCTAGATTTTTTAGTTCGTTTTAATATTTATAGAATTTTCTTTGAGGCTGTTTTTAGTAATTTCTCTTCCAGATTTTAATATTGTCTTATAAATTGCAAGGATTTCCTTCAGCGCTCAAAAATTTAAAAAAATCTTTTCCAGAACTTTAGACTTTTTTTTTCGAGAGTTCAGAAATTTCCAGTAACTTTTATTCAGATTTGGAGGCTATAGATTATTCTAGAAAATCTGTTCCTAGAAATCTAGACTCGTTTCAGTTATTTCTCCTCCAGAAATCAAGATTGTTTTTTTAAGCTGTCTTTTAAATTGCAAAGTTTTTTAAAAAAATAATCTAGAAATGTAGATTTTTTTTGTAGAATCCGGGAAATTACCAGTAAATTGCAAATATTTAAATAAAGGCTTTTTTTAGAAACTTTGTTTTTAAAAATCTAGACATTTTTTCGAGAGTTCGGGAAACTTGTAATAACTTCTTCTCCACATTTCAAGTTTTTTTTCAACTTGTCTTCTAAATCGCAAAGAGTTTTTTTGAGTCTCTTGAATTTTTAGAATTTTCCTCTGGAAATTTTCTCGAGAGTTCAGGAAATTTCTAGAAATGTATTCTTCAGAGTTCAAGATTTTTCTTGAAGTCGTCTTTTAAATTGCAAAGATTTTCTTTGAGGCATTAGGATTTTCTAGATTTTTTTTTCTAAAATTTTAGAGTTAGAGAATGGCCAATATCTGCTTCCCCAAATTAATTTTTTTTTTTCAACTTTTCTTATAAATTGCGAAGATTTTCTTTCAGACTAAATGTTTTTTAATTCTATTGTTAATATAAGAAGCTTCTACTTCGTTATACATGTTTGAATAATTAATAAAACACTTCAACTTTGTTTGTATAACACTGTATTTTTTTTACTCTGCCTGTAAATAATTTTAAAATAATTTTATGTAGAAATACCTGTGAAAATCGTAGTTTTAATTTACTTATATTTCGATAATGGCTGTTGTTAAAAAAATTTTACTATTTCAAGCCTTTTATAATATCGATGAATTTTTACACGGTGAATACATTTAAATACATTTGTGGGAATCTCTATTTCTGTTTTATATTATTTTACATTAGTATACATACGTAAAATAACTCGAATAGTTGTAGAATGCCTGATTTATTCTAATAGATAATTTGTATTATTATATTGTTAATTACTTATCCAGTAAATATATTTATTTAAGCACTTTATGTATCATGTTCCTGATAAGTGTAAAACCTTAGTTATAACATGAATAAATTTATTATTATTATTATTAATTGTTTTTTAATTCAGTAATTGCTTCTCTAGAATTCAACATTTTGTTTCAACTAGAGGCTGTAAAATTATTTTGATAGTTCTAAATTGCGGAATTTTACCCTAGGAGTCTTTTCTTATTTTCGAGAAAGTTTATGGAATTTTCATTAATTTCTCTTCCCGATTTCAAGTTATTTTTTCAACTGGTCTGCTAAATTTCTAGGAGGCTCTAGAATTTTCGTTTAGAAATCTAGACTTTTTTTCCAAGGGCTCAGGAAATTTCCAGAAATTTCTCCTTCAGATTTCAAGGTTATCTTCTTATCTTCTAAATTGCAAAGATTTTCTCGAAGGCTCTGGAACTTTTTAGAAAATTTGTTTGTAGAAATTTTTTCTTGAGTGTTCAGGAAATTTTCAATAATTTCTCTTTGAGGCTCTAGATTTTTTAGATTTTTTTTTCTAAAATCTAGACTTACTTTTTCAAGAATCCGAGAAATTTCCACTAATTCCTTTTCATTTGTTTTGTCTCTTTTTGTATGTTTAAGATCAAGCACCAACTTTTATAAAGAATAAAATTTTCTGAGAAATTAATAATAAAAAAGTTTCATACTTTCGTGAACACGTTGTATATTTTAAAAGAATTAATAATTTTCAAAGCACACAAACATAATACGATAACAATTTTAAATTAAAACACATTTAGAATATCAGTTCAGTTCTTTCTGTCTAATTTTTCTCTAAAAATAAAACTCATTGATCGAAACATGTATAAGCAAACTGAATGTGTTAATATGCAAGATAACATTTTGCTTTGTATCAAATAATAAACGCGAACCAAATAATACGAGTCAACAATTTCACACTTTGATAAACATTTTCTCATACGATAAGCGCAATAAATCAGATTAATTAAAACAGGTCATACGTTTAAAATGGAAACAATTAAAAGCCATGGATATTATTAGTGATAAGAATGTTTATTTATATGCAGTAGTATTGTATATAAACTTTTGTTATTACGAGAAACAAGTGGTGACAGATTAATTCAAATAGGTTAAAACTTTAATATTTAACAATTTAAATAAACGATTTTATTGACAATAAAAATATCTATTTAAATGTATTTGTGACATAGAAAATTTTCTTCGTGCGATAAATTGGAGAAGTCTGATTACTTCTTGAATAATTTATCTCTTTATGAAACATACAATAATAGGTAAAGATTTGTTAAACTCTTTGATAACTCATTGTTTAAGAAGTCTGATTTGTGGTCATAAATCTTAAAAATAATTAAAACCGTAGGATTTTATTAACAATCGGATTTTTATTGTAATATATTAATACTATGCATTTAAATATTCTCATTTTAATATATTGGCCATGTACATCCATTTTTTTTTAAGTAATAAATGAACAAAATGCATCTATAATTACTTTATAAAACATTAAAAAAATACCATAGTAAATTAAATAGTGAAATGAACGGAGAAGCTATTTTACGTCATAAATAAAACATGTGTGTGTAATAGTGCACTTATTTATTATTTCTTACAACATTATATCTACATTTTAATGCAATTTTAATGATTGTAAACGTTATAAGTACCATTTAACTTAGTGTAAATAAATTATTTATTGTCTGTGTCCAACAAGCGTCTTTTTGATGGTCAAATCATTGCCCATGATCATTTTGTGTTTGGCGTAGACGTGATTAATCAAATTTCCTTTTTTGTACGACCTGTAAGGACAACTAGGACACTCAAATCTAGGCGTAATTCCACACTGGTACTTCTTGTGGAACATCAAAGATCCTCTATGTTTATAAACCTTGTTACACACGTCGCACGTTCTTGCCTCCAGATCTAAAACATAATTTTATTAACAAAAGTGTAATCACAATAATTTTATTCTATGATAAAAATATTTAATCACATTACTTACATTATTAATACTAATTTTTTTACAGAAATTTTAATGCTAAACACATGATTATACAGTTTACTTCGTTATACAAAATAGTTTAACTTTAATTACTGAATTAAAGAGGCAGATACTTGTTGAAATTCCATATCACTTGATAAAATTGAAATCATATACTGTGTCACTATTTTATTACTTTAACTTTATTGATATAACCCTCAGATTTATATTTTGATAATGACATACTGAATCAATAGTTTATTTATTTATTTAGGAAAAACTCATTTATTACATTAATATGGTAATTTAACATAAAAACTAATACCTAAATTAAACAGGATGATAAAACTTAAAATACATTGATTAAAACATTATATTATCTTACAATAAAACAATGTTATTTAAACAGAAACATCAAGAATTAGTTATTAATTCTAATTGCCGTTTTAAATTGATTCACTTAATCTTTATTCCTTTAGGAGTATACACTTTTATATTCTTTAAATTTTATTTTATGCACTTTAGTTTATCGGTTCTAATTTTGTAAAGTCACTGGATAGTTTCATCTTATGTTTGAAGAGTACATGTCTTGCTAGGTTATATTTTCTGTAAGCCTTATAAGGACAATCAGGGCATTCCAATGTGGGTTCTTTGCCGCATTGCTTTTTTTTGTGGTAATGTAATGACCGCCTGTATTTATAGACCCTATTACAACGGTCACATTTCAGCGATTCGGGACCTAAAACAAATGTTTATTTAAGTGAAAAATATTAAAATATTGTGGTCATAAAACTAGGGAGTTAGACCAAATTTTCTTACCAAACATGCAAACTGTATTCAGTCTATGGTGAATATTTTCGATTTTAATTATCAATTCAATACATTAGTTATTAAGTAATAATTTTAATATATTGCTTACCTTAATGTTATTCACTCCCTTCTCAATTAACAATTAATTTTGTAAATAGTAATAAATTATGAATGAATGTAGCGTAATTCTAACCTACCTCAAAATTGTATGCAGTGAATTAGTATGTTATATAATATATAATTTATTGAAGTTAAATTAGAACACTTGTTATGTTTTATATTATTTTATTTATTTTCCTGAAATATGTTTCGATGAACGACGATAAATTCGAAGGAATTACAAACATTAACCCTCATTTCATGAAGGGTACAGTGAACAAAGTATCTACTGTACAATTTAATAACTAAATATTTTGACATTTATTTCTTTGAATATTTATTAACTACTAATAAATTTCAAATTATTGCAGCTTAACAATGCTTAAGTCACAAACCAAATTCTATTATCTGTGATAAAAATAGTTTTATTCTGTTTGAAAGTATGGATTATCATCATTCTGATGAATAATAATAATAATATATATTTTTATTGACAAATTAATACAAGTTTACATTTTAATAATAAATAATGTGTTAGTGTATTAATGTGACAAAAGGTTATCGACCATAGGTCTTTCCGCCTCATTCTGATGATAAATTGATTTATGTTTGTTTATATGGATTTAGTTTACATTAACATAACACCAAATAGTATTTGATTGCAATTAAATTATAAGTTTTCAATGAAGAAGTTATTTTTTGTTAAATTAAAGTCAGTGTTGATTGGAATTAAATACAAAATTATGATTACAAATGCATGGAAACAAAATGTCTAAGACAATAGATCTCATCTAAATATTGAAGGTGAATAGTAATAAGATGCGAATGGGTCGAAACCTGTCCGTGGTTGTTGTTGACCAGAAAATAATTATTTAATATTCCTTTTAATTTTCGAAGGTTTTCTAAAATATGTGAAAATCTACTTTGAAGCATCAAACATTAAAGAAAACAATCTTTTAGAATCTAACCAAAAATAAATTACTATTTATTAAAGGGCAGTTGAAAACGTTCTTTGAAAAATAGTTTCTTTTTTTAACAATTAGGCTCTGGTTAAGTACTAAAGAATAAACTCAAAAAAATATTCAAAAATAGTTAAAGCAAATAAAGTATTACAAAATAAGAAAACAGGTAATATTTGTGATCAAAAACTATTGAAAACTTATTAAAAAATAGTTTAAACTTTACTTAGTAATTGTTAGAATATAACCAAAATAAGTCAAAAAATAATTCAATGATTAATATGAAAAATCAGTTAAAGAGACTAAAAGAAAATTAAAAATATAATTTAAAATTGGTTAAAAAATCAAACGATTAAGTTACATTTTTAAATTTATAAGTTAAAATTAAAATAATTGGAATTATAGTTGAAAACTTTTTTATAAAGTAAAGTAAATTTTTTTTAGAAAATGTTGAATGAAATTTTAACAAAATTTTTCAAGACAATTAAAAACGAAATAAAAATTAGAAAGAAACAGATATTGAAATTATATGGTCAAATTTGCTAAAAAATATTGTTTTACAAACAAAACGAAAATAAAAATTTGCTATCAAAAACATTTGAAATTTTTAACAAGTTTACAATTCTTTTACCTAAATTATTAAAGATTATTTAAAAAACAGTTGAACGTTTGATTTGAAATTAAAATTAGAAAAAAGTAAAGTTCAAAGCAAAACCAAATTCAAGCTATTTATTAAAACTTTTCTTCAAATTATTTTTTGAAAATTCTGCTTTAGTGCAAATTTTCAAAAAATAATTTGAAGAAAAGTTTTAATAAATCGGTTGAATTTGGTTTAAAAAGTTGCTTAAACATAATTTGAATAAGGGCAGAAAGACCTCAGGTCTATAGCCCAGACGGACTAACACCATTTTTACTTTCCCTATATAGTATATATAGGGGAAGTATTGTTTTCGTGCGAGAAAATGTCTGTGGGCGCTGTATCTCAAAAACGAATGATCCGATTGAGATGAAACTTTAAACTTAAGGTTTTATCGTTAAAAACTGGAACTGAAAAGCTTTTGGTGAACATTCATAGACCGAAAGTGGTTGTTTACTCGAGGCCGTTTTTTGTTTTTACGTGATATTTTTCTAAATATGAAAAATTTTAAAAAACGGTTCAAACAAAAGTTAAAGGAAATAAAAAACTGAATAAATTTTATTCGAATATATTTTTCATAAAATTCTTAACTTTCGAGAAAAAAAATAAAAATTGAAAATTTTGAGATTTTTTGCCAATTTCTATTAAACTATTGGAGCTACATGAAATTTATATAACAAATAATTGTAGATAATTCAAAATTAAACAAATTACTAAGAATAGCCTTTTTGCGTTAACCTCATAGTTTTCGAGAAAAATATAGGGAAAGTACTATGATGGCCACATCACCATTTATTTATTTGTATGTATGTAAAATGTTATTATGTATTGTAAATGTGTCCAAATAAAGATTATTGTATATATAATTTGAATATTGACATTTAAAAAAAAAAAAAATTTAAACAGTTAAACTTTTATAAACGACATTCTTAAAATAGCAAAAAAAATTTAATGTATTTAAAATAAAAATAGCATGAAATTTACAAATTGCATTAAAATTAAGAATTTCTTAAAAAGAAAAAAGTTGAAAAATTTTAAAACCTTAGATTTATTTTTAAAATTTTATATTTACCAAAATCAAAAAAAAAACGATAAAAGTCAATTTAAAATTGTTTTTTTTAACACTTTTTAAGCAAATGTTGAACTGATTTTGAAAAATTTAAAACAATGACTAAAAATTATTGAAATTTTGGCAAACGTACTTGAATTTGCGCTAAAACGTAGAATTTAACGAAAAATCCATTATTAAAATTTGCTCAAAAGCAGAATTTTCAAATAGAAATTGAAAACCGTTTTTATTGAAAGAGAAAAATTGCTTCAAAATAATGTAAATATTGAGTTTTTTTAATAAATTTGCTACAAAATAGTTATCAATGAGTTTGTTAAAAAACAAAAATACAGTTAAAATTTGCTTCCAAAAATTCTAATATTCTTTAAGAAAAGAGAACAAAAAAGACACTAACAAATACTAAACGAAAAAATACAAAAAGAAGTTTAAAGCTTATTATAAAAAGGAGTTTAAAATTTTCAAAAATTGCTTGAAACTATTGAAATTTCAGTAAGAACAAGTGAATGTAATTAAGAATTTAAAATTTGATTTGAATTTAAAAGTAAAATTTAAACTTGTATAAAAAATAATTTAAATTTGCGTAAAATAGATAAAAAATTTACCCATATAAAAACTCAAATTTGCTATCAAAAATAGCTGATGCAATTTAACAAAATAGTTTTAAAAGATGATGTTGATTATTCAAAAGTCAATGAAAAAAAACTAATTAGAACTCGAAAAGAAATTGAAAATTGGATAACAATTCAGTCGATTAAGTTCTTTCAATTTTCTAAAAACAGATTAAGTTTAAAATGTCCTTGGAATTTTTTTCAAAATTATAACTTGTTTCGTAATTTAAAATTTAAAAATATGAAAACATTTCGTGAATCTACAACAATGAGTCTTACTAAGACTACAAAACAATTTAGTTGAAAAAGAACAAAAAGTAATCTCTACTATGAAAATTAGAAGTTAAAAATTGTCTAAAAAGTAGAAAATGGAAAAAAAAATATTAAAAGCAAAAGTAGTTTCTTTTTTAATATCAGACACTTTTTATACTAATTGTGAGTAGAGTTTCGACAGAGTTAAGCTTGTCATTCTCAAACTATATCTCAATTTGACATACAATTGATCTAATTTTAGATAGCGTATACAAAGGGGTAAATATCAAGGCAGTTTGGTTATTGATGAGCAGAATTTCTGAATTACGTTTAATTTTGAAAATTTCAATCGACTCGAGTAAATCCACTTTGAAGCCTTTTTCGGCAAAATATTTTAAATTTGTTAGATAGAGAGACAATTTAGTTATATTCTAAAAAGGTAATTGATCTAAAAGTGGATGTTTACTCGTGGCCGTTTTTTGTTTTTTTTTTCCAATATTTTTTTAAATATGAAAATTTTTACTAAACATTTCAAACAGAAGTTACAGGGAACGAGAAACTGAATAAGTTTTATTTGAACATTTTTTCAAAAACGTTCGAGAAAAAATTTAAAAATTCAAAATGTTGACATTTTTTTCCTATTGCTAAACTACAGGAGTTATATGAAATAATTGTAGAGAATTCTAAAGTGAACAAATTATTAGGAATAGCTCGTAAACCTCAATTTAATTCTTATAAAATTTTATGTTTAGAAAATTCAACGTATAGAAATTATGTATTATTATAAATTTCGATGTATAAAACAATATTTATAAAGAAAATTCGATGCATAGAAAAATCTTTGTTTAGACAAATTGATGAACAGAAAACTCTCTGTTTAGAAAATTCGATTTATAGAAAATTCTTTAAACACATATTGAAACACTTACTATGTTTTTACCACAATTAATTTATTTTAATATGGTTTACATATATACAAAAATCACGACTTAAGTTTCGAACTGTTACAGTCATTATCAAGTGAGTACAAAATTGTTGAGAAAGTAGAAACATAGTAAGTGTTTCAATATGTGTTTAAATATGGATTACCACCTATTCGATGTACAGAAAATTCTGTATTTAGAAAATTCGATGTATAGAAATTTCTTTGTTTAGAAAATTCATTACTTACAAAATTTTATGTTTAGAAAATACGATGTAGAGAAAATTCGATGTATAGAAAAGTCTTTGTTTAGAAAATTCAATACTCAAAAAAATATGTTTAGAAAATTCGATGTATGGGAAATTCCTTGTTTAGAAAATTCGATGTACAGAAAATTCTTTATTTAGAAAATTCGATGTATACGTTTTTTTTGTTTCGAAAATTCAAAACTTATAAAATGTTTGTTTAGAAAATATGATGTAGGGAAAATTCTTTGTTTAGAAAATTTTATGTATAGAAAATTCTTCGTTTAGAAAATTCGATTTTATGTTTTGTATATATAGAAAACATTTTGTTTAGAAAACTCGATGAATAAAAAATTGTGTATAGAAAATTCTTTGTTTGGATAATTAGATGTATTGAAAATTCTTTGTTTAGAAAATTCATTACTAAAAAAAAAATATGTTTAGAAAAGTCGATGTATAGAAAATTCTTTGTTTAGAAAATTCAATACCCAAAAAAAGTGGATGTTCAGAAAATTTGATGTTTAGAACCTTTGTTGTTAAAAATTTCGATGTATAGAAAATTCTTTGTTTAGAAAATGCGATGTATTGAAAATTCTTTGTTTGGAAAATTCGATGTATAGAAAATCCTTTGTTTAGAAAATTCAATACCCAAAAAATATATGTTTAGAAAATTCGATGTATAAAAAATTCTTCGTTTAGAAAAATCAATACTCAAATATATTTATGTTTAGAAAATTCGATGTAAAGATAATTCTTTTTTTAGGCATTTGGATGTTTAGAAAATTATTTGTTTAGAATGGTTAAAGAAGTGTATGTTTAGAAAATTCGATGTGCAGAAAATTATTTATATATAAAATTCTTTGATTAGAAAATTCAATGTACAGAAAAATGTTTCTTTAAAAAATTCAACAATTATAAAGAAAATTGTTTAGAAAATTCTCTATTTAGAAATTTTAATGCTCAAAAAATGTATATTTATAAATTTCGCTGTGCAGAAAATTCTATGTTTGGAATATTAAGTATTCAGAAATTTTTATATTTTACAATTATTACTTATGACTAACCCATGAATGTAAATATTCTGCTTGGAAATAAACAAACTCTAACTCTATAATTTTTTTGTTAAGAAAATGCATTATAAAACGATGTATAGAAAATTCTATTTAGTTGAATATTCTAAATAGAATCTTCTATACATCAGTCATAAACATTTTCTGGTCTTATAAAAAAACTTATAAAACCTCATATTTAGAAAATTCGATGTAGAGCAAATTCAATATTCATAAAACTTTGTGTTTAGAAAATTCGATGTATAGAAATTTCTTTGTTGAAAAAATTTAATACTAAAAATATGAATGCTTTCGATGTATAGAAAATTCAATGTTTACAAAATTCAATACAAAGTTTATATTTATAAAAAAAACGTAAAGAAAATTCTCTGTCTAGAAAATTCAATACTAAAAAATATGTATGTTTAGAAACTTTGGCATATAGAAAATTGAATGTATCAAAAATTCTTTGTTTAAAAAACATTTCATAAACATCTATGTTTAGTTAATTCGATGTACGGACAAGTTTCTGTTAAAAAAATTCAATACATAAAAGAAATTGTTCAAAAAATTCAATGGATAGAGAATTCTCTGCTTAGAAAATTAAATACTTATAAATGTTTATGTGTAGGAAATTTGATGTACAGAGAATTCTTTATTTAGACAATTCAATACTCAAAAAATTGGACGCATTCATTCGAAAATTTAACGTTCAGTTTAGAAAATTCTCTATTTAGAAAATTAGTTAATTGATAAAAAATATTTACCCATAAAAGAAACTAAATTGGATGTTTAAAAATTTAATATATAGAAAATACGATATATAATAAATGTACATACAAAAATTTCTAAATATGATGTTTGATACATTTAATGTAATATATTAAAACACAGAAACTTCTAAATTCAATGTTTAGAAGATTCGATACATGGAAAATTTTATATTTAGGAATAACAATATCTAGAAAATTAAATGTTTCAAAAAATCAGACACATTGATAAAAAGGTATTTTCATCCAGAAACCGCTAAATTAAACCTTTAGGTGATTTAATAAGTTAAGAAAATTCTATGTATCGAAAATTTAATGTTTACAAAGCTCGATAACTGATTTAATACTAAAAAATAGCATAAATGACCGGACTAAACCTCATTTTAAATTACAAAAAAAAAACGAAAGATCCTATAGAGATGAAACTTTAGACTTAAGGTTTCATCGTTCAAAACTGGAACTGACAAGTTTTTAGTAAACATGCAATAACCGGAAGTGGATGTTTACTCAAGGTCTTTTTTTTTGTTTTTTTCGGATATTTTTTTTTAATATGAAAAATTTTACAAAACTTATCAAACAAAAGTTAAAGGGAATGAAGAACTGAACAAGTTTTATTAAAATATATTTTTCGTGGAATTCTTAAAAAATATAAAAATTGAAAATTTTGACATTTTACCTAATGGTTACTTGAAATTTGTATGACAAATAATAGTAGAGAATTTAAAAGTGAACAAATTATTAAGAATAGTTTTTTTTGCAAAATCCTTATAGTTTACGAGTAAAATATAGGGAAAGTACTATGATGGTCACATCACCATTTGGCATGCTATTGTATTCATATTTCTTGATGTTTTTATGACTCCTTCTTTTTTTTCATTAGCTCTAAGATTTATATTCCCATCCTTGATTTGGTTTCTTTTAGCTGGTTTATCTTCTTGTACGTTTTTAAATATTTCTTTGTATACTGTCCATAGATTCTCCAGGTTATTTTGCTCAGCACGCCTTTCGATTTGTTCATCTAGGTAGTCTCTTATTTCCCTAAGCATCTTTTCGTTTGATAGTTTTGCTCTATCAGTTCTTACTGCCTTTTTGTTTTTTTTGCGCCAGGATACGTCTTCACAAATATAACCTTTTAACCACATATAACCAATTTATGCATGAATTTAGCAGAAAAAACACATAGAAATAGAGCAGTAGCTCGTACATAAATAAAAATCACATAATATGGATTTTTTTAAAATAAAAAAGGCATTAATTTCTCACTTAACCCGTAGCGAAACAAGTTTTAATTAATTTGGTGATTAATTAAAAACACTTCCTCTCTGGAAGATATGTTCATACCTCCTAGAACTAATCGAAGAAAAAATAGAAAACATTAAAACCATAATCAAATTGAGAAACAAGTAAATATATATATAAACATATCATTGTGCCATTAAATCATTTATTTAAAACGTAAATTTATACAAGTCCAAAATCTCTAGTAACTTTAAATATTAAAAAATAATAGTTAACATAAATATATATATGGCAGATAACTACATTCTCTTAATGTAGACATTTTCTTTAAATTAACGTGTACATTCGAAGTTAATAAAAAAATATATTTATTTGTTCAATACATTGTAATATATAACTTAAACTAATAGAGAGTCATGTTTTATAGGTTAAAAAACATAGAGACACGTAAATATTAAAAAAATATATGTATACGTGAAACTATTTATAAAGCCGAAAATAAATACGTGGCAGACAATGATGTGTCGATATCATAAACATCACGAATTTAAATGCATTACATTATTTAGCATCCGATTCGGTAATGTTCGGGATGTTACGATAATTACACTCGCGCGTATTCGTAATGTTTATGATACCGCGCAGTTATATTCTACTTAGTAATTTGGGTCGCATGATGACGAATCATGTTGATACATGTTAGTCTGACCCAGAGTATTTATAGTCGAGTGTTGCAACGTGTTCATTTTTTTTGCTACTAGTTTGTGGAGATACTTATATAGCTCTTTATAATAATAATTTTATTATGGCTTTTATCATTAATTTTTCGTTAAACATGCATTAAAATCCTGGCGTTTTAAACATTTCCAGAATTAGAACAAAAATAAAAATGTTGATTTAAATGTTCAAAATGTTTCACCAAGTGATAAATGAGAAAGTGATTCGAAAAATAAAAATGTTGACTTGATTAAAACACTTAGAAATCTTTCTTCGCTACTTTATTTGTAACCAACATTTCGGACACAATCATTATCAATGATTTAATACTAAAATTTTAGTGTCCAAAATGCACCTCTGATTACAAATAAAGCAGTGAAGCAAGGTTGTTGCAAGGGTTTTAATGAAGTTATTATCTTATAATCATAAAACTCACTCATGCCAGATGAATGTTGATTTAGATATCCATTTCAAATAAAAATTAAACACTTGATTAAAAGGTGTAAATGAACTACCACATATTAACAGTCGCTACCATCATTTTCATTAAACACTTGATGAATGTAATAAGTATAACACATGGCCTACTTAATAATTTCTTCACTCACTAGTAGCAAATAAGTAATCCATAATCATGCAACACCCTATCAACCGAGATATATATATTCTTCCTTAAGTTATAAGAAGGTAATACTATTAAGACACGTTGTTCGATACAGATCCTAGATAGATTTACGATGGGCGGCGTGATTAAATCTCAGGATGACTTTGTGCTTCGCCTTGGCGTGACTCATCAGGTTGCCCTTCTGGTAGGCCCTGTAGGGACAGTAAGGGCATGCGAAGCCTGGCGTCTTCCCGCACTCGTACTTTTTGTGGAAGGTTAGCGAGCCCTTGTGCTTGTAAATTTTCTTGCACACGGTGCACATCCACGGCGTATTACCTAAAACATATATTTAGTCAAGTCAGAAGAGTTCGATTGAACGTTCGACGTTTCAAAGGCTACTACACGTTTTCCCATCGGAACTCGGCAACTCAAATATACCGATCTAAAAAAAAAAGAAGAGATGAAATAATTTTAAAAAGATGTGGTCTAAATATTATGTTTATTTTTTTAATTAAAAATACAATTCAAGGTACATTTTTTTCTTAAGGCTAAGTATTAATTAAATATGGCAAAGAGGACTAAAAACTAATAAACAATGTATAATGTTATGGAGTACCGGTTGTTTCTAAATGAATATCGGGGTTTTAACGCTTTATAATACTTATTACGTAAAACTTAAAATCATAATTAATACATGAATTGAAAGAGCAACTTAAACAGTCCTACTATTCATTGATGAGTTACGTAAAGATGATGCAAGATGCAACATTCTCCACAGTTTATTTTTATTTTGCTCTTTTACAGCTATTGAAAATGTTTACATTGTAAACGAAATGTACATTTAGTAAAATAAAAATAAACTGTGGGGAAAGTGATTACAAGTTATTTTATATATCAACCCTGTTTGTTGGTACGCGCATGCACTAGAAGGCGCTAGTAGCAATAAGGGCGAATAGTGAACAGAAAACATATGAATACTCATAATGTACGCATGTGTAGCTCACATAATCCTCACGAGATACAAGTGCAACGAAACTCTTCTGAATTGAATTTTTTTAATGCCATATTCTGAGGGAAAGTTAAATTTTTGTTTGGAGAAACAACTGTAACTATCACTTAATATTTTGATGCTCCACAACCATGATATTCATTTAGAAACACCCGATATTTCTTAAATCAAAATATTTCTGTATTTTGTACCTTTTAATTTTGGCATTATTCTAGGGATTAATATTCAAAACATTATAATTTATGAGTGTAGATTATATAATTTTTCATCATCAGAATATTGTTTCACTCTTCAAGAGAAAAGAAAACTAATATTTCATTAATTATCAGAGGAAACACTTTGGATCATTTTAGTAATTGCATGTTCTTAAAAATCTCTTACTAAATATTATGTTATTTAATAATTTAAAAATACGAAAACATTTCGTAAATCTACAACAATTTATACATTTTATTATCATCATTTAGATGAAATACAAAAAAATCCCCAGAAATACGCAAAAAAGAATCTTTAATATTGAAATTACGTAATTGTTTTATTTAGAACTCTTGAAACTTATTTTAGCAATAATATTCGGCACAATTATTTAAATATAATTGACACAGTCTAAAAAAATACTTTAAAATTATAAAATCTTATTCTTACTCTCGTTTTATCAAAAATAAATTACCTTACATAATATATAATTTCGAGATTAATTACATTCTGTAATATTGGAGATCCTTCATTTACTAGCAACATTTTTGTTTATTGCATTCATTGCTTTAATAAAATATAATATTTATATTTTAACAAAGTACTACTAAGCATAGTAAAATATTTTTGGTAAATATTTCCACAATTAAGATAAAAATTAATTTTTAATTGTATTGTGAATGTTCACAGATTATTTTACATAAATACTTTCACAGTTGATAAAAAAAGTTATGAGCTAGTTTAAAAATTATTAAATGATAACAGATTAATTAAAAGTGGGAGAAGTAAAACTCTAATGTTCCATTTCTTTATTTTCGGATAACTGACAAGTGTTCTTCCAATTTGAAAAATTGGTTCCATCAAAATAGTAGCAGTACAAGTAACGATTAATTAAAAGTGTTGTAAATATAAAACTCCTTTACAACTAAGAGAAAAAAATGTCACTTTTAAACTCAACTTAACTACCAGAGTTGTGTTTGTGCCAATGTCTGACGAAACAATTGTCGTAGAACAATAAACAATTTTTGAACCAGTGTGAGTAATAGAGTTTCAACAAATAACTCATCAATAAAAATTTGAAAATAAATCTTTCTGATAAAGTTATAATAAAACGTTTAACAACTTAGGTCCCAGAAGTGACCCCTGCGGTACATCATTTTTGGAAATATTAATTTTTGAAATATATCCTTTAATATCGATATGTTAAGGTTCATCTCTTAAATATAATTTAGTAACTTATACTGTAAAAGGGAGCTTACTTAGTAGATTGTTTAGATTTATTAATTAAATTATTTGGCTTTCTTTAAATCATAAAAGTATGTTAATTAATTTGAGGGTTGAATAGAGGCCGCCAATCTACCTTTGAATTTAAGGCACTGAGTTGAAAACATTTGAAAATACATGTTTAAAAATTTAAATTTAATGAAAACAATTGAAAATTTTCTTAAAAAAGGAAAATGGAAGTTTGTTAAATAAGAAACGATTTAATTAAAACAAACGCCTTGAAAATTTGTCTAATGATTAAATTAAATTACAGAAGTTTTTCTTCTTCAAAAGGTTCTGAAAAAAATTAATTTGTTTTAAAATTGAAAATTTTCTACAGTTTTTCATGGAAAAGCTTTAATGTTTTTTTTTATCATACATTAACTTTTTAAGTGATAAATAAGAATGAAACATTTGATGAAACGTTATAAAAAGCAATTGGTATTTTGATAAGAAATAAAAAGCTAAAACATGTACTAAAATCTTGAAAATTGTTCTCATTTTTATAATAAAACACAATTAACAAATTGTTTTAGAAAAATTTAAAATTTACTAAAATATACACCTAAAATCTGTTAAATTTTTTACAGTTGAAGTTCCATAATAAAAAACCAACAGTTACAACTTTAGGCATAAAAAGTTTAAAAATAGTTAATATTTAACAAAAAATAGTTTGTACAAAAACAAGTTTATAAAATTGATTAAAAATAAAAATTTCTAAATAAATGTAATTTGTTAAAAAAACAGGTTTAACACTTCTTCAAAACATTCTGAATTTTTTTTTCTTGAAGATTGAATTTTTGATCTGTTTTTTTAAGCAAATCTCATTTGTTTATTTTAATATATTTTAAGTGAATAAATAGACTTTCTAGTGTTTTTTTTTAATTTACTTAAAACATTTGAAAAAAATACTATTGAGATTTTAGTAAGAATGAAAAAACAGCTAAAACCTTTAAAGAAAATAGTTTCACTATAAAATACATTTAACAATTTGATTAAGAAATTGTTAAATTTGTTCTATTATTACACTAAAATCAGTTTAAGTTTTTGCAAAAGAAACATTCAAAGTTTCCTACGAAAAAAAAAAACATTTAGAACTTTGAGAGCTTAAAATAGAGAGGCAATATAATATAGGCTTAACAAAAAATAATTCGTAAAAACGAATAGAATATTACCAAAAAAGAAAGACTGTAAAGAACAATTGAATATTTAAGCGTAATTTATTAGAATAAAACATGTTTAATGCTTGAAGCCATCACTTTGTGATACATCTTGAATCAGGAATTTTAAATGAAAATACACTTCACGTACAAAAACACTTCACGTACGTTTGATAATGGCCTTTTAAAGGTTGAAACTATAGTCACGTAATAAAATCCTGTGTGTGATATCAACGAAGTGTATTTTCATTTAAAATTCCTAGAATAAAACAGTTTACAATTTAAACAGGTGTAAATTTTATTCAAATTTTACCTCAAAAAAATGAAAATCTGTTATAAATAGCTAAAATTTCTTACAATATTCAAAAAACGAGATTTAAAGTTGAACACTTTTTGAAATGTTTAAAAAAAAATCAATTGATAATGTTATGAAAGAGCATTTTCCTAAAAATTGTTGGAAAAAGAAACTTTCTTAAAGAGTGAAAATTTCTTAAATAGGAAAATTAAAAAATAACCTTTAAAAATTTGTTTAATAATCAATTGAAAGTTTTTCTTCTTGAAAACATTCTAAATAATAATAATAAATTTATTTTCTCAACAGGTATTACGCCTAGTTACAGAGAAAAAAAGAAAATACAAAAAAATATAATATATAAAAAAATAGATCGAAAATTGAAATATTTTTCTTAGCTTTTCACTTTTTAATCTTTTATTTGCTTAAAATTGATGAACTACCTTTATTTCAACTTCCAAATTATTAATTAATGTCAGTGTTTACGAGATTACATGGTGGACTAATGAAATTTGTCAAGTGTAATATTCAATTTAACGAAATAGAAATTTTAAATAAGATGTCACAAGAACTGCATTGTGAAAAATCTGCTTCATACATTGCCATGCATGATATCATTGTTATTTAATTATAGATCACCAAACAGTAACTTTAATACCTTTTTAAATATTTTAGGTGACATGTTCACAAATATAAATCTTTATAAACGCATTATGACTTTAATGTGCATTTTCACACAGAAAATTCCCATGCAATGGAAGTGACTACTCTGCTATATAGTTTGGGCTACATGAAATAGTTACATTTAAAACAAGACTTTGGAAATGCCTAAATAATGTATTTACGATCATTTTAGAGACTCAAATAAATGCTAGTCCTATTGATTGTGGTTTATCGGACCAAACTGGCATTCATGTGAAGATCCCTGTAATTGAGACGCCTAGCAAAATAAATATCGTACGTATAATTCGACCAATAACAGAGGAAGTTAAATTTCAATTATACCAGAGGCTAATTAATACAGACCTTTTATTTATATCTAAAGAGCAATTTCCTAATTTCGCGTTTGTTAATATTTTTAAACAATATTTTTAAGAATGTTTTCCAACTAAAATCACACGAACAATAAATAATGAAGTGTGGTACAAGGATGACTTTAGGAAAATGCGAGAAACGCTTACATTTTTAAAAAAACTTAATTTAAATTCACCTGCATTCAAACAAACTTATATTCTATATAAGAAAAGATAGAAAGTTGCTCTCCAAGATGCTAAACTGAGAGCAAATGAAAGTTTCGTTAATCAATCTGCCAATAAAGTTAAGGCTATGTGGTATTTAATTAAAAATAAAAGGATAAACTGTGATATAAATGGTAACTGTGATATTGAGCCAAATGAATTTAATACAATTTTTACTACCATAGCGACAAAGATTATAATTTGATTGTAATGGCTACTAAATTGTTCTGGAAATTCTAAAAGTGTAGAAAAAAACCCTTGAAAAAATTCATAAAATTTACAAGAAAATTCTAGAATCCTTCAAGAAAATTTTATAAAACTGAAAAAATGTTGAAAAAAAACACTCAAATAAAGCTTCTAGAATCCGCCAAGATAATTTAAAACACTAAAAATGGAAGAAAAAAAAGAGATGTAGAAAAAAAATTGTAAAATTTTAAAACTCATAAAATCTGTGAAGAAACTTTTTTTCAGTAACTACCGATCAGTTACTGAAATGCCTCAAAGAAAATGCTTAAAATGTTTAAAATTTTCCGAAGAGATTAAGTAAGTTCATTTTAAATTCACTGTGTACAGGTGTAACTAAAACACAAATTTTCAAAAAGTATGCTTTTATATTGTTTTGCGGAACAATTGTAAAAAATAAAAGCATACTTTTTGAAAGTTTGTGTTTTAGTTACAACACCTAATAGTGAATGGACAAAGTTTATGTTAAATATACCAAGTGTTCGCTCGATCTCCTTATCTTAATTAGATCATCACAACTTGCTCGACGCCAATCAATTTGGTTTTCGTATAGGACGCTCCACATGTGGAAAAAATAATAAGTTGTTTGAAAAGGTGAATATTATGCAGCATCACTATTTGACCTCAGCAAGGTATTCGACTGTGTCACCGGGGATGTTTTACTGCGCAAAGTATATTATTATAATTTTAGTCCTGTGAGTTAACTTTTACTTAATTCCTATCTGCAAAATAGGACTCAACGAGTTGTATTTAAAGGATTGTCATCTGAAGGTGCTAATATTTTATATGAAGTTCCAACAAGGGTCAATTCTTGGACCACTTCTCTTTCTAATTTATATAAATGATTACCTAGTCATATTGATCATGTCATGGTTATATAATATATGCTGATGTTACTATTACAATAGGTAAGTCGGATACATTTAAAGGTGCTCAAGAGAATGGAGCTTCAATAAATAAAAGGGTATTCAGTTGGTTCAGTGCTAACCGACTTTCTTTAAGTACGGCTAAAATTGTAAAACTTACTCACTCATTCCAGTTAAGCTATAGATATTTTCAAACTAAGGCATATAGTAAGTTTTTAAGGTATTAAAAGATAAGTATTACTGAATGTATTTCGAATGGTTGCAAAGGATTAAAAATTTAAACTATCTGTACCTTGTTTAAATTGTTTTATATTTTATGTGCGTTTTATGTTATTTACTATTTTATATTTACATTGCAATTATATGTGTTGTTTGTATTTTATGTATTTTATTTTTATCTATCAGTTTATCATAACAATTATAAGTTTACAGATGTATGCATTATTATTATTAAAAAAATTGAGATGTTAGTAAAAACCGATTTACTATAAAGTTAAAATAATTGGCAATTTTCTAAAAATACACTTAAAATGGGTTAATAATTTTGCAAAATATAACAATTAAAACATCTTAAAAGCAACAATTAAATTAATTTTTTTTACTTAAGAAGCAATTAAATTTTATTATGAAAATAACAGTTTCAAACTTCAATATCAATATTTTTTAGTAAGAATACTTTTCAAATTTAACCTAAATAAAATTGGAAAAACTGTTAAAAGTAGTTCTAAATTTATTTACTGGGAAAAGACAATTCCTATTTTATTTTTGATTTGCTTAGAAGAGTGGAAATATAAAAAAAAATTAAAAAAAAGAAACAAACAAAAGGCAATTTAAAGTTAATTTAAAAACCATCTAGAAATTCGCTTAGCATTACTGGAAATGTTTCTAAATACAACTAAAGTCATCTAAGAAAAAGTTTTTTTAAAGAACAGCTTCAAGTTTAATTTCACCTTCTTCACTTATAGAAAGTGAAATCTAAGTTGTATTATTTAATCGAGTCACGTAACTCACGAAATAAACCAACAGAAAAAGAGTTTTTATTTAAAAAAATGTAAATTGAATATAATAACTCTTTTTTGATTAGTCTAATAGAGTTGAAAAATTTGCTAAAAAAATTTCAATTGATAACGTTAAGAGTATAATTTTTCCTAAAAATAGTTGTAACTTGATCTACCGTGTGTTTTTCTCCACATTCTTCTACGGTTTATGGATGAACCAAGTCTACTCTTGACATACCCTAATAGTCTACATATTGACCAAGTGTAACCTTGACCTTTCCCAATAGTCTCCACATTGACCTATTTCTGCCATTAAATAGTTTAAAAAATGGCTTAAACTTTACAAGTATTATGAAGAAGGGATGTATACACGTATGTATTGTATTTCATTAAAACAGATGCTACAAAATGACAGCATTGATAACACAAATTGGTAGAAATAAAATTGCATTCCGTAATTTGCATATTTGTAAAAAATAACTATAAATGAATGGGTTTAAAAATAAGAAAATTCATCCAGAAGGTCAAGTTACATCAAAATAATTAACACATCGCAGCTAGGACTAAGTTGGCAGTATTGTTAACATAAATAAGAAGAAATAAAATTACATTATCTTATATGAAAAATTAAAAAGTAATTATCCATTCATGGAATTAGCTTCAAAATTACAGATAGTATGCAGAAGCGAGTATTTATCATATTTAATTAAAACAATTTCAACATCTTAGCTGGAATCAAGAAATGAAAAAGTAAATTGCAAGTAATAGAATAGCATTCCGCTGGTTGCAACATTATAATAAAATAACCACTCACGAAAAGTGACTGGGAAATTATAAAATTCACAGAAATGTGTTTATCATAATTTACCAAAACAATTGCAAATCCTTGGATCAAAATAGTAGCATTGAAAACTTAAATTGGAAGAAGTAAAACTGTATTCTGTGACTTGCAAAATCTTTTTTGATTTCATTAAAACTATTATGATATCGCAGCTGTTAACCAAACCGATAGCATTAAAAACTTTGATTCTGTTTAATAAATCTAACCCGCTTTCTTTGATATGTATATACTTTTTTGTGCCAATTTTTGTTAATACTCAATAAAAGCATGTATGATAAAGACAAATATAATAATAATAATAATAATCACCAGAATATATATTTATAACACAGAACAGAACATAAATTTGCACTTCATATTTAGAGTGAGCAACACCAGGATATGAAGCCTAAAATTCTAAACTTAGTCTCACACTTGCAAGGTTGGTAGAAAGCTTACCTAATGTTACTGTTACAGTCTTTCACTTCAAGTTTTTCTCTGCGAAGAATGTATTTTTTCAATATTTCTTTTTATCTTGTACAGAACGGCGACTCACACATTCTTCAATGGTCTGGCCATAAAAATTAGTCTAAGCTTGACCTACCCCAATAGTGTACATCTTGACTAGGCTTGAATTTAAAAAAATAGAAGTGTTTTAAATATGATTAAAAAGGAAAACAGTTACAATTAAATAAATAACGAGAAAATTTGCTTAAAAATAGCAAAAGAAAACCATTACAATATTCCAAGAAGAAAAATCTCAATAGTTTCTTTTGCGAAAGATTTCACATTTTTAAAGCAAATTACTTTTTATTTATTTAATATTAACTGTTCTTTTTAATAACATTTTAAGCAAATACTTTCTATGTTTTTTGATTCGTTCAAAACATTTGAATTTTTTTAAAGAATTAATGAAAAATTTAAAAAAATAGTTTTTATAACAAAACACAATTAACAGTTTGGTTGAAGATTTGTTAAAAATTTTGTAAAAACGGTTTTTGTAAAAAAATTAAGTTTCCTAAGGAAAAACAATAGTTACAACATTAAGAGCAAACAGTTAAAAAAACGTTTAAGATTTAATGTAATAAGTCTTAAGAGAAAAGGCCAAATTTACACACTAAAAAACAATTTATTAAGAAAAAATCAGTTTACTAAAAATAGTATTTTTTTGAACAAAATACAATTAACAATTTTGTTTATAAGATATTGATAAAGTTGTAAAGGAAACTTTAAAATCTCTTAAAATGTTTACGAAAAATGGAGTTTTTTGAGAAAACAACCTTTAAATCTTAAGTATAATCAGTAAAATAGTAAAATAGTTGCGATGTAACAAAAAATATCCTAAAAAATGAGAGCAGAAAATTTCACAAAGAAACACTTTAAATGAAAAACAATTGAAATTTTTCCAAATAAAGAATTTAAACTTGTTAATAAGAAATAGTTTTCAACTTTAATAACAGTTTTCAATATTTCGAAATTCTTAACAATAGAACTTTTACAAAAATATATAATTAATAATTGAGTTGAAAATATTTTGAAAATCTTATAAATATACATTTAAAAATAATTTACATATTTTAAAATATACAAATGAAGTAAGAAGAAATAGTAACAATTAATATTTTTTTTTTAATAAAAGATTGACCATTGTTGTATCAATTGTATCAAATTTATTGGTTTTTACATTATAAACTATTTTTTTATTGATAAATTATATCTATTTAGTAAGTTTTAAACTTTTAAAAAACTTACTTTTATTTAAAACTTATTAAATATATGTAATTTATATTTTAAGAAAATGTAGGTAAAATGAATAAATTTGATAAAGAATTGTTTTTTTTTTTAATTTTACCGAAACAGATTTTCACCTTTAATCTGTTAAAAATAGCTAAAAACCTTTAAAATAGTTGAAATATTATAAAAGAAACGAGATTTACTGTTTAAATTTAGTTGAAAATTTCCATTTTTTTTTTAATTTTAATGAAATTGTTGAAATGCCATAAAAAACTAATTCGAGTTGGCTAAGTAAAATAATAAATTGGATTAGGAATACACAATTTAAATGCGCTAAGAAATAAGATTAGAACAAAACCGTATTCAATGAAGTTTTACAAAAAAGCGCAATTGAAATTTCTATTTAAAAATGTTAATAACTCTTTAAAAAACAAACAGTTGAAGATGTAGGGACTTTTTTAGAAAACTAAAAAATGGTTGAAATTATGTAACAAAATTAAATTTTCTGAAAAAAAGAGGAAAAACTTTCTCAAAGAAGAAACGTTAAAAACCTTCTAAAATAACAATTGAATTTTATTAATAAAAAAAAAAACAGTTTAAAAAATAATAAATTTAATTAAGATCGGTTTTTCAACATTTGGCCAAAAACAGATGAGCATCTGTTAAGCATAGTTAAAAACTTTTAAAGCAGTTATAATATTATAAAATTAAGCAAATTTTAATTAAAACGGTTGAAATGTTTTCCTGTGCCCAGAAACAATTAAATATTTATTTAGAAACCATTAAAAACTGTTAGTACAAAATAGGAATTACTGAGAATAATAACTTTAAGACAGAAATAACAGATTAAAATTAGAAATTTGCTTTAATATACTTAAAATTGTACCAAAAGAAATAATGTATTATTTATTAAAAAAATATGTATAAAATTTTCTTAGAAATACATTTTTTTTTTTGAAAAAAGATCAGAAGAAAATTAGTAGAAATTTTAGCAAGAAGCAATTGAAATATTCTTAGCAAAAATAAGTTAATTATCTTCTCTATTATTAATTAAAATCTTATCAAAGAAATAAATAATTTTCTCAATCTTCTGTCTTCTGTCATCTGTCATCTGGCATCTGGCATTTGTTATCTGTCATCTGTCAACTATCATTTGTCAACTGCCATCTGTCATAAGCCATCTGCCATATCTTATCTGTTATTCATCAATAACAAATAAACATTTTGTTACATATATCAAAAATTAAAAAAAAAAATTAATAATTTTGTTGAATACTAAATCAAACATGACGCTCTTACAAAAAAATATTTATTTATATATCTGAGCATCTTTGAATATTATTTTTTGAATATAAAAAAATATAATAAAAAAGTTAAGAAAGAAAAAACTGATTTGTTATCTGTTAACTGCCATTCGTTATCTATCTATCAACTGTCATCAGTCATCTGTCATCTTTCATAAGTCATTTAACAACTGTCATCTTTCATCTGTTAACTGTCATATGTTATCTCTTATTCATGAAAGAAAAAATGAATAAAAAATTTGTTACAAATATCAAAAATTACATTTTTTTTTAATAATTATGTTGAATACTGAATAAAAAATTACGCTCTTACAAAAAAATATTTATTTATATAACTGAACATGCTTAAATTATACTTTTATAATACAGAAAAATAAAATAAAAAAGTTAAGAAAGAAAACAACTGATTTGTCATCTGTCAACTGTCATCTGTAATTTGTCACTTGTCTAAGAAGAACCAAGACTACTAGATAAAAAGTATATTATAAAAATTATATTAATTAAAATTCTAAAAACCAAAGAATCTTCTATCTACCACCTGTGATTTGTCATTTATTAAATAGCATTTGCGAATTGTCATTTCTAAATTCGCACTTGTCATATTGCAATATCTGTCTTCTATTATTCATTTTTTGTCGTCTATCATCTATTATGGCATTTTGTGAACATCTGTAGTTGTGTATATTTCGATCTATAAATCTAGGAAGAGAAAACCTAACTTTTATATCCCATATGTCATTTATCATCTGTCATCTGTCATCTGTTAGATATTATTTGTCATCTGTCATATTTTATCACATAATTTATAATATTTCTATAAGTTGTTAACTGCCTTCTGTCATCTGTCAGCTGTTATCTGTCATGTGTCATCTGCCATCTGAATGAAAATGAATAGATATTTTTGTTATAAATATTAAATTTTTTTAAAAGTTTTTAATAGTGTATACTGAATAAAATATGACGCTCTTACAAAAGTAAATAATAATTGTTTATAAAACTGAACATATTTAAATATTATTTTTAAAATATTGAAAAATTAAATTTAAAAAAAGTTAAGAAAGAAAATACGGATCTTTCGTGTGTCATCTGTCTCCGGTCGTTTATCAAATGTCATTTGTCATCTGTCATCTGTAGCATATCATCTATCATATGTCGCATGTCATCTTTCATCTGTAATCTGTCATTTGTCAGCTGTCATCTGTTATCTGTCATTTGTCATTTTTCATCTATCATCTATCAACTGTCAACTGTTATCTGTTACTTCTAATCTGTATTTTGTCATCTGCCACTAAAAGAAATTAACTATTCCGAAAGAAATGTGTTGCATTTTTTCGTAAACTAAGAAATGGAAATTTGTAACCAAGTTTGGTTTATATCATTCGTGATTTATTACCTGGCACCTGTCATTTGTCATTTGCTATCTATCATCTGTTCTGCCATATGATATTTGTATTTTGAATAAAAGACATATTACAAATAAATTGTGTAAAGCCAAAATTATGACAATTACTTAACAAATTTAGCATCTATCATCATTTGTCTTGAATTATCTGTCATTTGTTATATGTTTTCTGTCAATTGTCAACTGTCATATACTAACTGTCATTGCTTGCTTCCTGTCATGTATAATATAAAAAATGTTTTTTAAAAATAATAAAATAAAATAAAAAAAGTTAAGAGAGAAAATACGTACCTGTTTTCTGTCATCTGTCATTTATCATTTTTCATCTGTACCTGTCATCTGCCATTTGACATCTGTCATCTAGCATCTATGTCATGTGACAGATAGATGACAAATGTTAGGCTATAGGTGACAGATAACAAGTAACAGATAATGGTACACAATAGACAACAAATAATCGATGACAGATGGCAGATGAAAGATGACAGACAACAGATGACAGATGATAAATGGTAGTTATTTGCAATGTATCACCTTTTCTTTGTATTCTGTCATCTGTTATTTGTAATTTACCACATGTCATCTGTCATAACAAATAACAAATAACAAAGAACAGTTGACACATGACAGATGGCAGATGACAGATTATATAAATGCTGTCAAAATGACATAATAAACTTTGTCTAAAATATCCCACAAAAGGGTCAAAATGGAGCATATTTGCTTAAAAATAATTAAAAAGAACTCCAGAAATGACTAAAGTGTATCACCTGTCTACGGAGGTACGTGGGTTTGAGTGGAAGAACATTGGTAAACAGTGAACTCCGTCCGTGACTCCTGTGTCCTAAATTATTTGTTTATTTTATATTGAATGTATGTATTTTATATTTTTTTGTAATTTTGTAAGCAGGAGTAACAAAGACAATAAAGAATAAAGAATATGTGATGATGGGAGATAATAGATGATAGAGAAGAAATGACAGATGACAGTGTCATTTGTTCATGTGTCAACTGTTCTTTGTTATTTGTTTTTTTGTATTTTGTCATCTGTTTAAAAGAAATTAACTACACCGAAAGAAATATGTTGCATTTTTTTAACTAAAAAAGGAATTTTGTAACCTAATTTGGTGGGGGTCATTTGTCATTTTCTATGTACCATCTGTTTTGCCACCTGACATTTTACATACATACATATATTGGATAAAATATATTTTACAAAATATTAAAAATTGCGTAATGCCAAAATTGTATCAAATTTTGCATCTATTGTCATTCGTTTTATGTCATAAATTATCTGTCAATTATTATCTTTTATCTGTCATCTGTCATCTGCTAAATATTATCTGTCAACTGTCATCTGCCATATATGAAATGTCATCTGTAACTTGCTTCCTGTCATCTGTAATATATTGTTTGTGATCCCAAATGTGCCCTTTATTAAATCGACTTTGTAATCATATAATTGTACGTAAAACTGAACATATTTAAATAATTTTGTAAAATATGAAAAAATTTAATAAAAAAAGAAAATACGAATTTTTCATCTGTCATCTCTCATCTGTTATAGGTTATCTGTCATCTGTCATCTGTTATATGTTATCTGCCATCTGTCATCTATCATCTGTCATCTGTCATCAGTCATCTGTCATTTGCCATCTGACATCTGTCACATGTCATCTGTCAATTATTATCTGTTATTTGTTATCTTTCATCTGTATTTTGTCATCTGTCTAAAATAAATTAACTATACCGAAAGAAATATGTTGCAAATTTGGTTTATCACCATTTATTTGTCATATGCTTGTTATTATCATTCATGTATTATTATCTGCTTTCTGCCATCTGTGATTTACTATCTTTAATCTATCATATGTCATCTGCCATCTGACATTTGTATACAAGATAAACAATATATTACAAAATGCTAAAACAAATTTAGCATCTACCCTCATTTGTCCCTTGTCATGCATTATCTGTCAATTGTTAAACTCAAAATCAGTTAATTTTTTTTGCAAAAAAGTTACAATTTAAAAATTTTTCTTAAAAAAAACCACTTTAAAATTCTAAGAAAGAAAGATTGTAAAAATAGCTTGCAAATCACTTTCTCCACACTTTGTTTTTTTTAGATGATTTTCAGAATAAATAATTTTCTCAAGAGTATACTCAAAATCAGTTAATTTTTTTGCAAAAAAGTTACAATTTTAAGAATAAACAGCTAAAACCGATATAAACTAACATTTAAAAATTTTACTTAAAAAAAACCGTTTTAAAATTCTAAGAAAGAAAAACTGTATAAAATAACACTTTCTCTGCAGTTCTTTAAAATAACGCATAAAGAAACCTTAACAATTTTCCCAATAAACAATTGAACATATTAAGGATAAAACCAATCTTTAAAATAATAAATTGGATTAGGAATACACAATTCAAATTTGCTAAGAAAAAAGGTTAGAACAAAACCGTATTCAATGAAGTTTTACAGAAAAGCGCAATTGAAATTTCTATTTAAAAATGTTAATAACTCTTTAAAAAACAAACAGTTGAAGATGTAGGGACTTTTTTAGAAAACTAAAAAATGGTTGAAATTATGTAAAAAATTAAATTTTCTGAAAAAAAGAGGATAAACGTTCTCAAAGAAGAAACGTTAAAAACTTCTAAAATAACAATTGAATTTTATTAATAAAAAACAAAACAGTTTAAAAAATAATAAATTTAATTAAGAATTGTTTTTCAACATTTGGCCAAAAACAATTGAGCATCTGTTAAGCATAGTTAAAAACTTTTAAAGCAGTTTTAATATTAGAAAATTAACCAAATTTCAATTAAAACATTTGAAATATTTTCCTGTGCCCAGAAATAATTAAATATTTTTTTAGAAACCATTAAAAACTATTAGTACAAAATAAGAATTACTAAGAGTAATAACTTTAAGACAGAAATAACAGATTCAAATTAGAAATTTGCTTTAATATAGTTAAAATTGTACCAAAAGAAATAATGTATTATTTATTTAAAAAATATGTATATAATTTTCTTAGAAATACATTTTTTTTTGAAAAAAGATCAGAAGAAAATTAGTAGAAATTTTAGCAAGAAGCAATTGAAATATTCATAGCAAAAATAAGTTAAATTATCTTTTCTATTATTAATTAAAATCTTACCAAAGAAATAAATCATTTTCTCAAAAGTAAACTCAAAATCAGTTATTTTTTTTGCAAAAAAGTTACAATTTAAAAATTTTACTTAAAAAAAACCACTTTAAAATTCTAAGAAAGAAAGATTGTATAAAATAACTTGCAAATCACTTTCTCCACAGTTTATTTTTTTTAGATGATTTTCAGAATAAATAATTTTCTCAAGAGTATACTCAAAATCAGTTAATTTTTTTGCAAAAAGTTACAATTATAAGAACAAACAGCTAAAACCGATAAAAACTAACATTTAAAAGTTTTACTTAAAAAAACCACTTTAAAATTCTAAAAAAGAAAAACTGTATAAAATAACTTGTAAATCACTTTCTACACAGTTTATTTTTTTACATTATTCAGAATAAACTGTTGAGAAAATGATTCCAAGTTATTTTATATTGTGTCATCTTCACGTAACTCATCAATCACATTAAAGATAAAACTGTTTAAAATTTATTTACGATAGAATTAAAAAAAAGCATTACTTTATAATATTCTTCAAAAATTGTAGAAATGATTAAATCTTTATTCAATAAAATTACTAAGAGAAAAGACTGTAAAAACTTTCGTAAAGAAAACTGTTGAAATATTTCAAGAAAAAATGAATTTTCTTAGAAATTATTGAAACATTACCCAATGAAGAAACAGAAAATTGTTTAAAAGTCTAAGAACTAGGTTTAATATTTATGGGTTTGAGTGGAAGAGAAGAGACTAGAGTGAACTCCGCCATTTACAACAGTATGTATGTTTTTCCATCAATTTTGTATATATCTGTTATATTTTACATAATCATGTCTCTCTCTCAAATGAAAAATAATTGTAGAAATTTTTAATTGATTTTAATTTATATAAACTAGAAATAGAAACATTTACCATTTATATTTCGAACATAATTGTGGAAATATTTAACATACTAACGTATTTTTATAATACGAAAAAGATATGGCATAATTGTATGTATTTTCGAATCACGAAAAATTAAAACATAAATACTATAATTATATAATAAACGTAAACATAATTACTAACGTAAAATTATGTTAGTATAACATCTATAATTGCTAACTTTAACAAATAACATGCATGTTAGTCTTATATTAATAACTAAAACGTAAATACTAATAAGGTACTCTATTATTAATAATAATATTAAGATCATATTTATGTATTATATAGTTACATCATAAATTCTATAATAAACGCTTAACGCTAATAAGGTACGTTATTGGTATTAATAAATTTGTTCAATTCAAATATATTAACTTCAGTAAAATGTTAATACTACTATATAGTGATTATATTATCATCGTATTCATTACGAAGTGTTTGTTTATAAATGGTTATCGCATACTATCTACTCTACAAAAAATAATAAAATTTCTAATACAGAATATATATGTTGTATATATATAAATTTTAAATCTAAATATTATGGTATATTTGTACAATATAATATGTGCTTTTTATAAATATTTTTGTTGCAGAAAAATATTCTGACCGTAAATTTAATTACGCTCAAAGGATAAAAAAATCGAGTTATTAATATTTATATGATATGTTTAACTTTGATTAAATGCGTGGCTTATTAATAATTATTTTAACTGGATGGCAGATTAAAATATATTTATTAATTCATTAATGGTTGAATATTTAAATAAAACACTTTCTTTGTAGATATCACAGTATGTTTTTACAAGTGACTAGAGGCAATTGATTAGCTTGTAATCGAGCTTGAGTCGCTTGTAAGAATATATGGTAGTGTCATATCAACAAAGAAAGTGTTTAATTTATATATTTAATTATCGAGAGCGCTATATAAAATAAATTATTACTTATTTTCCTTATTGAATCAATAATTGAATTTATGCACTGAAATGGTGATGAATAATACGGTTTTTTTATTACAAATGTAAACGTACTGAAATTTAATATAAAATATTTAATAATTAATCAATCAAATCAATCAAACAATACATAAAATTAATTTCGGTCGATAGTCATTTAGCAAAATATTACCATAATTTGAAAATCACACTTTTGTTAATATAACAATTAATAATAATGATAAGCCACATCTATTTTAGGAGGCAATAACTGGTCTTTTTATTTATTCTTCGTCATGGTAAATAAAACTGGGATTAACTTAACTGTAGATAAAATATTAAAGCATAAAATCCTATATTTTTGACTGATTTTTGAAGCCGTTACTTTGTGATACATCTTGATTTATTAACCTACTTCCTATATTGTTCATTATGGTAGGAAAATCTGGGATAAACTATATTTTAAATAAAATGTATATATCTGGATTAAGTCTCAATTTAAATCAAGTTTTTAATCAAATCATATATTAATAATCAAAAAAACACATTTTTCTAATTATTAGTTATTTTTCTACGACGTAAAAGACTTTAATACATTTTTATATCATACATTCTTTATGATGGTTGGTGATGAACTTTACATTAAATAAAATGCATAAAATGTAGACAATTCTTAGTTACAACTTCTTTTGCAGGGCGTGCAGTATCAACTCGGTCGGCAGGATGATTTTATGGCGAAACTTGACGTGACTCATGAGGTTCCCTTTCTGGTACGCCTTGTAGGGACAGTAAGGGCATTCGAATCCAGGCGGTTTGCCGCACTCGTACTTTCGGTGGAAGTTTAGTGAGCCCTTGTGCTTGTACACCTTCTTGCACTTGTAGCACCGAAACTTATCGTCCTTCCCTAAAACATAATCGATTAATTTGATGCAATAAAATAATGTGAGGCGTTTAAAAACAACAGGCAAAACCTTTCAGAAAACTTGGTAAATATTATTTTCTATTTTTACTGTTTGTAATAATTTTATTTAGATAACATGCTAATGTAAGGAATTAAATGAAAATAAAATATAATACGTTTAATGTATAAAATAAAATAAATTCTAACATAATTGGTCTTCTGCTTCATGGCTATCGACCAGTAGTCTTTCAGCTGTAAGGAATTATTATTCACAATATAATAAATTTTATTATTATAGACGATAATAATATTATGGATTAAATGTCTAATTGTAAAGGCGTCTAGTTTGTGGTAAATCTTGAATATAATAAAGAAGACATGGTGAGTTACTTAAATAAAGTGGTGAAACAAAGTCACTATGTGCTTTTTCTTTATTATAGATTATGTCATAAAATTTGTATTTAAGTCTTTATTTTTATAAACATAGAAGTTATTATTCAATATAGGTGGTTTACGCAAACAAGGTTAGTTTTAAAAGTAATAAACAGTTTTAATTTTCAAACAAAATAAGAAACTACAATTAAGATTTTTATTCAATCTTTATTTCAACAAAAACCAACATCGTAATTTTTCAGATGAAAATGTGGATTTTCCAATTGAGGCATTGTTCCAAACGGGAGATGAGTTTAAAGATTCTCTCTTCATAGATCCGCCAATCTATTAACTTAAAAAATTATTTCATCCAAACCAAAGACGCAAAATAAACTAAGTTGAATAGAATATATTTAATCACTATTTTCAAAACAAACTAATTTTATAATAAAAATATATAAGTCCTTCACGTTGTAGAAAATTCTAATTAAACAAATTTTAGTTACGAAGAACACTGAGTCATAAGAAAAATCTTAACCTTATTAGTATCATTTATACAACATAAAACAAATGCATAAAATGATACTTAATATTATATTAAAAAAGAGAATTCTGCAATAAATACTGTAAATTTACAATAATTATTTTTAAATGGCGGAGAACGTTTTCGAGCTGTCACCAAAAATACCCATAGAATGGTGAATAGAATTGTGGATAATTTACAAAATTCAAAAAAACATAAGAAGGTCACTTTACTAAATAGTATAATCGGAATAGACATCGATCGTCTTGTAGTACAGATAACGTAAATAAGACTTTTATATCTTCTCGGAGGCAACATGTATTTGATGATGTGGTGACCAATAATTTGCTTACAATATTCCAGTTTGGAACGAACAAATGCATATTATAGCAGTTTGGGTGTTCAAAAGCACGACTGGAACGTTTAATGAAACCTAACATCGTGTACGACTCAGAACATATAGAACTGATGTGTTTTGTGAATGTTAACTCGCAATCGAAAGTGACTCCAAAATCTTTGACATTTACGAACTTCTCTAGAGGAATACCTATCAAGTTATAATCGTATATTATTGGCGATTTCTACCGAGTGGAGGTCTTTAATAAACAAAATAAACAATAGAGGACCTAGGACTTTAGTTTTCATGAATCTGTAGGATTAGTATGCTTTGTATTCAATAGATTGTTTTCTCTAAAAATATGTGATTTTATGAGTTTTGATGGATATCTCAAAAATCTGAAAGTGGTTAGTTTATAAAAAAGTAAATTATGGTCAATTGAATCAAATGTTTTATGGAAGTCATAATAAATAACATTAACTTGGCTTCTATTATTAAGAACTTTATATAATGTAGTGTACTTTATTGGTTAATATAAATATATTTTATTATCAAATGATGCTCTTAGTGGGTATTTTCCTTAATCCCGAACGTAATTATTTCCGTAGAATTCAGTAATCCACCTCAGGTATAAATTCAGACCTTCAGTCGGTTATATTTCATTATTGTGTCAGTTGCCGTACATATCTGAGTAAGTTATTTATATTTCATTATATTTATTTTAGTAAACATTTTTATTTATATTTGAAATCAATCTTATAATAAAGCTGTACTGAAGAGATCGAAAGATCGAAACACGTGTCTGCAGATGGTTATAAATTGAGTATTGAATTATTTAATTGCTTTTGCTAATTTATTTTTAATTACACCAACCTAAATTAATTTCTTGTTCCAAATTTACGGGTGTGAAGTTAGCAATAGATTCCAGCAATAGATTTCGTTAGCCGAAATTTCATTAAAATAGAATAATTACCATAAAACTTTCATGGTTATAATAAAATATATCGTCATTAAATGCTTTAAAAATATATCAACCCCTATTTTCACCCCCCTAAGACTACCCTCACAGACCCCAAAATGCAGGCCCTGTCTTTTTAAAAGAAGACATGCACACATAAAAAAATGAAAATTACACTCATATTCTACACACACTCTAGAATCATAATCAAGAAAAAACCGCGGACACTCCCCCCCATTTTTTCGAGAAAAAAAATTATTTGTCTAACACTGCGCGCCCGGCTCCTATGTTTCATCCATAAATGCATTTTTTTCAATAAAGACATGCACCCATAAAAATTCTAAAATCACCATCACATTTTACACACCCTCCAGAATCATAATCAAGAAAAAACCGCGGACACTCACCCCCATTTTTTCGAGAAAACAAATCATTTGTCTAACACTGCGCGCCCGACTCCTATGTTTCATCCATAAATGCATTTTTTTCAATAAAGACATGCACCCATAAAAATTCTAAAATCACCATCACATTTTACACACCCTCCAGAATCATAATCAAGAAAAAAACGCGGACACCCCCCCCATTTTTTCGAGAAAAAAAATCATTTGTCTAACACTGCGCGCCCGGCTCCTATGTTTCATCCATAAATGCATTTTTTTCAATAAAGATATGCACCCATAAAAATTCTAAAATTATTAACACATTCAACACACCCTCCAGAATCATAATCAAGAAAAAAACGCGGACACACCCCCCATTTTTTCGAGAAAAAAAATCATTTGTCTAACACTGCGCGCCCGGCTCCTATGTTTCATCCATAAATGCATTTTTTTTCAATAAAGACATGCACCCATAAAAATTCTAAAATAATAAAAAATAATTTATTTCGCAAGGCGCCGATAAAAAAATAGCGTCAATAGAGGCGCCTCGAGAAATATTTATTACCCTAGACACCGGATGCACAATGTGGGCGGTTTTAACATGTGCTGAAAACCTTTTTCATTGTATTGTCCGGTCAAGACCTGTTCAAAGATATTTTGAAGGAACTCGGTGTAATCTGATAATTTAGCAAGTTCCATTTTTTTTTCACATGTCCTTTCATAATTTACGGACGTTTTTGACCAATGGAAACGTTCGATAAAGGCAACCCCAATTTTATGTTAACAGTGTCTGCATCACTTTTCTTTCTACAGCATTACGAGGTAGATCAGTTAAAAGTTGATTTTTCACAGTTTACTAAAACAAATATTTTGTGTTTATTTGATTGGTGTTTATCACAAGGTAAGAATTTAAATTAATTAGTTCATAGGGTACTTGTATTTTTAATTGAAACCTAGTATTCAGTGTAAGTGGGAAAGAAAGGACGAAACCCCAAGAATAAAATTTGCACCTAAAAAATGTAAAATAAATAATATTTCTAAACCGATTTTCCTATGTTTTCAAGTTATGCTATAATTACAAAAGTACGAGGTTTTGTTTATTTATAATTACGATTTAACTTGAAAACAAATGAACAAATACATTACTAGAGTTTAGTTCGTTCCTCCCGACTCACCCTGTATAGTGAAAGTAGCATAAATACTAACATATTTGCATTGTTTCTATTATAATTTGGGAGTTTTCTTTCGATTTCTCGTTCAACTTCAAGGTATATATTTTTTTAAATTTTATACTACTTATTTTAATTATACGCAATTATTCATCATATTTTATTCAGATATAAATAGTGCAAAAATTAAAATTAAGCAGGCTGAAATACCTCGTTGACAGCCAAGAAAAATTAATATATATATATATATATATATATAAAATTTTATTTTATTTTCTTATTATTTGATTAATCGATTATTTCATCAGTAGTTTAATCGACTATTTTATTGATCGATCAATGGATTATTAAAAATAGATTATTAACTTGCATAATTGAACACCCCTATTGGCCATTATGTAACTTTATGTCCGATCTCCGATTTGATGGTAAAACGGATTTTTGTGAAATACTAGGGTGATTTTGAATAAATTTTATTAAAATTATTTTTTAATTTTAAACCCGTATTCCTTTTTGAGATATAACTAGACACACATTTTAGTTCATAAAACACTTTAGTTATGTATTAACGGATCTATCCATCCTTTAAGAGCAGAAAAATTAAAAAGGCCAAAATTGCAATGAAATAGAGGATCAGTAATAGTAGTAAATATATTTTAAATAATACCGCGAAACTAATTAATTATTATAGATCATTATTAGAATTTATAAAATACTTTTGAAATTGAATGAGCGATGGAAGTGATCAATCATGTGTAGGGTGTTACATTAAAAATGAGATTATTACCAATTTCTTGTAATAATTAATCTGTAAAAAAATCCAGCAGATATATTAAGCTCGGAATAAAGAAAAACAAATAGCTAGAAATTCTAAAATTTCAATGTAAAGCTCTTATATTAAGGGTTGAAATTATTATGTGGTAATTTGAATTAAAAATATAATTCCCCTTTCATCTCGTGAATTGACGCCCAGGAGAACTTCCACTGTATCATCAAAAATTCTAATTAATTTTTTTTTTAATTATTAATTATTAAGAAACGTAATTTTACTCCTTATCGAATTTGTGTCGAAGTCGACTCCGCTGCCACCTTTTACAAACGATAAAACCCCAAGTAAAGTATAACTTTTATATTTATCTTTGATTACATTATATACATTATCTTGTCGTGTGTGTGAAATTTGCATTATTATATTTTCATTATTTCAAATTATAAAGACTAGTATAAATTTATATTGTCAGTCTTCAACATTCGCTTGTTTCTATTAAGAGAACAAAATGGAAAATAAAGCAGAACAAATATTTATGTTTTTCGTATCAAATAAAATATATATGGTACAAAATATAAAGGTGTCCGATCCGATTATATTTTCTGCTGCACAAAAAGTATATGGTAATGGTAGTAGGCTATTCCGGCTTCGTATTTATCAAGCACTAAAAAAAAATAATTTGAATATAGTCAGTCGTCTGAAAAAGTGTTATATCGATAGTTTAAAAGAATTAAAAGTTAATGATCGAGAAGATTTACAAGTCAAAGAAATATGTATTATAAACGATTCAACACTTTAAAATAATAAACCACATGAAAATAAAAAAACTATAGTTAGTCCATTATTGGCAATGTAAATTAAAATGAAAGATTAGATGAAACATTGTATGAAACTTTTACAAATGTAGTTGATGTATCAACAGAAGATGAAAAAATTAGTGAAAAATTACAAGAACTATTTAAATATCCTATACTTAATCAACAATTACTACCTGTGAATACAAAAAAAAAATGTAGCCCAATTAGCCATGAATAACAAATATAACGTTTATTTAGGGAGTTTTCACTTGAGTGAAGAAGAATTTAAGTTAATTTATAATCAAAGTGATAAAACATTAAACACTTATACATATCATTTTGTTTTAATCGAAAAATTAAAAATATGATGTAATACATGTATTGTGAATATCCGCTCTTGTAATTACCTAAAAACTGGCATTGCAATTTATTGCTACTGTGGACAGGTTGGTTGTAAAAAATTTAAATTTATTTGCAAATTTAATTCTGGCCTCGATGTTAGGGTATTTAGTACGTTGTATAATTCTTGTCACAAAGAGGAACTAACGCGAGAAGTTAGAGGTGTAGAAAGAACTCTGTTGGGTAATTCTCTAAAAACATCAACTTGCCTAAAAGTGCGCATTGAAAATGTAAAACAAAGTTGTCATAATTTGGAAAAAAGTATAACTTAAATAAAATAAAATCAGACTCTGTTTATAGGAAAATAAGGACGGATGCTATAGCTAAACTTGATAGAGTAAAATACGACATATATGACTTGGCTTTAATGCAAAGAGAGCATGAAGAATATATTTAGAAAATCGGTCAACCTTTGTATATTCATTTAATTAGCAAGGAACAAATAATTATCACTAAAAGATGTTTTCAAGATGGCTCGCCAAGTGTAGTATATGTTGACGCTACAGGGGCTGTAGTTAAGAAACCCTATGTCACATCAAAAAGAGTGTTGTATTATGCTGGAGTAATCCAAATGAAAAATAAAAGATTACTACCCGCATTTGAAATGATATCTGCACGTCATGATACAGGTACAATTGCAGCTTGGCTATTAGAGACTAAATATTATTTTATAAAGAATAATTTTTGGCCAGCTTTCACTGTTGTAACTTTCGATATGAGTTTCGCAATTATGAATGCAATAAGAGAGGCCTGGAATGAGATGGATTTAAACGTTTATTTAAATTATGTATTTGAAATTGTAAACGGCAATGAAATTCCAAAAAATATTATAATAATGAAACTCTGCTACGCTCACATAATCAAATTGATGACTAGGGATGTTAATAAATTTTATGACGATAAATATATCAGAAGAATTTTAAAAGAAATCATTGCTTCTTTTTATTGCTCAGATAATTTTGCAAGCATAAAATGTTCTTTGGAAAGCTTTTTCATTATATTACTTAGTAAATTTGAAACTAATTTATTTAAAACTCATTTAGAAAAATTATATTCCTTGGAAAGCAAACTACAAGATATAGAAGATGATATAATTTCAGATATTGATAGGACCACATTGAATACATTATACGAAAATAATAAGTTTTATCAATATTTCAGAATAATTTGTGACAATATACCAGTTGAAAAAAATAACTTTGCGTTAAAGAAAAATTCGTATTATTCATTAGAATTTGCGTCTTTATTTCTTAAACATTTCATTCCTTTTATTCCTATGTGGACAAGCCTACTTTGCAAAAAACAAAATAATTCTCTAGCGGAAAATTGGTTTGGGATTGTAAAAAATAATATATTGCAGCGAAACCTTCATTGCAAACCATCTAGATTTATTAGAAAAAATCGTGATTATACTTTAAACGAGTATCGCGAATCTATGTACAACATAAAAAGGAAAAGATGTGCCGTGAAATCAAAATGCTCAAAAGCAGTTGTAGAGGAATCATGGAGCAAGAGAACGAAAGTAAAACACAATTACTTTAAAGCTCAAACTATATCAAAATTGAAACAAAATATTACCAAAATAAGTAAAAAATCCATAACTTATAATTTTAGCGAGTCATTTGTACCAAAGTTAAGCAGAAATTACGTAGTATCCCGTTACGGGAATGAAAAATTGTATTTTGAGAGTTATATAACGCTAAATATTAACGCTCCTAACGAAGAAATGTGGCTGGATAATTTTTTAATTGATTTTATTTTGATGATCCTTGTAAAAAATAAAAATGCTAAAGTTTTTATGCAAGCAGAAGTACAACGAATTATGGAAAATTCATTAACGGCAAAACAGAAAATAAATGAAAATATAGCCCTTTTCCCTATTTTATGCAATTCGCATTGGACACTTTTATATGTCAATTTTAATAATCAAAACGTATTGTATTTCGATCCTTTAAGTAGAAGTAGCCGTTCGGCAAAATCTCATTTTAAAAAGATAGCACCATATTTATACAGTTTAGGGTTGAGTGCATCAATAAAAAATGTAACTGACAATAAACATAAATATCCAATCCAAACGGACTCCTACAATTGCGGTTTATATATTTTGTATTATTGTGATGTCTTACTCAATGATTTGGATTGGGAACTTAATTTAAATGAATTTGCTTACCGCACTACAATGAAAAACCTGATAATAAACAGTTCGGACGATATAACCAAACTTTGTCTATATTGCGGCGAACAAAACGCTGATATTAAGTGTCATGAATGTCACCGACATTGCTGTACAATTTGTGTTTTCGAACCGAAATTTTATGAAGTTTGCGAACTGTGTTTAGTTAAAAAAAGTAACAATAAATAAATGTTATTTGGGAACATCCTAGTAGTGTTATATATTTGGTAATAAGAACTATAAATAATTTATATTTATACTAATTAGTAAATGATCGTATGATTCACAAACCAGGCTTTTTATTGGGATATAATCTACATCTACCATATATCACTGCTAAGAATCAAAGTCATAAGTTATCACAGTCCTTGTAATATATCAGTCTCAGCTTTAGAGTGCTGATGCGCTTTTTCTGTTCGTTTTGTGCTTTCAATTTATTATTTTTGGCACAATTTTAATAATTTTTATTACTGGAGTTGAAATTATTTGATGAAGTACTGACAATTAAATGTGTCATCATTGCCATTATGAAAACTTTATCACGTGATTTAAATTGTCACGAGCAAAAACTGACTTTTAACATTCACAACTTATTTCGATAATAGCTGATTTCCTCGATTTTTCTCGAAAAAATGGGGAGGGTGTGTCCGCGGTTTTTTCTTGATTATGATTCTAGAGTGTGTGTAGAATATGAGTGTAATTTTCATTTTTTTATGTGTGCATGTCTTCTTTTAAAAAGACAGGGCATACATTTTGGGGGCTGTGAGGGTAGTCTTAGGGGGGTGAAAATAGGGGTTGATATATTTTTTAAGCATTTAATGACGATATATTTTATTATAACCATGAAAGTTTTATGGTAATTATTCTATTTTAATGAAATTTCGGCTAACGAAATCTATTGCTGGAATCTATTGCTAACTTCACACCCGTTCCAAATTTGTCATAATATAGTCAGTCACAAATTATTTAACGTACATTCAATCATTTTTAGTTCATTTTACAGAAAGAAATACATTCAAACTAGTGTTGCTTTGATAGCCTTGTTATTTTGTAACACGCAAATTACTTTTGTATTATTCAATGTCTGTCGAAGTATTAGCTAGAGAAGTAGTTGTTTCAAAAGTGGTTTGTTTTTGTAGTCTTAATAAGACTCATTTGTTGTAGATTTTACGAAATATTTTCGTGTTTTTTCTAATTATTACTTTATTAGTGTTTATACTTAGAAAACTTACACTCATCAATATTAAACAGTACAATACATATATAAGAGACATAAAAATTACCGACAGTTTTACAAACATATTAAAGTGGGATAAAAATCAATATCATACTCATGGCGGATAGCTAACTCAAACAATGGCAATTACCAAATGTTCTGTGGAGCAATAACAAAACTAATTAGATAGTAATATTGAATCGACAGTAATAAATGCACTACATTGTTTAGTTATAAAATTAAAAATTAACAATACACTGAAAATATAAATAGCGATTTTTACTAAAATAAAACAATAAAAAAGATTTTAGAAAAACACAAATTAACAATTAAATAAATAAATAAGTAAAACATAGATAGCAATTAAATTTACAGACTTGATATTGAGAATAATTAGTTTATATCACAGGCTAGAAATCACAAGCAAAGTAAAAATATAAAAAAATTATAATTATCAACAATATCCAGATTTAAAAATTCTTCAAAAGAATAACGTGCATTATTTAATGAGAATTTTATTAAAATATTTTATTCCTAAATAGTTCGTGCTATTACAGGATCTTAAAGACGGACCTTCCGATGTTTTACATTATATTTGTTACTTGTGTTATGACAATTCATATGAGTAGGGTATTTACTGGTGTTTTTAAATGCACGAAGAATGCATTGGAAAATGTATAATGACGGTAGCGCAAATAGTTTCTCTGCTGTAAAGATATGGCGGCTGATCTTTAAGTATAATTTCAATTATTTTAAACAGTACCGGTAGAATGGAAATAGGCCTGTAGTTGTTAATATCATGCTCATTACCCTTTTTAAAGATAGCAAGAACTTTGGCTAGTTTAAGATCATCAGGTAATACGCTGGTTTTTATTGTTTCATTTATCAGTTTAGTGAGCGGTAAGATAATTAAATTAAGTATGCATTTAATATGAGCCGCACAGAGCCCATATATGTCCTCACATTTACTTGTTTTTAATTTCCTGATAGCTTCACGGACAAGAGTTGGAATTGTTTCAATGAATGAAAATGTTAGAAATTTAAAAGAAAAAATGTTGCAGATCTATTTTTTTTTACAAAAACAAAGTTTATTCATATGCCTAAAAATCTGTGAACATATTATCGCTTCTAATATTTCAGTTTGCTCGCTTACACAAATCTCCACAGGACCATTTGGCACCATCCTCCTTTTTATTTCCATTTTGATAGAAATTGCATGTGGTAAAACAAAGTCAGAGTAGTAAAAACAATGGTTGAATTTGGAGCATGTAATAAGTGTAATTATTATTTATTGTCTTATTTCATCAGTGAAAAATTAATTATTCTACTCTCATGTTTCTAACAATAAATTACGTCAAGATTAAAACACTATATTTGATCGCAATAACCTAAAATATTTCTCGAATTTATTTCTCATTAGTTGGTGAAACAATATGTTAATAATAGACAGTTGATTAAAAATTAAAGAAAATACAACATCAGAACAATGCAGTTGTTGTTTTTCCATCCTTAAATGCCTTTATAATAAATCTCAAAATCATCACATAGGAGAGATGTCGGTGCTTAACATTTGCAAAAATGGAAGACCTTTTAGAGGGACTGGAGATTAAGAGGGTCATCAACAAAGGGAATAGTATTTTAAATAACCAGTAGGGGCTAATCCAGGCCGACAGCATTTAATTGCGGGGTTGTAAGTGTATTAATACTACCTGATCCAATATATTTATATATATAGTTAAATCTTTAAAGAAGAAGTTAGAAGTTTAAACTTCTTATTAGTTTAAACTTTGATAATGGTCTGCGAAGGCCGACATGTCTCAGGCAACTGAACATAAAAACATTGTGGAAGAAAACACGTGTTATTTTTCATCTAACACTTGTAAGTTTTTTTGGTTTTTGTTTTGATAAAATTATTTCTGAACTAGCTAAAGTGAATTCAGGTGTCCGCCAAGGTTCTATTTTATGACCCGCATTAATCTGCATTCATGCATACTTTGAAATATATACTGTTTTTAAATTCTTTAAAACAAAATCGCATATGGAATATTTCTCTAAAGTTTACAACAAAAAAAAAACAATGAAAATTTGTAAAGAATGTGCTATTTACACGTAGATAAAATCTTCAGAATTTAGTAAATTTAAGAGCCATGTTTTGTTGGAAACATTCAGTATACTTATAGTAGTATATTGTAGTTAAAGTATTATCACTTTCTTCACAAAAAAAATTTTTTATTGACCAGATGTACATTTCGAACACGAAGTGTTCTTTATCAATAGTTAAATGACATTGAAAAAATATAATAATATTATACTTATAGTAAGCAGAATTAATCAGTTTGTTTTAGTTCAATCTAAGCTCCACCTTGCCTTATTTCCGAATGCTTAACTCGAAAACGGCGACACACTTTTCGAAAACTTTTACGGCAAAATGAGTTATATTTTTCCAACATTCGCGGCACAGAAGTTTCCCTCTCAGATAATACTGTTTTAAATTTAAGTGAATACCATTCGGTGTATGATATATCATTGCCCCTTACAGACTGTCTCCAGCTACAAACAAAAAGAAACATTTACATGGATCATTTGGCTGACTTTGACGCTCTCAACATGTATTTCCATTTCATAAACTGATCTGAATTAATGAATAATTCTAATATTGACAAAATAACAGACTTCGCCGACAATGCAAATTAGTTTCTGAAAAGCTCTATAAAAATTATTCAAAAACGATTGAAGCTGGGGAACAAAGGAATGAAAATAGTATTTCAATGGTATAGTTAACGTTTTTGCAAACAATAACGAATATACGTCTAACTCAGCATACATTAGTGACACCATCAATGACCACATACTCACTATTTCTAAAGATGTTTTAAATCTGATTTTAAAACAGAAGATTAGTAAATGTCCTGGTTCTAATGGTATGGTATATCGAGTTTTTTCTTGCTACAATGCATTTATTCTCTGTGTGGTTCTATTTATGAACTAATGTCAAAATTGTTGTTACTAGGTATATTTCCAAGCAGATGGAAACTTTGCTATATTGTACCAATGTACATATCTGGCCAACCAGATTTGGCAGAAAATTCTCGAAGAGTTTGTCTCCAATCAATCATTCCAAAGATGTTGGATAAATTGGTTGCAGATAGGTTAGCATGGATATCTCATCAAATAATTGCACCGCATGGTTTTGTTTCTATAAGATCCGCAGTCGCAAACTTGCTGTGCTATAAACAGTACTTCTCAAACGCTTTGGAAAAGTGTTAACAGATTGAGCTAATCTACACTGATTTCTTCAAGGCGTTTGATACAGTGGATCATTCCATTCTATCAAGCAAACAGCATATAAAATACTGAACTTTCTTGATGTACGCGGATGACCTCAAAATATTCAAATGGGTCAATTCTATAAACGATTGCAGATTAATCCAAGAAGGTATTAATAGTAGCAATCAATGATGTAATTGAATAGATTATTTTTAATTAAATAAGGCAAAGTGTAGCTCAGTTTCATTTTGTAGACTTATACCATTGACATGATACCACTTACGTAGAAAAACGAGGCATATGCCCCTAGATCACGTACCTCGTTTTGTTTGTCCTTTAGAAACTGACATTTATGGAATACAATTTTGTTATTTGGTCATCGTATACCTCGACGAATAAAAAAGCATTAGAGACGGTTCAACATATTTTTTTAGGTTAATAAAATATAAAATTGGTATTACCCACATATTTTTACTGTTTCACATTTAAGTGTGATCAAAATGCCATCAGGGGTACCGCGAGGTTCAAAGTATGGCTAAATATTTAATTGTATAGGCTTCCACTTTGTGATACATATTTTATAACTTTAAATAAAATAAAATAACTATTTTAATAACTAATCTAGTTTAATAATGACCAGATAAATTGTGTCGAAACTATAGTCACTAAGAGTATTAAAGTGTGTGATATAAACAAAGTTTATTTTATTTTATTCAAAGTATGGCTCTCTCTTATTTCTTACCTTCATAAATGATATGAACTTAAATTAAACATTATTTGATATTAAAAGTTTAAAATATCTTATTTTCTACAGTGAAGAAAATTACATTTTAAACTTTTAATATTAAGTATATTCTTCACCTACATTCTCACATAAATAAATATTATTTCTTCGCTTGAAGAAGACACAGTGTGTCGAAACAATTGTGGCGAACGGCAAAATAAATATTTGAAAGTGTTATCGTATTTCACTTACGAAAATTTACCAAAGTGATAAATATTATTTGTTAGTGATTTGAACTGTAAAAATTTAATCGTAAAATTGATACGTGTTCAAATTACTTTATTTAAAATAGCTTTCTACAAATAATTATTGGTGTTACATTCAATCCAAATTATATTTGTATAAATATTAAATTAACGAAACTGTAACAGTTTAAATAACAAAACGAACAGGAATTAAATTTAAAAGATATAAAAGGGTGGGTGTTTTCAATCAAACAACACATTGATATGTAACTACAATAATTTATTTAATTTAATTTTAAGTTTAGACAACTAATAATGGTTTTTGTGTTTGGCTATAACGTGCCTCGTGATGTGCGCCTTGTGGAAGGACCTGTAGGGACAAACGGGACAGTTGTACCTAGGTTCCTTCCCGCACATGTGTTTTTGGTGGGCGACTAGGGATATTTTATTTTTATAACTCCTCCCGCACGCCTCACACCCCCAAATTCTTTCAGATGAGACGCCTGAAAGCAATCATTAATTAATAAACGAAACGTGAAGAAGATAAAAAGACGAACAACTACGAACAGATTCTAGCCAAAATAAACAAAACAAAAAAAACATTAATTTTACTAAGTGACAGAAACACATATTTTACATGTACACACACTGTAATCAATCATCTTTACCATAAGTACTCAAGGGATATACTGAATTTAAAAAAATCAATATTGTATCTGCCTCGTCAATTTAATATTCAAAATTCGCTAAAAATAATTATTTGTGGTTAAACATTCTAAATTGAAAAATGTTTTAACAACAAATACACATTTGCAGGTAAACATACCGAATTTTTCAATTTAGTGTAAGTATGGATTACCAAGTAGTAAGGGTCGCAACCATTTTCTTCATTAAATACTATTCTTTTAAAGAAAGTTGTCCCTTTTGGACGAATCATCACGGAAATATCTCCTTTTCAGTTAAATAATTCATGAGAAAAGAGCATATTATCAAGGAAATTACAATATTTTTAATATATTAATAGGACTATTTAGGTTTCATATATTTTTCCCTTCAGATATTTCTATTTAGCAAAGTTGAAGTACGTTAGAACATTCGGTTGTTAATATTGATTTCGAAAACTTAAATTACATTAACGTATTAATACTCTTTCAAATATAACAACCGATGATTTCTAATTATCTGGATTGATCTTACGTATTGCTAAGCATTCATACAAATTAAATAATGTATCTAATCAAACTCTAGGGGTTGTCCTGGTCCCTTCAAGCTTTGATCTTACAGGCTTCCCAAGCAGGCCTGAAATAATTAAATTAAAAATAGACATGTATGAAATGTATTCACATTCACCAGTTGAGGTTCAAATACAACCCACATATAAAAAAAAATCCCTATAAAAAATCTAAATAGGAACCCCTTTAGGGTTTTGACCATATAAATTTCTCTGTATGAAAGGTCAGGAGTACGCTACCTCAATTAATAATTTATTAGGATAAAATGATATATTCTAGATATTAAATTGAATAATTTCAAGATTATGCTAGAGAGTTAAATAATATGACAATTAAATATCCATGTAAAATGGACATAAATAAACCAGTAATGGCATAAATATTGCCTAAATGATAGAAATACTTTAGAGACAAAGAATTCCATCATCTGAAGTAGAAGACGGGTGAAGAGATAAGTCTTGATCAAGTCACAAACTTAAATATGACTTACTGTTATACATACATGTTATAAAATAACTCCACGTAAATTGGACAGAGTTAGCCACTAGCAATGACAAAAATATTGCCTCAATGGTATTAATCACCTGTTGATCATCATCAAACAAAATTAAACTAAATTCAATGGGATAAAACACTTGTTAAGTTCCATAATATATTATGGAACTACCTGGAAATCAACAGATTTGAAAAACAGGCTACCTAATAAGCGAACAAAATTAACTCTCAAGATTAAACCAAAGCAACAAATAGTTTACTAAAGTAAGTAAAGAGTGTGACTAGAAAAGGAATAACTTATTACGATAGGTTGGGATTACGCTACGCGACAATGAATTATATTATATATTAAATTAATATTATTCTTGAGCAATCAATAGTTTCAGATAGGTCAAGAATACGATATGATAATAAATGTTTTATTACAAAAAATTAAGAATATATTAGAATAATAAATCATTTATAGGAATAAGTTATTATGTTAATTTTATGTACGAAATTTATTTAAGAAAGAAAACAAGTACAAGTCTCTAAAGGGATATTGATTCACATTTATCGAAAAATTTATTTTAGAAAAAAAAATCCAAATGTGATAGATGTTGTGTAGCCGTTGAAATCTTTCTTGAGATTTAGGATTTAAGTATTGTCAACAAAAATATTGCAATTTGAAAATGCCTGATTCGTTTAAAAAGCAAAAGCAAAGTTAATAAGAAAGAAAAGAGCGTTGAATTTTTTGTTGATCCCGGTGTTGTTGAGTCGAGAAAGAAAAAAAAAATAGCACATTGCTAAAATACTATATAGATCCGTAGATTAAATTTAAATTAATGCTTTTTTATTTAATTTCCTATTCTATCAGTCTTCGCAAGAGTCTTCATTTTAGAGCAAACATTTTTTGGAAGTCGAAGAATCAAAATTAAAATTCCAAATGATGTTTGTTAGTTACTGTATTGATCTTTGCTTCTAAAAACAGTTTTCTAACTATGTTCAATACAATTTATTAGAGGCATCTAAAAATATAATTACTAGAAATGGCACTTAGAACAATTTTTGTTTTTAGACGAAGGTATGTGAAAAAACGAGAAGAATTGAATTGTTTTAAAGAAAACATTTACTGAAAAACAGAAAACGTAAAAGTAAATATTTCAAAAGACTAAGGCGCTGTGATTGTCTATAAATCCAAAACATATTGTTAGCACTTTTAAACTGTATTCAGTAGAGTAAAGCATTTGATGTATAAACTAGTTAATTTAAAAGTTGTTTAATGGCATTTCCAATTTTGCATTTTGATTACTTTTTTTGGTTAATTCTAAATTTATGTTTTTTATAGCTTTGGAAAGTTAGGAAAGAAGGTAATGTGTGATGTTTGAGCAGAAGGTTCTTTTAAGCAATATAAAAAAAATTAATCTACTTATAAATTATTTATAACATATACATTAAGTAACTCATTGCTATTAATAATAATAATTAATAAAACACGTTAACAAAACGTTAGAAATGACTTTCTTCATAATTAATTTTATATTTACTAGATGTACATTCCGAGCACTAAGTTCTTATTACCAATAGCTAATGTAGATCTAATGAATGCAACATAAATTGTGAAGAAAGTGAATTCTAACGGGTTTTATTAATTGAAAATTATCTTCACTTAACTCAAAAACCAATAATATAAATAACTCATTGCTATTTAACTAATGACTATAATTTACTATTATTATTTTATCTCCTTTAGTTACCAAGTTAAGCATGGGCGTCTCCTCTGAGCATAATTTATTTATTGTATTGAGCACTAATATCAGCCGCCATTTAATATTATGAACTTCTTCATATACTCTAAACTCTTCGTTATTTTTCTCTCTCCACAGATATCTGCTGTGTTCTAATTTTCGCTTACTGAGAAGAATTTAGACAAATAAATAAGGTGCTGACCTTTAATTAATTTTTAATTTTGCTTAACACGTCACTATCAGCTCTAATTTGATTTTCTTGATATTATTTTTTTCATAGTTTTGAGCTCATCATCTTTTAATTTAAGCAGATCTTTGACTTCTTTTAGCTGTCGTTCTAAACCAAAATATTGATCTTTTGCAGTTTTTAATATGTTGCTTATTTTCTGTTGTTCAGCTATCACATTGAATAACTGAGTACTTAAGTCTTCATTTACAATTCTACTATCTTCTGAAGACTTTAAGAAATCATGTTTTTGATTCCTTCTCAAGCAAGAGTATTTAAAATTAAATTAAATTTAATGAAGAAGAATACACGAATACTTTGTTTTACCACTTAAATTAAACATCAATTTAATTTGTTTGAAAGTATTTACTTCTGGAATGGAATTTGAAATGATACACTTGTCCTGTTTCATATGTTTCCTGGCACGAGTTTCGGCTATCACTCGCCATTCTCAAAGGAGTATAAAAATTAAACTGTTTAACCGTAGTAAACATATGAAACAAAAAAATCATTTCTAATTCCTATCCAGTGAGCTATATGTTTTATCAAGAGTGTAGCAAAGCAAGTATCAATCACTTTAACTTCTGTTCTGCAAGCATACATTTCTGCTTTCCTGGAAGAAATGCGTTCTTCTAAAAATCGATTTTTATCCTTGGTTGTAGTAACAGTACTCTTCTGTGAAGCTATTTGTATTCTTTAAAATTATTTACTAATTCATTCTTCTTTTCTAACTTCTGTGACATATCTTGTGTAATATTTTATTTCTAGTTTTAAAACTGTCTACTTTTTACATTCATTGTTAAATTCTTTAAGAGAACTTCTAGTTTGATTATGTTTACATCTCTTCCCTTTTTCTTACTTTCTATATAATTGACTCAAAAGCTTTCTTTAACACATTATTTCCTTCGAGTTCTTTGTTTTAAGCTTTATACTTTACTACTGATTTGATTATTTCAACTGTCTACATTAGATTTTTCTTTTAAATAGTTTTCTATTTCACTTTTCAGTTTAGATATGCTTACATCGTTGGAAGCTAATTGGTTCTTGTCATTGTTTATATTAACAACTAAAGTATTAGTATCTAGTTTCTTATTAGACTTTATATTATCGTTTATTAATATTATACATTTAATTCATCTTGAGAATTATTACATTGTAACTGAGATAAGCTGTTAGCTAGTTTAATTTGTAAGTCAGATTTTTCAGTTTGCTATTTTGTTAATTAATTTGATAAATCACGAATATTATCTTTTAGCTCAATATTTAGTGTACGAAGTTTTCCATAACGCTATTTCCAAAATCTTTCGAAGGACTTTAAACGATTGCACTCCTTAGTGGAAGATATAATTGAGGTGGACTAGGTTTCACTTTCAGCGTAATTAGTCTTGTGGTGCATCTAAATAAGTTAATCTATCTTTTAAATTAGAAATATCTTTCTGTAATTCTAGCACTTTTGTATTGTCAGTTTCACAACTTTTCAACTGAGCCATCTCATCCACCAAGCCTTTAATGATCTCATTATTTTATGATATTGTGTTTTAAGGAATTTACTTTTCATCAAGTTTACTCATTAAATGTTAATTCTCAGATGTATTTTTTTAATTAAAAGCAGCCATAATAAATAAGTGCTCCAAGTTGGAGAAACAACTCATCGACCTTAAAACTAAGTTGACAAATCTGAGGGTGGATAAAGTGACCGGATGGGCACCATCGATCATTTGATGGTCATACTTTAACTTATGCATCAGCTTAACATAATTTTAATAGACCAAAGTTCTAAACAATTTTGTTCAGCAACGGCATCTTGTATTTTTTTGCAAGCTTTCTAGACAATTTTTTTCAGACAATTCAACAATCTCTATAAATTTTCTCAGGCAATTTGAGGCTTATGCATCAGCACAAAATTACTTCGATAGGCCAAAATTCTAAACAAATTTTCTCAGGTAATTTGAGGCTGCTACATTAGTACCAAAATTTTGTTGGCCAGATATAAGGCCAAACTTTTCGGACAAATTTTATCGGGCAATTTGAGGCTTCTTACATTAAAAAGTTTTGATATGCTAACATTCTGGTCAAAATTTTTCAGATAATTCGTGGATTCCGTATTTGCACCACCACATTCTAGAAAAAAATTCACAGGAAATTCAAGGCTGTTACATTAGCAGAACATAATTTTGCTAGCCAAAAGTTCCAGTACAATTTTCATGGATAATTCAAGGAGTCGTTATTATAACCAAACTTTGTGGATATTTTTTTCAGACATCAAGGCAACATAAATTTGACAGACAAAATTTCTGGAGAAGTTTTTCAGGCAATTTAAGGCTTCTGCATAAGCACCAAGTCATTTTGATAATCAGACAAAACTGTTAAAAAAATTGAAAATATTTATTTATTAATAGTTATTAAAAAAATATTTATTTAATATTAGTTATTTAAGATAGGTATTTACCGAAATAGAGTTTCAACAAGTAACAGCTTTATCAATCCAGTATTGTAGATGTTAGAACTACTCAAACATTTAGATGTATTTACTTGGAAAAAGCGTGTAAATATCCTCGAAATTAAATAATTACTGAAGATCTTAATTGTGTTCAAGAATATTTAATACTAAGATTTAAAAACTCTAAATCTCTAAGGTTTCTACAATGTTTACACTGTTGTTATTAAAGGATGTTTCTAAAAATCCTTACATTCAAAATATTAGAAACCCTAAATGTATGATTAAGACGTTAGATTCTGAAGATATTAAAAAATCTGAAATTCCGAAGGCTCAACAGATGTTTTAAAACGTTTGTTTTTAAAGACCTTCTAAGTAGATTCTAGGTTTAACTGAAAACCTTTATTAGCTAAAGAATTAAAATTTTTAACGTTTTTAATGATCCTGATTGTTGTAGACCAAAAAAAAAAGAATATTAATTAGATTACAACTTCCTGAAAGCTATAAAATAAAGAAAAAAGTCTTAACTTTATAAAAAGTCGTCTTATTAATGATTGTATAAAGATCATAAAAACACCCAAGACTTTAATTTCTGGATATCGTACATAGAGAAGTTCGCACGAATGCTCAATACGTACTTTAATTTCTTTGAAGATTCTGAGATTATTTCACAATTTTATTAAATTCCAAAAATTTTAAAGGCTTCGTAAGTTCTGAAAATACTTCTAAAATTACTGAGAGCGTTATGCTAAAGAATTAATTTTGTAATCATTTTATTCGTTGTATTGTGAATTTTATTATTCTTCGCGCATTCCTTTGTTTGTGAAGAAGAGGATCAGCGGATTCGAGTGAAAGATCACTCATATGAGTAAACCTGCCATTCTACATGCAATTATTTGTATATATTACTTAATTTTATTGTATTTTTTTATGTAACGCATGCTAGATATCGATTAAATAAATAAATTAAGATCCTAATATTACAAAACATCTTTCAGTATGTTGAAAAACATGAAATCCTGAATATACTGAAGGTCACAGAGACATAAATGTCTTAAAAGCCATAAAATACTGAAGTTTCTAGAAACATCGTGAATACGAAAGATTTGGTAAATGATATGATTACTAAAAGTTGTGAATATGCTAAACTTTTAAAAGAAATTTCCAAAAAAACCTCCATATTGAGAAGATTATTTAAATGCTTAAGAAATTTTGAAGATCATAAAGATACTAAAATGTTAAAGAAACAACAAATTTTTGTTTCTAAAGATCTTCAAAGTGAATTTTAGGATTCACGACAAATTTTTATGTAATAAAGGATTTAAATTTCTAACGCTTTTAATGATAATGATGGCATTACTGAAAAGTATGTTGAAATGAATGACAATATTGAATTTTGCTTTGTTTACAAGGTTTCTTAAATATAAAAATTGTTTAGGTCTTGAAAATTTTGTAGATAATAGTATTATATTTGCAATCATCGACAAGATGAAATACTCGAGACAAAATCCTTAAATTCTAAAGACTTAATTGTTTAAGAAAATATGTAATTTTTAGGGTTTCTTGGTTCTGAAACTTTTTTTTAGATGCAAGAAGTTCTAAAATTTTTCGTTACATCAAACAATTTAAAGAAAGTTTCCAAAAATTTTCTTATTAAAATAATTGCTAAATGTCTTAAGTAGACCGAAGAATATCAAAATACTCAATATAAAATTTAAAGGTCTGAAAAACTCTAAAATACTAAAGTTTCGAGAATTTTTTTGAGACACTGTTATTTATATTAAAACCACTATATGTATGATTATATAGTGGTTTTAATGTGAACAACAGTGTCTCAAAAAAATCCTGGTACTAATATAGCAGCCTCAAATTACCTGAGAAAATTTGGTTAGAATTTTTGCCTATCAAAGTAATGCTGATGCAAGAGCCTGAGAAAATTTATCCAAATTGTTGAATTGTCTGAAAAAAATTGTCTAGAAAGTTTGGGCAAGAAAAAATTCAAGAATCCGTTGCTGATTTTTTCAGTTTAGAACTTTGGTCTATTAAAATTTTGTTGAGCTGATGCATAAGTTAAAGTAGGACCATCAAATGATAGTGCCCATCCAGTCAGAGTTGTCAATTTAGTTTTAAAGTTGATGAGCGGTTTCTCCAGCTCCTTCTTTTCTTTCAGGCGCAGCTCGAAGCACTTACTCATTTTGGCCGCCTTTGCCGAAATTACAAAAGTAATACATTTAATGAGTGAATTAGATGAAAAGTAAATTCCTCAGAACATAATATCTTAAAATAGTGAGATCATTAAGCCTTGGAAGATGAGATAGCTCAGTTGAAAAGTTGGGAAACTGACAATACAGAAGTGCTAGACACATCGCTTCACATTACATCACAAGATTACGCTGAAATTGAAACCTAGTCTATCTCAATAATATACCGCATTGAAGAGTCTAACCGTTTAAAGTACTTAGAAGGATCGTGGAAAGGACTTTATGGAAAATTTCGTACACTATATGGTAAACTAAAAGGCAAAATTCGTGAGTTATCAAATGAATTAACAAAATAATAAGGTGAAAAATCAAATTTACAAACTAAACTAGCTAACAGCTTACCTCAGTTACAATGTAATAATTTAAGATGAATTAAAGGCATTAACAGAAGATAATAAAAACTATAATAAAAATTAGATACTTTAGTAGAGACACTGTTGTTTATATTATAACTACTATATCTATTATTATATAGAGGTTTTGATGTAAACAACAATTCAAATCAAACTTTATATTAAAAATTTTGGGATTCCAAAGGTTCAACAGATTTTTTATCGAAATTCGCATTGTCCATAAGGTCATTGCTGGTATATACATTGTTATGCACCAAGAGCAACAGGAGAATCTCCGCAAGTTTTTCAAGGGTAAAAAGTACAAGCCAAATGACCTGAGGCCGAAAAAAAACTCGTGCAATCCGAAGGGCTCTCACCAAACATCAAGATAGCCAGGAGTTCCCAACTAGGAAGTTCTCTCTTATGGCTTGAGTTATTGAGTTATTGTATTACCTAATTCATTTTCCATTCGGTTTTAACTTGTAATGAGGAATTTTTATATCCTCTTTTCATTAGATAACTTAATAATATCTCGACCAGACGGTTCACCTAACTTTGTTTCAATATATTTGGATTACGCAATTGCAGCTTTTAATCTTTTTATTGCATTATTTTACTCATTTATTAAGTGATAATTCTTTATGTTATATATGTTGGAGGCTTCTACTTCGTTATACATTTTTGTAAATTGAATAAAACACGATAACTTTGTTTGTATAACTTGAAAACTTTTTATTGTGACTAGTTTCGACAAATTTAGCTTGTCATTATCTATGTGTTTGATAATGACAAGCTAAATTTGTCGAAACTAGTCACAATAAAAAGTTTTCAAGTTATACAAACAAAGTTATCGTGTTTTATTCAATTGATAATTCTTTGCTAATAATCAATTGATATTTTTGAACAACTGCATTCGAATTGTCATTTTCAATTTTAGGATTACGAAAGTTTAAAAGTCAGTTCATTAATATTCTGTTTCAACTGTTCATTGTGTTTTGTTAATTTATTATTTAGTTTGAAATCAGTCTATTCGTTATCCTCCCCTAACATCATTAACATCATCTTCCGGCTCCCCTCTAACATTGCAGACTGTTTCGCATCCCACCTCTCCAAGGTCCACTCCGCTTCCCTTTCCAGCAAACCACACATTGACTTGGAGGCCAATGCTTTCTTTAATCACCCTCACTCCTTTCCCCTCGACACATTCAACCCTTTACCCCTCGACACTGATATAACCTCTGAATACATCTCCTCCCTACTTAAACGTTCCAGAAATGAAACATATTTTGATTTCTAGATAAATTAAAACTCCATATAACATATATGTCTACAAATTTATTCCATAAAATATACAATAAACATTCTAAAAACTACTAACCTACAAATAAATTATGTACACTATTTTTTGCATTGTTTTCTAATTTTTAAGAGTTTTCGAAATAAAAAAAAACAAGGGTTTTAATAATAAAATATACCTATTTCAAACAAAAAAATTGTTAATTATTACACATTAATAATAATAATTAATAAGTTTTATACTCTTGTAACGTATGATAACGTTCAAAACAGTCACCAACATGTAGACCAGGCTTTCTAGTACAAGTACCGCAAATGTATCTAGTTTCGCGTCGTCCACCTTTCACTTTTCGATTAGAACACACTAAACAGTCCTTCTTTCCCTGGTTTTTATCCAGAATGTGCAAATTCCCATTTAGCCTTTCATCTTCGCCTGCTTTGGCTGATTTAGAAGGAACTTTTGTTTTCCTTCTGTTAATCACCATCTGCTCACCAAGTGTTGCTAAAACAAATTTAAACTGAGAGAGAAATAATCATTTTATGTCTTGGGGAAATTATCGCTGTTGATAATTCTTTATAACCTTAAATGATTTGTAAAATGTTTCGTATTTGCAAAGGAAAATTTAGAAAAATCAAAATTTAAGCTTAATGTATTCTAGATAAATTAAAAACCTATATAAACTATATGTATACAAATTTATTTTAATAAAATATACAATAAACATTCCAAAAATTGCATTGTTTTCTAATTTTTAACAACTTTCGAAATAGAAAAAAAGAGAAGTGTTTTAATAATGGAAAATATCTATATCATCAAACCTCAAGTAAATAAAAAATATGCTAACTGATACAATTATGTTATCGTATGTTAATGATAATTACTAATAAGTTTTATACTCTTGCAACGTATGATAACGTTCAAAACAGTCACCAACATGTAGACCAGGTTTTCTGGTACAAGTACCGCAAATGTATCTAGTTTCGCGTCGTCCGCCTTTCACTTTTCGATTAGAACACACTAAACAGTCCTTTTTCTTTCCCTGGTTTTTATCCAGAATGTGCAATTTTCCATTTAGACGTTCATCTTCCCCTGCTTTGGTAGACTTAGCAGGAACTTTGGTTTCTCTTTTGATAATCACCATCTGCTCACCAAGTGTTGCTAAAACAAATTTAAACTGAGAGAGAAATAATCATTTTATGTCTTGTGGAAATTATCGCTGTTGTTAATTCTTTATAACCTTACATAATTTTTAAAATGTTTCGTATTTGCAAAGGAAAATCTAGAAAAAGCAAAATTTAGATAAATTAAAAACCTTTATAACCTATATGTATACAAATTTATTTTAATAAAATATAAAAATGGTGATGTGGCCATCATAGTACTTTCCTTATATTTTACTCGGAAACTATGAGGTTTACACCAAAAAATCTGAATAATTTGTTCAGTTTTTAATTCTCAACAATTATTTGTTATATAAATTTTATGTAACTCCAATAGTTTACTAGCAATTGTCAAAAAACGTCAAATTAAAAAAAAATTCTCCAAAGTTAAATATTTTATGAAAAACATGTTTTTATAAAACTTGTTTAGTTTTTCATTTTCTTTAACTTTTCTTTGAAAAGTTTTGTAATATTTTTTATATTTAGAAAAATATCACTTCCGGTTTATGAATGTTTACGAAAAGCTTTTCCAGTTTTTGATAAAAAAACCTTATGTTTGACGTTTCATCTCAAACAGATCATTCGTTTTTCAGATACAGTGCCCACCGACAGACACACACACACACAATTTTTTTTTCCAGAAATTAGTGCAATGAACTTAGGGGACCCCAAAACGGATATTTCCACAAAAAATATTTTTAAAAAAATCACGAAAACAATACTCCCCCTATACAGGGTCCTGCAACAGTGCGTCAAGCTTTCCTAGCGCCTTTCTCGTAAGAGATAGAAACAAATGTTTCATATAAAAATTTATTGAATTAAAAATCTCTATGCCGTAAAATTATTTTAAAATATACAGGGTGTCCCAATTTTGCGTTATAACAAAAGCAAACATTTTTTTAAATGGAACACCCTGTATATTTTTTCATTTTATAATTTGGATAGTATTTTATAACTTAAACCTTTTTTTGTTTTTTAATTTCGATATGGCATTTCCGAGTTATTGACGTTTTTCTGAAAAAAATGTAAAAAGCGGAGGTTCACAAAAAAAATTATTCTGATGTTGTATTTAAAATTTAAGAAAATTTCTTTTTCCTATGGTTGGTCATAAGTACTGTTTATGTACCAGTGTTAAAAATTTTCACTTTTGAGAAACCCTGCCTTTGTATCAGACACGCCATTTTCTAAAATTTCAAATTGTCGTAACTCTTTTTTTTTAAATGGAATCATATATTTTTTTAAATTTTATATTATTCTACATCTAATTTTCTACAAAAAATGTTAAGCATACCCTATACCTAAAAGTGATAATTTTCAAGATATAAAAGAATTTATATTTCAAACGGTCCTTGAATGCGAATTTGTTTTTGAATAGATAGCCATGACTGAAAAAAATGCATCTGTCAATTAAACAATTAGTTTGACATGTAAATGGGAGGTGTGAATTACAAAAAACAAAAGAAGAAAGCCAATCATCAACGAGGAACCAAAAAGACATTGGTGAAGGAACTGGCATAAGCGAGAGGTCAGTACAAAGCATTCTGAAGAAAAATCGATATCAAGCATATGATATTCAGTGCTATTGGTGATTCCTTATAAACAATTTCTGGTTTTGTTAGATCTTTAGATCTAGCAGGTCATTTGGTGGGTCCATTCCTACCAATTCACTGGTTGGGAAAAATGAAATGCCCTCACGTCTTGTGAAAATTGGGCAGGTGCTCCGTCTTGTTAAAACCACACCCTGTTTCTTGTTAGTTAGGGTACATTAGCTAACGTTCCGGGTAATTCAATTTGCAAGAAGTACAAATACATAGACCTACTGAGATGGCCCTCGAAGAAATGTTGACCTACAACATGGTTTCCAAAAATTCCGCCCCAGACATTCAATGCTGATGATCAACTTGTCTCATAACATGCGAATTATCAGTTAAATAATAGTGAAAATTGTACCTATTGACAGATCCGTTGTTATGGGATGACGCCTCATCCGTGAATAAAATATATTGGAAAAACGAAAGATCTTCCTGTATTTTCTGTCTTCCCCAGAAACAAAATTCGGAACGAAATTAAAAATCAGTATTACTCAGTTCTTTATGTAGCTGAATATGATATGCTTGATATCGATTTTTCTTCAGAATGCTTTGTACTGACCTCTCGCTTATGCCAGTTCCTTCACCAATGTCTTTTTGGTTCCTCGTTGATGATAGGCGTTCTTCTTTTGTTTTTTGTAATTCACACCTCCCATTTACATGTCAAACTAATTGTTTAATTGACAGATGCATTTTTTCAGTCATGGCTATCTATTCAAAAACAAATTCGTATTCAAGGACCGTTTGAAATATAAATTTTTTTATATCTTGAAAAATATCACTTTTAGGTATAGGGTATGCTTAATATTTTTTGTAAGAAATTAGATGCAGAATAATATGAAATTTAAAAAAATATATGATTCCATTTAAAAAAAAAGAGTTACGACAATTTGAAATTTTAGAAAATGGCGTGTCTGATACAAAGGCAGGGTTCCTCAAAAGTGAAAATTTTTAACACTGGTACATAAACAGTACTTATGACCAACCATAGGAAAAAGAAAATTTCTTAAATTTTAAATACAACATCAGAATATTTTTTTTTTGTGAACCTCCGCTTTTTACATTTTTTCAGAAAAACGTCAATAACTCGGAAATGCCATATCGAAATTAAAAACCAAAAAAAGGTTTAAGTTATAAAATACTATCCAAATTATAAAATGAAAAAATATACAGGGTGTTCCATTTAAAAAAATGTTTGTTTTTGTTATAACGCAAAATTGGGACACCCTGTATATTTTGAAAATAATTTTACGGCATAGAGATTTTTAATTCAATAAATTTTTATTTGAAACATTTTTTTCTATCTCTTACGAGAAAGGCGCTAGGAAAGCTTGACGCACTGTTGCAGGACCCTGTATATACTAAATATATAGGGAAAGTAATAATTTGATTCAAAAATATATAAGATGTAAAAAAATTTGTACGGTACAAACAAAACAAAAAATAATAAAAATGCCAAATAAGAAAAAAAAAAACAAAAGGAAAACAAGACAAATAAAGAAGTAACGTCTTTTGGCTTTTTATTTTATTTTATATAAAATAATAAAGAAAGGAAGAACTTTTTTTATGAAAACAAAAACAAGAAAAACGTCAAAAAATAAAGCAAAGAAAAAACAAACGAATACAGAACAATAAAAACAAAAAGTAATAAACAAAGTCCGTTAGAAACAAACGAAAAATAGAGGAGAACAAAACAAAAAAATCATCTGATCAGTTAAACGAAAAAATAAAAAATTACGAAACATTTACCTTTTATGCTTATTTACCTTCATAAAAAATCAAATAAAAATTATTTTAATTTGACACAAAAATATTAGACGTAAAAATTATATAAAATTGCAACAAATAAAGAGAAAAAAAATGAATTTCAAAAATGGCAGATAAGAAAGAAACAAAATAAAAACAAGCCAAATGATAGATAAAAGAAATGTTATATCAGAGAAACAAAATTAAATGATAATTTTAAAAACATATTTTTTTTGGCAAAATAATTTAAAAAAATTTCATGTAAAACACATAAGAAAAGAATTTCAAAAAAAAAAACACAAAAATATGAATAAAAATAAAAGACACAAACGAAAACACAAAAGAAAAACAAAAAATATAAAGTATTTACAAAGTATAAATTAATTATCAGATAGTAGTAGTAGTAGTAGTGTTAGGCTATCGACCACGTGGTCCTTCCGCCATGTGTCATTTGTGTATTTGTGTGTGTGTAAATGAGCTTGTTACTTTAAAGGATCGCCCCCGTCAATTATCAGATATTTTTCTCAAAATTAATATTTAGAAACAGTTGATTTTTTTCTTATAATAATGTTCCAATTTTGGAAATTCTTGCTATGATCGATGGCCACTATTACATACATATGTATTAAGAAAAATCTAAAAATCGTAATTCAGTTGTTTTTCGTTATTTTTGACGATATCTTTTGAAATTGATTTGAGAAATTCAAAGGCAAAAAGGCAAAAAGGCAAAAAACTTAAAATCGCAGTTCAATTGTTGTTCAATTTTTTTTTAAATAATAATTTGATTTGGGAAATTCTTGCTACTATCAAATACATTTGAATCAAGCAAAAAAAACTAAAAGTCGTGGTTTAATTGTTTTTCAATATTTTTGCGATATCTTTTGAAATAATGTTCCGATTTAGGAAATTCTTGCATCATACGATTTCTAGAATAGATAGATCTAATATTCATTAAAAATTGAAATTCGTGCTTCAATTGTTTTTCGATTTTTGGCGACAACTCTTAAAATAATTATCCGTTTTGAGAAATTCTTGCTCCGATCGTTGCCACTATTACATGCATTTGAATTAAACAAAGAACTAAAAATCGTAATTCAATTGTTTTTCGTTTTTTTGGAAATAATATTCTGATTTGAGAAATTCTTCCACCGATTGATCACCAACATAGAATATACTTGTCATATAACAGATAAAAGACAGATAATAGACAAACAAAAACAGAAGATAAAAAATAAGAAAAATAGAAACAAAAAATAATAAGATAATATTTTATTTTGTTTTCAGCGATTACTTTTATAATAATGTTTTGATTTGAGAAATTCTTGCTCCAATCGAATACACATTTAAAATTAGGTAAAAATCTATAAATTGTAATTCAATCGTTTTTCGTTTTTTGGGGATATTTTTTAAAATAATGTTCCGATTTATGAAATTATTGCTACGATCGATTACCACTATCACATATATTTAAATTAAGCAAACAACTAAAATCGCAATTCACTTGTTTTTCGCTTTTTTGGAGATATCTTTTAAAATAATATTCTAATTTGGTAAATTCTTGCTACGATCGATTGCCATTATCACATACATTTGTATTGATTGCCAATATCGAATACACTTGAATTACAAAAAAAAAAAACACTAGGAGTAAAAATCGTAAATCAATTGCTTTTCATTTTTTGCGATGTCTTTTGAAATAATAATCCGATTTCGGAAATTCTTGCATGGATTGATTGGCACTTTCGAATACATTCAATTTATACAGAAAAATTAAAAATCAAAAATTGAAGTTTTTTTTCTGCAATATCTTTTGAAATAATCAAATACATGAATATGCAAGGCTTACTTGACTCTCTTGACTCTTTTTTTAAATTCTATGATTTATTTTACAATCTATTGTCAAATTATAGAAGAAAAAATATGGTGCGTTCTAAGGTTAACCAAATTTTTGTTTTCATCAAATGTTTACTACATATTTTTACAATAAAAAAAAACAATTGTTTATTACAAAGAACTAAAACTAACTTGATTTTTTAAATTTATTTATTTACAATTTTCTGTTAATATTGGATATAAGAAAAACTAAAATGTAAATAAAAATATTATAATTACATAATTGACAAAAACTTCAGATGATAGATAAAAATCAATTAATAATTCTGTTAAACCATTGTTATTTGTCAACATTTGTTTTTGCCAGTTTTCAAGGTCATCTGCCACCACCAATTTTTTAATTCAACATTTCGTTTTTGTTTTCTCAAAATATTTAATAAATACAATTTCAACTTAACACGAAAAGTAAATAAAACCAAGGGGAAATGGTGATGTGTACTTTTATTGTTCTCGAAAACCAAATCGCGTCATGAAAAATAAAGTTATTATGTATATGTAGGGTGGGCGGGTGGCTTTTATCCACCCTCCAATCAGTAAAACATAATCGTGAGTTTTAGTTAAAAGTTGTAAAATGTAAACAAACACAAAATAATTCCAATTTTTAGAGATTTATTTATAAAAATATTTCAAATAATTTTTGATGATGTTTTACTGATTGAAGGGTGGGATAGAGGCCACCCACCCACCCTACATATACATATAATTTTAATTACTGATCGTCGCGCTGTTTGGAGTGAAATTAATTACAAAAGTTTTCGAATAAAAAAGAAATTCAAAAGGTAATATTTTTGAGTGAGGAAATTAATAAAATTTCTATATACGATGGGTGGGCAGACTTTAAAATTTAAATTAGATAAGATTAGCTACAGAAAGTCATTTATATTTAAACTTTAATTTTGATTTTGTTTTATTTTTTATTACATAAAGGGTTTGATTATTTTTAGCAGCAAAATCATCAACGATTAGCAATTAAAGTTATCATGTATATGTAGGGTGGGTGGGTGGCCTCTATTCACCCTCCAATCGGCAAAACATAAGCGAGAGTTTCAGTTAAGAGTTGTAAAATGTAACACTACACACTAATAAAATAGTGTCTACCTATTAACACCTCTTTTCTTTTAAACTTGATTAAATTTTTTCTTTTGGAATTTTAAGATAACTTAGCCCTGTAATTACATATTTTCTATTGGGAAATAAATTATTACTACACCTATTATTAATAGTTAAGTTGTGCAATAGAAAAGTATTAAATAAATATATAACATAAACCTTTTGGGATGAAATATAATTACTGTAGAAACACTTGCGTATGTTTTACGGATTGGAGGGTGGGATAGTGGGCACCCACCCACCCTACATATATTTTTTAATCTTTAATCACTGCCAGTCGTTTGATTTCAAGATACCTATAGTAGTATTACTGTTGCGATTACTGGAAACCAAAAGTGTATCAATGATTACATTTTAAATATATATGTAGGGTGGGTGGGTGGCCACTATTCCACCCTTCAATCCCTAAGACATACTCAACAGTTTAATTGAATTTTACTTAATTATTATTACAATTATTCTATATTTATTTAAGAAACATCCTTTTCTACTTACATTAAAGTATATTTTGTTATTATATAGATATTTAATAAACATAAAACACAAACTTATCAAATCAAATCAAATATTTTTTATTTCAAGGTGTCATAAAACATTACATAAAATGGTGATGTGGCCATTATAGTACTTTCCCTATATTTTTCTCAAAAACTATGAGGTTTACGTAAAAAATCTATTCTTTATAATTTGTTCACTTTTGAATACTCTACAAATATTTGTTATATAAATTTCATGTGGCTCCAATAGTTTAGTAGCAATTGGCAAAAAAATATCAAAATTTTCAATTTTTATCTTTTTTTCCTGGAAAATTAAGAATTTTATAAAAAATATGCTTTAACAAAACTTATTCAGTTTCTTATTCCCTTCAACTTTTATTTAAACATTTTTGTAATATTTTCCATATTAAAAGAAATATCAGAAAAAAACAAAAAACGGTCTCGAGTAAATATCCACTTCCGTTTTTTGAATGTTCACCAAAAGATTTTCAGTTCCAGTTTATAACGATAAAACCTTAAGTTTAAAGTTTCATCTCAATCGGATCATTCATTTTTGAGTTACAGCGCCCACAGACATTTTCACGCACGAAAACAATACTTCCCCTATATATATAGGGAAAGTAACAATAAACATTCTAAAAATTACTAATTTGCATTGTTTTCTAAGTTTTAACAACTTTCGAAATAGAAAAAAAGAGAAGTGTTTTAATAATGGAAAATATGTATATCATCAAACCACAAGTCAATAAAAAATATGCTAACTGATACAATTATGTTATCGTATGTTAATAGTAATTACTAATAAGTTTTATACTCTTGTAACGTATGATAACGTTCAAAACAGTCACCAACGTGTAGACCAGGTTTTCTGGTACAAGTACCGCAAATGTATCTAGTTTCGCGTCGTCCGCCTTTCACTTTTCGATTAGAACACACTAAACAGTCCTTTTTCTTTCCCTGGTTTTTATCCAGAATGTGCAATTTCCCATTTAGACGTTCATCTTCGCCAGCTTTGGTAGACTTAACAGGAACTTTTGTTTCTCTTTTGATAATCACCATCTGCTCACCAAGTGTTGCTAAAACAAATTTAAAATGACAGAGAAACAACAATAACATTTTATGTCTTGTTCTTTATAACCTTAAATAATTAGTAAAATTTTTCTTATTTGCAAAGGAAACTCTGGAAAAAGCAGAAGGTGCCTCGAGATTTTTCTACAAAAATTAAAGATAAAATAAAAACTTATATACCATATATGTATACAAATTTATTTCTTAAAATATACAATAAACATGGCAAAGACTAATAATCTAGCAATGAATTATGTACGCTATTTTTTGCATTATTTTCTAATTTTCAATAACTTTCAAAATCGAAGAAAACAAATATTTTTATAATAATATATCTATTTCATCAAACCACAAGTAAATAAAAAAATTGGTAATTGGAAAATTATGTTATTACATATTATAATTACATTATTTAATCAAACCACAAGTAAATAAAAAATATGCTAATTCATACAAATATGTTAACATATGTTAATAATAATTACTCATAAGTTTTATACTCTTTCAACGTATGATAACGTTCAAAACAGTTACCAATATGTAAGCCAGGCTTTTTAGTACAAGTACCGCAAATATACATAGTTTGACATCGTCCACCTTTCACCTTTCGATTAGAACACACTAAGCAGTCCTTTTTCTTTCCCTGGTTTTTAACCACAATGTGCAATTTCCCGTTTAGTCGTTCATCTTCGACCGCTTTGATAGATTTAGCAGGAACTTTTGTTTTTCTTTTGTTTATCACCGTCTGCTCATCAGCTGTTGCTGAAACAAATTTTAACATAATGATTTCTTCATATTTACGAATATAGGCTCAGCAAAGCTGATGAGATCCAAGATAGATCGAAACTAGTCCGCAACAGAGAAAGAATAATTGTATGTTTTTACATTATTGTTGTTGAAATAATCGCTGTTGATAATTCTTTATAATCAATCCATTTAAATAGAGTAATTAGAGTAATTTATCCACACCTTAATTATGAGCAATATTATACATATAGGGGATTCCCAAAAACGAAATATATAATTTATTAGTAGACAAAAAGACGTTCAGTTATTATTAACTCACTCGTTAAGTATTTTATTATATAATTACGATATTCACTTTAAATAGGTAATTGTGGAGGCCTCTACTTTGTGATACATTCTTATTAATAAATGATTTTAAATACCCTTTTATATATCAAGTGTGTGATATATAAAAAGGTATTTACAATCATTTATTGACATTCACTTTGTTTAGAAACTGTGATAAATAATGAGTTTGAGCTAAAACATAATGCAATGAACTATTTAATAAATAAAGCAGATTATTAAATTAAAAACTTTATTCCAAATTTAAATACGAGCATAAGATGAATTACACAATTTAGTACTATTAAACGTAAATGGTACGAAAATATTTGTAATGTGACCTACAAAGCATACAATGTGTATTACATAAATCACCTATACTTATAATATAAATCAGTTTATATCAAAGATACTAAAGACAGAAATCACAAGTGTTTTTCACTTAAAAAATAAGTTTATAAAAAATAAAAGTATTACAAATGTATAGATAAAAATATGTACTTATAATTTTGACGTAAGAGATCAAAGATCCTACGAAAGAAATCACAAGAGTTTATAGTCCTCACTTAAAAAATAAGCCTTAATCAATTAAAACTTAGTTTTTCTCTAATTTTATCACACGTTTAAAAAATATATAACTTTTACGGATTATAATAACATTAAAATTTCATTTTATTAAGCATTATGCCGTGTCTGTTATAAGCGTGCCTCACTAAATTCCCTTTAATCGCCGTCCTGTAGGGACACTGAGGGCAACAAAGGCTCGGTTCCTTTCCGCACTCGTATTTCTTGTGAGAAACCAACGATTGTCTGTGCTTGTACACTTTATTACATTCATAACACGTCCTCGAGTGTAGATCTCCTACAATAAAACTACAATTAATTACATTTAAGACATATAAACAATAGAGTAATATTTTTTTGTAAATATCAAAAGAAAATAAAACCAAAAATCTTACCACTTTTCACATCCAGTTGTTTATGTTAATTAAGCAAGTGGATGAGAATATTTCTCATAAATCATTACTAGAAATAATCGAGGCTTGTCCAAACAACGAGGGATTAAATATATGGGGTGCCCTAAAGAATTAATTTTTTAGCAGAGGTCTTTAGAAAACCTAAAGTTTTGGTAACTTCAAATTAAAAAAAAACAATTAGTACCTGCTACTACAGAGTGTCCTTTCTTCACTTTAAACTTTTAATATTAATTATACTCTTCACGTACTCGAACATTCTGACAGAAATAGTACCTTAGAGTTTAAAGTTAGCAAAAACGTAGAGTTTCGTATTTTCATTGCTAAACAATATTTCAAACATAATATTGCCACTTAGTTAGCACCCAATATGGTCAAAGTAGTGATTTAACTTCGTTAACTGCGAAGAAAGTAATATTCAGGCTGACTGGGTTAATTGGTGCTACTAAACACATAAGTATCTAAAAACAAGCCTTCCAGTATTTAAACAGTATTGGTGAAAATCAGGGAACCTTAATTCATTCTCGTGTATAAGATTTGCAAACTTCAAAAAGCTTTCTACAACGTATGTTCATTAAAAATCTTCATTCTTACAAAGTTCAATTAACACAAGAAATGAAACCTAGTGATCATGCATATCGAAGATAGTTTGTTATGTAAATTATTAAATACTAACAAGCGGTTTTAATATAGGTAATGCTTATGCTGAATTCTTGATGGAACCGAATGAATAAATTTGATGAAGAAAAACATTATTTGTACTGATTGGAACGATTCGTTTGGTATTATGGTGTCAGTGCTGGTTGATTTTTTGTATATGGAGTAATGTATTTTAGTATCTTTCTTCTCTATTGTTAAATCCAGGAAATTGATGTTATTGTCTATTTCTTTTTTAGTAGTGAATTGAATTTGTTGCTTCTAGTTATTGAGGTCTTGAAGAAATGTGTCCAGTTGTCGATTAGACTCCATAGTTTTTTTTTAATGATTTCATAAATGATTTCACATGGGTGGAATTTGTCATTAAATCTATAATAGTTTTGGGAAAATCAGACGTGTATTAGTTTTTGTAATACCATTTCTTCTGTTTGAGTGATTCTTTTACTGTGGCTTCTAGTTCCGCTATTGGAATTAATATAAATAGGTTTTTTACGTTAAGTGATATCAGGATTATTTTCTTATTGAGTTGGATGTGTTGAGTTTTGACGATAAATTCCTAAGTATTTTTTTATTGAATACTCTGATCTACACAATATCCATTTCGGTAATTTATTATTAATATATTTGCAGATTTTTTTAGCGTGGAGCTTGGCAGTATGACGAATTGGTATGTCTGTTTCACGTATTTTTGGTATTCCGTATAGTACTTTAACTCTCGGGTTCATTTCTCTGAATTTGTATTTTTGATCACCTGCGATGTTGGTTTTATTATATCTATTATTTGCTTTTGGTATTTTCGTTGTGGTCTTTTTTTCAATAGTTTGGACTTGTTTTCACTTAAGAGTGTTTCAATTTTTTCTAGGATTTTAATTGTTTTGCCTCTGTCTGCTTTACACAGTATTTGCACCTTCCCGTTTTTGTAATCTTCTGTTGGCTATTTTTAATTATGTTGTTTGTGGGATTTTTTCCTGGATATTGATGATGCCGGCACGGTGTAATGCAATTTCTTGTTCTTGATAGTAGTTTTTAAGCATTATTGGTGTAGGTGAATATTTCAGTCTTTTTTCCGGTAGTTTCATCGCATTTGGGTTGAACGTTTAGTTTAAAAAATTCATCACTCTTGGGTAAAATTTTGTTGGGTTAAATTTTTTTTCTGTTTGAAAATTTGGTTCGGTTTTAAGCCGTCAAGTTTCTTTTTGTAGTGTGCAAGTGTGCTTTAATGTATTTACTCCATGGTGTCTGATATAAAACAATCAGAAAAAAAAACATAAAGACAGTAATTGTAGGCAGGAACAATCTATCAAAAATTCTAATAAATAAAATAGAAACTAAAGACCATTTAAAGCAATCAATAATATACAAAATACAATGTGTTAATTGCAGCGGTGTATAAACAGGACAAACAAGACGCAATTTCGAAACAAGGTACAAAGAGCACCACATGAAGCAGATCATACTGATTAAGATATGAAAAATGGGAACCAAGCTAAATTTACTTTGAAGGTTTAGAGATCAAACGGGCCATTGAAAAAGGAGATTTTCTATTAAATATGCCACGGGAACTAATCCACGTCACCATCATAATTACGGAAATTTCATACGATGACAACCAGTATACATAGTGTACAATTTATCGTTATATATTTAGTATTATCTTTGATAATGAACTGCAGAGTTCTAAACACGTGTCGGGAAACCGAAAATAAAAATATGGAACACATGTGTTTTTCTTCATCAAATTTATCAACAAAAGGATGTCGATTTTCTTAACAAAATCATTTTCTGCGTTGGAGCACATTTTTGTCTTTCTTGTCTATAGCTTTCTTAATCGTCTTTTTTTTGCATTAAGCCTAAATATTCTTTTAAGTCCAGTAAATTTCTGATAAAATAAAATTGAATATCTACGAATGAAATAAAGCAATAAATATTAAAAAGTTCTAGAAAAATTAGGCTTATATAGAACCCTCGACGAAAATTATTGAAATTTGTAAAGGAAATTCTAAACAAAATCTTAAAGGAGAGGTTTAGAAAAATCTTATTTAATTCTAAAAATCAAGAAAAGAAATTGCTGGAAAATTAAAAGGAATGGCAGCTTCAGAAAAATTTCTGGAATAAAAAATGTAAAAAGTTTGAGGAAAACGCTTAAACATTAAATTAATTAACTAAATGAGTTAAAAGTTGCTGGAGAATGCAAAAGCTGAATGAAAATTAAAAGATAATAAATAAAAATACTAAATTCTGATAGAATGAAATTGAATATGTACGAATCTATTGTATAAAAGAAGTAAAATTTAAAATAAAGATTATAAAAAATAAAATAATTCATCACATATTCATCTAAACCAAACTTTATTTTTATTATTCGCAGTTAAAAAACGGTTGCCAAAAATTCAATAAAAGTTTGCAGATAGACAAATTTCATTTTGATAAACAATTATCCACACAAACTTATAGTAGCTGATATACAGGGTCTATTATGGAAGTATTGCGCATGATTTATTTGTGGCGCGACTATACATCACAGCGGGGTAAAACGCATCGGAAAATATGATAAGGTATATTGTATATTGTATATTCTAATGTAGCCAGTTTCCAAGTGGAAAGACATCTATCCCGTAAAAAGCCCCCAGGCGCGATGGAGCGTGCGCCTGTACATTTTTCCTTTGCAATATCCTGTTAAAATAAAGTAAACAACATTAAAAATTACAAAAATTTAGGTCACAGGACTTGCGAGCGCAGTTCACCATGTGTTCTTCCACTCAGGAAGGACCCTTCTGCTTCATATGATGAAAGTAAAGTATTTTTTACCATGTAGGTAATATATTAGCCATTATTGGTATATTTATGTCAATTTTACGTGGAACAATATTAATTAGTGTAATATCTGTCAGTATAACATTTAATTTTTTAATTTTTTGTGTGCGGCTTGGAAAGAATGCAACCGAAACATTTCATGTGCTTCAAGAGGCTTACCAGGATGATTGCATTAAAGGTCGCAATCCTGGAGGTATAAGACGTTCAAGGAGGGCCGAAGAGATTAGCCACGGTTTAAACTAATATACTCTTGACCTATTCTGAAATCAACAATTGACGTGTAGTACTCCTAACCTGCCTCAATAAATTCTACCTTGCTTTAATAAACCACTATTTAAATCAGAACAGTTTCACCTTGTCGCAATAAATCAATTATTATTATCGAACTCCTGACCTACCTCAATAAATTACGTATTTACTTATACACACTTGTGACCAATTTCTAATAATCGCTTAAGCCAGAATAAACCTATCAGAGCAAAGCAAATACTGGCGTCACCTTAAATTAGTGCACTCTTGACCTATCCCCAAAAAATAATTATTGGCACCTCAATAAATTGTACATACATGTGAATGGTTATTTATTTAAAACAAATTTTAACAAATTTATGCTTTTCTAAAACTTCCTTAAAATAAATAACCATTCACAAAAAAGACAAATGGAAAAAAAAAATTACTTGAAAAAAAAAAACCATTAAAACCTTGAAAAATTCATAATATAAATTTTTTTATATTAGGCAATTTGCCCATGGAAACTTGCGGACAAACAGCTGAGAATGAACTGCTGAAAAGCAGTGCATCGTCAGAATGAGTGATGCTGCCAGTAAGAGGTTGAAGTTCCTCATCAAGAGCAGCATGAAGCCTGGGGAAGCTTGGGTAAAGGTGTTAGTGGTCCTCGATAGAAGCTATCAAGAGACCTCGATCTATTGGAAGTACACCGTTTACAAGTTCTTAACTCGGTCATAATCGAAGACGAATTTTATATGTTCGAGTACGACTCAGATTCGAAAAGGCAGAGCAGTGAGTGGCACACCCGCTCCAAGAAAGTGGGAGCGAAAAATCGAAAAATATATTCGCAGTTTGAAAAAGAAAGTCTTGAGAAAGATATAAGAAAAGTTCCTGGACAACATGGATAGAGGCATCTAAAATTTTAAAAATTACTGAAAAATATTTTGAGTTTTTGAAGTGAAGCATGCATATCCATCAACAGATGCAAGAAAATGCATGGAGCAATGAGATAAATGATGTTAAAAAATTGTAGAAATTTGAAAAAGAAAGTTGATGAAGAATTCCTTTAAGAAAAGAAATACTCGACAAATTAAGATCTGTTGAATAATAATGTCATAGGTAAATTGAAGCGATTAGGTTTGTTGAAGAGCATGATGAAGTTTGTCGAGCAAAGTGGCATAATAATAATAATAATATCTTTATTTTCAATGTTATCACAAAATATATGGGCGATATGACCATCAAACCTGTTCTGAAGGGTTTCAAGGCCTATTTCCAAAGTGCAAACAAAAAGTAAACCAAACGTCTATATGTAAAGGTTCCAATCCGAAACAGTGTTATAAGTTCAAATATAGTACCAACATTTTTGTAATTTAAAAAAGAAATACTTGGAAAATAAATTTGCAGGAAAAACCTAAAAAACGGGGACCGGAAATTGCTCTTTTGAACTTTCTAAAATCGATGTCTTAAAAATTCTAGAAATTTAGAAGAGAAATTAAATTCAATAACATAGCAACATATGCCAAGAAATTATAAAAAAGTACTGAGCAATTTGAAAAAAAAATGTTAGAAAATTCTTTTATGAAAATGTTTAAAGGAAAATTTTAAAAATAAAACGAGACATGCTAAAAAAAGAAACATTAGAAAGAGATTACTGATAAATATTAAAATTTTTGGAGAGAAGTTTGCAGAAAGCGCCGACTTGAAGAAGATTATTGAATAATTGTAAAAGTTCCTGCAAAATTATAACAAAATTTCTTAAAAGAAAGAAATCTTCAAATTTAAAAGAAATTTCCGATAAATTTAAATAAGAAATTCTAATGGACAAATATAGAAATTTTCGCTGTTTAAAAAAGAAAAATGCCTGAAAAGATATAAGAAGGGTTCTTGAAAAACATGATTTGAGTCGCCTAAAATTTTAAAAATATTTGAGTTTTTTTATGTGAAGTTTCTAGAAAGAATCCATCAACAGATGCTAGAAAATTCTAAAAATTTAAAAGGGTAATAAGATTAAGTAAATCAAAAATATAAAAAAACTATATAAATAAAATTGACAAATCATGTTCCCCATTTAGCAAAGAAATTATTATAGAAAAAAAAAGTTCTTGTAATGAAAACAAAAAATAAAACAAGAGATACTAAAAAAAAAACTTTACGATAAGCAACAACCATGAGAAAGGATAATAATATGATTTAAATAATAATACATTTTCATTTATTACCTTAAGAATTGATAAAGTTTTGTTAAGATTTTCTATGAAGAGAAATTGATAAAAATATTAGAGATTTGAAGATCAAATTCTAAACAGTATAAGCCAGATGATAAAAAAGATATTAGTAAAGTCTAGAAATAAACAATTCAAATAATAAAAAAATAAATACTAGACCAATTAAGAACTGTTAAAGAACTTTTTTGCAATTTAAGAAATTTGTAAGAAAAGTTCCTTAAAATTTAGCTGGATAAATGTAGAAGTTGGGTACAGAAATTGATCTTTTGGAGTTTCTAGAGATCATCGACCATGCTTGAAAATTTTAGAAATTTAAAAGAGAGAAAAATTTCAATAATATAAAACAAGACATACTGAAAAATTATAAAAAGTACTGAGAAATTTAAAACAAAATTCCTAGAAAATACTTTTATGATGTTTAAAATGTTTAAAATTATAAAAATTAAACGAGAAATGCTAAAAATAGAATAGATTACTGTTAAATATTAAAATTCTTGGGGAGAAGTTTCTAGAAAACGCCGACTGGAAGAAAAGTACTAAAAAATTGCAGAAGTTCCTGCAAAATCATACTAATTTTTTTTACAAGAAGAAAATAACACAAATTTAAAAGAGAAATTACTGAAAGGTTCCGATAAATTAAAATAAGAAACTCTAAAAAATATGTTACTGGACATATACTGCACAACCTGGAAGAACATTTTTGCTGTTTAAAAAGAAAATCTTGAAAAAGATATAAGAAAAGTTCTTGGAAAACATGAGCTGAGTCATCTATAATTTTAAAAATTACTGAAAAATATTTCTGCTTTATGAAGTGAAGTTTCTGGAGAAAGTATCCATCAAGAAATGTTAGAAAATTATAAAATTTGGAAGAGAAATATAAGTAAAACAAAAATACTGAAAAATTCTAGAAAAACATAAACTTGACATATTTCTTGAATAATTTTCTCACTTATCTCTTGTTGAAACATTATGAAATCATTATTTCCATTTAGCAAAGAAATTCTTGTAGTATTCTCAAAAAAAAATGTTCCTGGAAACCTCAGAAAAAAAGAAATAAATAAAACAAGAACCGCTAAAAAAATTGTAGAAACTAGGAAGATAAATTGCTGAAAAATATTGCAGAATTTTTGAAGATGAAGAGATGCTAGAACATTTAAAAAAGAAATTTGATTGATAACTGTCGAAGAATATATTTGCACCTTAGAAAAGAATTTCTTGGAAAATTCTTCACAAAAATGTAAGAAAAGTTCCTGAAATACTTAGCCAAAAAAGGGAAGATATGCAACCAAATGAGACAAATTATGCTGAAAAATTACAATAAAATGAAACAAAAAATTATAAAAAATTACCGAGGAATTTAAAAATAAAAATTCTTTGAAAAATTGTTTTAAAGAAAACTGGAAAAATAAAATAAGAAATGATGAAAATGAGAAACCTTGGAAGGAGACATTACTGGAAATTATTAAAATTCTTGGAGATAAGTTTTTAGAAAGCATTTGAGGAAGGGAATGCTGTTAGGATTTATTTTCGCTCACTTCATTGGTTTTAAGAAAGACCACAGAAGATAAGAAACAGGAAAAGAAGTTACCCGGTATTATAAAAATTGCTATCGACTTCAACCTATGCATTAGGTCTAACCAAAACTAATAAATTTAAGCTGTTTACGAGTATCGTTACGTACCATGATCTATTTGTTGTTCAAAGCAAAATTCATACCTGCGATTCTCAGCCAAATGGGCAGATAGCAAGAAAACCACCACCGGCAAAAAGTATTCTCCTATTCTTGGATAATGACGATCTACTTCTTCAGTAACTTGTGAGGATTAAAAATATGGTTTTCAATGCAATAAAGCAAAAAGTTTCTGAACACAAATAATAGGAAATAATAAATAGAATGGTTGCGACCGTTACTACGTGGTAATCCATACTTACACTGAATTGAAAAATTCACTATGTTTTAACCACAAATAATTTAAAAAAAAATGATTTGTGGTTAAAACATAGTGAATTTTTCAATTCAGTGTAATAGGAAATAACATTAAATTAGATAACACCATTGTATCCCTTCTTCACACTTTATTTCCTATGCTTAGATATATACAACCTCTGACAATAAAGTTCGGTGAATAGTCTTATAATATTCATACATGTCCAGGAAACTTCTCAAGAAGGCTTCTTTTGGGTTGGAGTTCGAAAGATTCGTCGCATTTTGTTGGACGTGAGGAATATCGTCAAATATTTTTCCTTTCAATGCCGCAATGAAATTTTGAACCGTTTCATGAAACGTCTACGCAGAGTACGAGCCCAGTTTTTGTTTTTTGTTCACGATAATGCCAATCACAAAGCCAATATCGTCAAACAGTTCCTTAAGAGGGTGGTGCAAATTGAACATCCACCGTACTCGTCAGATCTCAATCCTCCAGTCTTCTTCCTATATATCTTACATCCAACTAAACGTGACGAGGCTTTTGAACTCCATTTCCAAAGAAGCCTTCTAAAAAAGTTTCCAGGACATGTATAGTAGATATCAGCGGTGCATAGTTATTGAAGGTGGCTATTTCGAGGGACTGTAAGATAACTTTCGTTATTATTTCATCTACGTTAATATTACCGGATTATTCGCCAAACTTTATTGTTAGAGGTTAAAAAAACATCTAGAATAAATCTGTATAACCGACCGCTTTTGTGGTAAAATGTTATGGCAAAAATTCTTGTTAGGTAATTTTAAAATTGGATTATTGAAAATACATCTTTTGCTCCTTTAACTAATAAAGTAAGTTTTACAAATATTATATTTTTAAACCCCTTTTTATCAGTAATCCTCACCAGTTCAAAGTGTAGATATATTAAATTCCGTTTCAAGATTTTCTAACAGAGTGTATTAAAAGTTTTTGTCATTACTTTAATTCTAAGAGGCTTAAAATACGATCACATTAATCACTTCAATCTACTAACTGAGCAGTTTTCTTCTAATATTGAAAAGTCACATGCAATTATCGATGGATGATAGCGAATATAAAGATTAATTCTTGTCCAACTCAGATAATAATAAAGGGTATGATGGAAGGCAGTAAGACTGGAGAAGTAAAAAATATGTAATAACTATTTTCAACAGTTTATTAATGATTCTACAGCACATTTGGTGTTAAAATTCGAAGAATAAATAAAAAAAAAACAGAATGTAAATTAAAGACTCAACATATATTAATATATATTTTCTAAAATCTAAAATTTCCATACAATAATAATAAAATATTTTATTAATTTTACTTAAAGATTTTTTACAATAAATGATCTATAGGCTTAAACAACTTAAATTATATTCATTATTTAAATTAATATCACAAAATAACTTCTTTTTTATTATTGTATGGGAATATCAACAAAATTATATACATTTTAAATGACATAAGAAGGAAAAACATATTTTTTAATATCTTTTAATTCAAAAAAATTTAGTAGGTCATTTTTTAAATAGTGTTTGGTTTTAATAGACCAAAAAAAATCGAAGAAAAATTTTTGAACAGTTTGTCGTCCTCGCGACAAGGTTTACTCGGTTGTCCATCAAATTCACCGTAATTATTCTAAGGAACTTTAAATCAAGCACTTTCCACGTAAATTAAAAAAATAGAAATACGTTCATACTTTATGAATTATCTTAATCTTTCGTTATTCGATATTTTGGATTGTCATATTTCGTTTATTAAGAAATATCCAATCATCAGTAATATAATAAATATTTCTGGTATCTTATTATTATGTAATTTGCGTAGAAATGAATAATTGTAATGTAGTTTAAGAAAAATTGATAATTTCACTGCTTCATTTTTGTTGGAAAATAATCACAATGGTGGATTTGTAAATGAAAGACTTGTTTTCTTAGGAAACTGATAAATTAATTATGGAATAATTAATTTATCAGTTTATCAGTGTAAGTTATTGTGTGACTTGACATTATCATGTAACAGATAGATCCAAAATATTTCTCATAGTTTCATGGCGTGAAAACTGTATCAATAATATAAATTATGATCTTATTATGAGTATAAGTTCGAATGAGCGTTGAAAGAGAAATGCGTTTGATTTAAAGTTACTTTATGCAATTGTGTGAAATACAAATACTTTACTTTCACACTAAAAAAACTTTTCGTGCAGCTAGAAAATCGTCGGTGCTCAATATTTTAAGTCGGTGTGGTTTATCGTTATCCCGTGCGTGCTGAAGGCGTGCCGTAGGAGATTGCCCTTCCTGAGGGTCTTGTAGGGACATCCCGGACAGCAGAGGCTCGGCTTCTTCCCGCACTCGTATTTCTTGTGAAAACTCAGCGACCCCTTGTACTTGTATACCTTATTACAATCAAAACATGTCCGCGCCTCAATTCCTGAAACAGGCTACAATTAATCACGTTCGAAACTGCGGAATGTTGGACGTAAAAAAAAACAACAAAGAATTAAGCAACATCACCGCTTATTATTATAATATTAATATTTTGTTTATTTAGAAAAAAGTATTTAAATAATAAAGTTCATCATTAAATGTGAGTTATTAGTTCATTAGAAAATGTGAGTAAGTAAGAAATTTGGAAACCGCTACTCCCCATCGTAAGAGTTGTAAGTTATCAATACCAGATGGTACTAATGACTTGTGATGGATTCCGATATCAGTGATGTAAGAATTGGATTTGGTATATTACAAATCCAAGTTCTTTTGTCATCAGAAATTTGTATAGAAAATTAAATAATCGTTGGAAAATTTTCGCTACAGCTGTGACGAAGATTTAAAAATAATGAGAGTTGCTAATCAGATTTACACAATCTTTGTACTCGTATTTTTCAATTTTCATTTAATTGCTTAAATTGATACTTATAGTATAATAACCCCATCATTATATGAGATAACTGTGACGTGAAGTACAGTTAAATATTTTAGAAAAAGTAACGACCGAAAGTAAAACATAAGTCTGCACTTCTGGTGATTCAAAAACGAATGCAGGAATTAAATTAAATCCATTCGTTTTATCCAATTATAAAGTAAAAAAATAATAATAAAAACTCAATGAAGAAAACTAGAATGTTTCAAAAATATTAGATACTTAGATACGCTGTAGTATCAAGAGTATGCCAGGGCGCCCCTACACAAATTTTACAAATTTTAAATATAATGCTGTGTGAAGTAAAATAAATATCTACAGTTTTAAAAAGAGGTCTAAGAATGTATAATTTTACCAAAATATTCACGAATATTCAAGTCGGTTTCATCTGACTGGATGAACTCAGATGAAGCCTGTGATTTATGTGTTCTAAATTTGATGAAGTGTTTATGAATGTATTTTGTTAATAGGTAATCCAAAGTATCATAATAAATAAATTTAAAAAAATAGATTTAAAAAAAAATATTGTGATAGGAAAAACGACCGCTAGGACTATGAATTAATTATAAAGATAGTTGAAGAGTACGATGGGATAAGAGTTATTTTTGTGACGGGTTAAGAGTACGTTGAAAGAATGAAATGTAGCAAATAAGTTCTTTTGAGGACCATTAAAACTTACAAAATCTTGTCGTAGATTAAAACCTATTTCACCTACAATTTTAATATCTGATTCACTACTAAATAGACTCCTTGTTAAAAGTTTCACATCGCATAGATGAGGTTAGTATTTAGATTATATGAATAAAATTTATTTAACCAACACTACAGTTGTGTAATAACAATAACTTACAGAAAGTATAAATTAATTATTCGTTTACACGTGCAGTATTAAAGAAAAGAGTAGGAATGACGAGAATTAATTACTTTGAGCGTTTCTTCACCGCAGTTTTACATTATTATAATTTGTTACTATTTTACAGAAAGTAGTTTCTACCCAACTCTACCATTGACAAGTATTACAATAAGGGTGGTCTTTATGTTTACACACTATTTAATGATGTTCAAGAGAACAGTCCTCTGCGGATGTAACTTGTAAGAAATTTGGCAATCGGGAGATGATTATTAATTATTTAATCATTCTCATAAAGAATTATACAATAAATATATTTTCCGCTACTAGCATCAGATCTGTAATTGTTTTACATTATTCTGGTTTTTTTTCTTGTTTCGGCCTAATCCTTTCATTACTGATGACATGGCCTAAATATGTCTGCGATTTATTTATTCTCAAACTGAACTATTACAACTTCTGAAATACGTTCTCTAAAATGTTCCCCTGTGAAAACTGAAAATATAATCAATTTCAATAATAAATATCAAATAAAAACATTTTTTTATAATTTCATTCAATTTTGCTTTATCACTTACTAGAAATTGATTTATTTTTCCACTTTTAGTAGATATTTGTTGTGTAGTTTTATTTAAATTATTCACTATAGTAATTCTAGATAAACACCTTAATATTTGTTGAATTTGGTTCTTGTTTATTACGTGGTGATACATTTTTAATATTAAGGGTTGTTTACAATGAGGCAGTTGGTTGGTTTCATAATTCTGCCAAGTGCCTCATTATAAACAACGTTTAATCTCAATATTTTAATATTTTGTGTTAGGTGAAGAGTAACAATTGATTTGTTCCATAATGTTTTTATTTTCAGTATTCTGACATGTGTTTTGTTCTTCGCAGACCATTATCAAAGTTTAAAACTTTAATATCTGTTTCCATCAAGAGTGTAGCGCAACAAGGATCAAATTTATTAATATTTTGCATTTATTATATATTGTAAGTCTGCCATTTTGTTTTTTCTTAGCAGTCTCTGTTAAAAAATACAACCTTTTAAAGATTTTTAAATGGAATATAAAGGCTTAAAAATTTCTGAAGATTCTAAAAATACAAAAGATTTAAAGATTCAAAAGACTGAAAATAATAATAATCATTTAAAAATTCTATAGATTCTAAATAATCCAAAATATTGAAACTATTCACAAGATCTAAAGATTCGAAAGGTTTTAAAGATTTTAAATAAATTACAGACATTTCATACATTTTAAAGATTCTAAGAGTTTTTTACGCTTTAAAAATTCTAAAATTTCTATTCCAAAGTTTCAAAAGATTCAAAAGTGTAAACAATTCAAAAATTTTAGATTCTAAAGATTAGAAAAGTTTTAAACATCCTAAAGAGTTTAAATATAATATAAAGATTATAAAGAGATTCCTAAACCTTTAAAAATTCTAAAGATTCCAAAGATATATTTAAACGATTCAAAAGTTTGTATTTCAAAAATTTTAGATACTAAATTCGGAAGGTTTTAAAGGTTTTAAATAGATTATACAGATTCTGTAGAGATAAACAAAAGATACCAAAAATTATAGATTCCCAAGATTCGAAAGGTTTCAAAGATTCTAAAGATTTTAAATGGAATATAAAGGCTTAAAAATTTCTGAAGATTCTAAAAATACAAAAGATTTAAATATTCAAAAGACTGAAAATAATAATAATCATTGAAAAATTCTATAGATTCTAAATATTCCAAAATATTGAAACTATTCACAAGATCTAGATTCTAAAGATTCGAAAGGTTTTAAAGATTTTAAATAAATTACAGACATTTCAATACATTTTAAAGATTCTAATAAGTTTTTTAAGTTTTAAAAATTCTAAAATTTCTATTCCAAAGTTTCAAGAGATTTATGAGATTCAAAAAAGTGTAAATACTTCAAAAATTTTAGATTCTAAAGATTAGAAAAGTTTTAAACATCCTAAATATTTTAAATAAAATATAAATACTATAAAGAGATTCCTAAACCTTTAAAAAATTTAAAGATTCCAAAGATATCAACATATTTAAAAGATTCAAAAGTTTGTATTTCAAAAATTCTAGACACTAAATTTGGAAGGTTTTAAAGATTTTAAATACATTATACAGATTCTGTGAGATTTTTAAGGCTATAATATTGTAACGATTTTAAAGATACCAAAGATACAAACGATTTTATAGTTTGTAAGTGTACAAAAAATTATAAATTCCCAAGATTAGAAAGGTTTTAAAGATTCTAAAGATTTTAAATAGATTATAGAGATTCTAAAGAGATTAGTATAGCTTTAAAAAAATCTAAAGATTCCAAAATTTCAAAAGATTTAAACAATAAAATATATTGTATTCCAAAATTTCTTGATTCTAAAGATTTTAAAGATATTAAAGCGTTTTACGGTTAAATGTTTTGAATAGTTAAGTTTAGTTTATTCACTTTACAAGATCTATTAAAAAATTAATACAAAAATAAAATTCTAATAATTCGATTTTAAAATTAAAATAATTCTAAACAGTCTAAAAATTATAAATATTATTAAGTCTAAGATTACTTCATAAAATAAATACGTATTACGTCAAGTGGTAGTGATGTGTTAAAACTAGAATACGATTGGAAATTTTAAAGGTTTTAGTAAGTTTAAAGATTTCCAATAGATTATAAAGATTCCAAAGACATTTTGAATCACTCCAAAGATTCCAAAATTTCACAAGGTTTAGAAGATTGTAAGTATTCGGAAAATCCTAGATTATAAGCATTAAAAACATTAAAGATTTAAAAAAGTAATTGGATTATAAAAATTCAGAAGAGATTTTTAAGCCTTTAAAAATTCTAAAAATTACAAAGTTTCAAAAGATTTAAACGATTGTAAGTATTCCAAAAATTCTACATACTACAGGTTTTAAAGATTCTAAAAGGTTTTAGAAACGTTTCTCAAGATTTTAAATATTCGATAATTCGATTTTAACTCTAGATATTTTAAAAATTCTATACATTTCTATGAATTAAATGATTGGAATAATAATTCAAAAATAAATTATTTGACTCTTTAAGATTTTAAAAACTATTGAAAGATTAAATTATTATATTCAAGGGCCCCTTTTGATTCCAAAAATTGTTTGAGTTTATTCCCTAATAGTCGATTGTTAAAACTAGAATAACACTAATTTGTTTTTAGTTTTTTTCATGATTCTAAAGATTCTAAGTAGATTCTAAATATTTTAAATATTCTTAATTTTCAAAGGATTTAAAAGAATAAAAAAATTCTAAATATTCTAAAAATCTTAAAGATTTTATATCTATTAAATATTTATATTTAAAGAATATTCCAATTCCAATGATTTAACAAATTTCGAAAGCTCTAGAGATTCTAATGATTCTACAAACTTTTATTAATCAAATGATTTAAATCATTTTACATATTCTAAAAATTATAAATATTTTTAACTCTAAAAGTCTATTCTTTAAGATTTTAAAACTATTGATAAAGCTAATATTTTAAAATATTAAATTTTGACATTTGAGTACTGCACGTGTTACAAACGGAGAAGTTCTACGATGAGTAAGTAGAGATCGCGTACTTTTGACTGCAATAAAAAAGTAGAAAAGTGGCATATCTGAGACATATCATGCGGAATCAGAAATATTATATCCTTCAAATAATCATAGAAGGCAAGATTGAAGGAATGGGATGAAAAAAGATATCGTGGCTCAGGAACATCAGATAATAGACTGGACTGAATACTTTCGATAGTCTGGTTCATACACTCAGAAGCCGAAAAGAAGTAAACCATATTGTGGCAATCATCCATTAATAGACAAATGCCTCAAAGGAAGAAGAAGAGTAGTAATAATAACATAAGATTTACCTTAAGAATAACAATAGTGTTTAATTATAAAACATTGCCCATAAATTTCTTTATTGAACGTAGTTTACATAAAATATATAAATACAGATTTTACTATTCTAAAGATTAAAATTAGTATACAAGCAATATAATTAAGATAAAAAAGATTTTAATCTTACACATTAAGACTTTAAATTAAAATACTGTTGAACGTAAAGATTTCACATTATAAAATTTTAATCATTTGAGTCGGCAATCTACAGACTTTTTGTGTGGATTATTTTGTACATACATATTTGTAACAATTTTCACATATTCAATATCAAAGCACAAATATAGGTATATTTATATTTAATACATATTTATATTAAAAAATTCAAAACTACATTAGTTACCATCATATAATCATGTCGATTAAAAAGAGCACTATAATTTAAAAATTCCATTACTAATAGGTTGTCTTGAGGTAGACATTCATTTTTAGCAATAACTGTTTTATTTTTTCTCCATTTCAAACAATAGTCGTAGATCAAGTATTAAAAATTCTTCCATTTAAATAAATTGTGATTTAATAAGGTAACTGTCTATTTCGTCCATTTTTAAGAGATTTTTTTGCCAAGTTTAAATAAAATAATGAACTACTCGATCATGTGATTTAATACCCCTGGATAAAATATTTTGTGTAGGATGTGTTTAGAGTGAATTTTTGAAAATTTCAAGTGGATAGCTTTTGTTTTTCAAATGTTTTGAATCAATTGAAAAAGCGCCAGTTTCAAATTTAACGAGACTCAATTTGATTGGAATTATTTAAAAATCCCGTAACTAATTTTGTCAGTTTTGTACTAATTTATAAAACATGATGTATTTGAAGTGAATTTTTAAAATTTCAAGTGGATAGCTTTTGTTTTTCAATTGTTTTTAATTAATGGAATAGGGGCGAGTTTAAAATTTAGCGAGGCTTAATTTGATGGTAATTATTTAAAAATCACGTCGCTAATTTTGGCAGTTTTATATTTATTTATACAACATAATATGTTTGGAGTAAATTTTTAAAACTTCAAGTCGATAGCTTTTGTTTTTCAATTGTTTTTAATCAATTGAAAAAGCACAAGTTTAAAATTTAACGATATTTGATTTGATTGTAATTATTTAAAAACCACATCCCTCCTTTTTGCAGTTTTGTAGTTATTTAAAAAATATGATGTATTTAAAGTGAATTTTGGAAAATTCAAATTGATAGCGTTTATTTTTCAATTGTTTTTAATCAATTGAAAAAGTGCGAGTTTAAAATTTAACGAGGCTCAATTCGATTATAATTATTTAAAAATCACGTCGAATCGATTGCAGCCTTAAAACTCAAAATCTGTGACGTGATTAAAGAAATAAATAAGCCATTTTGTCAAAAAGTGATAAATTTTCATGATAGAATCATTTGTATGCGTACTCGTGGTAGACATTTGCCCGATATTAATTTTCTTTTATAAGTGCCAATCCTTACTCTTTCTAATACAATAAATATTTGAATAATTTTCTTCTAAATTCTTTGTTTTATTTTGTTAAAAAAACAAAGTTTTTGTTGAAACATCCTTTATTTGCAATAATTTTCTTTGACATCTTCTCCCACACTTTTCCATAAACCGATTTAGAACTTTAAATAATACAATTAGACTGAATTACCAAAGATTATTTAGAATAAAATTCATACAATCTATTAGTTTTCTTCAATAGCGTTTTATTACACGATTAAAATAATTAAATAAGACCAAATGGTTTTAAATGCGAATGGATGAAACGTTTAAAGATGTTTAGAATAAACTTATTTTCTTTCTATGGTCATTTACAAAACGATAGAAGATGTTTAGAATAATGTTCATGTGATTCATTTGTTAATGACGTTAAAACTATAGTCATGTGTGATATCAACAAAGTGCAGTTTCTTTGAATGTTCCTGATTCCAAGATGTATCACAAAATAATGGCCATTGGATATCGGACCAGATTACTGAAGATAGCAAAATTTTGTTGACAGTACAGTTCCAAGTTAAGAGTGTTGTCGTAGGGGAGCAGCTCATAGTAGATAATTTTCTGCCAATCCCACCAAACACAGAACAAAACCTTCCCAGCCGTCAATTCTGGCTTGGCCACCGTTTCGGCCAGCTCAGCGCAATTCGACCACGATCGTTTTCACTTAGTTATCGTAAGTCATCCACTTTTCATCACCAGTCACCAACCTCTTTAGAAATTGGTCGATTTTGTTGCGATTCAGCAGTGATTTGCAGATGGAAATTCGGTTCATTTTTTGCGTTAAATCGTGTAGCACCCATACAACTATCTTCTTTTTGTATCTTTAGCTCTTGGGCAATAAAAACAATGCTTATATGACAGTTGAACTCGACAATGTCCATGATTTATCGATATTTTCGACAATTGGCCTTTCAGTGCGTGGTTCATCTTTAACATCGAATTTACCGGAACGGAATCGACTAAACCAAAATTGCGCGTGATTCACTATTACAGTAACACTATTTTCAGCCACCTGGTTTACGTTTCCGCCTTTGTAGAAAAAAAATTATAAAATATAGCGTATTTTCTCTTTACTAGTGTCGATCTTTAATGCGCGCTCAAACAAACCTGCATCAACTAATCACAAAACTGCCCGGAAAGTGTTTTTAGTACGAAATCTCATCTTACTAACGCCATCTAGTGGAACCCGAACGGACTTACACAACGCGATATACAGATAAGTACTGGAAAAATAATGGATTTCTTTTCACTGCACCTTATTTTTTAAACATTTAATATTTTGATACCAGGAATCTATGTTCAGCGAATTTACCACATTAAAGAGACACCCTATATATTTTATTTTTCGTCATATGTTATTAAAACCAGAATGCAAATATTGTTTATAAAAACATAAATAAAACCAACATTTAATGTCAAAAGCTTTATTAGCCAGAATCATGTACTTTAATGGTGAAATATGACAAAATATCAAAGAAAAAGTATAAAACTAACTCTTTGAGTTCTTAATACGCGCATATTTTAATTTAAAACCTATACATAATTATTCAATCTAAAAATACTTTACAGAACATTTGCCATTGGTTTTAGCTTAGATAATATTTTTAAAAAAATCAACCAGATTATTAACCACAAGAATAATGTCTTGTCTTCGCAGTTGATCAACCCTTAAGACACAAAATGAACATGTCATTCTTTATTTGATGAATAAGTAAACATGGAGGCTTTTATTTTTTACAATCTATTTTATTTTTAAATGTACTATCAGCAAAGATATTTTAATAAACCCATTTTTTTTAATTCTAAAATATGCGCTTATGGTTTAAATAATAAGTATAATGGCCAACTAAGCAAAAGTAGAAATACTTAGCCTAAGGAACCAAACTGCGAGGCCAATTAAACACTCTTATTTCTAGGTAATTAACATCAACAAAATAAGGAACGTATGCAACATATTTAATTATTGAGTAAACCATCACTACTTTAAAGGATAAATTTACAAATTGTACATATGGATTATAAAGTAAAGAAAATAGTTACGACCGTTACAATGTTGTAATCCATATAAATAATATTCTTTGCGGTTGAAACATAGTGATTTTTTTCAATTCGGAGTGGATTATATAAGTCCTAATGACTTATATAATCCAACCAAGAAAGAATTTTCATGAAATTATCACCTTAAATATTGTATTAATGAAAAAAAAAACATCACTACAATGCAAACTTAATAACAAATAAATTAATTTAGTATTACTTGGTTTTACCAAGTTATCGTACAAACTCAACTCACAAACTGTACAATCTTAATTAAAACAAAATCGAATTCCTAGTTAAAGTTCATTTCAACACGTATAAAAAGTATATTTATTTTCTGTTGTTTCTTGTTATTAACTACTTTTTGGGTGGTACTAATTACTATTAAATGAAGTACGAATCATCCATGGGGTTCTTTTATATAGAGCAGCTTTGTATAGAAATCCTTCACTGACACCTTATGTCTAGATAAGCAATGACGTTGTAAATTGGTCTTTAACAGTGATTTATAAGGACAATGCGGACACTGAAAGAAAGAACTCGTTCCGCACTTCTTCATATGAGCTGTCAAGGCGTGTTTCCTCATGTACTCCTTGTTACAAGAAGAGCATGTGAACGTTTCCTCACCTAAAATTAGAACAAATTGTTATTGGCTGTAGAGATTTAATTTAAAAAAAGAAAGAGGTTAAGGATACAGACACCATTAAGGTGACATCTATTATCTAAACTTTGCATTAATTTCCCTAATTGAGTGAGCGTCGACAACCATCGACAATTAGGTAACAGAAATAATTAACAATGGTAAACATTAAATTATTACACTGAATTGAAAAATTCACTATGTTTTAATTTTTCAATTCAGTGTAAGTATGGATTACCACGTAACCATTCCCTTTATTAAATTATTGTTTCCCTGTCAACAACAGCTATGGACCGGTTTCGACCTATTTTAGTCTTCAACTGCGCTGCCCTGAGAAGACCCAAATAGTGAGAATTTGGTTAGGAAAATAATAATAAAAATAGGTTAGTAAACGTATTTATGAGATCATTCATAAGCATACGTGAACACGTCGGCTGAATGATAAGAATGTTAAGATTTAAAGAATAAAAAACATTCGTAATTCGTATAGGCATAAAATTTCACAGTCAGAATGCTGATGAGTTCCATATAGATCGAAATCAGTCCTAGGTGTGGTTGACTGAGAAACAATGATTAAATGCTTTCACATTTATATTCCGTTAGATTTAAAGGTATATACTAGAATTTGACTATTTTTTGTAGTAGTAACATATATTTATTGACAAATTTTATGAATAATTAATGAGGTATTAATGTATTAATTTATCAAAAGGCTATCGACCAGAGGTCTTTCTGCCTGACTATTTTTATTTTTCAGGATAACGCCATTCTACACAGGATCAAGTTTAAATATTTTGCAAATAATAATAATACAATATTCAAATCAACAATATTGAATATTTTTATGTCGTCTGCATGTAGAAGTATAGTATACAAAAAAGAAGCAATAATAGCATTCTTAAAAACTATAATTAATAGTGGTGCCAAGTTAAAACCTTGCGGAACACCTTTAAAAGTAACACGTTTATTTCAATTGTAATTGATGCATAGTACAAATTGTTGTGGGTTGTGTAGAGATTAGAGAAATAATTTCAGCATTAACATACACTTATATATATATAATTTGAGACAATTCAAAAAACTTAACAGACAATATATATTTTATCGTTCGAATAGTAATGGAAAAAAGTGAAGGCAAAAATTTTAGCACTTATTTTTGGAAAACTAAAAAATCACTATGAAAACGTAAGAAGAACCAAATTTAAAACTTTCAGGAAAATAAAATTTTTAAAAACTTGCGTATATCTTAACTTGTTCAGTGACTAATCTTTAGTATATACGAGTATAGCGAGCATTATCATAACAAAGTCGATGGTCTTTGGAATATCATCGATCAAGCAACTCAATCCGGAGGAAATTGTGAAGTATGGATTTTATTGAAAGAGATGTCATAAGTAATACAATCTCTTTAAGCAAGGCAGGGAAACAATTCAAGACAATTCTCGACCTGGACGGTCTGTTGAGGTCAGCACTTCAGATCTCATCGGAAAAATCTAAAAATTAGTATCAGAGGATGCACGTTTGAAAAAAAAAACACTAGCAGAAATGGTTGGAGTATCTAAAATAATCATTTTAAGATCCTCCATAATCATCTAGGCATGTCAAAAGTCAGTACAATATACCTAGATTGCTCACACAGCCACAAAAAAAGAACCAGTGTAATGAAGACATGGATGGTTTCTTGGAGCGAATAATAATTAGAGATGAAACTTTGGTCCATCATCATGCACCTGAGTCTAAGAAAAATTCCAAATAGTGGCATAAAAAAGGTACACCACCCCCTAAGAAATTTAAGCTGTTGCAGTCGGCAGGAAAGCTCATGGCGAGAGTTTTCTGGAACACAGAAGGAATTTTGCTGATTGAACAAAAGGAAAAAGTAGTTTCTTTAACCGAAATATACTACGCTTCATTTTGGAGCAGTTAAACCAGGCTATCAGAGAGAAAAGAAGATGAAAATTAAGCAAAGGTGTCCAATGCTCCTGTTCACAAGAGTCGACTTGCGTTGGTGTCTTTAGATTAGGTGGGTTTCAATATTATTGATCACCGACCTTATAGCCCAGATTTCTCTTTACAAATCTGAAAAAAAACTTTAAGGAAAGAAATTTTCTACCGATAAAGAAGTGAAGAATGCAGTTTCAGCGCAATTTTCAAAAAATGATAATCCATTTTTTATGAAGGTATTCACAAGTTAATTCATAGATCTGAGAAATTTGTTAGGGGTTCCAGGTAAATATATATTGAGAAAGAAAAATAATTTTGTATTATGTTATTTCATCCACTTCTATTGAATTTGCGAACTTAAAAACACACCTTCGTATTTATTTTAACCATATCGACCGATCAACTGTTAATTTGCAGCAAAATAAATGGCAAAAGCGATAATATAAAAAAATGTATAATAAAAAGCTTGTAATTTTTGTCTTTTTATCAAAGAATGACTATTTTTTTGGATTTGGATGTGTCAAATCAACGTCTAAGAGCTTAAAGTGCTGATTGTTCTAATCGATAATGAAAATGAGAATAAAAAAATGAAGAAGTTTTATTGAAACATGTTTTTCATAAAGTTCTTTACTTAACAATTTCGATATTTTTTGCCTATTACTAATAAACTATAGGAGATAAATGAAATTTATATAATAAGTAATTATGAAGAATCCAAAATTGAGCAAATTATTAAGGATAGCCTCTTTGCGTAAACCTCATAGTTTTCGAGAAAAATGTGGAAGTATTATGATGGCCACATCACCATTTGATTTTGTTGCATATTCTTTAGCATATTTGCTGGAGTTTAAATAATTTTTATGATCATTAACAACAGATGATATGAAAAATTATAGATAACAAATGACTAATGAGAAACGGTAGATGGTAGATGACACTTTTTAACAGCGCTCTTTTCGGATACAAAGTGACCATTACCATTGGTTCGAGTTTGAGAACATCTGGTTACAAATAAAATAGTGAAGAAAGATTTGTAGGGTTGTAACTCAATAAATCCAAATCCTTCAGACAGAAAATTATTATTATGGATTTAGGATTTTCCTTCATTATTTAATTATTATTTCTGGTCTGGACATTGGTATCAACGAAACATCGAACTATCGAACAAAACGGTAGAGAAATTTTCCATTCCTACCTTGAGTGGCATGAAAGTTTTAATTATTAAAGATGATCTATTGAAGACGATGAGCGTTCTATACGTCATTGACAATAACATAATGCCGACGAAACGATGATTCTGAGAATATTTAGAAATATTGACGAGTGATGACTTTTTATTTCAAGACTGTTATTGGCAGCCAAATAATAATACATTCTTTTTACATTTATATTTCAAAAGATCCAAAGATTATTGGCTCCTATTCAAGAATTATTTTAGTTTTATTAAAGTAAATCATAGAACAAAAAATAGGTTAGTTTTAAACGTAATTTATAATGTAGTAACTTGCTCTTGTCAGTTGAATAATAAGAATATCGAGAATTGAGGAATAAACATTTAATTTTGTATTGGTATAAAATTTAATAGTAAAAAGTTTCTTCTACTGCGCTCATGAGATCTAAAATAGATCGAAACCAGTCTAAGGCTATTATTGGAAGGGAAATAATAGTTTTAAAAAATCGAAAGATATTTACTAGAATTTTAATATGTTTATTCTGCACAGTATCAAATTTGAATATTTTGCAGCGATAATACAGTTCTGAACAGGATAAACATTATTATATATTTTTGTATCATCTACATATAGAAGTGCATTGCATAAAAGAAACTACTATCACCAAAGTATAGTTGAGGACTTAATCAATTGCTATCTTCTAATAGTTAAACGTTTGTGCCAAGTTTATTACGAAAACAATCCTGTAATAAATAAATATGTAGTAAATAAAAACAATTGATTAAGGAATTTCACGAACCAACGTTTTACATTAAGTCAATGGCTTCTGGGAAAGTTTCTCATTCCTATTATAACACATAGCTTATGCTAGTTGACAAGATTTTTTTAATAAACGTTTTATTGACTGTAGCGTTGAACTGTTCAAAAAACATTTTTTGTTTTTGCAAAGAACCTTTATTTTTGTATGTGTTGATATTGTACATCATATATAAATTTTTTTAAATCTAAATAAATCAAAGTTTTCTTTAATATACATTAGTTTCTGCACTCTTCTTCTGTACGAGGGCGCCCTGAAATGTTTCCGGAATCGACAAGAAAAATACGGTATTGGTGGGGTTTTATATTTTTATTTTTCGATGTAGTCTTTTAGAAGATCAGTACACTTTTTTAAACGGTGCTCCAGTCTCTTCAAGCCGTCGGAAAAGTAGGATGTTTCAAGGTCTGCAAAATAATGGCGATGACCTCCTCATTTGAGACAAATCTCTTCCCTGGCAACTTTTTTTTTAGGTTTGGGTATAGAAAAAATCGCTGGGGGCTGGGTCTGGTGAATATGGAGGATGAGAGAGCGCAACTTATTCAATTTGGACACCATGATGCCAGTTGAATGAGCCGGTGCATTATTGTGATGAAAAAGCTGCGAAACCAGGCCGTTTCTCCTTCAATACTACATCGAATCGCTGTAGTATTGCCCCGAGACCGTCCTTCCCTTCTGCAGATAGTCGATAGTGTGATCCTCACTTGGGAATCCCAAAAAATGGTCGCCGTGACCTTTTCGGCCGATGGAATGGTCTTTGCTTTCTTCGAAGCTGTTTCGCCTGGAAAAGTCCACTGCTTCGACTGTTCCTTGGTTTAGGTATGTAGTGGTGGATCCAAGTCTCATCTATGGTTATGAAATGCATGAAAAAACCATTTAGATTGCGTTACGGTAACCCGTTTTTGTTCCGGTGAGCAAAAGAGGTACCCATCGCGTCGAAAGCTTTTTCATTACCAAAATTTTGAGTAGGCATTCTTCTGAGATGCCTATTATCTCTGCTATCTCTTTCAACTTCAATCGGCGATCGACTTACACGACATCACGAGCCTTGTCGACCATTTCATCATTGGTAGCGGTTTTTGGGCGTCCACTGCGTGGTTCGTCACTTATGCTTGTGCGGCCACGTTTGAACCCGCTCACCCAGTAGCTGACAGTCTAAAATGATGGAGTAGATCTGTCATGAACCTCTAGCAAAATATTCCGAATTTTCGTGGCCGTTTTCCCAGTCACCCAGAAGTGTTTTATCACTGCACGAAATTCGATTTTATCCATTTTTGCGAAACCACCTGACTTGCTGTACAAAACACACTCTTAAACAACAGTAGACAGTAGACGTCTGAAATTTGGAGAATTTCTATAAAAAGGGTTGCCCTTGCCGACCAATGAATCCACTTCAACCGTCCTGCATTTTGCGCCATCTCTTGCCGATTCCGAAAATATTTCAGGGAGCCCTGATAAATAAATCAATATCTACTGCTATCATATGAAACGGAGAAACCAGCATAACATTAAGTTATATCTCTTTGTTTGCAACTAGAACAAAATCCTAATTATAAAATTAGATAATAAATAATACTATGATAAATGTCAAAGAGGAAACTTATATTAGATTAATAAATTTGATTGGAGAAAAGCACTTGTTATGTTCTATATTTTAATTTAATCTAATTTAATGAATATAGAAAGAAATAAAACACGATTTTCAAAGTATTTTACCCCTGTATATTAATGATTTTACAACATTATTAAATCTTGTTCCTTATATTAGATTAGTTACCAGAAGGTAAAAAGCTCTGAAGTTAATGTAACAATTTTTTTTTGAAAACCCTAAAATGTAGTAAATTGTTATTTTCAATAAGGAGCTTGAAACTTTTGTTATTTTAGCCGAGGATGATAATTTTACTTTTTTTTTTGCAAAAACTGTACGATTTAGAAGTAAACATCATCATGTAGTAAAGAGCTTAAAGTGCTGATGATAAAAATGTTTCCCTTTTTCAAAAATATAAGGCGTTGAAAAACCTAAAAAAAGTAAAAATAAGATTTTAATTTACATATTTGTTTTTCACTCTGGCCTGAAATGAAATAAATGCCATTAAAGGGTTTTAATTGAAATATTCAAAAATGAAATGAAGACAAAGCTTCCACTATTATGTATTTTTTTTTAAATTGTAAATAAGAATTTTTTTGGAAACTGCCTTTAAGACAATTTGTATCCATTTATTTTGTCATAACTTTTAGTCGGTAGTTATTTTATGAATACAGAGAAAAAAATTTCTAAAAAAAATTATATAAATTTACATAAAATGCTTTCTTGTTACTTATTCTTTATAAAGCGACGGTTTTAATATTTGATTAAGTAATCATAATAAAAAAAAAACTTAATGCACTAATCTATATTTGGAAATTTTCATTCTGTTATAAAAAAAATAAAAATTATACAATCGAGTGAATTATTTTATTTCGAGATAATTTTTCGAGTTTGTAGTATTTATTATAGGATTAGTTAGAACCACCTACATATACTAAATTTATACTACTACTAAACATCTTTATTCGCAGAAAAAAATAAAATATAATACATATAATGGATAAAATAAAATAAATTCTAATATTATTGGTTTTCTGCTCAACGTCTATCGACCGGTGGTCTTTCAGCCTTTAAATTTATATCTTATTATCATCTACTGAATAACTTTTAGTTTAAAAAAATAAATATTATTAGAATACAATGTAAAAGACTTTAATACATTTTTATTATTAATAAAATGGATCGCAAAAAATAAAATGCAAATGCAACGATTTTGATAGTGAAACCTCAATCTGGAGCATCTTAAAAACGTAGATAGAAATCAAACTGAAATTCATATGAAAACATAAGACAATTATATTTAAATCGTTGACAAATTTATTGCAACATTCTAATAGCTTAAAGAAAACTAAAAAGATCTGAAAATAAACTAATACAAAAAATTATTGACTATCAAATATGAAATTCGTATTTGAAATAAGAAAATTTTAAAGAACAATTAACATTTTGGAAATTCAAATATTTTATTTTTTTTTAAATATATTTTCGGAAAATACAGGGTGCGCCAGAGAAACTTACTTTTTTGAAAGGTCAATAAAAACAAAAGTACTACAGTTATTGTTTTAATATTTTTTTATTTTAGAATAACATATCCCAAGTTTTTTTTATACAGTTTTGAAAATTACATCGATTAAATGGCGACCCCAATTGTGCATGCACTGATTAAGTCGGTTCTTCATCTCCACTCTTCGCGATACTGGAGTAGTGAAAATCCGCGTGAACTTCACCAGAAGCCACTTCATTGTGAACGTTAGAGACGTGTGGTTTCAGCAAGATGGAGCCACAGCACACACAGCACGAGGCTCAATGTATTTGTTGCGACAACATTTCCCCGACCGCCTCATCTCTCTCAGAGGCGATCTCCCATGGCCGACACGCTCTCCAGATTTGGGATTATTTGAATTCCCTGGTTTATGTCGATCGACCACGGACCATAGCGTACCTCAAGAACAACATTCGCGACGCCATTGCCAACATACCGATTGATATGCTGCGAAGAGTGGAGAAGAACTTCAAAAATCGACTTAATTAGTGCATGCACAATGGGGGTCGCCATTTAACCGATGTAATATTCAAAACTGTTTGAAAAAAAAAACTTGGGATATTGTATTATCAAATGAAAAAAGAATTGAAACAATAACTGAAGTACGTTTGTTTTTATTGACCTTTCAAATAAGTAAGTTTCTCTGGCGCACCCTGTATTAGCTCCTCAAATCGATTTTTAAATTATATTTATTCTGATTTTTTAATAAAGTAATAAAATTGAAGCAAACATTTTAATGGCTAAAGAATACTAAAAAGTATCACTGTGATTGTGCGAATATAAAAACTTAGTTTTAAATAGCCAAAATGAAGGAAGCGAAAAAAAGTCTAAAAATATCATTATAAAAATCTAACAAAATAAAATTGCTAAAACTTATTTTTAAAGGATTTTACATATCCAGAAATTCTTAGTTATTCAATTGGTAAATAACCCTAATATTAAAAGTAAAAGGGAATTAATGCATACAAGTCGTAAACACCTAGTTTTATAAGATTAAGAAATTATAAAAAATATCACATTAAAAATATTAAAATTCAATTTCATTTTCTTCAAAATATGTTCGACTATGTAATAACGCAGAAGACAAAAGAAATTTCACCAAATCTGTTTAAGAATGATTAAGAAATACTTAAAATAGCATTGTTAAAAAAAATAGTTGTTAATATTCGAATATATTAAGAAGTAGAAAGCAATAATTGAAAATAAATAAATGAAAAGAAAAACATTTTGTAGAATATTTTATGAAGTTATAAAATTCTACAAATGTCACTATAAATATATTCAAGAAACAATTCAACTTTCGAATTTGTTTAAATATGTTAAGAAGTAAAAAGATCTTAAATCTTAAAAACGATTTTCAGAGGATGAAGAAAATGAAAAATGTTCGGATTTGGTAAATTGTGAAAGGCAAATAATCAAAAAGTTTTAAATCTTATTGTATGAAATCTAAGAAAGTTTAATTAATAATATCACTATAAAAATCTAAGAAACTCAAAACTTTTGTAAATTATTTATTTTGGAGTAGATTCATATACATGCTGAACATTAATAAAAACACTTTAAACATTCGTTTATATAACACTATATTTATTTTTGAGACTTAAGTTTCGGTTACTACTAAGTTCTGGTTTGATATAATGAATTAAATTCTCATTTAACCACGGTGAAACATTTTTATAATAATTAGAGTTTAATTAACCTCTAATTAATTCTTTTTTGATAATGGATAATATAAACGCAAGTTTAAAGTGTTTTATAAAATTTTGTAAATGTTCTATTATACTAAAAAGTAGAAGGCAAAAATGAAAACAGTCTAAAAACACAATTTTATTTAAAAAAATCACTTTAAACATGAATCAACTTCGCTTATATTTGAATACCTTAAGGAGTAAAAAAGAATAAGATTAAAAATGTACTAAAAAATTATTTATTAAGGGCAAATAATAATAAATTCGAGAAATATGACTAAAAATATCTTCGAAATACAATTCAAAAAATGTTTAAATATGTCAAGAAGCAGAAGTTAAAGGATATATTTTCTCCAAACAACAAAAAACGAAGGATTAAAAAATTCTAAAAATATCTCTGTAGTAATTATAGAAAATAAAAATCTGTAAATGTTCAAATATGGTAAGTTGTAGAAGGGAAAATTCAAAAAGTTCTTAAATTATTGTTTGAAGAAAATTCTAATGATATCATAAAAATCTATAAAATTCAAAACTTTTGTAAATTGTTGAATATGTACAATTAAAATCCTTATGCGATGTATTAAATTTTCACATTTTTATGTTAATTAGAAGGTTAATTTTTTAACCTCTATGTACTAGTATTTAACAATAATTAAACTCTTGGTTTTGTTTCACTATTTTTAAAATAGTTAGACAAAACCAAGTGTTTAATTAACCTTCTAATTGTTGCTTATTGTTTATTTAAAAACCGTATGCTTAGAGGATTAAGAAATTCTACAAATATCACTTTGAGCCTATTAAAATATTTAAAATTTTCGGATATATTAAAATGAGAAAAGCAAAAATTAAAAAATATAATTAACCATTTTTGTAAAAAATTTAAAACTCTTAGGAAATCTTTTTAATTGACGTTTTCTGCTGATGATGAATAATATATAATATTTAAATTGTAAATACAATTTTGCCTATTTAATTATATATACCAATTTAATATGGATTATTACTCTAATCTTAGAAAATCATTTAAACTATAGAAATTATTAAAATGTCTTTAAAAGTAGAATGTGAAGGATTAAAACGTCCTAAGAACTTATTTTTTAGAAGACTAATAAATTAAAAAAATATCACTCTGAACATCTTAGACAACCACTTCAATCTTTGAAAATGTTCGAATATATGAAGTAGATTTTTCAAGATTTTAAGGACATTTTAATCTTCAAGATTCGGTTTTATTTTTATGGATCTAGTAAATTCTTAAAATATCATTATGGGAACCCTAAGAATTTAATTCAACCCTAGACACTGATTGAATATATATTAAAAAGTACACGTTTTTCTAACCTTATTTTGTTGTTGATTGTTAAACTTTAAATTATGTTAATTTATTTTTATAGGATTCAGCTGATAAAGCTAATTGTCGTACTCGGTGCATTATTACGTTTATTGTGTCTAATTTGTAGTTGACAAAACATCTAGAATCACTAGGATTAAACGTATTTATAAATATAGCCTTTCTAAACATTTCAAATTTAAGTTTAGAATTAGTTGTCGTGGTAGAAGGGTCAAAAAAGTTTATATTGTTATGTTTTGAATTTACAATTTCAAAAATTGATTCCTATTTTTTAGAAGACCAGGAAATTGTATAAATATAACTATGAATATACAATTGAAATTTTTTTATAAATATTTGAATAAGCAAAAAAATAAACCCTTTAAAAGTATTAACGCAATCAAAACGAGAAATAACGAGACAAACAAGTATTATGCAAATAAATAATATATTATTTCAAACTTTAACAAAAAACTATTAATATAATGTACAACACAATTCAGTCTAGACATTAAAAAAAATACTTAAATTACAATTAGTAATTATAATACACGAAATACAACTATAGGAATACGTATATTTAAAAAAAAATTAAATGGTATTATTTCGGAATGCTTCTCCTGAAGTCAATTCCATGCTGGCTGAAGACGTGCCTGTTGTAATTCCCCTTTTGATAGGTTTTGAACGGACAGCACGGACACAGAAAGTTCGGCTCCTTGCCGCACTCGAACTTCTTGTGCTTGTAGAGAGAGGTCCTGTGCTTGTACACCTTATTACACACGGCACAAGTTAACGCCGATAAATCTAAAACGAGATTTAAATTAAATATGCCCAATGCGTTTTGTACAATATTTCAAATTAAAAAAATTCAAAAAAAATGCTTACACCACCCCGAAAGCTTTCCAATGTTTGCACTTTTATTACGTGACAAGGTAAATAAAATGTTGATTTTTTTAGATATAGAAAGCGCATGCAACCCAACACCGTACTAATAATACAAAAATCAATTTAATGATGCTTTATAAATTTATATCTGCACTAAATTAATATAATCATAATTGAAACATCGAATTGATGAGTCTTTTCCTTGAGGAATCTCCGTTATCCAATTATTAACAAAAACATGATTGTTTCAGCTTTATTATTTATTATATCTAAACAGTCGTATTTTGTTTTAAATAATTTAATTAATTTAATTTGTTTAGAGTTTAGCTTTATTATGTATTATATCTAAACAGTCGTGTTTTTGTTTAATAATTGCATAAATTAAACGTAATAATGGAATTTTTCCAAGTAGCAGCCTTATCAATTCGATATATAATAATAAAACAATTTTCTAAAGAAAAGCATAGGTAATTCTAGCATAACTTCAATGACGAGCTGTAATATAGAGAAACACGTGACTGAAGATTGCCATGATGTAGCAACTTTTATTACTATATATCAACATTATTATTGTTATAATTGTCGCTATTGGCAGTTTCCTTTTAGTGGCTATTCACTTAATTTAAAGAAATCTTGCTTTAGACAATAGATATCAGCGTAAAGGTTTCTAAATGTACATTCAAAGGCTCAGTTAAACATAGATTAAGTAGGAAATATGCGGATGTTAAAGGGCCAATCATAAAACGAGGGACAAAGGATGGAAGTTTACAATTGTTTAGTTGAATTTGATTTAAATTTTTATACATATTTATCGCATAGTATTATCCTAAAGTAATAATAATAATATAGTCTTGCGTCTGCATAATATATATTATGCGTTAATAGTAATACTTTTTAATATAGATTTGAAAGATTTTATCGCCGCCAAAATAGTAGAAAGGCGTAGTGTTAAGTATCAATTAATTTCGAAATTTGAGGCGCTATTAAATTTTATATTTTACCATTTGATACAATTTCTCCGTTTTTTTTTTCCATTTGTTATGCGCTTTGATAAAATTCTTGCCTTAAATTAATAATTATTAATTTGAGGTAAGGTGTTAAAAGTTTTGATTTATTATGTAGAGACATTGCTACAATTGTTGCCTTTATCTGAGTGTATGTGAAAAAGTTTTTCTTGCCTGACGCAAAATGATGCAGTAAGTGCCTCGGTTGTTAATCGGATACAAACTCTAAGTTTACATACAACCTTTGTTGAAAAACAATTCAATACACATAAAAAAACTTTGGTGACATTGTAACTAAACCCTTCTTATACTATAAAAACGACCCCGCGTGGTCCGTTGTCAAAACAGGTGTTCTTAAAGAATGTGTCAGGCACCGCAAATCGCTTATACCATGCAATTGTCTAATAGAATTACTTTTGAAATATGTAATGTATTGAGGAACAACGTTACTCACTAAAAGTATTTGCGGGCCGCAATCAATCAAAACTAATTGAGCCTTACTACTTTTAAAAGCTCATCAATACGTAAAAATGCGAAAATATTTTCGTAAAATCTACAACAAATGAGTCTTATTAAGACTACAAGAACAAATCACTTTTGAAACAACTACTTCTCTAGCTAATACTTCGACAGATATTGAATGATACAAATTGGAACAAGAAATGAAATTAGGTCGATAACCTTTCTGTTTCAATAATTTATAATCAATTAAAGACGCGCGAATTAAAAATTTAACGAGGCTCAGCTTTTGTTTTTCAATTATTTTTATTCAATTGAAGAAGCGCGAGTTTAAAATTTAACAAGGCTCAATTAAAAATTACGTTGCTAATTTTGGCAGTTTTGTACTTATTTATAAAACAGGATGTGTTTTAAGTAAATTTTGAAAATATCAAGTTGATAGCTTTTGTTTTTCAATTGTTTTTAATCAATTGAAAAAGCACAAGTTTAAAATTTAACGAGATTTACTTTGATTGTAATTATTTAAAAATCACGTCCATACTTTTAGCAGTTTTGTAGTTATTAATAAAATATGATGTATTTGGAGTGAATTTTGAAAATTACAAGTCGATAGCTTTTATTTTTCAATTGTTTTTATTCAATTGAAAAAGTGCCCGTTTAAAATTTATCGAGGCTCAATTTGATTATAATTATATAAAAATCACGTCGAATCGATTGCAGCCTTAAAACTCAAAATCTGTGACGTGATTAACGAAATAAATAAGCCATTTTGTCAAAAAGTGATTGAAAATTTTGATGATAACAATAAAAGTCTTTATTTTCCAGTGAAACTACAAATACATGGTACTATACACGGAAAAATAGTCAATTAAAATCCAGAAATACTAAGAATTAACTTATTCTAAACTTGTACATAACTAAAAAGTTAAACAGTTTTCTCTTTCTAAGAGACAAACCTCGAACTTGTTTAATGGTTTTAGGAAGGTGGTTTAATATTTTCATACAGGAATAGTATGCACCCTTTTCATACATATTTAATCTGTGAGTAGGTAGCGTGAATTGTTGACCATGTCTGGTGTTTTACTAAATTTGTCTTCATGGCTCCAAACAAATTTGACACATTCATAAATATATAGTCTGTTCGTTGGATCTTCAGTCGTACGCACTGTAAAACTTTCGTCGTTTTTTGAAGCGATAGTTTGTGACGTACGACGGAAGATCCAACGAACAGACTATATATACCGTAGAAGGTTAACAGAGTATTTGCTTTAAAAATACAGCTAGAAAGAAAATTAATATTAAAGTCACCGATAATGAAAAACGCAATGTTCAAATTTAATAGTTTTAGTGAAAGAGATTCAAATGGTTCAATGAATGTTCCAATATCACCTGATGATACAGTAACTTGAGATTAAACGAAAGTTTTTTATGTTTATAGTATCAGATGTTTGCCAGTGTTCGGATATTCCTAATACATGGCAACCATTAATATCCTCCACGAGTGCTTCGAGATTGTTGATAGAGTTGGTAGTGCATTGGATATTTTGATTCATAATCTTTAAGGTGCTTTTGCCGTTTGACGTTATGTGTTTAAGGTCGTTTTGGGACTGGAGTGAAAATGTTCTCGCTCTGGTTGCTTTTTGTTGGTTTTAAAAAAGAATCTGTTATGTAATAAATGTTTTCTCTGGCCAGAAATTTTGGAGAATGATGGCTTCTGAAACCTCCGTCGATACTCCAATCTTAAACGACGAATAATTCGCATTCTCTTGTCGTGGCTGTAACTTTTCTATAATATATGGCGCCTCGCCTGCATTCGACGTTAAAAATGCTCTTACTGCGTCATTGATACATTGTTTGCCTTCCCGCGTATGTTTATTGTTTTTGCACAGATTTTCATTTTCTGGTTTTTGCGGAGTATCGAGTTTGCTTTTTTTAATTTCGCTTGACTTTTTCGCTGCAGCACAAAAGTCCACCTCAGATCCATCTGCAGGAGACGTTCTTAATTCGGATTTGTTATTTATAGAATTCTGCTTCCTTAATGTAGTGTTTATTTTATCGTGGTTTGGAGGCGCACTATTATTTTTGTTTTTTATAATATTTAATTCGTAGGTTAAATTTTTAATTTGGGAACCTTGTTTCGCAATGAAATTACCTTGATGGTTTACGAGTTCACGCAGCTCCATTATTTCCTTCTTCATGGAAATCATTACTTGAAGAGAGCATTTGTGTATTCCATTCTTCTCGCAACGGGCACAGGCAGGAACACCGAACTTATCATCTGATTTTGCACAAAGACGATGATAAATCATGTCGCAAATATAACATTTAATCTGGTCTTGATCAACACTTAGATTACACATGGCACATACTTGATTTAAATCCACTATAGTGGTATTTAAGTCACTCTCGGAAAACGACCTAACTGGACCGCCATTTTTTTTAAACTTTTTTAAATATTATAGAATCAACATCTTTTATAAGTGCCAATTCTTACTCTTTCTAATACAATAAATATTTGAATAAATTTCTTCTAAATTCCTTATTTTATTTTGTTGAAACATCCTTTATTTGCAATAATTTTCACCAAATCTTTGACATCTTCTCCCACACTTTTCCATAAACCGATTTAGAAGTTTAAATATTACAATTGGACTGAATTACCAAAGATTATTTAGAATAATATTCATACAATCTATTAGTTTTCTTCAGCAGCGTTTTATTACACGATTAAAATAATTAAATAAGACAAGAGGATTTTAAATGCGAATGGATCAAACGTTTGAAGATATTTAGAATAAACTTATTTTCTTTCTATTGTGTTTACAAAACGATAGAAGATATTTAGAATAATGTTCATGTGATCCATTTGACAATGACGTCGAAACTATAATCATGTGTAATATCAGCAAAGTGCAGTTTCTTTGAATGTTCATGATTCCAAGATGCATAAAAAAATAATGGCCATTGGAAATCGGACCAAATTACTGAAGATAGCAAAATATTGTTGACAGTACAGTTCCAAGTGCCGTAGTGTAAATTTGATATTTGTATATATCATGTACCATTGTCTCCAACAAAATTAAATAAATAAATAAATAAATAAAATCTTATAAATGAAAACTTTAGTTTGGAGACTACACATAATAAAATTTTTCTGCTCTTTGGACACCTTATCATGTAAAAAAGAACGAACTATTGTTTTAATTGTTTTTTTAACAGTTAGTTGGTAGTTTTTACATTATAATAATGTAAAACTGCGGTGCAGAAATGCTCAAATGAATTAATTCTTATAATTACTCTCATTGTTTATTGCAAAAATTATTTTAGATTGTATATCTAACTATTATACATGCTAATTTATCTTTGATTGAAAGTTAAACTATTAAAAATTTGCTGAATGCAAAATATTAATTAATAGCGAATTTATTCATCGCCAGAAAATTCCCTATAAATTTCAATGCTCGTGTGTAACTAAAACTTGACGAAAAAAAAAAGATATTAACATAAAGGTAATAATTAATGATAAAATTTTATTATATCGGCAGTTAATGCGAATTTAAGCTGTATAAGACGTAGAGAAAGGTAATCTATTTTGATCACTATGATATCAAAAGACTATTAAAGTCCGATTTTGGATATATTTTTTTCACACGTAGATGGAGATAAGGTAAAAGCAATAATACGTAATTTTGGAGGCTTTCACTTCATGATACATTTTGATAATTCAAATAAGAAAACAATTAACTTTGTTGCTATCAATTTTTATTTACATTTGCAACTATAGTTTCGCCAAACAAAATATGTAACATTATCAAACAATTACAAAACACCCATTGAAATAATGTTAAAGTCAGGAATTTACAAGTTAAAATGTAAATCACGTAAGGGAGAATATATCGGTCAGTCTGGACGCAATTTCAAAACACGTTTAAAAGAACATATAAGTACATACAGAAACGGAAATAATAAATCCAAATACACGAACCACATCCGAGAAAATAATCATTCTTTTGAAGAGTATGTACTCGAGGTAATTCAATTTGTCGAAAAAGGGCTTAAAATGGATTTACTCTAGTCCATCGAAGTATTCAAAGTAAATCATAATCCGGACATTCCGCTCATTAATGATCAGGCAGATCTTATATCCTCCCCTCTGTTTAATGTTTTAAAAACGGTAAAAACTTGTGTGTCAAATGTAATTTTAAATGCTATTGTGTGATAATGACAAACTGAAGTTGTCAAAACTATAGTTACAAGTGTAAATAAAAAATAATACCAACAAAGTTCATTTTTTTACTTATTTGAAAAGCAATAATGTTAAAATCTATTTAAATGTAATTTTTTCGTTAATTTGTTCACTTGATAATGACCGTCAAAAGTCTAAACTTAAGTCGTACACATTGTAATATATTTATATATTATAATAAATTATAGTGGTTAAAAACATAGTATAGTCTGTTCGTTGGATCCTACGTCGTACGTCACAACCTATCGCTTCGAGGAACGACCCAAAAACATCCAGTCCGATAAAGTAAACCAAATGCGAACGCACTGTAAAACTTTCGTCGTTTTTTGAAGCGATAGTTTGTGACGTACGACGGAAGATCCAACGAACACACTATAAGGGTTATTATTCAGTGTTCATTATGAATTACCACGTAGTAACGGTCGCAACCATCATTATGATGCAATAATGTTATTTTGGCAGAAAAATTTTGTTTGACTAATGAGAAAGTTGAAAAGTGAAAGCCCTCAATTGATCTAAACGTAAATCTTATTATAGAATTCCAAAATTTACTTATTTATTTATAATATGTAAATTTTGACCGCTAATGTGAGATTTATGTTTCTGTGTAATAGCAAACATTTAATATGCAGGTTGCCAAGTTGAACCTAAAATAGTTGTCTAAATTGGACGGTTCAAATTTCGACAATAGCATTTCTTTTATCCATTAAAGTAAAAAAAAATGTCAGGAATAGGGCAAATTGAGGTCTGAAAATAATTTATAGTGTTTGAATTATTTCAGTCGTGTGTATGGAGATTCTAAGGCAACTTTCAAAAGATGAAATGGGCTCAATTGATAAAAATAAATAATAAGTTTAAAGCTTTAGGTACAGATATGCAAAACATATTTTTACCACTTAAAAAATTATATTTTAGAAAGACAGAAAACTGGCTTATGATCTTGCAGATAATTATAACTTGCTATATGGCTTCAATAGTAACAAAATATACTATACACTACATGTAAATAGCCAAGCACTACTACTACTATAAATGATGATGAAAGTTATCCTACTTCTTGATGGCCACTTAATACCCAACAAAAGTTTGCTGGCTTGTGAGTATGCTAAGAAGAACTGCTTAATCAATAGTTTACCCATAGAGTTTTGGGTTCTCTACAAACTTATTTACACAACCTAAGGAATATGTCACTCGCTCGTAGAAGAATAAAAATATGTATCAAACGCAAATGATAAAATTATTTCAAGAGGCATATGGTAGAGCGGCTACTGTGGGAATTGTAGAGAATGATGATGACCAATTGGCAGCAGCTAATATTTAGTAACATTCTGGAATCCCTGTTACAAATTCTCGCAGTGATGAAGATAACGCATTGGAGAATTTCTTAAGATTTCTTAAAATTCATTACGAACTAAGCAAAAAAGCTCTTCGTCTTCTCGCAATTCACTAATTGCCCAGTAAGCAATGAAAATAACCAGCAGCTCTTATAAATGGCACCCTAAACAAATATTTTGAAAAATTAAATCACCGGAGAAATATGAAAGTGAGTGTTGGTCTATGGTTTTACGTATTAATTGACGAAACCAAGGAAGAAGAAATAAATTAATACATGAAACTTCACGCTTGGATACATACTTGGTTTGCTGGAGTTAGTAATAAAATTAAAAGGATCTCAATTCTTATTAAGAAAGCTGATGGTCCAATTTAGGAAACTAGAGGTCTAACCTTATTTGGGCCGATTTTCTTGAATTCATTTTTCAATGTTTTAAATGCTTTTTAAAATGAATCAAATTGTTTAAGCACTGAATAAAACACTTAATATGTTTTATTCAGTGCCTATATTTTAGGTTACTATGTAATAATGGTCGCAATCAACATCAGAATTAAGTAGAATTGTATGGAAAGTACACCGATTAATTTCCTTATTTATTATGTATTTATATACATACAAAAACATAAAATAAATCTAAATTAGGCTACCTTTTTCTAATGAATTAAAAGAAAATTGTATTGAATAAAACACGATAACTTTGTTTTGTTATACAAACAAGTTATACAAACAAAGTTATCGTGTTTTATTCAATTTACAAAAATGTATAACGAAGTAGAAGCCTCCAGCATATACATATAACATAAATTGTATTGAATTACAGCCCAATCATTAAAATTTAATTTGACGACAAACCTGCCTATATTTATGCACAACCTTCAACTATGACGAGTAACTTAGATATTTGAAAATCACAAGGCAAATAAATGTCTAGCTTAGGTTCTAATTAATTCAAATTAATTTCAGACACATGCCCTAAATTATTATACTCTTACATGAAACTGATTAAATAGTAAGTAGCTTTCTTTCGAATGAATTAAATATTTTCTAGCTAAGGACGCAATTACGGTGACATCTATTGTCTAAAGCGTTGCACTAAACTTTACTTATTTGGTGGATAACCACTGAAAGTTTCTCTATATTTACGCAAATTTGGAGTTAAAAAAACTTCATAGTAAAACCTAGTTTGTCTTCTCAACTGAGCTACGCTGATATGATCTAAAGTAGTTCGAAACAAGACTGTGGCTGTTGTAAACAGAGAAACAATAATTTAATAATTTTTACATTTAAAACTGTTTTTCGGTCTGAGTTTCCACACAGAGGTAATGAGACTATGGAACGGTTAATTATATCGCATGTTTTAATGAATGAAATTATCCCCGCAAGTATTTTCTTCAGGGGAAGAGGAAGAACAATTCACAAACTCTTCAACTTTACAAAATTTTGATAATTGAGCATATCTTATTATTGTTAAATTTGTACTCATTCTACAAAACCCAACCAAATATTTTTTTTATAATAATTTGGATATTTTTCCCTCAGGTTTAATTTTGATTGAAAAACTTTTGCCCGAAATATCGGCAGTGTAATATACATAAACGACTAATTAACAATTGTAATAGACAATCACTACATCTATTTTTTTGCAAAAATAATCTACATTCTTGCTAATCAAGATTGTCTATTATTAATGTTGATATATTTTTGTCCTTAGAAATAAATACATATTAGTGTGAAAGAGGATTTCCTTCACAACAAAAAAAAAACAAAAAATATTTCTACCTTCGCATCTTTTAAAAATCCAACAGATATTATGAATTACACGTGTTTCTACAGTAAAGTCTTGTACTCCCTAAAGGTATTATTGAGGGCAATTATTAAAAGGGTTTTAAAGAAATAAGAACGACATTTCATGATTTTTTAAATAAATAAATTTACTGTGTACACATTTTAATGATTTCTTAATTCCAGTGGTGATGTTTGGCAAGGGCTATTTATACTAATCTATTAAAGAAAAAAATCCATGTTTTCCTAGCTTGTGCTTTGCCAGACTTCTCTTTTGTAGCAACTTTCAAGCCTTCAAGAACAGAAAAATCTTTGCTCCTTCTTGCATTAATACTTTAAATGGTTGTGATGTCTTGTACTCATAGATGCAATTTTTTTTTGGGTAATTATATGCAAGATTAAAAAAAAACAACAAATAAAAACGCATTTCATGGGTTTTTTAATAAATACATTTACTCTCAAGTAATTTAATTGAAGTTTTCTTTCCACAGAGTAGAAATGGTGGTTAGTTGCACAAATCCATCATTGAAAAATTCCATGTTTTCCAAGCATGTGCCTCGCCAGACTTCCCTTTTGCAGCGATTTGAAGGGACAACTGGGACAGAAAAAGCTCGGCTCCTTCCCGCACTCGTACTTCAAGTGGTTATGCAGTGACGTCTTGTACTTGTAGGTGCGATTGCACTGGTGACATTTATATAAAGGATTTCCTAAAAAGTCAAACACTTCAGAAAAAAGGTAACAGTTAAAATTAATAAGCGTCAGAATATCTATAAGTATAAGTCTAAAATAATATCTACTATTCGTATCATTTTAAGAATGTATTAAGAAGCAAGATGTATAATAAATGAAGCTAAACATTTATGAATGGAATATTTTCATATTAATTATTATTTAAAATTAGGTCCCAGCACCATTTATACTACTAGATATATATTTTTTACTTTAGTTGAAATACTACTTTATTTTACCTTAAAAACAGTAATATTATAATTGCTGTGAGGAATGTTGATGAATTGTCTTTTCTTCTGAACATCATTAAGTCTCACCAGCATCCACCATTTTCTATACTACTTTTAACTTACTTAAAAACAGCTTAATTAAAACTACAACGGCTTTGGAATATCAAGCAATTTTAGTCTTCAAACTCTCCTCCAGAATATCATTGCTGTTGTTAAATCTATTGGATTTTATTATCATCTAAATACCAAAAATTACATTTTGCTATCTCGATTTTATCGAATTATAATAATCAAATCATTTTAAAGACAATTAATTTAAACACTTTAACCATGTTTCAATATTTTTCTTTAATAGTTTTATGATGCCTAAATATACAGTTCTCATCTGCGTATTGTATTGTATAAAAGGTTTATTAATTGTATTTTTTACATAATTTTCTCACTTATCTCTTGATAAAATATTATGAAATAACAGTTAATTATCTAATTAGAAGGTTGATTAACATAAAAATGTTTCACCAAAGGTGAATTTAATCAATCGTATAATTAATTATCGATTAATTAATTGTACTTGAAGCAAAATACATTGAATAAAAGGGGTGCAAGTGTAGAACCTTGGGGCACATTTTGAATATCTGGAGAAATTCCAGATAATGTGCTTTTACAACATCGAACATAATGTTATACATATAAATATGAATTAATTATCTAATACTTACATCTGCTGATAATAAAAGATCATGATAACAATAATTCTGGATAGGAAAACAAACAAGTGTAATAATATAAAATGAATGTGATTTATTTATCATATTTTCATTCATAACAACCATTTGACTTATCCTTGAGCAAAAAGTAACCAACCAATGAAAAATTTAATTATTACAATTTATTTAAAATTTACATTAACGAAAATTATACATCATCCCGTGCACGCCGACCACGTGCCTGATGAGGTTGCCTTTTTGTGACGTTTTGAAGTGACAATTCGGACAGACAAAGCTAGGCTCCTTGCCGCACTCGAACTTTTTGTGCTTGCTTAGCGAGGCCTTGTGCTTGTAAGCTTTACTGCACTGATCGCATTTGAATAAACACATTCCTGAAAATATAGAAATTTTAAAAAAATTGTTAATACTTGTTAGTATAGATTCGTTATTATCCGTGTATGTAAACTTTTTACAAGAATTGTCACTATTACCTAATTAATCAGTGCAAACAATCCATCACCAGATGTTATAGTTGAATTAATCATGATTAGATTCATTATTAATTGATTATATTACATAAAATTATTGTAAATATAGTCGAATAATCATGAATGTATGACTGATATATTACATGGCAATTATTGCAAATAGGGGTGAAAATGAACAACAAGGGGAGAGTAAGGAAATTCATTGGAATTTTTTTACCATACACGATATCAACATTTGTGGTTTCTTACTATAATATCTTTAAGTTCCTAGGACAATGATAGGTGATGGTTCCTGTCGACAAAAGTGTGTATTCGAAAATTCTGCTAATAAAAAAATGTATAACCTCTAATACTTACCAAAATTTTCTAAAGTTTTAAAAGAAATGTATTAGTTGAATAGACAAACAGTTGGAACGCTAAATCTATTTACCAAAATTCTGGCCAAAACGGACATATATAGAAATATGTTGTTGAGTTACGTGAAGATATGATTAAAACTTGATTAAAACACTAAAACTTTCTTCACAAACAATTTTCATTTCGCTAGATGTAGTATGCATAGTACCCGAAATGTACATCTAGCGAAATAAAAATTATTTGTGAAGTGTTAGTGTTTTAATCAAGTCAATCATTCCCTAACCTTTACTGTAAAAATCTTCAGAATCTCATAGTTTTGTTTTATTTTTTGGGTAAATATACAATACTATCTTGTTTTACATTTATAAATCCACCGCTGTGATTATGTTCCATCAATAATGTAGCAGCGAAAGTATTAATTTAAACAATACCTTATGCAAATTTTTTAAGACATTTCCACGAAAACAAATGTATACCGAAACGTACAAATATATTCGGAATATATACAATAAGAAAAATATATAGCAAATTTAAAATTTTATTATAACCATTTATATATACAAATAGATTTGTGACGTCCGTAAAAATAAAACTAAATATATATTTATTAAAGAATATAAATGTTTAAGTAAGTTTATGTAATCGAACCAAATGTCTCACAAGGTTTGTCTTCCGCACCGTTTTGTAAGGACAATTTGCACAGAAATAAGCCGGTTCTTTACCGCAGTCGTACTTTTTGTGGGTTTTCACGGTATTTTTGTTCTTGTAACATTTACCGCACTGATCGCACATGTGCATGTGATTACCTGAAAAAACATAAAAATAAATCAAAACAGGACACGATTTTTTACGGTTTAAAATACCTCCAAGGGTTACTGTACACAAAAAAACGGACCCGAGTACTTCAAGATTAGATTAACGTACACATTAAATTAGGATGGAAAATTCTAGATATCCAAAAGGTTAGAAGTCTAAACGAAAGAGAAACCCAAAAGTTTAACAGCGAAGATTTACAGTTTTATAAACTCCGTAGTAACATTCAATTTGCTTGTTTTCAATTTCACTGCGGTGATGAGATCCGAATAGGTCGAAACTGGTTCGTTACTGTAGTTGACAGGGAAACAATATTTTAACAAATATTTAGAATTGTAATTTTTTAATGATTAATAACACAATGCTAAAAAATGAAAAATGAACATGTCTTCTTTATCATACCTACTACAGAAACATAAATATGTAATATGTCACTTAAGGAATGTAATTAAGCAATGAATGTTATTATTTTTGAAAAATTAATCAGAAAATTTCTAGCATAAAAAAATAATTCTACATATTGCAGTAAATGTAATTATTGTTAATTTATTTATAATTAAACTAACTTTTGGTCTGTCGCCTCCTATCGGTCATTTATCATTTTCAATTGTTTCCTCTTCTTTGTCATATTTCTTCTGTTTATCCGCCTTCTATAAAATTTCTTCTGTTATCTATTATTCGCGATCTTTTAGTAGTATAGTAGTATTTGGCTATCGACCGCGTGGTCCTTCCTTCCGTGTTATATATGATATGTATTTGTATGTGTGTGTGTAAACGAGCTTTTTACTTTAAAGGGTCGCCCCGTCGCTCTAAAGCGCCATTAATTGCATGCCAATAGCGAACTTTTGCAATCTGTCATTTTTATTTGTTACCTGCCATTTCTCATCTACCTTCTACTATCCGCCTTCTACAAAATTGCATCTGTATCCTATTATTTGCTATATGACATTTATCATTTTTATTTGTTGTCGGTCATATGTCATCTATCAACTGTTTATCCGCCTTCTATAATATGCAGTCTGTTTTCTGTTATTAGCAAGCTATCATTTAGTTGTTAACTGTCATTTGTCGCCTACCTTCTTTCTTTCCTCTCTTTCTGCAAAGAGTCATCTGTCTTCTATAATTTGCTATATGTTATTTGTCATTTTTATTTGATATCTGTCATTTGTTATCTATCTTCTATTATCCGTCTTCTAGTGTCATCTGTATAATGCTATATATTATTAGTTATCTTATCTATTATTTGCCACCTGCCAATTTCATTTCTTATCTGCCATTTGTCATCTACCTTCTGTTATCCGCCTTCTACAAAATGTCATCTATTTCCTATTACTTGCCATATGTCATTTGTCATTTTTATATTTAATCTGTCATTTGTCACCTATCATCTGTTTATCCGCCTTCTATACAATACCTTACCTATAACTTACTATCTGTCATTTTATTTGTTATCTGGCATTTGCCATATAGGTTCTTTTATCCGCCTTCTATAAAATTTCGTCTATCTATTATTTGCCATATGTCATTTTTATTTGTTATCTGTCATTTGTCATCTATTTTCTATTATTAGTCTTCTATAAAATCATCTGTTATTTAGAATCTATTATACAGGTAAATTAAATAAAACATAGACGAAAACTCAAAGAAAACATTCTCAAAACAGATAGCAAATAAATTTAAGAAGATGATCAATGTATCGTAAATTAAAAATGTAAACTGAAATTTGTAATTTTTCATCTATTTTATGTTATCTGCCACCTATCATAACAACAAAGAAACGGGCAAAAAGTTTAACACATTTTGTAAACAGCAACAAAAATAGATGTATAAAAATGAAGTCATTTGTTATATTTTATTCTCCATCTGTCGTCATTTTTGAATTATATTCCGCCTTCTGTTATTTGTCTTTTGACATTTTTGAGTAGCCATTTTCGATTTGTAATCTGTCGTTCATTACCTATCATTTGTAATTTTTCATATGTCATCTATTATATATCATCTATCATACGTTATATGAGAAAATATATCTACAGGTAGATAAAAAAAACAGACAACAAAAGGAATACATATGGTAAACAGTAATTGTATAAAAATCATATAATTTGTCGCCTTTTATTTTCTACCTGTTTATCATGTTTTAACTGTCACCCGCCATCTGTCATTTGTCATTTTTAGGTTGCCATTTGTAATCTGCCGTTCGTCGTCTATCATTTGTCATTTTTCATCTGTCATCTGTTACATCTCACATATCATACGTTATATGAAAAAATCTTTCTACAGATAGAAAAAAAAAAACAGGAAAAAAATGAATACATATTGTAAACAGTAATTTATACATTTACTGTTTACAATATGTATTCATTTTGTTCTGTTTTTATCTATTTGTAGAAAGGGTTTTTATGTCATTTGTCACTTTTTATTTTCTACCTGTTTATCATGTTTTAACTGTCACCCGCCATCTATTATCTCTTTATTATCATTTTTTATTTCTCAGTAGTCATTTGCTAATTGTTAACACCCTTTACATTATATACAGGGTGTCCAAAAACCCTAAAAGTATCAAAGTTGTGTTTTTTAAATTGAAAATACAGGGTGTATTTTATTACATTTTTAGATCCTTCGATCAAAATAAGTGTGGTTTTAATAAGGTTTTTAATACCTAAACCTTAAGGTTTTTGAAATAATTTGAATTTTGTAAAAATCTAACCTAATTTTTATGTTTCGAATACTTAAAAAGTAATTAAGTTATGTATACCAAATTTGCACTGAAATGTAACAATAGATCATATTTTATTTTCCAAGTATAATAAACTTGCCATCTTTTGCAGGGTATAAAAAATTGGAATTAAACCAATGAAAACTTTAAGTGGCTATAACTTCATTTATTTAAATAGAACGCCATATTTTTTTTATTTATCAGCAAATACACGTTTTAATTACCTATCGAATGGTATTTATAGCTCTAGCTTTAAGTCTTCGAAAACACAAAGAAAAAATTCTCAAAACAAATAAATAATGAAAAAATAAATTTAAGATAATCGACACATCATAAATTAAAAATTCACACTTATATTAAATGAAATTTATTATTTTTTATATTATCTGTTATCTGTCACCTATCATAACAACAAAGAAAGAGACAAAATGTGAACACATGTTGTACACAGCAACAAAAATAGATGTTAGTTTTCCATATGTCGACATTTTTAAACTGTCATCTATTATCTGTCATCTGTATTTTGTAATTTGTCATTCACCATTTGCCATTTATAACCTGTTGTTGGGCATCAATCATTTGTCATTTTTCATCTGTCACCAATTATAGGTTATATGAGAAAATCCTGTAGATAGATTAAAAACAAACAAAAAGAGGAATACATATTGCAAACAGTAAATGCATAAAAATCAGGTAATTTGTCACCTTTTATTTGCTATCTATTAATCACGTTTTAACTGTCACCCGTCATCTGTTAACTGTTTTTTGTATTTATTATTTCTGAGTAATCATTTGCAAATTGTTATCTATCGTTTGTCATTTTACATCAATCGTCTATTATCTGTCACCTACTATATCTTTGATTAAAACACTTAGAACCTTTCTTCAATATTTTATTTTTATCCAGATGCACATTTCGGACACAAAGTGTCCATTATCAATGGTTTGATACAAATTTGATGTAATTTGTACCAAACCATTGATAATGGACACTTTGTGTCCGAAATGTGCATCTGGATAAAAATAAAATATTGAAGAAAGGTTCTAAATGTTTTAATCAAAGTTATTATTACCTTCAAATAACTCAAATCAACCAAATCACCTACTATATGTTATATAAGAGCATCTATCTCTAAATAGATTAAGAAATAAATAACAATGACATACATATTGTAAACAACAACAAATGTATGAAGATCATGTCACCTTTGTTTTCATCTGTTTGTTATTTTTTTAACTGTTATCGACATTTGCCTTTTGCCATTTATCATCTGTCAATTGTCATTTTTAGAAGTTATTTGCTATTTTCTTTTATACTGCAATTTCAATTTTTATCGATTGTTTTATCTGCGCAAAAAAGTTATAAGTAGATACGATTTAATAAAAATAACAATCATGTTTTAACTGTCACCCGCCATCTGTTATCTGTCATTTATCATTTCTGAGTTGCTATTTGTAATCTGTCATCTATAATTTGTCATTTTTCATCTGTTTTATGTCACCTATCATACGTTTTATGAGAAAATTTACCCACAAATAGATAAAAACGGACAAAAAATACATATTGTGAACAGGAAATGTATAAAAATCATGTCATTGGTCACCTTTTACTTTCTATATGTGTATAATGTTTTAACAATCTGTTAATTGTCTTTTGTCATTTGTTATTTCTGAGTAGTCTAATGCAACTTGTTATCTGTCGTTTGTCATTTTTCATTTGTTATCTGTTATCTGTCTCGTAACATATATTATATAAGAGCTTCTACCTATAAATAGATAAGCAAAAGATTAAAAAATAAATACATATTGTAAACAACAACAAATGCATAAATATCATGTAATTTGTCACCTTTTATTTTTAATTTTTTTAACTGTTATTAACATTTGCCTTTGCCATTTATCATCTGTCATTTTTCATTTTTGAAAAGTCATTTACCATTTGTCATTTGTATATTCTTAAATCTGTAATTTAAATTTCTGGTCGATTATCTTCTATTATTCTGCTTAAAAAAAGTTAAAATTAGATACGATTTTTAAAATAATAAAAATATTTTTCTTCGTGATTCAGGTATACAAGTATATTTAAAAATGGTTAAACTAAATCCTTTGGAAAAGGAGACATGAAGACTTCGTTTTACCACTTTATTATAATCGTAACTCCTTCTTCATTATATTCAAAATGTACCACAAAGTAAACGTCTCCACAATTCAACTTTTAAACACTTTGGTTGGAATTTATTAGAAACTACATAACCAGACTTAAGATTTGGAAAATGTCAAAAATCCATTTGTTAATCGTTAAGTGTCATAATGATAAACATAGTTGAAATGATAAATACGAAATTACAGACAAACTAGTATTTACAAATGAAACACTTTTTAACTTTGTTTTTATAACTGAAAATTTCAACAATTGTCACTTTTTTCCAACTAACTTTTAGTTTGAAAATAACAAGTGAAAATTGTCTAAACTACAGTGACTAAATAAAGTATCTATTATGCAAACATAGTTAAAAATGTTTCATTTTTAACTTATGATTTGTAATGAAGTAAATGCCTCCACAGTTGATAGTTAATCCAGAATTTGTATACTGTAGCTTTCCATATGTCATCTTATCATTTGTTACTGCTATATTTTATCTGTTATATGTTATCCGTCATTTTTTATCCGCTTACCTATCATCTAATCTAATGCAAAATGAAATATAACTATAAAGAACAATTTAAAAAAGTTAAATTTAAGAAGATTATATTGATCTATATAATTTATATAAAAAATGAAGAACTGTAACACCATGTCATTTGCCATTTTCCAATGAATCATATGTTATATCACGTCTGTCATCTACCATAAGTTATATTTGAATATCTATAAATAGATGAGGTAAATATGTTACAACGCTTGGTTTAAACTTTAATAGATTTAAAGTCGAAACTGCCATATATTATAGAAAATCACTAAGTAACCGCTTCGTCAATTCTAAAAGAATAATTAAAATTCTTCTTCAATAAGTATTGAAGATCCAAATATTGCAAATAACAGGAAATAGAAAGATTTGTTACCTAACATCTGCCATCTATGATTTGTAATTTTTTAACTCTAGTACTCTTTTATAAATCTATCATCTATTAGTTGCTGTATGTCATTTTTCATTTTTATTTGTTACCTGTCATTTATTATCTATCATCTGTTTATCAGTCTTTATTTTATCTTTATTATATCTTTGCACTCCTTTCTAACAAAATATAACAAAAATATATTAAATAATAAGAAAACACTCAAAATTTTAGCTAAAGTGAGGTCGGGGGGTAGAGTTCACTTCTTCGAAGGAAAATTCGTCTGTTAACATCTATATTCTGTTAACCGTTTTACAAAATGTCATCTGTCAACTATTATTTGCTGTATGTCTTTTATAATTTTTATCCTTTATCTGTCATTTGTTATCTATTATTTATTATTCGTTGTTTAGTCCCCAGACGCGCACGCACCCTCACCCTGGATTAGGGGGTTGATCTCATATAAAAGAAACGCTCTCTTTGCCTTTACCTGCATAACTAGCTACATTTTTGTGCTCCGATATAATGAAGATGAGCGTTTTTTCACTTCGCAGTTTCAATCATCAAACTCAAGAGCTATACATTCGTCAGTCGTTTTTATTTATTATCAATTTTATTATCATCTTTGTTCTGTTATCTATTTTCTATAAAATGTAATCTGTCATTTATTATTTCCCATCTGTCACTTTTATTTGCTACCTATTAGTTGTCATCTATAACTGATTTGTTACCTATCATCTGTCATCTATTATTTGTTAATTTAAAACTCTCATCTATTATTTATTACCTGTCAGTTGTTATCTGTTATTTGCCATTTTTCATACTCCATTAATCAGGTTGTTTATTTTAATACAAAATTGCAAGGAAATGATAAATATTAAAAAAATAAATAAGAAGATTATGAAGATATTATTATATTTTGAACAAAAAAAATCAACTTCCATCTATCTAACCCTTTAACTACGGAAATGTATTCACAAAAGCGGCTATATAAACAAAACAACGTGTTTTCAGATAAGTATAATAAAAAGCATCTTAAGACAGTAACATAAAAAGTTAAAACAACATGAAATACTAAAACCCTAAAATTGTGATTTAGAACAATTTTATTATTTTATTTCATTTTCAATAATGTTTTCTGGTGTGAAAATAATTATTTCGTCGACGAACACCCGTAGTTAAAGGGTTAAACTGTCATGTATGATCTGTTAATTGTTATCAGTAATCTATTATTTATCTGTTTTTCTTATTCAAGAAACACATTTCTCTTCTGACTTTCCTCATTTATCATCTGCCATTGTCTGTTATCTATTATGTTCTATAAAACAAACTGAAAGAAAATAGATGATAAAAGGCTGAAAGATCTTCAGTACGATAGCCATAAAAGAAGAAGAAGACGAAGAATCAAGATAGTTATTGTTGAAATTATGTACTGTAATTACTCTCTTGAATAAAGATGTTTCTATCTCTCTAGATGAAAAAAGTAGACGAAAAATATAACATCTATTATTCATCCTCTATAAAAATATCATCTGTGATCTATTATTTGCCATCTGTCATTTTTATTTGCTTTTATGAATCATTTGTCATATTTCTTTTGTTATCTAGTTTTTACAAAATGTAGTCATTTATTATTTGCCATCTGTCATTTTTATTTGCTTTTATGAATCATTTATCATATTTCTTTTGTTATCTAGTTTTTACAAAATGTAGTCATTTATTATTTGCCATCTGTCATTTTTATTTGCTTTTATGAATCATTTGTCATATTTCTTTTGTTATCTAGTTTTTACAAGATGTAGTCATTTATTATTTGCCATCTGTCATTTTGATGTTATTATCCATCACTTGTCATCTATACCAGATTTATTGCGTATTATCTGTTATATGTATATATATATATGTCAATTTTTAACTCAAATCTATTATTTGTTGAACTGTTATAATGTGTTATTTGTTTTCTGTTATCTATCATTTCATCAACTGCCTTCTGTTAATAGTCATTTGCCATTTATCATCCATTATCTGTCACTTTTAAACTGTCGTTTATCGTATGTCAATTGTTATCTCTAATCTATTATTTATCTGTTTATTTATTCAAGAAAAACATTTGTCTTCTGACTTTTTTCATTTATCATCTGGCATCTATATTTATTTAAGAAAAACAAACAGAAAATAGATGAAACAAGTAAACGAAAAATCTATTATTCGTCCTGTATAAAATGCCATCTGTCATCTTCTATTTGCCATCTGTCATTTTTATTTGCTATCTATGATTTGCCATATTTATTCTGTTATCCGTTTTCTATAAAATGTAATCTGTCATTTATTATTCACCATCTTGTCATCTATACGAAATTTATGTATCATTTGTCAAATTTTAACTCTAATCTATTATTCGTTTTCTGTCATTTGTTATTTTTCGTCGCTCATTTGTTATTTGAAAATGTTGTACGAGTTAGCCAAGAAACCATAAAGAAGGATAAAAATTAGAAAATTATAATTTAAATATTGTGAACAAATCTAGAACCATTTGTTAATGCAATCATCTATCATTTTATCAACTGCTATCTGTTAATTTCCATGTACAATTTATATACTATTCTAAGAAAGAAGTAGTTCTAGCTGCGAAACCGTAGGCAATGTTTCGAAGTCAGGGGGGCTCCAATATTGATACTACCTGCGCAAGATCGGGACAAGGTCGCCAACATCCTCTGAGGAGAGGGCACTCAAAGAATAAGATAGTATTATCTGTCACTTTTAAACTATCATTTGACATTTGTTAATTGTTACCTGTAATCTACTGTTTATCTTTTTATTTGTTCAAGAAAAGCATTTATATGTATGACTTTCTTTATTTATCATCTGCCATCGTCTGGTATCTGCCATGTGTTGCTTATTATGTAATATGAGAAAAACTAGCAGAGAATAGATGAAAAAAGTAAACAAAAAATAATTGTGATTGATTGTTGAAGCCGTTACTTTGTAATACATTTTGATTGCGAATTAGGTTGAGAAATAAAAATTAAATTCGTGATACTAGCAAAGTATTTTGATATGTTGTATATGTTGGAGGCTTCTACTTCGTTATACATTTTTGTAAATTGAATAAAACACGATAACTTTGTTTGTATAACAATAAAAAGTTTTCAAGTTATACAAACAAAGTTATCGTGTTTTATTCAAAGTGTTTTGATTTCTCAACGTACTTTTAAAAAAAGATTGTCAATAATCTGTCATTTCTCATGCCAGAAATTTAATATCATCTTTCATTTATTCCTCTATTATCTGTCAGTTGTAATTATAACTGTTATCGGCCATTTATATTCTGTCATTTATCATTTGCAATTTTACATCTGCCATCTATGAAGATGACAGTATAGGATTGGGAGCTGTATAGTCAGAAAATCTGTATAAGATGTCAGATGAAGAGGAGGAGGATGATGCGATCGAAGAGAAAGAAGAGGAGGAAGTGTAAACTCCTTCCAGAGCGCATATAAGAGGCAAAAACGGAAACTAGAGGACGGCCAAGGATCGGAGAATTAGTGATTTAACCAAATGGCCAAAGAAACTATATTATGTATAATGCTTGAAGCCATCACTTTGTGATACATCTTGAATCAGGAACTTTAAATGAAAATTTTCATTTAAAGTTCCTGAAACTGTATTAGTTTTGTAAAAACGGACAGCATTCACGAAAATTATCATTTAAAGTTCCTGAAACTATATTAGTTTTTGGATTGGTGACAAGTGAGATGACACACCTGACTGTGCTACTCTAAATATTAAAATTAACATCATTTGATAGTATGTAGTTGAGATAGTGCTTTTTTATATGGCATAAGCATTCTAATATAAAGATTGTTAGTAGTAGTGTCAGTATGCCAAGATTGATGAAGTCGTTCTTACAATCAGATCTGTAATTGGTCCCAGCAACACTTCTTAAACACGACTTTGAAGTGCAAAAATACGTTTGCTAAGTTTGCTTGTCCCCAGACAAGAATACTAATTAAGATATCTTAAAGATCCAATCTTGCAAATAATAAGAAATTTAGGGAGTTTTATTACCTATTATCTGCCATCCATTAAATCACAAATTATCTGCCATTTGTAATTTATCTACAACTGATTTATCAGTTTAAATTGTCATTTGTCATCTGCTATCAGTCATTTGCCATTTATTATATAAGAATATCTAACATAAAACATATAAAAAACAGTAAAAAAAAGGTTATTTTTAAGATATTAATTACTTAAATATAAAACTTTTGTGTCATCTATTACTTGTCTTATCATCTGTTATATGTCATTTTGTCATTAACCATCTTACCGGTCATTTGTCTCATATCATATGTCACCTATTGTCTGTCATCATTTTTTTTTGTAATCCAACACTAAATAAATGAAAATATACGAAGTGTCCAAAAAATGACTACATACAAAAACATATACTGTAAACAGAAACAAATGCAGAAAGGTCTTATCAACTACCATCTACCAACTCTTATCTGTGACCTATCATTTGTCATTTAGAAACTTCCAATTGTAATTTATAATTTATCATTTTCCAAATGTATTTAGCCATCTATAGAGACATTCAATTGTTTTAGCACGAGAAACATGTTTGTATTAACTCGATGAAAGTTTTAAAACTGTTTACCAAATTGATATTTAATTGTTTAAAATAGTTATGAACCTAGAATACACTTAATTTGGTGTATTTTGACCTCCCGCAATAAACACATTACGATGTATAATGAAGTAGAAGCCTCCATCGTAAACGCATTACTTATATTCTACCCGAATTATTTATACACTGGCATAGATCAGGAGTACCAAGCGATATAGTAGGCTCTGGATTAACGCATAGTATATTGAGGTAGGCCGGAAATACGCCAAGTTATTAAATAATTCACTAAGGAAACCAACAAGTCTTATTAATAATAATTTTATTTACGTAATTTCACAAATACTATTCGTCTTTTCGTAAAGAAACAAAAAACACACACAATGATAATTAAGCATTAATATAAAATGTTAACAACTCAAAAATTGGAAAGTTATAGGATTGTTATAATTAGGTGCAGCAGTTTAATAATTAATATCATAATTGATGAATCTATCCCAAATATTATAAGATTATCTCGCCTTTATAATAAATATTCAAGTACTTTGGGCATATTTAATTCTTCTTTCTTTAAATTTAAAAGTGATCTTTTGACGCATTTGAAGACATCATCATAATGTAAATTTATGTTATATAAGATACATATTTTTTTTGTTTGTTTAATTTAGGATTATCATGTTTAATTTTAAGACTTAAACATCGTTTGTACTCTTTTTGTATGTATAGTAACACCTTTAATTGGACAAATGTCTGTTGGGTTTTTGTAAATAAATAAATAAATAAATAAATAAATATAAACATCATTTATGATTTAAAGCATTTAATACTCTACTAATAATACATTTAAATATTAAACTAGTCTTTTCTTTTACGTGCCTAAGGTGAATAAGATTTTATTCAAGCTCTCGACGAAATGACATTTAATTAAAAAAAACTTTACGTGTTCATCTTTAAGTAGCTCATTCCGTGCTTGGCAAACATGTGCCTCATCAGGGTGCCTTTCTGCGCGGCTCTGTACGAACAGGTCATACACGGGAAATTCCGTTCATTACCGCACTCCTTTTTATGGTTATAAAGCGAAGTCTTCAACTTGTACGCTCTACCGCATTGATCACATTTGTGCCTAGTAGTTACACCTAAAAAAAAAGGAATTAAAAATGCATTGAATATTGATTTTTCAAAGATAGAATATCTAAAAACAAAAAAACTACATCTAAAATAAAATAAAAAGTAACAAAACTAACCCACTCTAAAATAATTCTTACATCCTTATAAGAAGCTTCCAACAAGTATCGAATTTCTAGTTCTATCTGCACTAAAATCAAACGCGTATTTGAGGTACTCCACATAATAATAAATCTGCATTCGATGTATTTAATGTAACGTATCGATATGACCACAGATGATGTATTAATATACTTCTGACAATAAAGTTCGGTGAATAGTTCTGTAACATTAACGTAGATGAAATATTAACGAAAGTTACCTTCGAAATACTCACCTCTTATAACTATGCACCGCTGAGATCTGCTATACTTGTCCTGGATTCTTTTTAAGAAGGCTTCCTTTGAAATGGAGTTCAAAAGCCTCGTCAAGTTTCGTTGGATGTCAGGAATCTCGTTTCAAAGCGAGTTTGAGTAATGGAAACAAAACAAAAAAGTTTAGAGAATTGAGATCTGGCGAGTATGGTGGATGTTCAATTTGGACCATCCCCTTTTTTGCGAGGAACTGTTTGATGATATTGGCTATGTGAGGACGAGCATAGTCGTGAACAAAAACCAAGAACTTTATGAACTTTGTGAAACATTTTTAATATTAAAGGTTGTTTATAGAAAGGTACTTGATTGGTTTCACAATTGTGAAATTGTTTCTATATACAACCCTTAATACCAAGAACCTTGTTGTGCTTACTGGGATCGTACCCTGCATAGACGTTTAATGAAACGGTTCAAAATTTCATTGTACCTTACAGCATTGAATGAAACTATTCGCCGAACTTTTTTATTGTTACTTGTAAAACAATTAAATAAATAAAATTGTTGGATTTCTAGGATAAGATATTAAATCTAACATACTCATAATATCCTTTATTTATCATTTTAAATAAATATCCATATTCCAAAATAATGGAAAGTCAATTGTACACATATACACAAGCGATATTTTCTGGTTTACACAATTAAGTGATTGTCGGTTTAGATCATGTCAGTGTTCCATGAATGGCAAATATATGCCTCCTGAGACTTCCCTTCTGCAATGACTTGTAAGGACAGTTCGGGCAGCAAAAGTTCGGCTCCTTTCCGCACTCGTACTTTCTGTGCTTGCTAAGCGAGGCCTTGTGCTTGTAGGCTCTTTTGCAATCAAAGCATTTAAAGGGGGAATCTCCTAAAAAAAATTCAAACACCTTAAAAACGAGCAGGGCTAAAAACCAAAACGAAAACACGCAAACAGAAAATTAATTCTTTAAAATAAATCCCTTCTTGTGATAACTTTTAATATATAAAATTATTAAAATCTTCCCATCAATAAATATTAATTCTTTCAAATAAATAACAAATGTAAAAATTGGCACAAACATTAGGTGAGTAGCAAAAACAATCATGGGTTGAAACACATCTTTAATTAGAGAAAACACTGCGCCAATAACTTAGCCTTTAAGCCCTATCAAATAATCGTAATTATTAAACGTTAAATACAGTAATTACTGTAATATGTTGAAAACTACAATAACTCTTGACCTACTAAAATTATTTGTATGTTGACATAGCATAATAAATTGTCTATGTATTTTCCAACATGCTATTAACCTACCGCAATAAATTATATATTAAACCAGCGTAGTCCTGATTTACCACAAGGAAGAGTTTATTAACTGAATGTTCTCTTGACCAACAACAATAAGTTATTTTTAGTTCAAGCGCACTATAAACATTTTACAATAAATATTAATTTTGAATAATCTTGACCGACGAGCTGGCTAGAGTAGTTTTGGCGTTTCAAGATGGAGCTTCTCCAGGTTGTTTCCATTCTATGCTTGCTTGTTTAGATTTTGGCGTGTAATGACGTACCCACGTCTCGTCACATGTGACAATGTGACTAAAAAATTCCTCACATCCTACTTGGTATCGCACCAAAAGCGTTTCAGATAGACGGTTCGCTTTGTGGTCTTTCTTCAGTAGATGAGGAACCCATCTTGCCGACAATTTTCGGTAACTCAACTCATTGGAATGACTGATTAAGCACTCTCATATGATATTCCTACCTCTGCACGAATGTTCGTCTCAGTAATGCTTGTTCGCAGTCGGTGTACATTACTCACGTTTTCTACCGTTGTGCAGCCACTTAAATTTTTTTATGCCATTCGTAGACTTGAGTTTTCGAATGCATATTATCAGCGAACTATGCAGTCAGTCGACGCTTTACGCCTTCCTACGCTAAAAATTTAATGATGATGCGTTTCTCAACAGACGTGCTGCTATTGGCCGCAATAAGCATTAGTGAACCATACGATGTCCTCCCCTCCCCTTGATGTAATTACCTTCAACACAATTATACCGCGCTTAACACTTTACTTAGCGACCGATAAATGAAAAAATCCGGTTTATATTTGATGCACGCTCGTATTTGAGAAGATTGAGAAATATTAATTTTGTATTGTTATCTGTTGTTTGTCTTCTATCACCTGCTATCTGTCTTCTGACCACTGTCATTTGCCATCTTTCATGTGTTTATAAAATAATCCAAAACATAATAGATTACAAACCATATCGAATAAATTTGAAAAAAAAAACAATATAATTTAAAAAAATACAAAAAAGGCATACAAATTTAGGATTGTCATGTCATATATTATTTATAACCTGCCACCCAGCATCCGTCATTTGTAATTTATTGTATCATCAGACATCGTTCTATATCATCTGACATTTATGGTATAATCTATCACACATATTTTATTAGTAAAAATAAATGTTGAAACAATTGTCCTTCATGTGTCACCAGTAATATATTCACTATTTGTTTTGAGTTATGTGAAGTAATAATCACTAATAAAACACGATTTGATTTCCTTTCTTCACTAATTAGTGTCATAAAATCGTGTTTTATTAGTGTAACTTTTTTATCTGTTAAGTGTGATCCGTTGTTTGATGTTTGTCCCCTATTTTCTGCTATGTGCTTCTGACTACTGTCACCTGTCATCTATTATTAATTATCTATCTTATGTTCTATAAAAAATGTAACACATAGTAGATTACAAATCACAGGGAACAAAAAACAAACTATTTAATTTAAGACAATGAATTTTGTAGACACAAAACTATAGAACAGTCGCGTCATTATTTAGAATTACAAACATTCCAACTACCAATATATACATCTAACCTATAAATTAAGTTTACACCGTAGATTTCAATTTTTAAACAATTTATTCAAGATTTAAATTGGTGCATTTTAATGGCGTGCTTTCGCAAGGAAATTCTGAGAGAAATTAAAAAAGACTGGCATCAGTAATTAAAATACTAGTTTCACCAATTGCCAATATGCATTTCTAACCTATAAATTAGGTTTACGAGAATTTAATTTTTAAACAAATTATCAAGTTCGAAAGCGGAAGTAATTTCAGTGTGAATTCAGGCGAGGAAATTCTGAAAATATTTTAAAAATGACTCGCATCAGTCTTTAAAATATTAATTTCACCAACTGTCAAAATGTATTTCTAACCTATAAATTAGATATTTCTTGAATTAGTTTCTCATGTAGCACGTGGTGAAACATTTTGTAATATAGAAATAAGACAATTTACACTTGGTTTGTTTCACTGTTTATTTATTTAATCTGACTAGTTTCGACAATTATGTCATTATCAAAGAATGATAATGACATAATTGTCGAAACTAGTCAGATTAAATAAATAAACAGTGAAACAAACCAAGTGTAAATTGTCTTATTTCTATACTATAAATTAGATTTATGTGCGAGAATTTTATTTTTAAACAATTTATTCAAGTATGAAATCGGACATAATTTAAGTGTGAATTCACCCGAGGAAATTGTGAAAAAAATTAAAACACAAACGTCAATATTTAACACATTACTTATACCAATTATCAAGTTATATACAGGGTGACTGACGAAAAACCTTTGGTGCTGTATCTTGCTTATTTTGTATCCAATTTTAATAAATAAAACATCAAATCAAATCATTTTTAAAAGACTTTAATATGAACTGAAGTGATATTTTGCCTTGCATTCAGTTTTTGATAAATGATTATCAACTTTGTTTTTTCAAATTGCACTGTATATATATTTGGTATTGATCTGCAAGCAGATTTTTTTCTAAATACAAAATTGTAAATGATTTTATCCATTCATCAAACCTAAGTCGAAATTGAGAATTTTCTGAAAAAATTTAAAAATGAAGTACCCATAGTAAACAATATACAAGCATATTCCAAATGTCAAAAGTGACAATGCCAGTCATTGGTATAATGCTGCAATGATTTTTGATAATTTTCGTCAGTCACCCTGTATATCTAACCTATAAATTAGGTTTACAAGTTTAAAACTAATTACGCAAGATTAAAGTTATTTTAAAATATTTAAAATTCAATTGGCGCGTACTCCCGTGGAAATTTTGAAAAAAAATCTCGCACCCGTATTTAAAATAATATTCATACCAGGTGCCGAAACATACTTCTAACCTATAAATTAGGTTAATGGGTTAAAATACAATTTTTAAACAAATTATTGAAGTTTGAAAATTGTCGTATTTCAATGGTGCGCATGCCACAATATTTAAAATATTATTTAAACAAATTGTCAAGATATACATCTAACCTATAAATTAGGTTTACACTTTAGATTTTAATTTTAAACTAATTAGTTATTTTAAATTATTAAAAATTTAATTGGCGCGTTCCTGCGAGAAAATTTTGAAAAAACTCGCGCTCGTATTTAAAATAATATTCATACCAAGTGCCGAAACGTACTTCTAACCTAAAAATTTGGTTAATGGGTTAGAATGCAATTTTTAAACAAATTATTGAACATTTGAAAATTGTCGTATTTTAATGGTGCGTAAATCGTTAAAAAAATTAAAAAACACGCGTTAGTTGTTAAAATAATATTTAAACCATCTGTTAAGATACTTACCTAACCAAAAAAATAGGTTTATATGCTGGAAATTAATTTGAAAATTAAATCCTCAAGTTTGAAAACGGACATACTTTAAGAATGCATTTTCTCGAGAAAATTTTATTAAAAAAATTAAGTCATTTGCGTCAATGTTTAAAATAAGATTTATACCAACTATCAAGAGGCAAATCTAACCTATAAATTAGGTCAACGTGCTTAAATTAAGTTTTTAAACAAATTACATAGGTTTGAAAATTGACGTAATTTAAAAGTGCCTTCTCGCGTGATAATCCTTAAAAACATAAAACACACTTTAGTCAGGATTTAAAGCAACAATAATACCAACTACCAATATATGCATATAACCTATAAATTAGGTTTACACTTTATATTTCAATTTTTAAAGACATTTATCAAGGTTAAAATTGTCATACTTTAATTCCGTGCTTTCACATAGAAATTATGTTTTTTTTTATTAAAAGACTCGCGTTAGTGTTTACTAGTTTTAATAACTGTCAAGATGTATTTCTTACCTATAAATTAGGTTTACGCGCAAAAATTTAATTTTTAAACCAATTATTCGAGTTTGAAAACGCATGTGTGGATTCACGCGAGGAAATTGTAAAAAAATTAAAACACTTGCGTTAATATTTAAAATATTATTTATACCAACTATTAAGATATATCTAACCTATAATTAGGTTCAAACTTTAGATTTAAATTTTAAAAATAATTGCACAAGATTAAGTTTATTTTAAATTATTTCAAATTTAATACTTATGTAGGGTGGGTGGGTGGCCTTTATCCCACCCTTCAATTAATAAACACGCGTGGAAATTTTGAAAAAAAAAAACTCGCGCCTGTATTTAAAATAATATTCATACTAACATCTATCAAATGTTTGTCGCCTATCAAATGTCATTTGGCATCTGTTATCTGTAATTTCTCATCCGCTATCTGTAATTTACTTATTTACCTATCATGTAATATAAAAAGAGAATCACGCTATATATTACAAACCATTGCGAATCATCTTAAAAAAATACAATTAATCATGTAAATTCTTTTCCTTGTGTACATATTTTTTTGAAGGAGCGGTTGCTTATGTTTTATTAATTGGAAGGTGGGATAGAGGCCACCCACCCACCCTACATATTCATTTAAACTTAAGCTAAAACACTTAATTTAAATTCAACAACAACACCAATACTGTTTGGAAAATAAAGCAGTAACAACAGCAAATGTTTTCTAAATATATGTAGTATGGGTGGGTGGCCTCTATCCTACCCTCCAACAAGTAAAACATACGCAAGAGTTTTATAAAGAAACAATCAATTAAAAGAATAATTTTATTCTTATTAATCATGTAAATTCTGTCTCTTGTGTACATTATTTTTTGAAGAATTTGTTGTGTATGTTTTATTAATTGGAGGGTGGGCTAAAGACCACCCACTCACCCTACATATGTTTTAAAATTTAAGGCAAAAATCTGTTTTTAATTTCATCAACACCATCGCTAACACTGCTGCAGTATTTTCTGAAAACTAAAACAGTTACAATGATAGAAGTAAGAATGTATATGTAGGGTGGGTGGGAGACCTTTAACCCACCCTCCAATTAATAATATTTTTGTTAGGAGAATATTTATATTTAATTAATTATGAAAATGATTTCATTTTGTACAATATTCACTATTTGTTTTGAGTTATGTGAAGTAATAATCACTAATAAAACACGATTTGATTTCCTTTCTTCACTAATAAAAATAAATTAGTGAAGAAAGGAAATCAAATCGTGTTTTATTAGTCATTTTGTACAACTTTTCCCTTGGAAGAACTCTTCTTTATTTTCATATATGTAAGATGGATAAATAGCCCCCTTATCCCACCCTTCAAACGCTAAAACATACGCAAGAATTTTATTTAAAAAACATTTAATTTAAAGGATAATCATATATTTATTAATTATATAAATGATTTTTCTTGCTGACATATTATTAGAATAATCTGTTGCATATGTTTTAGGACGATAAATAAAATTCATGCATATGTTTTAGTGGTTGGAGGGTGAGATAGCAGCACCCACCCACCCTTCATATACATTTAAATTTAAACTAAAACACTGTTTTTAAATTCGACAACATCAACACAAATACTGTTTGGAAATTTTGGAAATTAAAACAGTAACAACAGCAAATGTCTTCTCAATATATGTAGGGTGGGTGGATAACTTCTATCCCACCCTCCAACCAGTAAAACATACGCAAGAGTTTTATAAATAGCCATTTAATTAATAGAATAATTTTATTTTTATAAATTTACGAATATATAACAAAATACATTTCGTAGGTAAAAAGTATTAGATGAGAAACAAATACAAGGTATAAAAAGTATTGTACCATCATTATTTAGGTAACAAAACTGTTTGATTTTCAAATTGGTTTTATTGTAAACACTACATATGTTTCGCCACACTGTGGCTTCTTCAGGTGAAGAAAATATTGTACCATCATTTCATTTGTCATTTATCATCAGTCGCCTGCCATCTATCATATGTCATCTGACCATCTGTCATCTATAATCCGCTTTCTGTCATCTGTCACGCTTATTTTGAAAACAAACCAAAAATAGTAAGAAATTTGTTATCATGATGTACCATGTCTCCTCTATCATCATTTTATTTGTCTCCTTTCAAATGCAATTTTTCATCGATCATCTGTTTTTTTTTTTGACAACTGCTATCTTGTTTTAAAAATAAGAAATCCAATACATTATTAAACACAAACCACACAGAATATTCACAAAAAAAATATAATTTAATATAAGAAGAAATATAAAAATCACATTGTTATAACTATCATGCTACTAAATGTCATTTGTCATATACTATCGACTAGTTGTTATCTGTCATCTGTCACACATATTTTATAAACAAAACCAAATATTGAAACAACTGGTTAATTGAGATATGCCATCTATGGTCTGTCACTGACGAAATATTATAAGAATAGTTTTGAAAAAAAATACAATTAAGAATTAAGAAGGTATGAATATCCACTATATATAAATAAAAAAATTGCAACTAGCACGTACTATTTATTTTGTAATCTACCATCAATCATTTATGAATTTAACTGACATCTGCCAACTAAAACTTGTCATTTGTCGTCATTCATCTGTTTTTTGTTCTGCCTTGTTTTATCTGTCGTCTATAATGTGTTATTTGAATGGTCTCAAACGTCATCTATCATTTGTTATTTGCCACGTGTTATATAAGAAGATAAGACAGAACATTTAGATACAAATCGCGGAAACAAAAAACAATTGTTTATAAAAAACAACGATTCTATCTTATGTCACCTTCAAATGTTATCTGATATTTACCATTTGCCATCTATCATTTGTCATTTGCTATCTGTCATCTATTACTTGTCATTTGTCATCTGTTATCTACAATCTCTCATATGTATGATGCATCGCGGATGTATCAAGTCCTTTCCTGACGTTGTAAAAATTGATGATACCCATAAAATTTGTAGTGAAAATAAGAGTGATAAGACTGACACCGATGAGGTAATTATCAACAGTGAAAAAGGCATGAATTCTTCTTTCACAAGTGGTTTTACAATTATCGATAATGTGGTAATATCTTATTTAAAACGGATCTTTATAGAGAAAGATAATCAAATAGGAATTATAACCGAAAATAATCAATTATTAAAACAACAAATTGTTGTTCTGAATGACTTGTTAATACGACAACCAATTATACTTCAACCTGCGAACACGCCATCTAAAAGTGGCGATTTAAATAATTTGGACAAATAATTGGCATCTTTTAACAACACTAAGAAAAGTAAAAAAAGTCTGTAGTTAATAAAAGATCTGAACCATATGGGTAAAAAGATGATAAATTAAATAGATCACCGACTTCATCTCGAGGAGAAGATGATAGTGTAAATAACACTAACATATATCCAAATATAAACAACCAAAAAAGCTGACAGATGTATTAAATAAAAACTAAAACTGAACAATAATTGCTAATGGGTCATTAGCCCCTCCGATTAATATTGGTAAAAATACGGAAACAAAATACGACAACGCCAGTAATTTAATTCCTACCGCAAAAAGACGCAACAACGCTGTTTTATGGGTACAGGAAATATTACTGCATTTAAATCTACTAAGAACTTTGCGTATCTTCATGTGTTTAAACTTGATTGCCAAACTAGAGTTGATAATATGTTAGACTACTTAAAACCAATATGAAAGATATTATGTGTGAGAAAATGCAGTCCAAACATCTAGACTTGTATTCATTTAGAATATCCATTCCAGTGGAGAGTCTCAAACTAATTAATAACCCAGAAATATGGCCAGACGGAATCTGCATCAAAAGTTTTTTTCTGGAAAGTTCACCCCCATACGAAGAACCGCTAAGTGAATGTGAAAATAAATTATCCATATCAATGTACAAGGATTATTAAATAAACATAATTTCTTCTACTTCGTTATACATTATTCTTCACAATAAAAAACAGAGTTAAAAAGTTTTTTGATTCTGAAACATAATTTATTTGAATTACTACTTCATAACCAACGACCTGACTTTCTATGTGTAACTAAACACTGGTTCAATGCAAATAATTTAACTTTAATCAATTTTGATAATTTCAACAGTCGAAATCGAAACCAAAGGAAATTTGGAAGATAGTAAACAAAAATATAGGATGGAAAACTATGTCAACTAAATGGAACATTAGAAATAATCTTGGGCAAATGGTTGAAGTTCGCAAAGAAATAGCTAACATATTTGGTTTATATTTTCAAACATTACTTGAGAAAAGCTGACTCAACATTTTCAACAAACCATCTCAACATCATGTACTGTTCAAGAAGTCTATCATATGATAAATCAGTTTAAAAATATAAATATAAACGAAATCGATGCACTACCTACATTTTTTTTTAAATATGTTAGTTTATAATTCTCGGACCTATGACATATTTGATAAATATGTCTATTGAAAGCCAAACATTTCCATCGGGTCTTAAATATTCAACAGTCATACCCATTTACAAAAGTGATGACTGAAACTTAAAATTTTAGATCAATTTCGTTGCTGAGTGATAAATCAAAAATTATCGAATGACTTATTTACAATAAAATTATGAACTTGATTAAAAAATATAAATTATTAGGGGACCATCAACATGGCTTTAGAAAAAAATATTCAACAAACCGAATCGTTTTTTGATTATGTTTAACGTTGTATAGATAAAAGAAAATACACAATTTGACTTTTCTTCGATTTGAGTCGTGCCTTCTATAAAATCCGTCCTGAATTTATAATCAAAAATTATATAGCATCGGTATTCGATGTCGTATGTTAAACTGGAAATATCATATTTATCGCTAACTAATTGTTAAAATTGAAACAAATAAGTCAATCGACTACAATACAAATATAGGGGTACCACAGGGTTCAGTCTTGGGTACTTTAATCTTCCTTATCTGCATACAGACCACATTGTAATGTTTGCTGATGATTATTCGGTTGTAATTGCATCATAATGCCTAGAAGAACTTCAACATAAATTAAACACGATTCTAAATCAATTTATTTTATAGTGTAAATCTAGTACTGTCATCTTGAACTCTAATAAAACGGTGTGCGTATACTTTTATAATCGCAAAAGTGTTTCTGATGATTTCGTACGAAAATATTAATCCTAATATTAAAATACCCCAAGATTCATGTAAATTTCTAGGTGTAATTACGGATTCTAAACTCACGTGGAAGAAGCAAGTGAATCAAGTTTGCAACAAACGTAATAGTGACTATTATACACTCTTATAATTGAAATATGAACTTTCTAGAACAACATTACTTAATGTATATTTTGCATTGTGGTATTCAGCAATGTCATACAATGTTATACTAAGAGGAAAGTGTACCAGTAGATCTAGAGTTTTAATTAGTCAAAAACGTATTATACGACTCTTGTTTAATCTTAAGCGGACAACAATATTTTTATTGATAATGATATTTTAACATTCCCTTGTATATGCAGACTTTATATATTTTTTCACACTTCAGCAGGGACCGATTATCATAGGTTCATACAGGACGTGGGACTGCTTGGGAAGTGATTGGTTAAGGGTAGAACAATAGATCTGTTAGGTGCTAACATACCTAACAATGGCCCTATGTAACCTGTAATGATATGACCACAGATCATGTATTATTATAAAACAATAAAATAAATTCAAACAAATTGTTTGATTTCTAGGATATAAATGTTTAATTGTGAAGGTGTTTACTTTGTGGTACATCTTGAATATAATGAAGAAGGATGAAGAATCGTGTTCATAAAGTGGTAAAACAAAGAAATCGTGTCTCCTTCTTTATATTAGGATATAGTTTCAAAAAAATATCAAATCATCAACATACTCGCAATATTATTTATTTATTACTTTCAAAAATATTCATACTCCAAAATAATGGAAAGTCAATTGTACACATGCACAGTAATATTTTCTGGTTTACACAACCTAAGTCGACGATCACTCGGACTTAGGTCATGCCAATGTTCCGTGAAGGGCAAGTATATGCCTCCTGAGACTTCCCTTTTGGTACGACTTGTAAGGACAGTTCGGACAGAAAAAGTTCGGCTCCTTTCCGCACTGGTACTTTTTGTGCTTGGTAAGCGACCCCTTGTACTTGTAGGCTCTCTGGCAATCAAAGCATTTAAAAGAGGAATCTCCTAAAAAAATTCAAACATTAAAAAACCAAAACAAAAACACACTAATTTAAAATAAATATTTTCTTGTCATAATTTTTAATTTATGAAACGATTAAAATTACTACACTACAAACTACTCATCAATAAATGTTAATTCTTTAAAATTAATAACAAGTGTAAAAAATATAGTGATGTGGCCATCATAATCATTTCCCCATATTTTTCTCGAAAACCTAAAACTTAATGTTTAAATATAGGAAAAGGATTATGATAGCCACATCACTATATTTTTCAATAAAAATGTATTATTATTAATACATTTCCTTTAACTTTTGTTTGAAAAGTTTTGTAATATTTTTCATATTTAGAAAAATATCGGAAAAAAAAACAAAAACGGCTCAGGGGACCTTAAAAAGGATATTTCCGTCAAAAAAAAATACCAAAAAATGTTCACGCAAACAATGCTTTCCCTGTATATTTAAAGTAAAAAATGCGCAAACATTAGGTAAGTAGCAAAGAAATCATATGTTCAACTAGAGAAAACGCTGCAAAATTTTACATTAAGTCAATTATTTGTATGGATTTGTTTACTTTTTTTATGTATTTCGAATTATATTTATAAAGCAAGTCTGATAAAGTACTAATAAATAAATAAATAAATAAATGCCTTCTAAGGTTTTCTCCTATTATTACACACACAATAAATAGGTTTTATAATTAAAATCACTTAAACCTATATATTAACATAATGTTTCACCAAGTTATTAACGAGAAACAAGTATATGATACACACAATAAAAAATAACTTAGCCAAATGTCACTATTTTATTTGTCATTTGTTATTAGTAAATTATTATTTATCATTTGATATCTGTTAATAAATTTTAAATTATTAACAGACTTTAGATTATTCTAGTCTAATATAATAACTAATATATTTTTTCTGGGAAACTTGTTAGATATTAATGATTTTCATTCTTTAAGTTTCTAGTAATTAATTGTTGAGGAACTTAAGTGTTAAAATTCAATAATTTGGCACAGTGCAACTTCTTTACCTAAAGAAGCCATATATTGTGTTGTAAATAAACCAAATTTGAAAATCTGACAAACGTCTTACCTTAATATTACTTTCTTATCTGGATTAGAACTAAAAAAAACACCTGATTTGTTTCACAGAAAATTTTCTATGAAACAAACCAAGTTTTCTTTTTTAGTTCGGATCAAGAGAATTCAAAAATGTTTCACCAGGGGTTAAGTTAAGTGAGGAATTATAATTATATTACTTTTTTATTATATTATATTTTTAAAAGTTCCTATTTTTAAATAAATTTATTAGTTTAAGTATTCACGATTATTTATTAGTTTATAAAAATTTTAGAGTTTTGTAAATGAGGCATGCTGACAACTTTAAACATTAAAATTATTTGAGCGAAAATGTTTATTTATTGATAATTTTTAATTAAATTAAAGTATGATAGAAAGAACATACAAAATAAAAGAATCATCTTTAAGTTAATTTACATTCGGTTTTAAAATGAGATCAATTACACGTATGAGATCAACAATTCTTGGGCCACCTCGGCCTATAACTGCTGGGTTTGTATTCGACGATCTTATGTTTTAGGTACATGTGGCTGTTGAGGTTCCCTCTTCTGTAAGTCTTGAACGTGCAGACCGGACAGAAAAAACTAGGCTCGCGTCCGCACTCGTGTTTCTTGTGGTTGTACAGCGAGGTTTTGTGTTTGTACACCTTGTTGCAGTCGAAACACGTTCTCGAGCTTAGGTCATCTAAAATGAAGCAATTATGTTAGTATGGAATGGCGCAAATTGTAGATAGTTTATATAGTGACTAGCTACTTACAAATATTACGCACTGGGAAGACTATTAATAGAGAGTAACATCCTTCGCGATGTCTACCATATATTTGGAATATATGGTGATGTAATTGTACTTATAATTATTATTGCTTGTAACATATGGCAATTTTGGGCTATCAGGGATTGGATTTGATGTCCTACTTACAAATTTAACATTTTAGACTGACAAGTTTCTTAAAAAAGCTGTTAAAATTGTTTGTTTCGGCGTCTACATCAAGATCAAGATACTAACCTAATTATTACAACATAATACTCTAGACAAGTGCACATATAAAAGGAATTGCTACTTCGCCGGTGAGGGCCGTCACGGCTTTATGGATTTTAGACGAACAGGAGGAGGCCGTATGCTGGATGACAATAGAGCATAATTACATTTATTAATTCTAAATCTCTTACTGTTTAAATTATGTATTCAAATATTTTTTAAGACAAACAATAGAAAAATTATGGTTAGAATCAATTTATCATCATAAAATTTTTGTAACATTTTTGTAACTCTATCTATTTTCAGCAGAAAATTGAACTTTTTGTGTATCACTCAATACCATCTGTAGATTGTTAGAGATGTTAACCAACATCATTATTATGTAACGGTAATTTTATTTCTTTCACTATTGATTACTTTCCACACTTTCTTTGCTGTGTTTCTTGCTGTTTTTATCCTGAATCTAGAAGTGTTATAATACTTCTTCATTCTCTCTATGCATGTATTTAATTTTTGCGTGACAGAACAATGATCTGGAAACACTATTTTGACATTCATATAAAAGACGAATAGATGTTAGGATATTTCGACAGTAATTGAATGTAAATTAAATCACGCACATCGTTTTGGCGTAGATAATCCAAAACCATTTCCTCAGTGATTGTTGGATTCAAAAGGCAGACACGGAGGTAGGAGTATATGGCAACACCTTACATACTACTCGAATTGCCTCATGTTCCAAATATCCGTGACGAGCGCCATTAAGGGTTACTGTTTGAAATTCTTCCTCAGCTGATCGTGGCCTCACGTTGACTCGCTATTTTTTTTTGTAGAATCAATGTATATATTTCTCTTAGGTGCTACGTTATTATCACGGTTCTTGGCATTGATTAGTCGCCTACCTTTTAACGCTGGACATTAAAGAGATTCCATTTCTAATGTGTCGGAATTTGAATTAAAATTTTAATCGGTAAATAAAAATTTTCAGACCTCAATTTTGTTTCGAGAAAGTTGATTTTATCGTTTTGTAATGGAGGATTCCCATTGATATTTCACTTTAAATCTGTAGCTCACTTCGATTTCACGAGCATCGTTGCAGCACTATTATTAATAACGTAGCATCTTCGGTACAATATGAGGTAAGTATATTGTACCGAAGATGCTACGTTATTAATAATTGTCTCACCACTACATTTATGCTTTACTAAACATCCCGGATGAACCACTTTATTACATATACTGCATGTTGCAGCATTCTTCACAAAATAACCACAGGTTCCACCACAATTTTCTTGTTTTATTACACTTTGAGGCTGCATAGCGTCCGCTATGTTGCTATATAGACACTATATGTTTTTTATGTTGATTAATTCATATAGCGCAAAATAGAGAAGTTTATCAAATGATGGTCGCCAACCTTCGATAGAAGAAGGTACAAGGTTTTCAAAGAACATCAGTTGGGATATTAGAGGAACCGTAAATATTTACTTCTTCTTTTGTAATGAAGATTTTCAATCAGTTCATGCATAAAACTGAGTAAGAAATGAGTTCAGCTCTACATCAAATAACATTGATAACAGATTTCATATTATTAAAATTGTTTTGCCACTTTAAAACAAAAGCCTGATAAAAGGGTGAATAATGTGGTCGCAGTATGTTAGCCTATATTTATACCTGTTACAAAGTAAAATTCTTAGCTTTACCAAATAAGTACTATAGCTGGAGGGATAATACTCTAAATATTTAAATTAAACACTATCGTTTTGGTTAAAAGGCTAAAATTTTACTGTGGTCAATTCACTTTGATCACGACGTTTCTAAGAAGATCTTGCTAAAGTTGGACAGTAAATGGAAAAAACATTTTTTTTTAACTAAATTTGTATATCAGGTTGCTTGCTTGTTATATAAGATGTGTACACTAAACTATTCGTAAATTACAATGTAGCAATAATCACAACTATTCTCATGATCTCTGATGATGCCTTTTCAGAGAAAAAACTCCGATCTAATAAGAATAGATGCTTAACTGTATCGATGTTAAGCGATTCTAGTATGGTTAATGTCGCAAAGCCTAATTATTTATTTTTACTCACTAACTCTTAAGGATGAAATAGTCAACATATTTTTCTATTAAAGTAAGGTCATTTATAAGAAATTGTAGATAATTCTAGAATACAAAAGTGTTTATTGAACTGATGTTGTAGACTCAGGATCAAAGTTTTCATGATTTTAGCTTCATATTGTCAAGTTTCCAGTTACATTCTATCAAAGGTGACCGAAAAGATATTGTCTAAAAAATATCCCATCAGTTTTTTTTTGTTTGATGAATCAAGATACTTTTAAATGGTGTCGTTTTTAGTATTGAGATTTCTGTTATTGGCTTCTACTACAAATTTAGTCAAGTTAGACTAATTATTAATGACTTTTTATAGCTTGATAAAAGAGAGAAACGTGAAAGTTCTTATGAGAATTTTTGTTCATGTTTGTAAGATCGTGGAATGAAAATAATTATCTTACACATACAGAGTAAATGTTTTATTTAATGCCTCTTAGAGTGACCAGAAAAAAATTATAGAATCGGATCTTTTTCTGGAATTAGTTAGACTGATGGTTGAAAAGTCATGATGACAGATATCATGCCATTTGTTTGAAGTTTAGAGGTCGCTTAAATCAAAAGTATGAATTAAAACCTGAAAATCTGGTTCTTCGGCGGATAAAAATATGTGGCATTTCCAAAATCTATTATTAAGTTGCCATAACGTACTTTTCCACTATATAGAAAACGTTTTTGAAACTCATATTATTGGCGGTATTTCAAATGCGGCGTACATTTTAAGATGATAATTTTAGTCAAAATTTTCATATTTCCAGAAAACTTGACGTATAACTTCTGTTGACAAATGACTACACCGCTGTTTTTGGTCTTAAATACTAAAGAATGCATGTAAGACTAACTGCAACACTTTTGCGCCACTTGCTGCTACCTCCCACTTTTTGTAACCCGGAATTTCGTCCAGGTGCTCTGAGCGGCGATTTAAGAACATACCCCACGTGGAAAAACAAGTTTTTAATTCAAAACGTGATCAAGGTCACGTTTAAACAATTTAATTTTTGAGAGGTCGTATTTACATTTTAATGTGCTTTCACAAATCTGTTTCAATATCCTAAGATCAGATTTTTTATTCATTCTTTTGATTTGAGCGACCTCTAAACTTCAAAGAAATGGCCTGATATTTGGCATCAGGACTTGTTAATCATCACTCTAACTAATTCCAGAAGAAGAGCCGATTCTAAAAAAAAATTCTGGTCACCCTAATGCTTATATTATGGATTACCATGTAGTGACGGTCGCAACCATCATCATGACATTTTATCAGAGTTTACCGAAAGGATATTTCTGAACAATACCTTTTCATAATTTTTATCATAATACTTTCGTAGCAACCTTTGAGCAATGGGTTTATCTTATAGCTATGCATTTATAAAAATGCTAAAAATATTTCTGACAGGTCTCCTATGTCTACTGGATTTAGTCATGACGTTTCTATAAGGATCTTGCTCAAGTTAGGCGGTACAAAAAATTCATGAAATATATTTCCTTATTTTATATCTAATTAATTTCCTAAATATCGTTGACAATATTTCTGCACAGAATAGAGAATAATACTCGAACATAAGAAGTTAATGAAGATTTTAAGTGAATCTGAACGTTGCTTGAAATGAACAAAATCTCCAACAAGAAACCAATGAATATAGTGAAGAAATCATTCCTTTAAAATATGTTGTAAATGATTGTACGTAGAACTAACTAGAAATATAATTCAAAAATCAATTTTAAACGTCTGCATTCGATAGGGTTTTCAGACCAAAACTAATCATTGGTACAGATTCACAATTCCATTCAATCAGTAACTGATGGCGCTGATTAATAATTTTAATCAGGTGATAAATGTGTGATAACCTTATATAGGAATAAAATTGGTACAGAATCACAAGTCAATTTAACCAGTAACTAATGAATCTAATTACACAACCAAATCAATATGGTTAACAAAACATATTAATCTAGATATGACTGAAGATCACATGAATACACTTATTGCAATGTTGATTCTAATATGCTTTGATATATTACCGAGCATTCAAATCTTATGTTTAACTCATATGATAAACCATAGGAATCAAATTGGTACAGAATCACAAGTCTATTCAACCAGTAACTAATAAACCTCATTACCGACCCAAATCAATATGGCGAACAAAACATATCGAACTCGATTTGACCGAAGATCAACTGAAGAGACTCTTATAGCAATTTTGATTCTAATCTACCGAGTATTCAAATCTTATGTTTACTAGATATGATTAACTCCATAGGCATAGAATTTATACGAAATCACAAATTTATTCAAGTAATAACCAATTGACCTATTACCCATCCAAACCAATATGGAGTACAAAACATATCAAACCAAATTTCACAGAAGATCAACTGAGGACTCTTGTAGCAATGTTTGATACTTTACCGAGTATTCGAAAAAGGAAGACTACTTGGTGTAAGACTTTGCGTAATTTAATTAACTTGTTCAAAAATCTAGAAAACCTAAAATAATTAGCAAAAAAAATTAATTTACAAGTTTTCGATTATAATAGATGTGAGATAGAAGGTGTCATGTGACCCATTAAAGATAGCAGATGACTGATGAGCAATTACAGTTTGCTGAGATGGCAGTTGACAGATAACAGGTGACATATGACAAATGGCATAAGAAACAAACGTATGTTGATTGATGAATTACGTGAAGATGATGCAATATAAAATACCTTGTAATCACTTTTAAACTGTGAATAAAGTGAATACAAGTAGAGTTTTCTTATTTTTATCTCAGTTATTTGTTATTTTCTTTATAGTTTGTTGCTTATTTCCCTTCGTTGTCTATAGAGGGTAAGCAAAAGTTAATCATACGGATAGAAGCAGATGAAATACATTGGAAACAGATTATAAGATAGTTGACAGTTGATATCTGACAGATGACAAATTACAGCTGATAGATGTTAGATGACAAATAACATATAACAGATGATAGATCGCATATGACAGATTTATTTTCTTCTCGGTCGTTTGTTTCGTCTTAATGGTTTTATTTTAATAGGTGATAGATATTAATTGACAGTTGACAGATAACAAATTACAGATAGTAAATTTTAGATGGCAGTTGACAGGTGGTAGATGACAGATGACAAATGTGCAGATAATAAACAACAGATAACATGTGTTAGATAACAGTTGATATGTGACACATAAAAGATGACAGATTACAGATATCATATGACAGATGAATAATCACAAATGGCAGGTGTTAAGATGACATTTATAAGCTGACAGTTCACAGATAACAGGTGACATACGACAAATGATATAAGAAACAAACGCATAGTTTTCTGATTTATTTTCTTTTCAGTAGTTTGTTATTTTCTTCATGGCTTTTTTACTATTATGATTTTTTCCTGTCTTGTCTAAAGAGGAAAAACAACAGTTAACTAAATAGATAAGAGAAACGTAAAACAAATTTAACATGATAAACGATGATAGATGATAGATTATATATAACGAGTGGCAGTTGATATATGACAGATGACAGATTACACCTCATATCAGATGACAAGTGGCAAATGACAGATGACAGATAGCAGATGATAGATGGCACATGAGAGATTTATTTTCTTCTATAATAATATAAAATATTACAATTCGACAGTTGGCAGATGATAGATGGCACGTTTATTATAATAGATAACAGATGTTAGATGACAGTTCACATGTGACACATAAAAGATGATGGGTGATAGATACAGATGACAAGTGTTAGCTAACAGATTACATATAAAAAATGACTTTCTTTGTGGGTTTTTTACCGTTTCGCTTTTTTCTTCCTTTGTGAAAAGAGGAAAAACAAAGTTAACTAAGTGGATAGACGCAGATAAAAGAAAATGTACACATATTATACATGATAAATGATGATAGATGAGAGAAGATACATAACGAGTGACGGTCGATATGTGACAAATGACAGATTACAGCTGATGCATGTTATATGATAGTTGACAGATGACATATGATAGATAACAGAAGACATAAGATGATAGATGGCATTAGACAGAAGACAGTTGTCAGACGTTAAATGATGGCAGATAGCAGATAATAGATGGCGTATGATAGATTTATTTTCTTTTCTGTTGTTTATTACTTTCTTTATTGTTTTTTGACAGGTAATAGACAATCTTTGACAGTTGGCAGATGATAGAAGACAGGGAATAAATGGCATTTGGCAGATTACAGATATCAGTTGACAGGTGATAGATGACACATTTATTATGATAAAAATTAACAGATAACATATATATATATATATATATATATGACATGTTGGCATGTGACACATAGAAGATGACAGATGATAGATATCATTGACAGTGAACAGATAACAGGTGATATACCACAAATGACACAAAAAAACAAACGTATAATTTTCTTATTAATTTACTTCTCAGTTATTTTTTTAAGATTTTTTATTAACCCCATTGAATGTAGTTGATTCCTCTTGATATATTAGAAACTTTAAAACTGTTTTTGGGGATGCCCAAAATTTTTTTTTTTAACAAACTGACTGTACTTGATTCCTCTTACTATTGATAATTTCAAAACGATGTTTTCAATATACTGAAGCATATTTAGGTCCAGCAAGTATGTAAAAATTATTCCAAAAATATCTATGGAGAGAAAAATTTAATCTAAGAAAATAATATAATAGATAAGGTATACCAAAAATATCACATGCTACTGATGATCCACATTTTCAATAGATTTATTTTTAACAAACGCTATTGATTGTATTCGATGCAACTTGCTATTGGTCATTTCAAAATGTTTCATATTATAACTCAGACTACAAATTTTGAAACATATTCTCTATTAGGTTGCTACAGTGCATCACTACAAACCGCTTATGTTCAACAGATATGATGAACTTCCATAAGAATAGAAATGCAGACGTGATAGCAATCTTGAAAAAGTTGCGTTACTTGCATATGTATTAAAAAATGCTACTAAAATGAAGAATCGAACTATAATAACCTTTGATGAAAATATTTATTCTTGTCAAAGACGGATAAGAAAATTTGTCAGTAGATGAATGCATGGTTACATTTAAAAGTTATTAAAAGCCTTCAGATATATATGCCACTGAAACGATTCGAAGTATTCAAGGTTTAAGCTTTTAGCATGCGCTACAACGAAACGTTTTTTGCAATTCTTGTTGAATGATAGTAAAAAGAATGAAGAAAAATGACTTCTAGGTAAATATGTTGCTCTCGAACTTTAACAATTTTTAGAAAAAAATTTAGTAATTACTTGTAATAATTATTTTACAAAATTGTAAATAAATGGTAATTTTGTCGCAGGTTTTAAGATCCCGAATTTCTCAAAGTAGAACTCGCTGATGACCAAAGTTGAAATAAGTAATTGTGCAGGTGAAAGACTTCGTGATACATTTCAACAACTAAAAAAATGAAAATGAATGACTTTTTTGGTAACACTTTGATAATAACAAGCTGAAGTTGTCGAAACTATGGTAACAAGTATTATTAAGGAAGTGATGCCAAAAAGGTTATTCGTTTTATTCTGAAAAGTTTAGTTTCCGTCCTATGAAATTTCTGTTGCAAAGTGGAGAGATAAATAAAATAAATGCGTTATTATTGTAAAATCAATCCGCAAAATTATACAAACGTTGGCAGTTTTTGCCTTTAAATAAAGATTTCGAAAGGATTTCGGTTCTTCTCATGTTTTAAATAAAAATTGCGCAAAAGTCTCGATGATGGCGATAAATACAACTTCCTTGTCAAATTTTTACATTGTTTAAAACTACATCATTGATTTCAAATCAAAAAATCGAAATCTCACATACTTAGAAGCATTTTAGCGAACCCACAGCTAAGCAAACATTTTGGCCATACATATATGACCTTGTGTTTGATGCCAGGGAAGGTCAAAAAGAAGAAAATTGACGGATGTGCAATCGCTGTTAGAAACATGATCATGATATCAAATGTTGGATGTTAGTTACCTTATTCAACCACTTCTCTAAAGGCGCTAAATGGAAAAAAAAAGCCCAAGAGTTTTAACTTGAAATATCCCCACTGTAAAAACACCTTGTACATGTTGATGGATATACATATGAAATATTATTTCTGAATAAATTCACTACGTGTCACTCTTTTGAGCGCCCAAATAAAAACATTTATCCAAGAGAGACTGTACTTCTTTGTGTGCTCTTATTCAGGTCATAAAAATACTTTCTTAGATTTTGATGTGGATATCTAGAGAATCAATTAATAACTTAATTAAAAGCATTTTAGTGAATCCACTTCTAGCAAACAGATGGCCTTGTGTTTGATGCCAGGAAAAGTAAAAAAAAATAATTGACGAATGCGCAAACTCATGATGTCAAATGTTGAATGCCAATTACTTCAATCAACCACTTCTCTGAGTGCTTTAAATGCAAAAAAATTCAAAGTGTTTCAGCCTGTAGTGTTCTTACTGTAAAAATTGAAAAACATTGGACATCGTACCTGTTAACAACAAAATTTGAATTGAAGAACTAGTCTAGAAGTTGGAAATACACATACAAAATTATTTTTCGAAAGAATTCGCAATGTGTCTTTTTCGAGTGTCCAAAGAAACAGAAAAGTACTCTAGATAGAGAAAGTCCAAAGTATTTCAATTTGTAATGTTCCCATTGTGAAAATTCCATGAACATTGAATGTTTTGCACCTTTCACAACAAAGATTTAGATTGAAGAACTAGTCTAAGGATAGAAATACACATAAAAAATTATTTTTTGATAGAATTCTCAATGTGCTTCTCTTTTGATTGTTCAAATAAATACATATATCCAAAGAGGGTCTGTCTTTTGTTTGATATTAGATGGGTTAATCCAAAAACTTCTTTCTTAGAATTTAGAAAGGATTTTTAGATAATTACTCAATATCTTCTTAATGCCATATACAAATATTAAGACTCATAGGACGGAGTGGAACGTTTCGACAATAGATAGCGCCTTTATGGTATTATCTTAAACATTAAGACCACTTTGTAATAGAAAAAAAAAATTAAGGAAATAGCGATTGTACAGATTTTTTGGCTTTAATAACTTGTGAATAGATTGTTTTCAATTATTATAAATGCTGAATTATTTGACTTGTTAAAAATGTTTTCTCATTTAATTAATAATAGTAATTATTTGCCTAATGAATACATGAGTATTTGACTTGTTAGACAAGTTTTCATTCTTAATTAATAATAGTATTCATTCTGCCTGATGTAGCCACTATGTGATGAAACATGCTGCAGTGTTACAATAAATGTGAAACCCTCTAGAACTACGTTATTTTTTTTTCAATGGGTTATGGAGTTTCTTTCAATTAAATTATCATTTATTTGAAATCAATGTTTAACAATATTCCCAAAAATGTAAGAATTATAAATTAGCATCGAAAATAGGGGCTTTTTTAATGTTTAAAGCTCTGAAAGTAAGTAAGTAAGCAATTCTTAAGCGCTTAGATCTTAGAAATTCAATGTTAATTATTGCTATATTTTTTATTTATAGTTATTATAACAAAACTTTTATAATAAAAAATTTGATTTATTTTGTAGGTACATAGTTTATATATATCCAATACATGTTGCATACTGTTTCAGCCTCTAGAGATTAAAGTTCGTCCTAAACCACTCTTTATGCATCTTGACGACGTGACTGCGCATGTTCCGCTTAAGCTTGAATTTCTTCCCGCACAACACTGGACAGTCCAGCTGAGGCTCCTTGCCGCACTCGAAGCGTCTGTGAGTATACAGCGAAGACTTGTGCCTATAAGCCTTTTCGCACCTATCACAAGAAAATAGTTGCTGATTCGGCTGTTGCAGAAGGAAGTGCCTTCCTAAAATAAAACAAAATCAATACAAGTAATTTACAAATATATTTCATTGGTATACCCCTCCAAATTTACAAATTAAATAAGGTTCGGTTGGTTAACTGTACAAGAAGTCAAGCTGGTATAGTTTAATTTGATTTACATAGAGTTTGGCTGGAAGTTTTTGAAATTATACCTACAGTATTTCAATAAATATACCAGCAACTAATATTAATAGTAGTAGTCTAAGGTTGTTTTAAATAATTAATCTATTAAAATATACATCACTTAAGTTATATTTAATTTTAAGTATACAAGCAAATCAAGTACAAGGAACATAATCGAATTTAAACAAAATATATAACCGACTAAAACCTAATCACAAAGCGTATATTTCACAGTACATTTACAGTCAATACTGATTAAGTCTTATGTATTTAAGAAAGCTACTTCAGAACATCATGGTGTCCAGTGCTTTCCTGTTGCACTTGTGCTTGTGCAGCAGGTGGGAGACGACGCTGCTGCGCAGCTTCGTCTTGTACGTACAGCTGGTGAGCGGGCAGGCGAATTTCGGCGGCTTTTGACACTCGAACTTTTTGTGCCTCCACAGTGACCGCTGCACTTTATACCGCCGATTGCATATATCGCACATGTACAGTTTGTCTGAAAACAGAGAAACTATTAATGACGTCAAAGGTGTGGGCGGAGAAAGTTGATGTCTCTATGTGTTTACCACGTAAGAACTACGAAATTAAATTAATGCTCATGCAGGAAAGGCGAGATTACGGTACTTCCGATCCCAACTTCTCGATGAAATTTTCGGTTAATCTGAAAAAAGAATGTCTATACATATGCAGACAATTAATTTGTTATGTAACTTCCTTCCCTGACCACAAAACATTGAGAATTAATTATTAATACATATATATATACAACATCTTTATTAACAGACAAACGTACAATAACAATAAATATAATACAAGTATGGTAGATAATGTTAGTGGATTAGTCCGTTAACTGGCTATCGACCAGCGGTCTTTCAGCCTGGATTTGTCAGTCTTTATATGTCTCGTCAGTCTGTCTCTGATGGTGGTGATGATGATGATGAGGGATGATGTGATTCGATGAATTCGAATGTTGTGAATGAAGGGGTTTTATATTTAGGGATTAGGTCAGGATTTCTGCGCAAGCAGTAAAGGGAAAGGATGTGTTGGTTGAAGGAGTTTTTGGAAAATTTTTCGCTAAGGTGTAGAAGGCGTTCATTGATGGGAATAACAGAGGTAGTGTCATATAGGAGTTGGTTAGAAGGATTATGTAAAGTGATTGCTAGGATGGCGGATGTTGGTTAAAGCTCTTAGGGAGGATCGCTCGCTAACTTGGATATTATGGATAGTGGGATTGCAGGAGTTTAGGAAAAGAACATTACCATAGTCAAGTAAAGGGCGGCAAATCATTTTGTAAATTTTAACAGCTGTTTTTATGGATATTCCGTTATTTTTGTAGGTTAGATTCCTAAATAATTTGGCCCTTGCAATGATTTTAGTCTTATTTGAAGCTGTGTGACTTTTAAAGTTTACTTTTTGATCTATGGTAATGCCTAGGTATTTTATGGACGTAGAAGGGGAAACAATTGTGTGGGAGATATGGATATTATGTGTAGGATTGTTGTTGTGGTGATAGGGAATTAGAAGCTGGGATTTGTGGGGATTGATTTTAATTCGCCATTTTGCAAACCAGTGCTCCAGGGTGTCAATAAGCTGCTGAAGGGATTGCAAAGCTTTAGGTACGGAGGGTGCATGGGAAATGAGGGCTGTGTCATCTGCAAATTGGAGAAGATATTTTGAGGGATTAAAGTGAAGGGGGTCAGGGTTGTAGAAGTCGAAGCAGAAGATGTTGTAAAGTAGTGGGGATAGAGGGGATCCTTGAGGTAGACCTTGAACAGGTGTAAAAGGAGGGGAGTAGGAGTTGTTGATTTTAACTTTATATTAATACATATTTTTAGTGAAGTCAAATAATGAAGATTGTCATAACTTTTCAGCTTTGTCAAGTTTTAAAACATCGTTGATATGAAAATGTCTGTGGGTGCTTATATCAAAAACGAATGATCCGATTGAGATGAAAATTTAAACTTAAGGTTTTATCATTAAAAACTGTAACTGAAAAGCTTTTGGTGGACATTCATAAACCGGAAGTGGCAATTTTTGGTTTTCGTCGATATATTTCTAAAGAAAACCATTTAAACAAAAGTTAAAGAGAATGAGACACTGAACCAGTTTTACTAAAACATTTAATAAATATTTTTTGTTTCTTATAAATTATAGTGTTGAAGCATTTTCAAGTTTTTTATTCTTAATATACACTATTCTAGAAAGTTCCAAGTAATTTTGCGTTCCCATTTTTACAAATTTAGTCGATACTTTTCGAAATATCAAGTCTTTTTTTAGATTTTAATTCGTTGAAAAAAATGTTACAAATTCTCAGATTTCTACTTACAGGCCCTTAAAATTTTCCGGAATTTCTCCCATTATAAATTCTGGAAAATCTTGATAAAAGAAAGCAAGAAATACTGAAAAGGGTCTGTAAATAAAAATTCTGGAAATTGGAAAAATTCTAAATGGTTTCCAGAATTTATGTTTTAACTTCTAGAAATTTTGTCAAGGCGTTTAGAATTTCCTGCAATTTTTCTTTCTTTATTTACACATTTTTTGTTCAGATTGCAAGTTCTGCAACTTTTCAAAAATATTTCTTTGAGACTTTCAAAATTTTCAGCATTTCTAATCTCATTGTAATTTTTCAAGAGTAAAAAAATCGATAAAGAAATAAAAAATAAATTTTCAAATAATTTTGAAATCAAATTTGGTTCAGAGTTCCAAAATTGTCAAACATTTTCCCCCTAAATTTTTAGAATCTGTTAGCAATTTTTTGTTTACGGTTTTACTTTCAATTTTTTAAAATTTTCTGGTAATTTCTCGTCCAGTTAAATAATTTCAAACATTTTTTGCTAGATTTCTAGAACTTTTTAGAAATTTTTCGTGTAAGAATTTTCGCTGTAAATTGTAATCATTCTTAAAGCGTTTTTTTTGCTTTACTTGCTTCATCCTATTGAAATTCTATAGGATTTATACAAGGATTCTTATGATTTTAGTAATTAGAAATATTTAATTTCCAAATTTATAGAAATTTGGTATTGAGCTCTCCTTTTAGGAAAAATTGCTAGATCTTACAAAAAAATCTTGTCAGGATTAGCTACGATATTCTTAATTTTAGAGTAATTTACAGTACAGATTCCCAGAAAATTTGACAAAATTTCTAGAATTTATTTGCAGTTTTACTTCTAGACTCTTAGAACGTTTACAATTTTTATTTCAGAATTTTCCTTAAGAATTCATGAATTTTACAGAAATTTTTCTTATCAATCATTTATTACTTTAACTTTTCAGGTTTTCCTTCAAGGATTTTAGAAATATGCAGTAATTTTATGTCCAGATCCCAAGAAATTTTTTCGTAGGTGGTGAAATTGTGACGCAGTTTTTTTTTATAAATTTCTAGAATTATTCAGTAAAATTTCATTTAGAAATTTTCACTAGGTTTTAAAAGGTTGTTTCTTAGAAATTTCAGTTTCACAATTTCCAACTAAAATAAGTCCAGATTATTTGAAGTTGTTGGTTTTTTTATTCTTACAAATTGCATAATTTTCTTTCCAGAAATATTTTTGTTAGACTCTTAGATTTTCCAGAGTTTCTTGCTTTACTTGCTTTTTCTTATCGGAATATTTAAATGTTCTAAAATTTTCTAGTAAGTCTACATTCCTAGAAATTTTATCGAGAGTTACAAAAAAATTCTAGGTATCTAAAACTTTTCCGCAGTTTAATTTTTTAATTTTTCTCTAATATGCAAGTGTTTTCTTTAATGCCTGTACATTTTTTTTCTTTTAGACATTTTTCTAAGATTTATTATGTTTTTTTTTTCGTGGGTTATAGAGTTTTCTAATAATTTTAATTCTGCATTCATCAAAATTTCTAACGTTCTAGAATATTTATCAATGTTCCTGGCAATTAAAAGAATGTTAGAATCTTTAGAATTATTCGCTTTATCTTATCTGGTTCTATCTTCTACTAGATTATTCAAGGGTTCTAGAATTTTTCCAAACACTGTAACTGAAAAGCTTTTGGTGAACACTCATAAACTCGAAATTTATATAAGCAGTAATCCAAAATTGAACAAATTGTTTGCCTTTTTTATCCTTTTTGCGTAAACTTAATAGTTTTCTAGAAAAAAATATATAGGGAAAGTACAATGATGGCCACAACACAATTTATTCATTATATTATGCAGAAAGCATGTATTTGTATTGAATGCTTTGTTTCTCTTATAAATCATAATAAATTAGATTAAAATATCTACTAATAGTTATTAGTAGATATTTTAATGTAAAAAATCAGTCACAATGTTCTTCAACTCAAACCTCTTTTTAGTTTCAGATCTTTAGAATTTAATTTTAAGTAAAGTAATAAATCCTGATCAACATTGAGTCTGTAAAGTTATGATTCTTTTCTTTGCACTTTAAAAAAACCTGATCAAGATAAAGAACTAATTGTGCTGTAGAAAGATATTGATCCGAATGATGCAGCAAAATTCAGTCTCTGAAGTGATGATCCTCATCTTTGGTATCTTGCAAAAAATCTTGATCGAGATAAAAGTTTTTAACTTCATCATATCAGAGAAAGATATTGATCAGGACTTTAACAAACCTTGATCAAAATTAAGTGTTTAATGTTGGTATTTTGCAATAAATTTTAATCAACATGAAGATTTTAATCAGAACTTAAATTTAAAAAAACGTGAAGAAAGTGTTTTATTTATTAGTTAGGAGATTTTTACATTACAGTTTACGATGGAAAATTCATAAAGTAAATGTTTTCTTTAAACACATTCCTATGTTTCTTTAAAAATATTGTAATGTCCTAAATCACCTCTATATTTCTGTATTACTTTTGATGTTTTTAAATGTACAATTTTTTGTGATTTGTCATTGTAAAATAAACGCATATAATTATTATCATTAGGCTGATAAAAATTATCATAAATTTAATAATAAAATCATAAACATCCTTTACCTAGGAAAGGCTTCATAAACCTAAAAAATGAAGAAAGCTTATTAAACAAATAATTTGATTGTATTGGCTTCTAATTGTTGAAAGTTCATTTTAAATTCACTGGTGGGGTAAACATTTTTTTATAACGCTATTTTCAGATGATGCAACAATAATGGACTCTTGCAATTAATTATAATAATAATTTATTTGACGGAATCTCCTAAACAACAAAATAATTTGCATAAAATTTCACAAAAAAAAAACAAAGAAAAAAAAACAGAATAACAAAAAAATGGTGTACAAAGATAGTTGAATCTAGGTTTGTAGCCGCCATTAATTAAAAAAAAACATCATAACAAATCAAGAGCTATAGAACGAATCTTGAAAACAAGTGACGCGTTACCCAAAGATTCAATCCACAGAACAAGAACAAACCTAGGCTCAACCGGTAAAACACTATTTGCACACATACAATTAAGCAACTCCTGTGGAACAAATTGTAACAGTTATCTCACCTAAGAACTGACTCAAACACTAAACGGGAAACTAAAAAACAAATCGAAAAATTTATAAGATTAACTCATACAGACAAACAAATTCCACAAACAAACAGGCCCACACAAGTTCAAAATATCTCTGACAAAGTACTCGACAAAATCACCGAAAAAGCCCTAGAAAAAGGCTTCAATTTTGCAATCGCACCAACCGACATCCCAACGGAGAAAATACTCTATAGCTTTGATGCCTCAACTCGACATCTAGACAAGAACAATTCCGAAATCATCAGACAAGGGGATAGCGTCAATATTAAGAAAGGCTAAACCACCAAAGCCAAACATCTCAAAAGCAGAACGCCAAGCTATCAGGAAAACTAAACAAGACCAATCCATCATCGTCTTACTAGCAGATAAAGGAAACGCTACAATATAAATGAACCATAAGGACTATGATCAACAAATGCTAGACCTCCTGAAAGACCCTGCTTACAAAATATCGAAGACTGACGCATCCACATATTTAGAAAAACGAACTAAAACCAAAATAAATAATTCAAATTTAACCTAGAATACCAAAAAGTCAATTACACCAAGGGGAAAGTCATCGATTTGTCCCAAACTATATGGGCTGCCAAAAATATGCAAAAAAGGCATCAGACCCATCGTAAGTGCAATAGGCTCATCAACACACGCTCTAAAGAGGTAGTAAAAGAATGGCAACCATGGGCGGAACAAATGGATTTTTTGTAAAAAAATCACGTCATTTCATCTCAATAATCAAAAACATCAAGCTATAACCCACAGACATATTAATCAGTTTTGACATAAAGTCATTATTCACCCAAATACCAGGAAGCATTAAACATAATCAACGAGAAATACAAAACACCTCCGGACATCATGACACTTGCCAAAAAACTCTAGTTCAAGGGGCAAAATCCCCAATGAGGTGACCCCTATCACCAATAGTGGCGAACCTTTTCATGGAGGATTTTGAAGCTAAGGCACTACAATCACTCAATTTAAAACCTAAATATGGCTCCGATATGTAGACGTCAACTTCGTAATATGGCCCTACGTAAGAGATACAATAGACGATTTTCTAAACCACCTTAACACCATCAACACAAAAATTCAGTTCACAATAGAAATAGAAAATGAAGGAAACATTCTTAGAGTTTTCCTTCCATTCCTAGACATTTTATTATTAGGGAAACCCCTCTAAGCGTTGTGCTGTCCTTTGATCATCACCTTGGGTGGCTAATCCCAGTCAGGGCATCACAACGGCCCTATTGAGGCCTAGGTGGTGTAGTCAATGATTTGATCACCCTTGGAAAAGTCAATACAGATCCAGATTTAGACATTTTATTAACAAAAAGAGAAAATGGCCAATTGGGACACACAATCTACAAAAAGGACCCACAAACCGTTATTTGAATGCCGAATCTCACCATCACCCAGCCCAGATACATGCAGTAGCAAACACCTTAATCACCCGTTCGCTGAAACTAACAGACAAAGAAAACACAAAAAACGAATTAAAGACTCTTCACACCGCACTCAAACAAAACAACTTATATTGAAAAACACGATCGTTTTGAGTTTAGCTTTATTTTGTAGATACTGCTACAATTGTTTCACCACACAGTGGCTTCATCATAATATTATTCAACTGCCTGATGAAGCCACTGTGTGGTGAAACAATTGTAGCAGTATCTACAAAATAAAGCTAAACTCAAAACGATCGTGTTTTTCATTATAAGTTCATAATGGAGTTTCGCCAAGTAACAGCCTTATCAATCCAATATGCAAACAAAATAACTTTAAAGACTCCACCATAAAGAAAATAATCACGTAAACAGAAAACAAAAACAACCATCAAACAGAAAACATAAATAACCACCAAACAGAAGAAAAAGTGTACAAAAATTAATTATTAAAAATCTCGACAAAATTCATCAATTTTCCAACACATAACGGCCACGAACCACAGAATATATTATGACAACACTACACTAATCGCACCAATTAACAATTTCAGCGAAAGAATTATTCGAGAAGCAATCGAAATAGAAAAATCCTCTTAACATGAATAAAAGAGACGACAGCACCCGATTGTCACCTATCTATTTTGAAAATGAATCCACCCTAGTCCAAAATTCCCCCATCTAATGAGGGTAGGCTGGTTAATCACATTTTGGCGAACAGCCTTTAACCGCCGATTATGCAAATTTACGATGCTTACAGAAGCGGACCAATTACACGCAGCCGAGCAAAACACATAAATAGTCCACTCAGCATATTCTCAGTTTAATTGAATATCTCAATATATCAACTCCTGAAGATGGCGAAACGTCGAAAATTTTGAAAAAAATGCATGTGCGACAACACCCGAAAAAACACAAAAAAGAAATAAAAATTTTTGGAACTTCGAAGACAAATTCCGGCTTAACCGTAAACTTTTGGATACAGATATGTTGCGTTAAATCAACATATTTTGGCACCAGGAATCGGTGGTCCAGCCATTTTCCCTCATTAACGGGAGACCATGTAAATATATCGCAATGCGGACCTACACCAAAAATTGTATTAGTTAAATAAAAATGTAGAAATTCAAATTATTAAAAAAATCAGTATAATGCATAAATTCTGTGAATTAACTTGAAATGCTTCAATTTAAAAAATTCCAAATTTAGTTTACGAGTTGATAAATGATGCAAAACTTCACCAGGTGATTTCTGACACTATTAAAAAGCAACAAAAAGAACTCATTGAATATTTGCACGAGGTATTAATGTATTCAAGAAATCCAATAAAAATGTAACTATACAGATTAAAAGGAACTTACATCAACATCTTTATAAATAGTAGCAATTAAAATTACTAATAAAGCATCAGCAAATTACAGAAGCTATTAAACAAAATATAACTTATTAAATATTTACACGAGGTATTTAAAAAAACTTAAACCAAATAAAAATTTGTATACAATAATAATTATTATTATTATAATAGTTTATTCATTGTTTATGTGAACACACATTGACGATTATAATAATAAATCTAAACAATAAACAATCTGCAGAAAAGTCACGAAGTTTTATAACTTTGTGTGACAAACAATAAATATAAATATATTGAAGTTTTAATTTAGCGAATTGCTGACCTACTTCAGAAAACGTATAAATTAACTGGTTTTTAAATATTTAGAAAATAGTAGTAGTAGTATTAGTATTATAGTAAGCAAAAATCAAAGAAAAAAATTAGTTGGTTATACAAAAAAGTACAGAACATTTTTTAAAAATTTCTATTATCACCAATAGAATCTCTTGAAAATAAATCAATAAATATTTTGAAAAAATAATATTTCAGAAGCATAAAAAGCATTAAAAAACACCTACGTTTTTTAAAATAAGTGTTTAAAAAAAAACCTAAAATGCAAATAATATCCTTTATATAATTTATTAGGTTAGGTTGTTAGAAAGCTTCAAGATTTTATAAAATATTGTTGAACGAAATATATAAAATTATAGAGTTTAATTAACCTCTAATTAAAATATTTTATATGTTTTTCTTATAATAATTAAAGCAAATGATAAGAAAACTAACTTTAGTGAATTAACTACCTGAAATGTTACTATTTTTTTGTAAAGGAACCAAGAGAAAACAAACCTTTCATCTTCAATAAATGTCATTTATTATTAAACACAATCATTATTGATTTATTAATACACAATAAAACTTTTATTTAATTAAAATATAAGAGGAAAAATTAACTATTGGATACAACAATTATAGAATTCAAATTCAATAATAATAATAATAATAGTTGTATGCTTCCATTTTGCTGAAAATATTAATTAATATCTATTACATCAGTCACTAGATAAACAAAATCAGTTTGTCACAGAAATTCAAGTGCATTAAAGATGTTGGCTAATGTAATTATTAATTATGATTTTTTTATAAACAATAATTATTTTCTGCAAAATGATATCATTCACTTAAAATTTTTCTAAGATTTCCTATCGACGTGCCTCAGCATGTGAATCTTCAGGTTACCCTTCTGCTTCGACTTGTAGTTACAACCGGGACTGGGACAGAAAAACCTCGGCTCCCTGCCGCACTCGTTCTTCCTGTGTGAGGTCAGGTTCCTTCTGTACTTAAATCTACTGCTACAATTCTCGCAAGCGAAGGGCTTGTACTCCAGATTCCTCGGCCTGTAGCTGTAATCCCGGTAATAACCTAAAACAATAACCAGCTGAAGGATGGGGAAACGTTTAATCGTCGACAAACAAATTTACTTAAACTACAACATAACAGTGAGCTTATTCATATCGGTAAACTTATGTTTTTTAATCAAGTGATTCTTATAGTTGCCCTTGATTTTCGTCTTGTACGTGCACGCTTCCACGTGGCAAATGTACTTCGGCTCCTTCCCGCACTCGTGCTTCCTGTGGAAGGCCAGAGATCTTGAGTACTTGTAGACCCTGTTGCAATCACCACACACGTACTGGTTATGGTAGGTGCTGCTTTTTAAATAAGACGTGCCTAAAATGAATACAATTATAGTTACACAATTTCGAACGTCCGAATCTACTGCATACGGGAAGAGTTTCTTAATTAAACGCAGCACATAAAATCGTGTTAAAAAAAAGTTTGTTAGAAGTGTGAGAACAAAAGCAAGAGTGGAGTCTGCGTAGTACATACCGAAATACAGAAGAAATCTTTTTAGATAACCTGCAATCAAATGTAAAAATTGTTACACCAAATGACACTTAATAAAATATTACAAAAATCTTTAAAATTGTACAAAATTAGATAATTATTCATATTTTATTTCATTCAATGTGCTTACAAATTATACCAAATTGATTTTAAAGAATACATTTTATACTAGAATTTAAAACGTACACGAATAGAATAGAGTTCTCTTACAAAATGATCTTCAACTCGTAAATATTTAATCAATTAAACCTTATAACATACAATTTCATAAAATTAAACATTAAATATGTCGTGATAATATTTAAATACCTAATTCGGAACCTTGTGGTATAGCTAAAATAATAATAATGTAGTAAATATTTTTTATTCTTGCGTAACTCATCTAAATAATTCTAAATAGTTTTTATTAGCACAGAAACAACTAGAAAACTCCAATGAGACACAAGGCATATATTTACTCCATTCTAACATAAAGAGAGAAACATCTTTATTTAAGATAGTAATTATATAAATTATAAGTATATATTTATAACAATAATTAATGATTCTTCGTCTTCTTCTTCTTCATGGCCATCGATCGTAGTTCTTTCAGTCTCCATTCGAAAATTTATTTCTAATTTATATCTTCTTTATTACGTTACTATGCTTATCTCAATAGAACCACAAATTCAAAAATCACACATTTTCACAAATAAAAAGCGTTGAAACAATTGAAATTTTATAATTATTAAAAAAACAAGTAAAACTTGCCCTTTTTCTAAACAAAACTATTCATTTCAAACAATTAAAATTTCACGAAACCCACCAAACATACAATTAAAAAACTTTTTTTAAATATTTACTTAAAATGTATGAAATTTTACAGAAGAAAGTAAAAATAATTTAAATCTAATAAAAATTGAAAATTCACTTAGAATAATTATATTTCACAAACATATGGAAAAAGTTAAAAACTTGTTTAAAAAAGAATAGAAAACTTTAATAAAATCAGTTTCAAATTTCTTTAAAAAAATTTCTGAAAGAAAAGTGTTAACTTCGTTTCTGAAAGAAAAGTGTTAACTTCGTTATACATTATTCTTCACAAATAAAACACTGTTTAACTTTGTTTGTATAACACCGACTTTACTAAGTGACTATAGTTTCGACAATTTTAACTTATCATTATCAAACTTCTAGTTTGTCGAAACTATAGTCACTTAATAAAGTTAGTGTTCTACAAACAAAGTTAAAAAGTTTTTTTTTAAATTATATTTTTGTAGAAAAGAAGAGTGGAAAATGACTAAAGAAATAATTGCATTATCTAGCGTCCTCTTGACCTACCACAATAAACTGTATCTTGACCTAGCGTACTCCTGACCTAAGTTAATGCACAGTCTATTGAGGTAGGTCAAGGGTACGCTAGATAAATTTCTAATTTTTCATAAAATAAAACAGCCGAAAACAATTGAAATTTTATAAATTAAAACTGAAAAAAGAATTTAAATCTGTAATATATTTATACTGTATATTTTTTAAATAAAAATTAACTTAAAACAAATGAACCAAACTAAAAAAAACAACAATTCTCATGCACAAATATTAAATATTAAAAATTAAAAAAAAATAATATTCTCTGGCTGAAAGACCACTGGTCGATAGCCATGAAACAGAAGACCAATTATGTTAGAATTTATTTTATTTTATACATTACAAGTATTATATTTTATTTTCATTCTGTGAATAAAGATGTTTAGTAGTAGTAATATTCTCTTGAAGCAATAAAAAATTTACGAAGGCAGAAAAAAAACCATTAAAATCTACAAAAAAGTAATTGTAAATTTTCTTTAATGGATAATTTACTCGAAACAATTGAACCTAAAACTATTTTCTGGACAAAATATTATAAAATTCACTTAAAATAATTAAACATAAACAGGACCAATTAAAAATTTCCAAAAACAACTGTAAATATTAAATATTCTCTAAAAACAAAAACCCTTTACAAAATAAATAACTAAAAACAATTTAAATCTATAATAAAACAATTTTAAATTTTCTTAAAGATTAATTTAAAAATTTATCTGAAACAATTTAAGAAAACTATTTTGTAATTAACGTTAAAGTTAAAATTAATAACAATTAAAATTTCACAAAACCAATAAAACAAAAATAATTAAAAATCTATAAAAAAAAACAGCTACAAATATTAAAAACACTGAATCTTCTATTAAAACAATAAAAAATTTACTACAAAAGAAAACTGAAATCTGTAATCAAACAATTGTGAATTATCTAAGAAAGGAAAGAACTGAAAACAAAAACAATTGAAAACAACTCAAAATTTTCTAAAAATTATTTTGAAAATTTACTTAAACTTAAACCAATTGAAATTTTACACCAAAAATTGGTGTTTACTTAAAGAATAATAAAAAAATAATTAAATATCTATAAAAAACAACTATAAATATTAAAAACACTGAAAATTCTATTAAAAGAATAAAAAAAATTCTACAAAAGAAAACTTGATATCTGTAATCAAACAATTGTGAATTATCTAAGAAAAAAAAATTGAAAATTTACTTAAAACAATTCAAAGGAAAGAACTGAAAATAAAAATAATTGAAAACAACTCAAAAGTATCTAAAAATTATTTTGAAAATTTACCTAAGCTTAAATCTATTGAAATTTTAAACCAAAAATTGGTGTTTCACTTAAAAAAAAATAAAATTTTACAAAAGAAACTGAAATAAAACATTTAAATCTAGCTTAACAGTGTATTTTTAAACAAACAATTCAAACAAAACAATATTGAAATAATTAAAATTTTACGAAAAAAAAAACTAAAGAAAACAATTTCACATTATCACAAAAAACGTCTGTAATTAAACAATTGAGATTTTGTAAAATAAAAATAAAATAACAATTAAAAATTAAACATTTTTTAAACAAAACGATTCAAATTTCACTTAAAAATTCACAAAGCCAACTATAAATACTAATACAAATACATTAAACATTAAAATATTTACTTAAAACAAAATATTTGTTTTATAGTAAAACAATAATTTAGATTTAAAAAAAAAACAGAAAAAACTTAAATAAAAAGAGTTTATGTTGTGTATGAAGGATGAAAGTACTTTAATTGTTTTTATTAAAACAATGAAATTCTAAAATTTACAGACAGATAGAAACTCAATAAACTTTGTTTAATGAAAAAAATTCCAAAAAAGAAAACTAGAGAATTTGTTTGCTTTAGCTAGCGTACTCTTGACCTACCACAATATACTGTATCTTGACCCAGCGTACTCCTGACCTGCGTTAATACACAATCTATTGAGGTAGGTCAGGAGTACGCTAGATATGGTTCTAAAAAAAACATCCATAATAAAAATTTTACGAATTAAAAAAAAAAAACTTTAAAATGTTTGCACTTCTTCTAGAAAAAGAAAAACCGTTAGAACTTCACTATTTTGGATCTTGTCGTCGCAGAAAGTTAAAGTGCGAAGAAGGAAAAGTGTATGTCCACCAATCTTTACACTTGAGTAAATGACAAACACACAACAAATAGCAAAATCAATTTGTCATTAAATTATTATTTCCCTTACAAGAACAACTACGGACTGGCTTCAACCAATTTTGGGTCTCGTCAGCGCGGCGCAGTTGTATAATGTTAAAGTGGGAACAGTATTATTTACATTAATTATACTCTTCACAAAACCCAAAAACAAACATGGAAAGTTAAACGAAATGTTACTACGGAGATTATAATCCTCAATTTCTGTGATGAGAATAGAGAGATCATTAGCTTGACTAAAATTTGCATAGATTTCTCAAATTGAGTGGAATAACAACTAATAATTACAATGGCGATAATTGATAAGAAAAATGGTAAACATTAAATTATTGTTTTCCTGTCAACAGTGTAATGTTTAGACGGTAGATGTCACCTTAATTGATTCTCTATCCTCAATGGAGAACTGGAAAATTATAAACTCCGTAGTAAACTTATTTTCAAAATACCCAAACTACGATGTTACTGCTGACAGCAAACATCGAAGGCCACGCATGATACATTGGTACACAATGAGCACCATAAAGCCATAATCTGACCGGTGACGCTCCTCCTTTCAAGGAAAGTGTCACAAAGAACGATTGGATCCCCCAAATCTTAGCGATCCGTCTTTTGAAATCGGTCTAGAAAAGACCTTTTAATCCTTAACTTGTCACAACAGCGTTCGCAGAGAAGTGGTTTTTCTTGATAGGAGTCCGACACTACCTTAATATAAGGGTGTCCATGATGAATTTCATCTCAAAAAAAAAAAAAAAATTGACAAATAGTTATCCTCAGTGTCCCAATTTGGTTTACCTTCTAGATTTGTCAGCTCTATGAGCCTTTGCAAATATTTATATTCTTTCAGGCTATATTTTTAAGAAATTTGGACCAGATTGTTGATGAAAATATTCTAACAGTCTAAATTATAAAGAGAAAAGGTGTGTGATAGATAGACAGTGAAGAAGAGGAAGATAGAGAGAGAAATAAAATGAGTGAGGGAGAAAGAGATATAATGAGCCAGAGAAAAATGGAAGAGACAGAGAAAGAATGGCACAGACAAAGAAAGAACGTGAGAGAGAAAATAGGGGAGAGTAGAACAATATCATTTATTGAAAACATTTTTTAGGTAATTGATTTGAAGACTCCAATAAGCCAACTCCAAGTACTTCTTTATATGAAAAGAGAGAAAAAGATGAAATTAGTGAGGGAGATAGAGAGATAATGAGGCAGAGAAAGAATAACAGAGACAGAGAAAGAACGAGAAAGAGATAGAGAGAGTGGAAGAGAAAGAGAGAAAAAATAGGAGAGATAAAAAGAGAAAACTGAAGAAAGAAAGAAATAAAGAGAGAACAGGAAACAATATCATTTATTGTAAACATTTTTTAGGCACTTGATCTGAAGATCCGATTTGATCAACCCCAAATTTTTCTTTATAGAGAAAGAAACTTGATTAAGAAAAAGAAAATAACTTTTAAATGAAATATTAAATGAGTCTCATCTATTCACAATATTTCATTTAATAGTATAGTGTATCTTCAGGTAACTCAAAAATCAATAAACTTAAATAACTTATTTGTTTATTTGTGCAAATGCGTAAAAATAAAAACTCCAAAAACATCGAAGACCAAACTGGAGGTCCTCACTTTAGATGCTAAGAATAATCTAGCATGAAACCATTGCCCTTATACGCTATACAAACCTGGGAGTACCTGCTGGCGATGGCCATGACGTAGAAAACTGTCCTAAGAGTTATAATTGATTCTTTATTTTTTATTTAAACTTTATCAATACAATATGTACAAATACATTAATAAGACATTCAGATACACATGTTTCGTCATTTTGACATTAACATGAAATTTGCAGACTTTAAACCATATTGAAATAGGATTTAAATATCATCAGCAAATGCTTGCACATAACTGAAAACAGTGCTGGAAAGACTAAAAGGAAGCTCAAAAATGAAAAGTGATTTATATAGGTGGTAAAAAGCTGGATGGACCTTCATGACTATGGGAGACAATAAAATGAAACTAGCTGGACACGCAAGTAACACTCAGGTGGAGATATTAGCCATCAAGAGGACAGTAAAGAAGGTTACAGACTTAATAACTCATATAATTACACATCTTGTAACTGCGCTGAAGACCGCCACCAGGAGAAATCATAAAGACGAGACAGTAAGGAGATCTACAAGAAAAAAATAGGGCAGATCTAGGGAAATAACAGAAAGATGAAGCTTGATGGACGAAGAAAAGAAGGAGAAACATATCCACCCTTATGTTAAATAAAGATAAAGCTTAACAAGAAATTTTAAAGGCGAGAGCAAGAGAAGAACAAAACACTGTGAGAGGGTGAAAATCGAAAGCTATACAATCTAGTGGACTCTGTGAAAATTGAACGATCAGTTGCCAGTGATGTACTATTCTGATTATGACCATGAAGGTTGAGAGTGTATTATAAACAAATGTCACACTAACACAAGCCCGTAAAATAATAGACGTCTGCAAAAATTGGACCTAAAAATGCCAGAAATGGCCAAAATATTGACTCTCTGGCTACGATTGCCACATAAGTATCATCAGCAACTAATAAGTGAAAGAACACAAGAAACTGTGTACTGCCTTCAAAATCTATGCTCAAAATATCAAAGTATGTATTTTTGAGTTATTTATTAATAGATCTTATTTATTTTATTCATTTATTCATTTGTACTTTACAATATCCTGTTAAAATATGGTAAACGAATTGAGATACTTATATTAAAAAATACAAAAATAAATAAACTAAACTATACACGGTTTGCACTGAGAAAAACGACGGATGATGTAAATGTGCCCAAGGAGAGAAGACAGGAGGTATCAGTGTGAGATGGAAAACAGAAGGGGCAAAGTAATTTGATACCGGAAGATTTTTGAGACCATTAAACTTACGCATAGTATGTTATTGCTACCAAGGGGAAGTATAATGGATGTAAAGAGAGAAAGGAATAAAAGGAACTAATTTAGGTAATGACGTTTGTTGGATTTTATGCCTTCAATAGGCAGACAGGGTCACGACCGTGATGAGTAACACCAAGAGCATAGGGCTTAAGAACGAAACGCGAGAAAGCATAAAAACTCGGCCTTGATCAGTAAGAACGATCAGCGTAAAACTGAGTGCTATTTATGACCCTCCTCTTTAGCAACACTAAGAAGGCCCATAAGAAATCAGACGCAATAAAAAGTGCCAAAAGAAATCTATTTTGTAAAATTATATTTTTGTTTGAAAATATCTGTAAATTCGTAAAACTTTTATTTTGTCTATACAAGTTGTAAATTAGTCCGTCGTTTTCACATTTATATCAATTGGAGCCCAATGATTATTTGAGAGTGTAAACAAGTGTATTGAAACGTGCTCAAATTTAAGAAATTATCACAAAAGCGTAAAATCAAGTTAACATCGTCTCCAAGCCATTATATCAACTGTCATGTGAATAAAAATGGGAATGTTAAGGTGAAGAATTCTCAGAAAAAGTTAATTTTATTTTAATAATAGAAAGAATTCAGTTAATTAGAGGATTAATTAAAGCACTTGGTTTTGTTTCACTATTTTCATCGTAAAGAATTCAGATTTATATTTGTGTTTATGTTTATTAGTCTTTAGCTACTTTTCCAAAAAAAATACATATGAGTATACACAAATATATAACAAAACCTACAAAAATTTTGGATGGATGAAGCTGGGCGGAGTTCATGCAGCTGCGATGTTCTTCCATTCTAACCCTTGTTTTTGTCACATCTGTATTCTTCTTTAAATACTTGTATTTACTTTTTTGTCCCCTTTTTAGGGGAGACTTTTTGGCTCTTTATGTCAGCATGACAGATATATATGTAACCATTCCAGTTCTAAACAATCCATCTCCTGAAATCATCTTGGGTGCCCAGATAAGAAAGGTTTGGGGAAAAGTTGAGAAAGCCATCGAGGAACCCAATAAAGTAATAAACTGGCAAGTACTATTGGAAATAACACAGTTGCTTTACACAATTTGGTGAATATGTCTGCAGCTGATATCAATCAACTAAGACGGTCATTAAAAAGAAGATATGAATCTGATTTAGACATCAATATCCATCGATTTTAGGATATTGATTGTTAAGTAGTAACAAAGAAGGGGCGAGGATATTAATGGAAATACGGATGATTCTACACGAGAAGGTTGTTTGATAAGCCGAGATAAAGGCGATGAACTGGAAGGCAGTGTAGGAAATCATTCAGATTATACATCTTCTAAGTTGATCGAAATATCAGATGATAAGGATTATGAAGCTGGAGAAGAAGATGATGATAATGATACGGTTGAAGCCAACTAAGGCGGTCTGAGTGGAAAAACACAAATGTGAACTCCGTCTGCAAGTCCTGTATTTTTTTTTTTGTAAATAAACAGTTTATTTGATAGAAAGTCACAAATATATAATATATGGACGGTTTTGTGAGCAAAATGTTTGTTTACTTTGTATAGTTATGATATGGTTAAAATGGCTTAAATAAATAAATTAAATAAAGATATAGGAACCTGATTTAGATATAAAATCGATTTATATTGATAGTGTCAACAAATACGTGGGGAGGATTTTAATGGGAATGAGGATGATTCTGAAGAGGAAGATTGCTTGTTAAATTGCGAAGATGATGAACTAGAAGTCAGTGTAGAAAATAAGACTTCTTATCCAGATTTTCTGAGTAAGCAGCTCCCAATACACAGAAAATCTGTTAGGATGAAGAATTCTCAGAAAAATTAAATTTGGTTTTGAGTTTATTAAAACTATTCTAAAAAAATGAAACCGTCATTAGCAAACAAAATTTATAGGAGTTATTTCCCAAGTTCCTTAGAACAGATTTTTGATAGTATTGTATAGCGACAGTTCTAAATAAACATAACATTCTGGTCAAGTTTTAAATCATTAAATTTATTTCTAAATTAAACACCAAACTAATATTTTGTAATGGTTTCCAGAAATCAGGTTCTATTCAATACTGGTATAAATAAATACAAAAGACCATTTTTATAAATAATTTATTTTACATTTCACAAATATATTTACTGAATCCATAATTACAATTTCACACCAAACACTTGTTTATCAATACACCTGTGCTTGTTGATCATGTGCGTTTTGTAATTGCCCTTAATTTTCGTCTTGTACGCACAATCCTTGATCCGACAAATGTACTTCGGTTCCTTTCCGCATTCGTTCTTCTTGTGGAACTTCAGCGACTGTAAATACTTATAGATTCTCTTACACTGATCACACACGTAATTACCGGCAGCGTCCCTTATATACAAGAATCCTGCAATGAACATTCGAATTAAATTCTGCAAATGTGAATACGGTAATCACGAAATTATAAACAAAAACTGAGTTTAGTTTTTGAATATAAAAATACATATTAAAAGTATTATTAAAAAAATTATTATGTGGAGTAATTTGTTATTACAAATATATTCCAGATCGTTGGGTAGAAAATTCTGGACCTGTTGAATACTTTAATTTGTACCTTAAATAAGAAAAATATTTGTCATCTAGTTCATAATTAAATAATGAAGAATTCGAATTTCTAACTGATACACCTTTTCCAGCTCTAGACAATCCTCTTCCTGAATTCGTCTTGTGTCTACAGACATGGAACGTCTAAGGAAAAGATGGGAAAGCTATTGAGAAAAATAATAAAGTAATACACTTGGCCATTGAAAATAACACATATATGTCTGTTTCTGATATTTTGCAAGAGCTTCAGTCAACAAATTCGGTCATAAAAAGGAAGACGCATGAGCCTGATTTAGACTTAATTTCGATGGATATTGATTGTTAGTGCCAACAAAGAAGTGCCGAGGATATTAATGGAAATTAGGATGATTCTAAATGGGAAGGTGGCTTGAAAGCTGAGATGAAGATGGTGAACTGAAGTCATGAGAATATTAATGAAAATGAGGATGATTCTGAAAGGAAAGGTATCTGGATAAGTTGAGATGAAGATGATGAACTGAAAGTAAATGTAGGACATATCGAACAGATTCTACAACTTCCAATACTTAGGAAATACGGATGAAATATCAGATGAGGAGAATTATGGAGCTGGATAAGAAGATCAAAATAATGATGCGGTTAAAGAGGAAGACTAGGAGGAAGTTCAAATTCATTTCATTCTCAATTAAAAGGCAAACTACAAAAACTAGAGGAAAGTGAAGGAAAGGAAAATTAGTGATTTAATTAAGTGACGAGTGAAACTGTAATAGTTTTTGGATTATTGACAAGTGAAATGATACACCTGGTTGTGCTACTCTAAGTATTAACATCATAGGTGTACTTGTAGTACATTTTAAATATGACATTAAACTAGATTACTATAATAGCGATGAAACACATTTTTCTAGTTTAATTTTATTTACTTTTAAATTTGATGTCTTTCATGTATAAAAGATATAAGTACTGATAGAATTATTTTACTATCTAATGACATTTTATATTAATTAATTAAATCTTCGTTTAACTCAAAAACGAATTTCTACATTTTAGATTCTTTTTCGATAAACAATTCACCTGATCTGACGTGATTGATGCTGCAAAGTGTATTTTCTTAATCTTCCTCTCCAGGGGTAATTGACCTTGACTAAATTATTAAAGACAATCACTTAACTCCTTCACCGAATCAATCTAATTCTAATGTTTCCCAAGTGTGCAACTTATTAAGACACAATTTATTTTGATCATTCAAACTCCATGTCTCATACGATTCAATGAGAATTACACATTTTATTCCAGCTAATTAATTATTGGTTTATTCACTTGGTTGCAAATTGGAAAGGCACAATTTACTGATCTTCTACTCGTAACTTCAATTACTTCTTGTAAGTCTTCTTCATAATATTAATAAATAAAATTTATTGATGTTCTTGCATTTAGTTTACACAAGTCAAAAGTATAAATAATTAGAAAACATTTTTGACTTCTGCAAAAGTTGGTGAGACTTTTTAATAAAGAGAATTAAACAGTAATATTTTTTTATGTTGTTAATACAGAAATAAATCCAGGTTTAACTTAAATGAATCTTTATTGACAAACATTATAAGAACTCTCTACCGTGAACACGTGTTACATGCAGCCTTAAATTAAACTTCCTGTGCGAGGCGTACGGACAGTACGGACACTTCTTGGTGGGTCGCTGGTAGCATTCGTTCTTCATGTGGTGCTGGAGATACGATTTCGTCTTGTAGCGCTTGCAGCAGTTCCGGCACTGGTACTTGTTCTCCTCTTTGTACTGAGACGCCGAGAACCGCCGGTAGCCGTGCGGGTACCTATTGGCTAAAACAACACAACTGCGTTAGTGACGTGGGGACTAGTCGTTCGAGTTTCTAACATGTTTTGAACGGTACTCGAATCATGTGCGCAATACTAACTGGTAATCTGGAATCTGTAAAACATATAATAAATAAATGTAATAATAATAATTTACCTACAAAACAGTACTTGTTTATTCATAAATTATGGTAATAGTACTAGTAATATTCAAACTTGATCTGTATAGTTAAAATTGACATCAAATATAAAGTTTTCCTTAACATAATAATTTGACTTCTGCTTGTTCGCTAATATTTATACAATTAACTAAATTATTTTGTATACTCTAACAATGTTAAAAGAAAAATAATTCTTTTGTATATTAGAAATTACAAAATAAATTTAGGTAATCTTAATCTAAGTACCAAAGTCCTTTAAGTAAAATCTAATATGCTCGCAGTAAACCTATAAGAAATAAATTATTTGTATATTAAATTATTGAATTGTAAACATAAATTCTGGAGTACCTTATCAATAATTATCTATCTTATCTTCTCTAAATCTACCCATTTATTTGAATCTGGATTGAACATCGGAAATTACATAAAAATTGGACAAAAATACCGAGTTTATTCCTTGCTTTACTTGTTTATTAGGTGTTAGATGTAATTGATAATGTTTAGCTTGTGAACAAATGTACATCTAACGCTTAATAAACAAGTCAGTGTTGTGTCTGTTTCAAAACACGTAAACTCAAACCATCAATAGTAAAATTTACATAATTTAAAATTAAATAAAATTTAGACCTGGATAAGAGAGCAAAAAAATTACTACATTTAAAGCTCTACATTTATTAGAGGTAACAACAGAAAGTTTTTAAAAGCTTACGAACATCAAATAAAGCGTTTAATATCTGAATTGAAATGATGAATCTATTTACTTCTACATTAAATTTGCATTAACATAATTTTTCATTGAATAATAATAATTTCTGGATTCTATATGAAACAAAATTTAAGCATTCTTAGATTCTTATCCACAGTTTTAAAGGGTTGACAATAAATTAGTGGTTCTTTGAACTTCATATGAACAACACTGGCATGACAATAGTATTAACCCTTACCTGTAAAAGAAATAAATAGTTTTAATCTGAAGCAATCTTAGAAATTCCTTAAAAAAAACCAATAGTATTGTATCGAAGAAACTGTGAGTGAAAATAAACACACATTTTGGAAAATCTAAGATATTTACAACCTTAATATACAAATGAATATGGATTTTCAACATCTTAACACCTTATCTATCAACAAAATGTGAGAAAGTTGAGAACATTGAAATGAAGCCAATTGAAAAATACTCATGAAATCCTCGTGAAAGCCAATTCATTCTGCTAGAGTAAAAGTTTGGTGAGGTTTTTTTTTAATTCATCTAATCTAATTATGAAACTGAGGGTTAATTCCATATAACAAACTGATATAAGTGTAAGATCAAACCTCATCTGTAAAAGAAAGTAATCGTTTTAATCTGAAACTATGTAAGGAATTCTTAAACGAAATATTTTCATTAATAATATTGTGTCGCAGAAACTGTAAGAAAGTTGAGAATATTAAAGTGAAGCAATTTGGAAAATCCTTATGAAATAATTAAGTTGCCAATTCATTCTGTAAGAGTAACAGTTTGGTGAGGATTTTTGAAGGGAGGAAATTGGCTCTTCTATTCTTTTAAAATTAAGATAGTAACAATTTGAACTGATATAAAGTGTGCTATAGAAATGCTGAATTCTTTTCTAATTGTAATTGGAACAGGTTGGGTTACAGCAGTACGAAGCAATAGACCACAATTGCCACACACATTGCTGTTTTCAAGATATAAAATTATAGTCCATCTTCCAGCTACGTAAAGTGTGTAAAGATATTTTAGGACTTGTGCTATTTCAATCATTCATACAGTGACTTTTCTTTAAATAGCAAGACAAACAATCGAAAATTCACTTCAGTATTGGATATAAATGATGGGCTACCTGTATGGCTAGCTTGACAGGTAGTTCATCATTTTCATCCAATATTGTTTTCCAAACTTGACAGGACGTATTTTTATATATAAAAGAAAACCAACACATGTTTTATAAAAGTAGAGATAATAGTTATTTAGAAAGATACTACCAGCTGGTGTACTCTATAGAAAGTTTCTGTTTCAAGTTTCTATTGTATATACATTAGAAATTACTTGGATATTGAATATATTTTAGTTTGATCTGGATTCATCCTATAAGGGTAGTCAAATCTGCTAAATTTATGCCCTAGTAGATTTCTTACCACTCTTTCATGTAAGTTTCTACCGAGAGAAACGAACTACATACCTATTTACACATACATAGTGTCTAATTTAAGTTTGATTTCGATATGGATTGCAGTAAGATTAATCAAGATTTAGGTTTTTTTTGGATTAGCTCTATTTTTTTAGATTAGGACAGTAACATTTAGTACATATATATCTCGTAGGAGACTCAAGAAGTGTGTCTACTACCCTTGCCTCATTCATTCATTTTTGCCACTAGTGATTTGACAAGAGATTAAACCTTATCTAGAGGAGTGAACTAAATACTTCTTTATTTCATCATATTTACAAATATATTGTGTCTGAAATAAATTTAGTTGACGGTGGAGGCTTCTACTTCGTTATATATTCATAAATTAAACATAATTTTAAGTGTTTTAGTATTCCTCAATTATTATTTGGTGACTATAGTTTCATATTCAAACAGTAAGTCAATTACACTATAATGGGCGTGGTGTAATGGCAGTGTATTTTAGGTCCAGCTGATCGTTGATTACTGGAATTCCTGGATTGTAGCGTTTATAGGTGATTTTATGAATTTCTAGAAACTCCAGGAGGTCCATTTTCGATCCTTTCGGAAAAATTAATAACTGAAAGTGCATCCTCGCCAAATAAATGATTTTTTCAATCATATATTTGGCGAAAGCTGACTTATTAATTTGTTTTTGTCGAAGAAAGTATAAATGTTCTTCCAGTCTGGTCTAAAAATTACCACACAAAATGTGTTATACAAACAAAGTTACAAAGTGTTTATTATTTATAATGTTTCTATATATATCAAAAGTTAATTTTTCCTTAGTTCTGGTTATTGAGATTGAGATCTAGGGATTTTATGTTGTTATTAGTTTCTGTTTCTACTATAAATATTATGTTAGGGTGATATGTAAAATTATTCGCGAAGGAATAAATTTAAAATTTTCCAGATACATCCAAAACTGAAAATGAAACTACACACTTGAAACTTGATGTAAAGGAAAGCAAAATTTACTTTTGGCGATTTAGAAATTTGTGACAAAATATTCGCAGAGAAATCGAATTTAAATTTACCAGTTACACCCAAAACTGTAGTATAGTTATTACAAAAAGAATGGACACAAGAAAACTGTAAATAAAACTGCAACATTTAAAACTTGATGTAAGGAAATGCAAAATTACTTTTCGCGATTTAGAAATATGTAAACAAAATATTCACAAAGGAATCGACTTGAAGTTCTTCAGATACATGTAAAATGTAATTTAGTTATTACTGAAAATATGTGATACATGATAACTAAAAACAAAACTACAATACTTGACACTTGATGTAAGGAAGAACTAAATTACTTTTGGAGGTTTAGAAATTTATAAACAAGTTATTCGCATAGAAATCCAGTTTAAATTTCTCAGTTACATACAAAATTAATGTAGTATAGCTTTTACAAAAAACAATTGACACATCTGAACGCGAAACTACAATACTTGAAGCTTAATGTAAGGAAGAACAAAATTACTTTTCGTGGTTTAGAAATTTGTAAATATTTATTCGCAAAGACAATTGCACATGAATGGGCTAAAAGGTGAGTACTTCTGTTTGTTGATAATATTTGTTTTCAAAAGTAAATTATTATCTAAAATAAGGGTTAACACATTTATTAACTTTGTTTGAATTGTTAGGTTTTTTGTTGAAATTTTTAACAGACATTTTAATTAATTCTATGCAGTCTCTCGGTTGAATTTGGTTCTTGGAATTTAGGTTTCAGATTTGCCGTTAATTCGATGATATTTTCGTTAACTTTCTGTTTAATTAACTTAATAATTTAGTTGTTTTAGTTGTTTAATTTTGAATTTTTATAATATTATCTATTTTATGTGTACTATGCTTATAGTTAGTTGCATATTCTGATTCTGCTACTAAAATATAATTTGGGTATTTTAGCACGACGCGTCGTGACGTGTGGAGAATAATTGGAGCTTAGTTTTAAAAAATTCTGGGTTATATTGAACCATATCAATTCATAATACATTCTCCTAGCGTACTTGTGACCTATCCCAATAATCGACGTAGCGTTAAGCTCAACTTAAAATGCATAACGTACTGAAAATAGAAGTTCACTATCAATTATTTATTCCAATATGCTTATACAACATTACAACCTGAAATCCATTAATATCAACAAAAATTTCAGTCACATATGAAGAGAAACTTGCTTCTTGAAGCCCATCTCAAAATATTTCATCTTTATTTTAGCCAAATGCGGCATTTTATATCCTCAAAAGGAATACAAATATGTGACCTATATTGTCTTGGTATTAGCAAAACTAAAAAGTTAATGGGTATTTTTCAAGAGAACTTGATTTTTAGAGAGAAAAAATGTAGGTAAATTTTTATAGCAAACATATCTAAAGGATGTTATAAGTTTGAATCACTTTTTTCACTATATTTATTATCTTATTGTCTCTTCGCGTAACTCAAAAATACATAATATAATTTATGTAAATGATGATTAAATTTAAAAATTAAAGATAAATAGCGTGGTTTCGGTGAGAAATTGAAGAAAAGTACTATAATGCCCACATTCATTTTTTTAATACTGAAAATATTATAAATAATAAATTTCTACGAGAAATTAATATTATCACGTAAGTTATGTGTTAAAATGGTAAAAATATGGTTTACAAAGAAGGTATTATAGACTAATACGAAATTTCTCTAAATGTGCCTTATTAATTTTAAATATCTAAGGTGTATATTTTTGTGAAAGAAAGTTAGATATAGTTTTATTCTTTCGTATGTATAACATGATTAGTTCTTTGTTTATAGAAATATCCTAAGTATTAGCATAATGTATTACATATTATTATATTATTAATAATATCCTAATGAAGCATAACCTCTGGATAGTTGATCCAACGCTCTACCAATTAGGCCATCCAGGCATAGTAATGAGCATCGCGAATCTCATCCACCACATTACATTATATGCAAATACGATTTGTACGTTTTACAATTACATGTAAAGATAGGAGCACGAAATCAATTTGCATGCTTTTTAAACACAAAATACATTGGCATTTTAGCAATTTCCAGCATGTTAAATTTTTGTACGGTTTCCTGTAACTTAAGTATTTTTTGAAAACTGCTGAAGATGAAATAATTTATGAGTGTAGTTTCTTACTTGAGTAGAAGAATATTGGAAACCAGCTATCCCCGCTAATGGAGTACACCGTTTCCACTATGTTATGTATTTTTTGTTAAACCGCTGAAGAAGATTTCTTCTTCTTTTAATTAAGGTACAAAAGAGCACAATAAATTTTGTGTCATACTCGAACTAAATTTGAAACTAGTAAACTTCGTCCATATCAGCGGTTTGGTTTCCAAATTTTACTTGTAGGAAATAGTTGGAAGATACACCAAAAACAAAATATTTTATGTGACTATCATATCACACCTTTTTTAATGTATCTTTTACCTTTATTCTTCAGTTAATTAACATCAATTGGAAATTTTTGAAAACCAAATCGCTGAGACCGTGGATAAATTTTTGATAACCAAATCGCTGACATCGTGGATAACTATTATAGATGTAAGTTTGAAAACTTACTTACAGTGATTTCGGCGTAGTGTTTATATCTTTTATCGTTCTCTGTTGTAATCAAAAAGAATTAAATCAATAAGAAATAAAGCACATTTTCCAAAATAAATATAGAGGAGAATGCCTTTGTATCAAATTTTCAATTTGTTTAATAAGAGCACTAGTTCAAAACAGTCATCAAATAAATAAGCTAAATCAATTAGCGTATAAGAAAACTCCCAAAAGTTTCTGAAATAATAAAAATTGGGAAATGTAAAAATTCCAAATTTGAAACAGGCACATCTTTATTTAAAGAAATTACAAGAAGTAGGTTCAATTGGATTTAGTTCTGATCATTCATTCAATCAATTATTTTCTCTTAACATTGAAGATGTTACTTGTAACTAAATATAATATACAAGTAACATCTTGCAGTACCATTTCGATGCAATCAAGAAGAAATTTGACATTACTTTACAATTAGAACGATTAATTTTAAAATGCGGAACAAAACTTTTAACGTTGTAAGTAACTTCACGAAGAGAAAAAAACCCAATCTAGTGAAGAAAAACACTTGTTGTTTCATGTTCACATGTTTGCAGTTTTCTGACACGTGTTTCGAACTTGACAGCCCATTATCAAAGGTAATACGAAACTGCCAATGAAACTTGTACAATGTTTATACTGTCAGAATCTTGCGATTATGATATTGTCGACTGTATTAATTCGTGCTGATTGTTTAGAAGAAGTCCCCCTTCACTAATGGCACGCTTAAACTCTTATCCTTCTAGGAGTGTTCGCTTCCATTAATAATATAGCTCAACAAGCATCAACTATATTAAAAACCTTAAAACTACTGACGTATTTTAAACTTTCATTATTAACAACTGCACTATGAATTTTAATATTTAATTCACATATTTTAAACTCCTTTCTGCAAACTTAAATTCAAATTTTAATTAACTGTTACTTTTTATATTTCCTTTAAAAATGCTCATCATTGATCGAAACACGTGTCAAGAAATTTAATAAAATAATATTTGATTGATCAGGTCCATGTTTGGTAAAACGCCATTATAAACTTTATAAAGTGAATAAAAAAAATTTGAAGTCTAACAGGTATTCTAATTTAAAATTGCCAAACATTATAATTTTAAATTATTAATAAATATTGTCTATTGCAAATTGTGCTGAATTAATCAATGTCTTGTCAAAATTTATCATTCCATCTCATTTCATAAATCAATAATAAACACTATAAAGTATTAAGGACGGTTATTGTTTAGTTTTACATAAATTTTAATACGTAAATAAACAAATATTATCAAAAAAAATGTCTAACCCTTTTATTTTTTTATTATTTTATGATTAATATTCTAAAATAACAAATTTCTCATAAAGGAATGAATTAACAATTTACTTAAGGGCAATCTTACGATTAGAAATACCTGGTGTTTCTAAATGAATATCGGAGTTGCTTTTTCAAACAGATAAGAAAGGCCCATATACTTTTCGCCGAGATATGGCACAAAAATAACATTGAATTCAATGTGAGAATTATCTGAGTCCCATTATGAGTGTCTGTTTTCTGTTCACTAGTCGCCATATTTGCTACTAGCACCCTCTAGCGCAAGCGCGTGCCAACAAATAAAACTGTTTGAATTGCTCTTTCATTTCATGTATTAATTATGATTATGAAGTTTTACGTAATAAGTACTAAAAATCGTTAAAACCCCTACTTTCATTTAGAAACGCCCGATAACTAAGGCTACAAACAAATCATTAAATATTGTGTTGGATGCTTGAAGCCATAACTTTGTGATACATATTGAATCAGGAACTTTATCAAATGATACTGACTGACTGTACGTTTGATAATGGCCTTGTAAGGATGAAACTATAGTTACGAAATAAATTCCGTGTGTCATATTAACAAGGTAAGTTTTATTTATCACTTGATAAAGTTCCTCATTAAATATTGTTCTACAGCTTTCATTATGGGACCTATTGATATTTTTGATCTCGTTAAAAGCTTAATTATAAGTCTTCTCCAAACAAAAAAGGCCCGTAAATTTTCCTCAAGATATGGCACATGCAATTCAATCTCTTGAAGATTAACTGAGCACCAGATGCGCACATTATGTATATTGTAGAACTGTGCAGAAGGGTTTTAACAGATTATCCAGTTCTTGCGTGCAAAGAATATACAAAAAAGGGCAAAGGATGGAAATTTGAGGTAAACGAATGTTCGTATTCAATTCACTAATCGCCATTTTTGCTACTAGCGCCATCTAGTGCATGCGCGTACCAACAAACAAAACTGTTTGAGTTGCTCATTCATTTCATATATTCATTACGATTTTAAGTTTAATGTAATAAGTACTACAAAGCGTTAAACCCCGATATTCATTTATAAACACCCGGATTTAAGATACAAACAAATCATTAAATATTATTATTCAGCTATCAATATGTGACCTCTTTGTATTTTTTATTTGCTTAAAAACTTATGTCAATTATTGATACCAAAAATAATATTTTTAACATTCAAACCTTCAGATCTGAAATAAAAACAATTTCTAAAGCCATCAATGCTTTATTCACTTGACTAGAGTAAGAGTGCTATCATCAAAACACGTTTTCACTTAATGCTGGTAAATAAATAAAATTAAACATATTTTTTTCTGTAGTACTTAAATTATTTCATTAAAAGATTTAAATTATTTATGCTTAAAAAAACATCTGTCAACTAAAAACTATAGAAATTGTAAAGTATTGTTGAATATAAACCTCCTCTAGTATTAGAACTTCTCTAAAGATTTAAAAGCTCCAACTTATTTTTGTAGTATCAAAAAAAACATTCATAAATTTCTAGCAAGATGGCGCAAGCTATTTTTATAAAACAGATGAAAACATTGAATAAAGTTTTTAATATTATTTAATTCAATGATTTTCTAACAAGTTAATTTAAGTTAATTTTTAGTGAAAACACTAAATTAATAATTTTGAAATAATAACTCATATTAAATACGTTATTCTATCTAAATATCAATAACATTTGCAAAATCATATTAAATACACTATTCTGTTTAAATATAAATAACATTTAAAACTTTAAAATTAAAATATTAAGCGAAAATGCATTCAGAAATAAAACTTTTTGAACAAACAATTATGAAAATAATTGATTCACAAATAGGTTAAATTTCTAGCAGGGTGAAGCACGCTAAATAAAAATTAAGAAACATTGTTCAATTACATTATTAATGGATTAAATTAATTTGAAACTTTAGAACAATTAAAATAACGAAAATTTCACGCATAAAACTTTTTATTTAAATAATTATGAAAATAATTGATACACAAATAGATTGATTTTCTAGCAGGATGGTGTAAGCTATATAAAAAATACGAATTATTAATTGATTCAATTTCTAGCAGGACGGGGTAAGCTACATAAAATAAATTATAGAACCGTTCAATTGACCTATTTATTAATAACATTCACATGATTACATTGTGTCTCCTATACACGTGACACTTTAAATTCGCCTTCTGGTAGCTTCTGTACTCGCAGTGTGGACATCCGAATTGTGGATCGAGTCCGCACTCCAATTGTTTGTGGCGGGCCAGGCTTCGCTTCCTCTTATACGATTTTGCACATTGCGGACACTGATGGAGCGTTTCTGGAAGGATAACTGAGTTTGGTATCTGCACAGAAATTTACCCGTATAGCCGAAAGCTATATTAACCTCTTCTAAAAGTTTACGATTCCTAGCTACATATTTATTAATAGTACTAACTAAATCAGTTATAAAATCAATAATTATAAAGTAATTTCAGATATAAGCTTACAGAAATTGGATCTGGAAAATAATGTTTAACGTGTTTTTTTTTATTATTGTTTTTTCATTAGAGTGAAATACAATCAGTAGTAGTAAAATATTCTTAATTTATTAAAAATTGTTTATGAAAATTTTGGTATGAGCTGTTTAACGTACTTCATTATTTTTTTATTAGTACTTAAACTAATAAAAATTGTTATTATCTTTCTAAACTAATTATAAATAAGAATTTTTTTGAAAAATATCTATGTTTAAGCTACTATTACCTATGAAATATCTAATTTAAATACTGCTTTAGTTGATGTTCAAAATACGGTCTCCATCTTGTTGAAACCATGTGGTCAAATTCGAATTTTTGTATATGGAGAATAATTTCCTCAGTCGATGTAGAGCAACAGTTGGAAACGCCACTTAAAAGTTAAATATTGACGATCGAAATATTTACATTATTTTGGCCAATAATAAACCACTGCTGGAAATGAGCTTCCTTCAGTCAATGCGGATCACTAGCTAAGGAGTGTGGTATATATCTCTTCATCAGGTTTCTTTTTGATTATACTTTTCCCAATTTTGAAGTGATTTTTTCTTTTACTATAAAGTCAACTGTTGAAAAGTTTTTTGATTTTCTATAACTTCTAATAAAACATTTTAACACTGTTTAACCGTCCAGAGAAAAAATAGGAAATATTGCTTAAAAGCTAAATTGTCATTAGGGAAAAAAAGGATCGACTTTATTTGGACTAAAAATGTCTCGCCAGAAACATTGTAGTTCTTCCATTCATTACTGATTGTTGCTTAACTGTAACCTACAGCTAGAGTGGTTAACATATCTGTTAATCAGAAATTTTTGTTAGGATTTTACTAAAGTTTTAAACTGTTGTATACTTTTTGGACACATTAAAAGGCATCCAGTCTCATAATGTTTTTTAAACTGTTAAAATATTTTCTAGCAGGATGGCGCAAGCTCTTGATCTGAATGAAATGCTATAGTTTATTTTTATTCAAAAACATTCAACATGATAACCTTGTGCTTCCTATAGACGTGACTTCTTAAATTCGTTTTGTAGTAAGATTTATACTCGCAATGTGGACATCCTAATTGTGGTTCAAGGCCACACTCGAGTTGCAAGTGGCGCGCTACACCTCGCTTTGCCTTGTACACTTTATCACATTTAGAACAGGGGAAGAAGACATCTAGAAAGGGAAATTTTCAGTCTGGCACTTGTTAATTAATTTTCTGGGATACCCATTTTTTTTTTAGAGTAATTCCAAGATGAATGTAAGAGTCGTAATGGGCTCCAATATTATCTTTATGGATACCTAAGGTATTATTTTTTAAACTGAGAATTTTTCTCGGACAGAAAAACGCAAAAACGCAACACAGTAGAAAAAACTTGTTGGTGCAAATGGTATTGTACTCACCTAAACTTCAACTTATTTGGTTTCAAAAAAATGTTAGACATGTTTATATAATGAAACATTTTATATAATAACGTATTCTTAGTTTGATAATCCTCGTATAGAGCCTAAATTTTTGATACCAAAAAATTCCAAACCGTATCGATGGATTCGTAATTTCTATTGAACACCTATTTCTACTTTTTTTAATTTAACGAGGTATCATAAATATATATCGTTATGGATTCTTCGAATCTTCACAAAGTCATTTCTTTACATTCTTTATTAGCTGAACTTTGCCTACCAATAACATTACTAGAGATATAGTAATAAAAATAAAGTGATAAAACAGTGTAATTATGTTTCCTTCTTCATTAAAATACGTTTTGTTTATTCCTTCTTTATTAAAAATAAAATAAATCTTCATTCAAATTTATATTTATAATTTACATCGTCTAACTCCAAAGATAAGGTCCTCGGTATCTATCAGTGTGTTTCGTATAAACGTGCGTGTTCAGGCTACTCCTCTGCTTACAAGCTTTGTCACAAAAAGGGCACTTAAACTGTGGCTCCAAACCACACTCGTACTTCTTATGACGCCACAGGGATTGCGAATACTTGTAAACTCTTGAACACGCCTCACAAGTAAAATTATCTAAAAACAAATAATTATGTAAGACACTAATTACAATCTAAAGAAACGAAACGAAAGTTAAAAATCATTAAATTCTTTACCTCAAGTGTTCTTCCATGAAGGCGTAAATATTAAATGTATATCCATATATAACATAAACTTTATTGACAGTTTTTTAAAGATACAAATCAAATAAATTTAGTCGTCTTTAAATAAATTCTGATAGACGTTTCAATTCCACGTATAGGGTCCTTTGTACCTATCCTGGTGCTTCGAATAAACGTGACTGTCCAGATTGCCCTTCTGCTTGCAAGCCGCTTTGCAGAACGGGCACTTGAACTGTGGTTTCACACCGCATTCGTACTTCTTGTGGCGCCACAGGGATTGCGAATATTTGTAAACCTTCGAGCACCTGTCACAAGTCAAAGCACCTAAAAGAATTGTATATCAGAAAAAAGGTGAGGGAATTAACCTACGGTTTTGTCCGAAATGATTTTGATAAGTGAAAACGTTTTTGGAAAGATTGCTTGGATGTACTGTTTTCTTTTAGTCTATGTATAAATTAAAATTTTGACCAAGATGGTTTTTAACTAGTAGATGCGAATATTTTAGATGTACTGAATTTTTGAAAAAGTAATGTTTAATATTTGATAACTACAGTTTGAACCAAGTTATTTTTGAGTAGTAAATAGTAGTTCGTTCACAGAACGAAATATTTTTTAATCGAATTTTGACTAAGGTTAATGTTATTTCCTCATCGAAAATGGCGGAGCAGAAAAATTACGCATCAAAACAATGCTCATCACCTTTGTCGATAGTTAAGGCATTATTCATAAGGATTTTTTACCTGAGAGAACGACGATGAATGCTGAATACATTGAAATTTTGAACCGTTTCATGAAATATCTAAGCAGGATACGACCAGAGTACGCACAACAATGTTCCTAGTTTTTTGTTCACGACAACCAATGTCGTCAAACAGTTCCTCGCAAAAAATCCACCATACTCGCCAGATCTCAATCCTCGCTCAAACTCGCTTTGAAAGGAAAGAGATCTTGTAAAATTTCCTTAGTATAACATTTACAGTTGCTCATTTGATATTTGAATTATCTTAAAATAATTATTTCTCTTTCCTCTTATTCCTTCAATGCCTCCTCTTTTCTCGTGTACTCTCTACCTCGTTTGATTTATTTCATTTACCTTTTCGGAACTTATCGCACAAGAAGGCTTTAGAATCACTATGTCCCTTTCCCTTTGATGTCTCCTCCTTCCCTTCATACTTTTTCTTCTTATTTATAAAAGAAAATCCAGAAAAATAAAACGCTTTGAGTAAAAATCCACTTTCGCTACATGAAATTATAGCCAAAGCTTTTTAGCGCTTCGGACAACAAATAAAGCATGGAGTTCAAAGTTTCTAGCAGTAGATAAAGTGTTGATGGAGAGATACACACTGATAGACATACTTTAAAATGATCGGAATCATCTGAAGAGACCTCAAAACTTCTGTTAACATTCCGAATTCAAAAAAAATAATGATTACTAATACGCGGTACGGGTTCCAGTTTCTCCCTATTAGAGAAGAAGGTTCTTGAATCAATTCTCTTCTTCCCGTGATGCCTTCTCATTCCCCTTGTGCTCTAACCCCTTTTACTCTTCTTTATTTACATTTAGGTTCTACAAATGCTCCCCTCCTTACCCTTCAAAACCTCCTCTTTTCTTTCGTACTCTCTACATCTGTTCCTTCACTTCATTTACCTCTTTAAAACCTATCGGAGGAGAAGGTTTTAGATTAGCTCTCTTTCTTTTACCCTTATCCCTACTCCTTCCATTGGTACTTTCTAACCCGGTTCCTCGCTATCAGAAAAGAAGGTTCTTGAATCAATTCTTTTCTTCCCCCAGATGCTTTCTCATTCACCTTGTACTCTTACCCTTGCTCCTCTTATTTATTTACGTCTTCTGAACCTATCGGAGTAAAAATGCTGCGCTCCGTTTCTTCCGGAGCGGAGGCTCCGGAAGGAGAAGCCCTTATACTATTGACCCCATCACTGTCTCTCCTCTACATTTTTCTCTGATAATCGGCCATATTCCAAATACTGTATTGACGTGTTTAAACCAACAACGAAACAATTCATGAAATGATCCACCAAAAAAACTTAACAGGGTTTAACACATTCGTCTATAATAACTGAGTTGAGACTGTTAGTTGTTGAAAGTTCATATTCTAATCAATTTCTTCGCCTGAAGAAGACACAGTGTGTCGAAAAATAAATTTTTGAAAGTATATCGTATTTCATTTACGAAATATCTGTCAGAATATATCCTATTTAAATACTGCCATACTTTAAGTCCAAGCTTCGAAGGTTCTCCATTTTGTCGGAAGAATATGTTATCAAACTGCTCGTGGTTTGTAAATATTTGTTTTAGTCGGAATATAACTTATTGATCTAAAAACTGCTAATATCGCTGAGAAGTTAAGTTCTTATTAAGAGAATTAAGAACCTACAACATTTTCACCATGATGCCATGCCTAACATGATTTTTTATGGATGATGGATATGACCTGTCCCCATCTAATGCGGATTACCACATGAACAAAATTTACAGTTATGGTTGGATAAGTTCTTAAAAAAACAACTAATCAGATTGGTCAGATTTTTCTCGAACGCCGAACGCTGCAAAAATTAAATACCGCTCTTACTAAATGATTTATTTTTTTCAACAATGATACTTAATTCTTGCAGTAAGTAAGAAAAATCTGTACTCATATTGTAGTTCAATATCAATTGTTGAACAGAAGTTTTTGAGTTTTCTGTAATGAGCTTTATATATTATAAAACTTGAAACTTTCAAAGAGTTTTGTTGGTTTTCTATTTTCGCAACTATTGTTTTACCACATTGTGGCTTTTTCAAGCGAATAATGCTTGAAAATATTCTTGTTAATTATTACAACCGATTTAATTAAATCTCTGTAAAACATACACCTATTGGTTTAGAAATCGACCCAGCTTACGATCAATTTTATTGAAAACTACCTTATTAAAGCTTTTATTACTAATCACCATGAGTAGAGGGAGACTACCGATTCTAGTACATCCTCCCCTTTTGTGAGGTAATCTCTCCTCATAATTAAATAAGTAAAAATCCCTGATTGGAAGGAAGTGCTTAAGAATTATCATACCCCTCATCTTCCTTATTAGGTACATGAAGAGGACATGAAGTTATTTTGTGATTAGTCGTCCAAATGAGGCAATTTACTTTTAATAATAGGGAGGTAAGTTTTTAAAAAGAAAGTTGAGGTTGCGTCCTTAAAATCAGCTAAATGAGAGCTGTGACCGCTTGTGTCTGTATGGTCAAGGTAAATAACCTATCAGTCAGAATACAAAAACAGATTACCATGGTCCCTTTCCATCTTTGATCTCGGGCTTTGATCCTTCAGACTTCCCAATATGTGCCATATAGTTCTAGGCAGGTTATAGAAACGGCCATACTCCCCATGCTGCATTGGCCTATTAAAACCCGACTTATAAAATGATACAACAAAAAAATGGGCAAGGTTTAAAGCATAGCGACCTAATCAGCCATTCATACTATTGTTCCTCCTACATCTTAATGATCTATCGGAATATATATTATTTAAATATCGCCATACTTTACGTCCAAACTTTGATGGTGCTCTCCCTCCACCTTGTTGAAAGTCGACTAAGGTATTCGTAGTTTGTAAATATTTGTCTTAGTCGTAGTATAACTTATTGGTGCAAATGTTGCTAATATCACTCAGAAGTTAAATTCCTATTAAGAAAATAAAGGACATTTTCACCATTACACAGTTATAGTGGGTAAGTTCTTTCATAAATAAACAACTAATCAGATTGGTTTATTTTTGGCAAGCTTTGCTGCCGCAACAATTGTATTAAATATCACTAACAACAAAATAACAAATCAACAGTTATTCGCACTCATCAGCAAAGTAGATGAACAATAATTGATAAAAATTAGCTCTTCAAGTTTTGTACGTAATTCAAGAATGTATCTTACCGAATGTACCTTGGGCATCTATAAATGTAATTTCAGTAATAAAATTATTAAGTAACTCAATTTTGGAGTCAAAATAATGCCAAAATTATGATTTTGGCATCATATTTTTATGTATTTGTTTATTTATTATACTAAATACTTTCAAAAAAATGTACAAATATTTTGCATGAAACAAGTTTTTCCTCTTAATTAATAATATTTGCCTAAATTTTGACTTACTTTTAATTTTGTCAAAAATGACAATTTAATCACTAAATTCTTACATTAAGTAAATGTTCTACCTTTTATTTTTATTTATTACCTTTTGGCTATTATATTTTTTGTTACTTGGAGCGCACCTATGGAAAATTATAAAATTCTTCGGCTTATCAAGTAATGGATAACTTTTGTAATATAGGTTATAAACACAAAAATTTGCTTCACATATTGATTTCGGGGACAACATTTCTACTCTTTTCCAATTCAAAATGAGCAAAATCTCTACTCACGTCGTGGTTCAATATCAACTGTTGCACAGAAGTTTTTAGATTTTCTAAAACACCTTACTTAATATCTATATATGAGGTATTATAAATAAAACTTGAAATATATTAGTGTTGATATGGCTTGTCGATAATGGAATAATTCTGTTTTGGTGTTGATTTGGCTTGCCGTTCTTTTTGGAATATTTGTAGGATAGAAGCTACCTCTTGCCTGATGATTCAGCGTCGAAGCATCAATCCAAAACCTAGATCCAAACAATTGTGAAATCATCAGGCAAGAGGTAGCTTCTATCTTAAGAAATGCAAAACCACCAAAAACCAATAGAAGAACGGCAAGACAAATCAACACTATATCAGGATAATTCCATCATCGTTATACTTGCTGACAAAAGAAATTCCACAGTAGTGATGAACCGCACAGAGTATGATTTCAAGATGTTAGAACTATTAAATAAAATAATATGCATAGAAAAGAAAACGAAATCAGACCTAACCATTTATTTGGAGAAATTAACAAAAACAAAATATCATTTCTTCGCCTGAAGAAGACACAGTGTGTCGAAACAATTGTCGCGAACAGCAAAATAAATATTTTGAAAGTGTTATCGTATTTCATTAACGAAAATTTACCAACGTGATTAAAGATAAAAGATTCGAACCTCAGTGATGAAATTACAATAAAATAAAACCATCACTCCTAAAATCAATAGCAATTGTAAGCACAGCAAGTTCGGCTACTCACGAACTAGCAAAACACATAGCCAAAGAATGGCAACCATGGGCAGAAAAGATAGATTCTTTTGAGAAAAATTCATACCACTTCAACACTAGTCAAAAACATACACCTAAAGTCAAGTCATTATTCACGCAAATAAATAACTACTGTTTAAATTTAAATCTATACAAGAAGTTTGGATGGACGGCTACACTCACCAATTGATAGAACACAAAAAGATATAATTACAAAATTTTAAAATGTTAAATTCGAGCAATAATTATTTTATCAGTAAGCTTTGACTAGAAGCAAAATTTTGAAGTATGTAAAATACAGATAATATCTATCACATAAATAATAAGTTAACTAAAATAAAAATTATTTAACTTAATTCCAATAATCATAAAAAGAGGATGAGAATTTTATTTTAAAGCAAGTAACAATTCGTTTCCAAAACATTTAGAGCACAGTTGAAATTTGAATTTAAACAATAATTACTATTAGCTATTGGATTTGTAAACGTTCTGCCATGCCGTGATATTACATAACAGAAAGTTAAGTTAAGTTTAGTTAAGTTTATTCACTTACAAGATCTATTAAAAAATTAATACAAAAATACATACATAAATATAATTAATCACTTTAAAATTTCTAGTATAGATCTTGAAGGTGGAGTTCACAGTTTTTCGTGTTCTTCCACTCGACCCATTACACTGCTGGTGCTGATGATCCTTATGTAGCCATTAAGGCAATATTTTGGCCATTTCTGGCACATTTAGGTCCAATTTTTAAAGACCTCTATAATTTCACGGACTTGTGTATGCTTTGAATTGATTTACAATCTCTAACAATAATGTTTGGTGAATAGTTCTGTAACATTAACGTAGATGAAATATTAACGAAAGTTACCTTACTGTCCTTCGAAATAGTCACATCCCATAACTATGCTATACATGTTCTGGAAATTTTTCAAGAAGACCTTTTTGGGTTGAAGTTCAAAAGCCTCGTCAAGTTTCGTTGGATGTCAGGAATATCGGCAAATCTATTTCCTTTTGAATCGAGTTTGAGTCCTCCCATATTTGCGGGAATACACCAGTGCGAAGAATAAGGTTAAATTTTGTCTTGATAGGTCGCAAATATTTTCACATCGGTTGAAAGAATTGTAAAATTTCCAAGATGGCACTGGTTCCCAGGAACATTCGGATTAGTACTTCTTAGGGAAGAGAATGTCTTACTGAAATAGTCAGCAAAACATTCTACAATTTTGACGGAATTAATTAACATCTTGATATGTCATTAACGCCAGTATTCTTGTGGAATTATTTTTGTTAATATAATTAATTAAGAGATTAAGTTCTTGTCCAATTTGCTCATCTCTATTTTTGATGTAATCTGAATGTGAAGCAGATGTTTCATTTTTGTACCTTATACATATCTTGATTTATGTTGCGTTTAAAGTACAATTTTCTAAACTTTGGTTTTAAGGTTAGTTCTATTTCTGCATATACTCGTGACGATGTTTTTTTGATAGTTTTAGGAATATGTCCATCAAGCAGAAGATGCATATGGCAAATATTAAATATCACAAGCTTGGTTGGCATCAGTACTTTTGTACAAACTAAACCAGTAAATCAACCCTATACCTCTTACAGGCTTAAAAAGTTTGCTTTGAAAAAGTTATACCTCGTATCATTATATAAAAACTTACGATTGTTTAGGTTTTGTATATGTACAGTTGTAAACATCGTGCATGCTGTGTAAGAAAGCGGCCCATAAGGGATGCTTCAACAACAAGAAGAAGAAGCATATGAAGAATGTAGACGACACCACTATGATTTGTTATTATACTTCTAATGATCCTAACCTCAAAATCTATGAAGCAGAAATAAGTGAAGAAATTCCAACTAATGAGGGTCAATTGGAAAAAATATCTAATGAAACTGTTGTTCCACAAATTAAGATAAAGTCGCGAAAACAAAAAAAAGCACGAACATTTTTGTTAGTAATGTAAAAATCCTAAAAACCATTAAAGACAATTTCATACTCCCTCTAATGCACCTAATTAATTGTTGCATTAGAAATGGAAATTTTCCAAGTACTTTTAAATTTGGCAAAGTTAAAAAAGATAATATGAATGATGTTAACAACTACCGTCCAATTTCATTATTTCATTATCAATGATAGTTTTTTTTCTATCTGTTATAATTACTGAGATATATTGATTTGAAAAACGAAACAGTTTTTAGTTTACCTTTTCCATTGACTTTTTTGAAAACCTTGAAAGTGCAATTTTATTCGTCTCTTAAAATTACACTTCTTTCATCGTATAACCGTTCTTCTATCTCTTATAGTTTTCTAAATCCTCATAGAGAACATCTAAAATCTCACCCTGTATTAAAAAAGCAAATAATCAGATATTTTGAAAACAATAACTTTTTATACAGTCAACAATATGGTTTTAGGCAAGGGAAATCAACTAACGAAACGATGCATTATTACATCTCAGTGACTAAATCTGCAATAACTTTGAAAGTAAGACCTATTGTATGGCATTGTTTCTTGATTTATTAAGCAAGGTCTTTGAATGATCTGCTAATCAAGAAACTGAGTCGTTACAATTTCGACGAGACTAGTTTAAATCTCTAAACATCATATTTGACAGAACGAAAACAAACGGTATTTTTCCAACGAGCACATGTCAACAGCCTTATTATTGTTACAAGGTGTGCCACAAGGGTCAATATTGGGGCCCACACTGTTCCTTATTTATAAAATAGACTTACTATGGCACTAAAAGAGTTAACAACTATTTTAAACACTAAACTAACGCACTTACTATGTTTTCACCACTTAGTGGTAAAAACACAATAAAGTGCGTTAGTTTAGTGTTTATCATGAATTACCACGTAGTAACGGTCGCCACCATCCTCATGAACAACTATTTTGTTTGCAGATGATATTACTGCCGTAAATGTATCGAAGACCACGTACGAAGTCAAAGTAAAAAAAAAAAATCCCTTCAAAATTCATCTACATGGTGGAATTGAAAAGCTAAAATTAAATAATAATAAAATTACTCAAATGCTACTTTCAATCACAAATTCTGAGTTAGATAGATTGCATTCGTTTTCAGTAATACTTTTTAGTTTTATTTGTTAATGGTTGTAAATATAGTATAGAATACAAAGATAAAAATAAATGAAATCATGGATATGTGGACAAAAAATTTATTAAATTTTTACAAATGTTCAAAATAATAAATAATTAACACAGAACGAGTGTGATTATAATTACTTATTGTAAGTGTAGATAAAATATAAATGTAATATCACCTTCATTATTAAAATATTTTAGGTCAGACATATACCATATTTAAAAAAAAAGTCAAATGTTACAAATAGTACAAATTCAACAGTTGTGTAATTAACATAAAACATGTTGGATGGTACTAAAAATAATTGAAAGGTACAGAGTACACTAAAAAGTAAGTCCTATGAATATGATGAAACCATGTATATTGCTACAAATTATAGGGAACTAATAATTAAGAAGATATGTTTGAATACATCAGATACATATTTGTTTATAATTGATCACGTGATAGAAGGATTAAGATTCATTTATAAATTGCCTTATGCTCAATGTTATTATCGGAAATGATTTACAAAACATTTATAGGTTATGTAATAAACATTAAATGTCCTGTTTAATTGTGGAGGTGTTTACTTTGTGGTACATCTTGAATATAATGAAGAAAAAGACACGATTACATAATTAATAGATTGGTAAAATAAAATAATCGTGTCTCCTTCACTTTAAATTATCGTTTTATACATCAATTATTTGAAAATAAAGCAATTTATAAGTGAATCAAACCAAAGAAATCATATCATTAAATATTTTTCTTTATTTCTTCATTAACAATAAACCAAGAATTATCAACTCACCTTACCTTAAACCAAGATGTGAATTTTTTGTAGCTCGTTCGAGTGTGAGCTACAGTAAAGGAATTCAAACTGTAAATACACTTACGCATATATTTTGGTACAATAAAGTCTAAAATTATAATTTCATTATGAGTTAAGTGAGAATTTAATACATCGTCTAAGATTATATCAGATAATCTACTAATAATTAGACAACTTTCTTGGTTCATTATTAAACTAAAATTGGGTAGGTAAATTTATTCATTTCTAGTGTACTCTGTTTAAAACGTATTAATTTATTTTGAACAAACAATTCTTAAAATTGTTCCAAAAATTACATCAATCTCGCCATAATGTATTCTCATAAGAAATAAATCTCTTTATTAAGTTTAATTTTCAACACAAATAGAGAACGTATTTCCCATTAATATTAAGTCATCGACTTGAGAATATCCCACTGAGCAATACATTAAACCAATAAGACCTTATTTCTAAATCTATACCTAGTTCAACAAGGTTTACAAATATATACATTAATATCTTTATGAAACTTTCTCACTATTAAAACTTTGAGTGGTATTCGTAGTAGCACGTTTCGCACATCGCCGAATTCCCAGTGCATCCGGCACAGTAAGTCCTCACTTTCTTGACCTTTCTAGCAGCGTCCAATCTGTTCATCGACAGCCTGTTCTTAGAGTAGCACTTTCCGCAATTCCGCCTGATACCTCTCTCGTACGATTTAAACACGTGACCCTGCAGGTACTCCAGCATCTTGTCCAAACCTAAAACAGAACACGTTTAGACCAAAAAAGAATTAGGAGCGAGAATTAAACAGAAATTATAGTGGCTTCTAAAAATATATGTAATGTTTATGGTGATATATTGTAATTATAACAAATGAAAATGTATGTGTAAGTATATTTTACTATTAAGAAGAAATATCAGAGAATATTTATTAATATAATCGAGGATATTATTTGCTTTCTTTATTTACTAAAATTTATCCAAAATACATCCTTCAGTCGATTATAATATGTCCCATTACAATAAATTGAATTGAAGAGATCCGGGCGGAGTTGATTCCCTCGAAATGTTCCTCCACTCTGTTGCATGCAGCCTATTCTCGTGTAGAATACATCATTGATGTTCATCCGCCGGCCAATATTTCCATATCAGAAAAAGAAGCATAATAATGTGAATAATTAATTGAATTATTTTTATTACATTCTAGTTCAAAAAATGTAGCCATTTAGAATTAGGTAATTTATAATATGTTACTAAAGATCGAAGTATGAGTTCCTATGCATTACATCTGACTCTAGTAAGAAGAAGCAATTTCTTTCTATTATTGTATATCTTATTTCTTCTCTTATGATAAAAACGTTATCTACAATAACTAAAGAATATCTATAAAGTAGAGCATAAACATTTGGATTCTGACTAATGGAAATCAGAACAGAATCATAACGATTATACCGGGTTTGATGTCATAATTGTTATAAAGTGTTACACTTTGATCTTTGGGGTTAGCTGAAGAGCTATTAGATCAAAAGCTTACAATGTATGGAATATAAAAAAAATAACGCTGTCACACTTCTAAATTCCCCACTACAACAGCAATATTTTAGATTTCTTTATTTTTGCATATTAATTCACGGTTGTAAGGGTATCCTATGTTTAAAAGAAAAACCGAAGCGTTTATTTTCCATCATACTAAAGAAGAACATAATACACTTCTGGCAAATAGTCAAAAATGAGGTTAGCCTCTTCATGATTTTCTGTAGATATCAAGAGTGGGTGCCGTAGTAAAAAAATCAGCAGTACATCATATGAGGACGAAGTAATAATTAAAAGAAGAGAATAAGATAAATAAATAAGATATTTGAATAGAAAACAAAAAATTGAAGAAACAAGGATATAAAATATGGAGAAAGTTATTGAAGAAAAGTGTGACAATACTCAGAAATGAAATATCAGAGATTAAGGCAACTAACGAGAATAGGAAATAAGTAAAGAAGAAATTAAAGAAGAAGAAAAAAAGCACGATATAAGAATAAATACGGGGTAATACAAGCTAAAATGGAAGTACATCAAGATATAAGAGTAGGAGAAACAGAAATGTCTGAAAATGACACTTATCTTAAATGTAGACAAATTAATTGAGAGATGAAGACAATACTCCCAAGAAAAAATTGAACAAGATATATACAATATTTTACAATCAAATCAAATCAAATCAATAATTGAATAGTAATGTTACAATAATTATAAATGAGAGTTCAAGACAGTATGTATTTACAAAAACTAACCAAGCAAGAAATAGACAAATTAAAGTAAGGAGAGAAAAACTGAAAGCACAAGAAAAAAAGAGAGGTAAACCAATATACACGAATATAAGAAACGGAGAAACTGAAAAAGATGTAAAAACAAGAACAATTTCTTTACTTAAAAGAATTATATTATCACAAGTAAAATAACAAGACCTCCCGTTTTTATCGGAAAATCATATGCACGAAAAATGTGTTGCTTAGCAATATCCCGAATCCTGTTGACAATATTATTATTGTCAACAGGATGAGGGATTTTGCTTAAAGAAACACATTTTGAGTGCATGCCATTTTCCGATTAAAAACGAGAGGTCGAGTTTATTTTTGTAAGACAAATTCCAGAATAATAGATTATTATATGAGATTTATTTAATGTTACTAAAAAAATACAATTGAATATTGAATGTTACTAATACAAAAAAAGAACATACCGAATTATTCCGAGTATTAGTTGGTATATTGCTTTTAATAATTGCTTCAATTTCCTTTGATTTTAAACTGCCGAAACGTTTCATTATTCGAAAGAAATGAATGCACGTCGGAGATTCGATTGTACTGTCACTTTTGACAAATGCGAACCAACGACACCTACAATTACCCTACTGGGATTTTATCACCCTACAGGGATTTTATCGATTTTTTTTATCACTTCTTCGTTTTTGTTTTATCGAGATAAACAAAGCTGCTGTAATTTGAAGTGCCACCATATGGCTTCTAACCTTGCATTTGACACATGAGGGAATTTGTCACAAGTAAAATAACAAGACCTCCCGTTTTTATCGGAAAATCATATGCACGAAAAATGTGTTGCTTAGCAATATCCCGAATCCTGTTGCTTCCTCGTGCTTCGCACTCGGGTTTTTATTGTCAACAGGATGAGGGATTTTGCTTAAAAGAAACACATTTTGAGTGCATGCCATTTTCCGATTAAAAACGAGAGGACGAGTTATTTTTGGTAAGACAAATTCCAGAATAATAGATTGTTACATGAGATTTATTTAATGTTACTAAAAAAATACAATTGAATCGTTAATGTTACTAACACAAAAAAATAACATACCGAATTATTCCGAGTATTAGTTGGTATATTGCTTTTAATAATTGCTTCAATTTTCTTTGATTTTAAACTGCCGAAACGTTTCATTATTCGAAAGAAAGAAATGAATGCACGTCCGAGATTCGATTGTACTGTCACTTTTGACAAATGCGAACCAACGACACCTACAATTACCCTACTGGGATTTTATCACCCTACAGGGATTTTATCGATTTTTTTTATCACTTCTTCGTTTTTGTTTTATCGAGATAAACAAAGCTGCTGTAATTTGAAGTGCCACCATATGGCTTCTAACCTTGAATTTGACACATGAGGGAATTTGTCAAAGAAAAATCTTGTGACATCAACATCTCAACTGATTGTTTCGACTTAAAAAATTGTCTTTATTTGAATAGATTATCTTGTGAAAGAAAAATTGTTAATGTGTATATCTTAGTTGATTGTTTGGATTGAAGATAACTGTCTTCGTTGGAATAAATAATTTGTATGACTCAATTGATTCTCTCAACTGAAGATAAATATCTTCTTTAGTGGATTACTATGTACATATGGACATTTCTGAAAATATGCAAAAAAATAAATTCGAGCAAACTCCTAGAAATGAAGAAAAATCTATGAGCTTATTTAAAATATAAAAATTATTTAAGAAAAAGTTTTCCAGGCTTGCAAATAAATAAACTGTCTTCAAAACATCAATATTAATGTGATTTATTTAACCAACAGTTGCACGATAATTAATAATTGAAAAAAATATTTTATTGTTTTACTTTAAAAAATAAAGATAGGATGTATGGTGAAAATTAATATTTTAAATTTGTAACTCAAATCAATAAACACACATTTAAAGTCTTCATTTAAAAATATAATTTTTCCAATTGAAAATCTAGTAGTATCCAAAGAAAAACCACAACAACTTTTAGAAAATGTATTTGATATCGTGTAAAAAAAATAACAGAATTACCTATGGCTATCAAGTAACACAAAGAACTAATCTACATTCACATTAATGACATTTATTATCTTATTTAAAAAATTTAATAATAGGAATACAATTTGGAAAAAAAAACGCTTGTTTGTTTAATTTAAAAGGAAGCAGTAAGGAAATAATAATCAAATTCAAGCAACTGAAATTTTAAAAGTGGTGTAGAATCTGAGAGCTCAAAAGGAAACCAAAATTAAGTAAGAAAATATTTTTGGTGTGTACAAACCAACTTTCTTTAACATATATGAGATATAAAAATTGATTTTTTGTAACTTTAATAATTCACAAAAAAAATCGAAAAAAATACTTTTTGTTTTACTCTGAAATACAAACTATCTAAAGTATAACATTAATATTGGATTGATGAGGCTGATAATTGGCAAAACTCCATTATACAATTATTAAATAAAAACTACTGTTTAGAACTTTGAACAGTTTTTGGATTAATAATTGCATTTTAAAATTGTTTATACAACTGAAACTTTATTTAGTGACTATAGTTTCGATAAATTTAGAGAAAAAGGAAAGAAAAATAATATAGAAGGAAAATACAAGACATTCAGAAGAATTTTTGTACAATTCTTCAGAATGTCTTCTATTATCCTTCTATGTTATTTTTCTTTTCTATTTCTCTAAATTTCCTTAAGTAATTCTTAAAATAAAGAATTACAGAGATATAATTATGTATAATTATTTTGAATGTCTTCCATTTTCCTTCTATGTTATTTCTCTTTCCCTTTTCTCTAAAATTAAAAAATTTAGTTCCATCAAGAGAATATAAGAAGAAGAATCGATTAAAAATCTATTTAATTTGTTTGTTAATATTCCAGTCGTAGTGGATAATTGGCCAGGCGAACTTCCTAACTTTTACAACAATGGAATGGATAAAGTTGTTGCTCGCGAAGAACATGTCAGACTGTTGTGTTTGAAGTTATAAACTGCGTGGCCACATCCAAAATACTAGCGGTAGTATTTTCTTCTTCTTGGTTGTAGGTGAAGGGTTAAATAAACATAAAGAGAATTTATGAAACAACTTGGAAAAAACAACAGAAGATCGGGAAAGGATTGAAAGAACTCAATGAGGGAAGATGCACAAAGAAACAGGAGTATATAGAAAGAGGTAAAGAAAATAGATAGAAGTACGAGTACTACCACTAAAACAAACCAAAGGGAAATAAACGCATCAAGCCAAATGTCATATTGATATACATATCATAAAGTAATTACCTAGAACAAAAATGGCAAAAATATCGCCTCAATGGCACGAATCACCTGCAGGTATATAAAATTATGGGTTGAATGAAAGAACACTGCACTGTGAACTCTGTCTTCAAGTATTGTGATTTTAAGTTATTTTAAATGTATTTTATTCTGTATCATTTTCTTAGTAAAATTTGTAAAGCTAAACTAAACTAAACAGAAAGATAGAAGGGCAAATTATTAAATTAAATACAGTAATTAACTGCAATATTTTAACAAAATAGTACAAACGGGAGTGTTGTACATCGTGTTACTAACACTATACACACATATCACAATAAACATGGGTTTTACTAAGGCTCTGAAGGAAGAAATTAATCAAATTATTATCAACGCGTTAAAACAAACTGACGTGCTGGAGTTATTGTCAGCTAAACGTCCTTCAAGATGTTCGAGGAGAAGCTATCAAGTCTCGAAAAAGTTATTGATAAACTCCGCGAGGCAAATGAAGAATTAAAAAGGCAGTCCGAACAAAAACTTGACCACATGGAACAACTTAACAAAAGAAACGATTTACTAATATATGGAATTATCGAGAACGAAAATGAAAACATCGAAATTAAGGCAATTAACATTATTAAGGACAAATTAAATATTATTCAAGACGTGGAGAAAATTGAAACATTTAGACACCTGGACCGTCTTCTGATAAAGGCAAAGCAAGGCCCCTGTCCTAGTTAAATTTGTATCGAGTAAATACCTCGATTTAATATTTCACAATAAAAGGAAATAAAATATGTATTGTTGAATTATTTAATTGCTTTTGCTAATTTATTTTTAATTACATCAACCTATCTTACTCATAAACTATTTAACGTACATTCAATCATTTTTAGTTCATTTTACAGAAAGAAATACGTTCAAACTAGTGTTTCTTTGATAGCCTTGCTATTTTGTAACACGCAAATTACTTTTGTATTATTCAATGTCTGTCGAAGTATTAGCTAGAGAAGTAGTTGTTTCAAAAGTGATTTGTTTCTTGTAGTCTTAATAAGACTCATTTGTTGTAGATTTTACGAAATATTTTCGTGTTTTTTCTAATTAAAAAGGAAATTAAAAGAAACCAAAATGATGATTAGAGAAAACCTAACTGAATTACGCTTGAATTTATTAAAAGAAGCTACTGAAAAATTTAATTCCAATAATGTGGACCGCAGCAGGAAATATAATTATTTTATTTAAGAACATAAAACATAAAATAACTTGTGATGAAGATTTAAATTCATTAATTAGTGAGATATGAATTTTATTTGTACTTTTCCTTTCTATATATTTTTGTAGTGTACTTATTTATTTTTCTGTCGTTTAAATTATTCTAATTGTGTAACGGAGTCACAGCATGAAATATTTATATTTATTTACTTATTTACATTCAATATTTTTATTTTCTATAGTGTTACTTAAGTTAATAAATTACTATTATTTTCTTTCATATTATATAATAATGAAATTTGGACATATACATGTGTACTCTCTACTACCAAAAATCAACTGTGTTAGACAACTTGTTATTAATTTTGATTTCGACGTTTTAGCAGTGCGTGAAACCTGGCTTTCCAATAATGTAATAATGATATGATAAATATTATAGGATATAATGTTGTTCGTCGTGATCGGCCACATAGGGCTGGTGACGTGTGCATATATTTACGTTCAAATAGTATAACAATAAGAGTGTTATATAGGCCTGAATCCATAAATTACAAATATTTTTTTAAATTTGTTGGAGGAGTCTATCGATAATGCACTTATATCTTGTGAAAAAGTAATTTGTTTAGAAGATTTTAATATAGACTTTGGAAGACCGGGCGATTGCAAAACCGCTTATTTTAATTCAATTATTAACACAATAAATATGAAATAAATTGTTACAAGTGTAATTGATATTGACTTTTCTGATCACGACCTAGTAGAAGTCCAAAACGATATTCCTTCAACTACACCCACTTTTATAACCTATCGCGATATTAAACAAATTTGCTATGATAATTTAAACTCCGAACTAGCGGCCTGCTCCCTATTTGAATTGTACTATTTAAATAAAGTTAATGATAAAGTTGAATCGCTTAATAATTCCATATTAAGTATATTTGATAAGTTAGCTCCGGTTAAAACTATAAAGGTAAGTTGAGTAAATCCTGCTTGATTAACGGATAATATTAAATTTTTAATATCATTAAGAAATGAAACAAAAGCTAAATTTCGCAAAACGAATTGTCCATACGAATGGAATTATTACAAAAGTCTTTGAGAAAAAAAGAAAGCCTATATACAATGGAAACTAAACAATTCGTCATCAAAATATATGTGGAAAAAACTTAAAAAAATAAATGTTACAGATAATTCTAACAAATCTAATAATATTCCTTCATAACTAGGTACTGCAAACGATATCAATAATTATTTTATTCAGTCAATACCCAAACTTAATGTCGATTATAGGATAATAATAGATCGTTACCTAAACAACTTAAAATGTGATTTTCGTACTAGATTTGTCTTTAAACTTGATAGTTTAGATGATGATGATAGAGTTATGAATAAAATTAAGTCTGGTCATGTTGGTTTAAATATTATAATACTTATAAACATGTGTTGGCCGTATATACTCACCTTTGTTACAAACATTATAAATAGTTGTCTTTCAGAAAGTATATTTCCCAAAGCATGGAAGATGGCTCTAATTTTTCCTTTGTCTAAAATCGAAACCCCGCGGAATTAAAATATCTAAGCATATTGCCTTTACTATCAAAGATTTTGGAAATAATAATGAATAACCAAATCAAACAACATCTATCAGAATGTGAAATTCTTCTTAAATTACAATCGGGATTTAGAGAAATGTGATAGGGGTCGAATAGCTGCATTAGTACTCCTCGATTATAGCAGGGCTTTCGACACCCTAAATCACAAAATCTTGCTTTCCATACTTAAATATGTGGGCTTCGACCAAACGGTAATAGATTTACTGAGTAATTACTTAACATATCGTTACCAAGCAGTGAAATTAGAATCTGGTGTTTCAGATTTTCAACGTTTATCCTCAGATGTTCCTCAGGAATCAATTTTAGGGCCTATATTGTATACTATTTATACCTCAAATATTGTAGACAGTTTATTACATTGTAAGAATCACAACAATCACGCTGACGACACAGAAGTATATATATATATATATATATATATATATATATATATATTATTCTCCCCTGATAATTATGATGTAGCACTAACAAAATTAAATCAAGACCTCAAAGCACTTTATGATGTGTGCATCTCTCACAGCCTTATCTTAAATCTATCAAAATCAACGTATCTTTTGTTTAGGCCAAAAAGAAAATGTGTTGAGTTAATTGTTAATTTTAAACCTTATATAAACAACGAGGCTATTCCTTTTAATAGCAGTGCAAAAAATGTAGGCGTTACCTTGGATAATACATTCAGGTATCGTGATTTTATATAAAAATACCACTTAACCCATAAAACATTACAATTTCACAAAAAAGAACAATTAATGTTGCTTTTACTACTATCACAATTATATATCGTGAATTGTTAAACAAGAAAACTAATATTTTAGTATGCGAAGCAACAGTTTTATCGGAATTTACATATTTCCCCCTAAATAACTAACTAAATTGCGCATTCAGAGAAGTCAAAAATTTTGTTTAAGATTTTTAGGATGACATTAGTAATATGCTTGTAGATTTAAAGTGGTTGAACATGGAAAACCACCGCATATTGCAATCCTATTGTTTACCGCCTCCTTACATCTAAGACAAACTGTCATTCAGAAATGATGTGCATAATATTAATATAAGAAGCTGTGGCCGATTATCACCACCAGCACATAGAACTAGCCAATTCGAAAGATCGTTTCAGTATACAATGGTTAATGCTTTAAATAATATTCCTCACTCCCACAATGATGTCGATTCAAAATTTTAATTTAAACAATAATACCTTCAATATTATTTACCAAACAGTGTTCTTGATATTTTGGCCATAGAGAACTGAATTACAAAATGTAACTTAACTTAATTATTTAATTTATTTTTAGTATCATACATTAATGTTATTATGTAAGGTGTATTGGAAGATCAGGGTGTACCTAGGTAAATATCTGAACTAAATTTGTTTTTCTGTAACAGAATGTGTCTTACTTTTATGTTTATTTGCACTAATCTATACTTGGAAATTTGTATTCTGTTATAAAGAAAATAAAAATTATTATTATTATTATAAGTAAAAACTTATGTTAGATAATAACTCATGCATCTACAAGAATTTTTGACTCGCTACGATATTTTATTAATGCGAAACAGACGAGAGACATGATCTTCAAAACATAAGTAATAAACGATTAATTAACAAAATCAAGTGTTTTAATTAATCCTTTAATTAACACGATTAATAATTTTACTATGGTAAAATGTTTCGCAGAAAGAATATTTCTTTTTTTTGGAATTAGTTTCTCATGTAGCACGTAGTGAAACAAACCAAGCGTAAATTGTGTTATTTCTAAGAATATTTCTTCCTAAAATAATAAACTCCAAACTATGAGTTTAAATAATGACAATTTAAACGAAAATTTTAAAAAATGAGATTTGATGATATAATAATACCTAAAAAAAGCTGGAAGAAAATAAATCAACTTGGTGGAGGATATAAAATCTTTATTAATCTTATCAAAACATTAGTTTAAATTAAAAATCTCCATGTAGGTTAAAAAAATCTTATAATTTAGAATACGACCATTACAACTATAAAAGTATAAAAAACCTGTTTTTATAAAATAGTGAATGCGTTTAGTATATCAGAATTATTGCAATATTATTTAATCATTAAATTTGAATAAATTTACTTAGTAATATTGAAGAAATCAATTTGTACGTAAACCGGTTTCAATTTTATTGTCATTAGTACTTTATTTTTATCTTTAAAGTCTTTAAACCTTATAAACTCTGATGTATTCATTTAACTCTAATTTTGTTCATAATTTGATTTGTTCCTTTATTGTTAATAATGGAATTATGTACGCAAAAGTAATACCAATGAGTAATCATTAAATATGAACATAATCTTAAAATTAACGAAACATTAATATGAATATTTCTTAAGTGACTTTCTCATTGGACTTGGTGAGACATTTGAAACCATTACTGATGAAGGTTTAAATTAAAACAAATCAAGTGTAATTTAATTTAGGTTTTAATTTGAATAATTCGTTAACTAACACTGAGTATTAGATGATTTGATAGTAACTTACATTAGATGTAGGTTTTGTAGTTGCTATTCTACCTGAGGCACTTACAAAACTGTGTTTCTTTTCGCAACAGTTGAAAGATTGTGATTGTTTAGAGAGATCATTTTTTACCCCATGCGTATTTGTTAATATTTTAATTCGAAGTGAATATATTGATTCATTCAATAAATACTCTATGAATTGCCTTCATTATTAAAGACGCTAAGGAATTAATTATGTCGTGATAATGTACAGTTTAAAAAGAGAACCTTGAGGAACTCCTCAATCCTTTAGAGCAATTCATCTTTCGTCATTATCATTAATTAAAAATTAGATACAAGACTATCGACAAATTTAGATAATTTTGTAATTATTAGATTATTACACCTAAAGTAGAATCGAAAAAGAAATACAGTCTTAGTTCCAAGAAGCCTTCAAGCATCAATTCTTGAAAGAGCTGAAGAACACGATGTCGGCCAACCAGAACACGCCCACGTCTTCAATAGATGAAGTTGAGATATGCGTGTCTTTGCCTTCATTTATAATAATTTTATTGTCTATGCGAAAAAAAAAGAAAATATTAACGATATATACAAAAAAATATTTAAGCTCAATAAATAAATATGAGACCCAAACGATAATCATAAAATGGAATATTTAAATTGTTATATATATAAAACAACTTGTAATCACTTTTTTCACAGTTTATTTATATCAATAAACTGATTACAACTCATAACTCATCAACCAACATTTAAATTGTTATTTGTATTGTCTCAAAAATACATTTCGCTGTAATAAAGCAAGTTGATAATAGTTCTCTAGCAATGTATTAGAAAATATATTCGATAAAAATGTGATCATCATAAGTTGATAAAATCGTTCTTATCATGAGAAATAATTGTTTTGATCAATTAACATCATTATTACTTTTTGAGTTAATAAAATTCAATATTTCTGATACAATAAACGCACCATAAAACCAACATACCAATATAACTATTTAAATTTCGTACAGTACAAAAATACATTTCTAGAATAAACTATGTTTAAATTTAGTTGTAAAAACTAAACATTAAATAACAAATTACATTTATGATCTTTATGAAAAAGGTGATTACAACAATAAATATATTTAATAAAACCTCTCCCAAAAAATATACTGCGGCGAAATTTAATTTCTTATCATAAACACGCTTCATAAAATAATGGCGATTATTTTTTTAGACAATAGATATCACCTTAACGATGTCCCTAAATGTTATTAAAGGAAAACTGAATTTTAATAACTCCTTAGTAAAAAAACCGTTTTCCTTCAACTGCACTGCCCCAATAAGACACGATTAGAACGAAACCGGTTCGTAACTCTTCATAAAACAGAAACAAATAAATTATTATATCGATAATTTAATAATTTAGTACACCAAACACAAATATTGCTAATAATGCAGTAATGCATCCTACTATGTACTTAATGTTTGGTTAAATTCTGCCATTCACTTTATATAATTAAAATTTGTGACGACCTCATTAATCACTGAAGGTACCCAGCATACACAAACAATTACAGATAGGGAGGAAATATATTTTTAATAATACATTAAGCAATTAACTTCCCGTTTAGATAAAATAATGATTAAAACTTGTGATGACTGCATACACAAATAATTACAGAAGGTGAAGTGATAAGAAACGTAATTTTTTCTGCAACTCCCTCATTTACGATTGCGTGATTCCGTAGGTGATACTGAAAAGGTAATCCTTGTCGTAGTTTTTGTGCACGAAGACGTGATTCTTCAGGTTGCTCTTGGTGTAGGTTTTGTAGTGGCAGTTCTGGATGGGACACTTGAACCTGGGCTCCTTGCCGCAATAGTGCAGCTTGTGGTGGTTCAGAGAGTTTTTGTTTTTGTAAAATTTACCGCACGCGCCGCAACTGATCGTTCGCTTCGGACCTAAAACAGACTGCATTAGAACGAATAGAGGGAAGAGAAGGCTTAAAAAATTGGGGAGGAGACTTGCTGCGTTAGTCGGTTATCTAGTTTGAAGCGTTGAAAGTTAGTGCTAGATGTGTGCTGAAGCAGAAAGAGGGGGGCGAAACCATTAACCAAAAATTATTCATACCAATAATACTATCTGAAAGATACTTGGAAACATATGTAAATGAGACTGTTACAAGGTAAGTGTTTAAAGTATAAATAGGAATCTGGCAGTGGAAGAATATGGGATTAAGTGGAAGATCGTTGGAACTTCGTCTTTACAAGGCTTTAGGAGAAGAAATAAATTTTCTGTGAAACAAACCAAGTATTTTTAATTTCTAATCAAGATATTTAAGAGTTTTTCAGCAATTTCATTTTAAGATACCTACAATTTTCTAACCACTTTTATTTATTTTTTAAGGACATTCCAAAAAGTTTGAACCATTTTGTAGTTTTTAATAATTTCTCTTCTAACCTACGAGATTTTTTTTCATTAGCAACAAACAATGTCATATGGAATTAGAAGAATATGGAATAAGGTCGAATATCGTTGGAATTTCGCCAAGAAATTCTGAAATTTAAATTTCTCACGTCTTTGTAAATTCTTTTTTTAGAATACAAACGTCATTTAAACAATGAAAATTATGAATTTTTGTTCAGTTTGATTTTAGAATCGGTTAAAAGGACACCGAAAATTTATTACTACATTGAACAGTTAGCATAACTAGCTTCAAAATATTTACTATAAATTATTATTCACTTAACACGAGGCGCAGTACGTTTGTGTTAATTAGATTTTTAATATATCAGGCATTTAAAAATTAACCTGCAACACTTGCAAAAGAGTATATCTTGGTCAGACAGGTAGCAATTTTAAAATTAGACTAAAAGAACATTTAAGTTCATACAATAACAAAAATAAAAAATCAACTTTTGCTAATCATTTGCTAAATAATAATCACAATTTTAACGACACGGATGTACTTGAGATAATTCATTTCGCCGAAAAAGGCTTAAAAATGAATTTACTCGAGTCTCTTGAAATCTATAAAATTAAACGTAATCCTAAAATTCCACTCATAAACGACTATACATTATGTATAGTTATAACAATAATTATTGTGATTCTTCGTCACGGCTATCAAAATAATGTTTTAAACGTTATGCTCAATTTATGCAACAGATTTATTTCTTAATATTAGTTTGTTTACCTGCATAATTTATTGTAACATTAAAATCACTTTATTCGAATCATTAAGACCACCGCTGAGAAATATTTTAATACACCTTTCAACCGCTTTATAATAATAATAATAATATTAAATTCTCTTCAATTTCAATTTTGTCGTTTTAAGATTTTTCGACTTTTATTTTTCTGATATTTTTATTTTTTATTTTAGCTAGTAAACAATTGTACTATCCGCTCTCATTTCAACTACATTCTTTCATAGTTTAAAAAATAAATCTAGCGTTCTCTTGACCTATCACAATCAACCGTAAATTGGCCGACCGTCTAAGTATCCTCCGGTAATAAACGGTTTATTGAGATAGGTCAAGGTAACGCTAGGTTCATATACTGCAGTAGGTCGGGAGTACGCTAAGCGGAATTTTTATTCATGTAAAAAAAATCGGTTTATAAGAATTATTCAGAAATTTATTGGGAAGACAAGACGGATGTGTTATTTATTAATTATCGGGATTAGTATAGAATTTATTAGGTTAAATTAAGGCTGTCTTCGATTAATACAAAATAATTTATGGTAAAATAAAAACTAAACAATAATCCCCTTGAATTTTACACTGTAAGATAATTCTAGATTTAATATAACCGTAAAATATCGGTCTCTTTTATAATTTGTTTCATTTTCCGCAAATGCTAGAAACAAACCCTCCAATATATTAACTTGAAATTTTCAAAAATCATTTAAAACTAACGCATAAGTGTAAACAAATAAGAATAAATGATACTGAACTTCTAAGAACAAAACCACAACAATTGAAATGTAAGAACTATGTAAACAGAAATTGCAATCGAGAATAGAAAAATTATTTCTTTTGAAAACTCTAGAAGAAAATGACTTGATTTTTCCAAATTTCACTAAAAAATCAACAATTGAATTGTAATAATTAAAAAAAAAAGAATTAGCAATCGAGAATAAAAAAATATTTTTTTTAAAACTCTCCAAAATGTTGTTTTGAAATTTTCAAAATGCTCTTGAAACTAACCTATATGTATAAACAAATAAGAATAAATAATGCTGAACTTCTAAGAATAAAACCACAAAAATTGAAATTTAAGAATTGTGGAAACAGAAATTGCAATCGAGAATAGAAACATTATTTCTTTTTAAAACTCTAGAAGAAAATGACTTGATTTTTTCAAATTTCTTTAAAAAAATCAACAATTGAATTGTAAGAATTTTTAAAAAAGAAATTTCAGTCGAGAATAAAAAAATATTTTTTAGAAAACCCTTCAAAATGTTGTTTTGAAATTTTCAAAATGCACTTGAAACTAACGCAAATGTATAAACAAATAAGAATAAATAATGCTGAACTTCTAATAATAAAACCACTACAATTGAAATTTAAGAATTGTGGAAACAGAAATTGCAATCGAGAATAGAAACATTATTTCTTGACTTGATTTTTTCAAATTTCTTTAAAAAAATCAACAATTGAATTGTAAGAATTTTTAAAAAAGAAATTGCAGTCGAGAATAAAAAATATTTTTTAGAAAACCCTTCAAAATGTTGTTTTGAAATTTTCAAAATGCACTTGAAACTAACGCAAATGTATAAACCAATAAGAATAAATAATGCTGAACTTCTAATAATAAAACCAGTACAATTGAAATTTAAGAATTGTGGAAACAGAAATTGCAATCGAGAATAGAAACATTATTTCTTTTAAAAACCCTCCAATGTATTGCCTTAAACATTTTCAAAAACCAACGTAAATATGTTAGCAAATAAGAACAAACGATGCTAAACTTCTAAGAATAAAACCACAACAATTGAAATATAGGAATTGTGGAAACAAAAATTGCAATAGAGAATAGAAAAATATTTCTTTTACTAACCCTCGAAGGAATTGACTTGAATTTTTCAAATTTCACTTAAAAATGAACGTAGATAGAAAATTAAAATAAATCATGCGGAATTTCTAACAATGAAACAAGATTAATGGAAATTTAAGAATTAAGAAAGCATAAATTACAATCGAGAAGAGAAAAATTATTTCTTTTTAAACCTTCCAAGGAATTGACTAGAAATATACAAAATTCACTTAAGGCTAACGCAAGTATATAAATAAATAGGAATAAATAATGCTTAACTTTACAGAACAAAACGATAACAATTAAAATTTAATAATTCTGAAAACAGAAATTACAATCGAGATTATTTAAATATATTTAAATAAAATTTATTTTTTTGAAAACCATCCAAGATTTTGACTTGAATTCACTTGACTAATGTAAATGTGTAAACAAATAAGAATAGATGATGCTGGACTTCTATAAACAAAAACCACAACAACTGCAACTTAAGAATTGTGGAAACAGAAATTGAAATCGAGACGAGAATTTTTTTGAAAACCCTCCAATGCTGAAATTTTAAGAAAAAAACACAATTTAAATTTAGTATCTATGAAAACAGAAATTAAAATCGTGATTAGAAAATTATTTTTTTGAAAACCCTCCAAGGAATTAACTTTAGATTTCCAAAACTTATTTCAAAGTAACGTAAATGTATAAACAAATAATAATTAAAAAAAAGAAAAAACCAATAACAATTGAAATTTAAGAATTGTGAAAGCAGAAATTGCAATCGAGAATAAGAAAATTATTTATTTTCAAAACCCTTCAAAATATTGACTAGAATATAATAACCTAATAAAATTAGTCACATCTATTCACTTGAGATAGCTGTATTTTGATCCCATCAATTAGATAAGCACCTATTTTAATTAATTCAATTCTTCCAATTTCTTTTTGAATTTCAACTATCGTTCAATAGTTTCCGAAACAATTTGTTTTTTATTATATCAAAATTTGTCTTAAATTAGTATTTAATAATAAAGTTCTAAGATTATTCAGTAATTTTTTTTTGTAAATTTACACAGTAAATTCTTTTTAAGATATCTAAAATTTACTCTATTTTTTTGAGAAAAATCCAGCATTATTCCAAAAATTTCTTTATAATATTTGCAAAGCTTCTTACATTTCCGCCAATTCTTATCACATTATATTAACATTTTTCTCAAATTGTTATTTAACATAATGCATTCTCTTTCTAGAAACAGTTTTACAAAATGTTTCTTGAGATCTCTCTAAAAATTTGAAAGTATTTTTGCTTCGAAATTAGGAGTTATATAATGTTTCACCAATTTTACTTCTAAATTTCCAGAAATTCTTTGGGTTCGTTTTAAAAAAATAACTTTTTCTTGATATTTCTCTTCAATATTCTTCAAAACATCAAAAACTTGCAAGTAAATTATGTTTACATTTATTATTTTATTTTCCATAATTTATTTTTTTAGATTTGAAGAACTTTTCAGTATTTATTGTTTTATTTTATTTAGGTTTAGGTATGTCACAACCTTTTTAATTTTAAGAATTTTCCAGAAATTTATAATTCAATACAAAATATTTTAATTAGGTTTCAAGAAGTATTAAATAATCAAAACATCTCAAAATCTTTTTAATTTCTTTTAATTTCTCTATAACACTACATTATCAATTGCTTTATCTTTTAGATAATTATTAAAACATATGTTTCGATAATGGCACGTTGAGATGCCAAAACTATAGCAAACAGAAAATAAATAGTGTTATACAAACAAAGTTACAAAGTTTTTTATTTATATCTCCAGAGAAAGATAATAACATCTTTATTTGGACAAACATAAATACATTAGAACAAAAACAAATGAATTTAAAATATGGGTTATTTCGACCAGTTTGACTGTTGACCATAGGTCTTTCTGTGGAAAAAAATATATAAATTTGCCATCTAGCTTAACTGTTCAGATCATTCGAGCTGATGAAATGATGTAAAGTTTATGTTTTTGGCAGAATATTGGAGTTTCAAGAAGTGCAGAATTTATTAAGAAGAATTACAATGAAGTGATCGTTGGTAAATTTGACCCTTATGCAATAAATACGATGGGATTTTGGGGTGACTTATATGGTTTCGTAGAGAAGAACACTGGAAGGATTGTGAAGGGGGTTGGTTGAAGAGATGTTTTAGTTTAATAAGGATACGTAAGGCTAACTTTCAGAGTCTAGTTGAATGAGTTCATCTAAACTTATGTTTAGTTCAATTTTTATTTTATTTTTAAACGTTATCAACTTTCCAACAAACAATATCTTAGCTATCTTTGAAGTGTATTTGATTTTAAAATAATTTTAGATATTTCTGTAAGATGCTACGATTTTATGAAATTCTTTGAATATTGTATATCTAGATCTAATTTATAGTGAAGTTGATGCTTGGTGCGCTACACCCTAGATTAACTTTGATGATGGTCTGCGATGACCTAAACAAGTGTCAGCCAACTGAAAATATTTTTTCATATTTCATAGGATTAGTGTTGTAATCTTTAGAGTCGAGATATATTAGAAAATTGAATTATTCTAAACATCCAGCGTTTTCAAAAATTTCAAAGAGCTTTTCTTCTACGTCCTGTACATATTTTATAGAAATTTTTGTTAGTTGCTTCATTTCAGAACATTTTAAACTTCTCTGTAGGTATTTTGTTCAATGCGAACGTCTCTAGAATATTTCGTAGATATCCTCTAAAACTTAGTAGATGCGGACAATAAAAGTTAATTGAAGTATTATACATTTTAAGGTACAAAAAGAAAATCTAATGTTTGCTAAGAGTCTTTGTGAAGTTCTTGTCTTAAATTAGTTAGTAATTGAAGCTTCGTTAAGATTATGAAATGATGAAATGAATTTGTGTAGTGTTGTGGAAGGAAATTTACGTTTAAGGAAAATGTTTTTGTTTCTGGGAATTTAGGATTTGGAAGTGGGTGGAATTTTGGGCGAATGTTTTGGAAAGAGAGGATAGCCTTTCTTTAATGGGGATAACCTTAGTGGAATGGTGCAGAAAAGAATTTGATGGATTATGAAGAGGATTTTGGAGATGTCGAATTTTGGTTAACACCCTAAGGGCTGATCTGCGACATGAAAATTACATATTGTTACTGGATAAGGATTGTAGAAGAGGATAGCTGAAGAGTCCAGTAAAGGACGTCAGATCATTTTTAAGATGTGAGTGATTGTTTGTAAATTTACACCTTGCTTATTGTAATTTAGGCTTCTGAAATGTGCCGCCCTTTTCTTGACTTTTGCTTTAAGGGAAGTGGAGTGGATTTTGAAGGTTGGTTTAGCATTTAATTCTATTCCTGGGTATTTGCAGGTGTTGGAGGGATAGATATTTTAACCATTTATGGATATTGAGGGAAGTGGTTCTGTAAGTATGTGAAACGGAAGAAAGGGTTGAGATTTGTTAGGATTGGTGAAAATACTCCCTTTTGCAAATCAGGCCTGTATGGTATCTATGGTATCTATCTGCTCTGTAGGGTGCTGAGGGCATTTGGATGTGTGAGAGCGTAATTAAGGTAGTTTTGTCGGCGTATAGGAGTGGATAGGCGGATTTATTGAAATATTTTCGTTTGAGATGGTAGATGTCGTGAACCAGGAGATTGCAGAGGATGGAAGAAAGGGGAGGAGTCTTTAGATCTAAATTGCATAAATTTTCAACTCTTTCTAACGATAGTAATTGTAGAGTTCTTCATAGCTTTGTAATAGTTTCAAAGATGTTTGTAGGTTCAATATTTTAGTCTTTAGATATTATAATATCTAAACTAAACTATTTTTTTTTTCAAAAGATATATTAAGTACTTAACCATTTAATATTTTCCCAAACATTAAAACATGTTTGAGATGGTAGATGTCGTGAACCAAGAGATTGAATAGGATGGGAGAAAGGGGAGAACCTTGCTCGGGAGAAAATGAGTTGGAGAAGGAGCTGCGAAATATGATATGCAGGGAACAGTTAGTACTTAATATTAACATGTTTTTAAAGATTTCTATTAATTTAGTTGATTTAATCAATAAAGATTTATGCAAGTTTTTAAATTTACAACAAAATCAAATTGAGTCAAGATTTATTTATACATGCATATGTTAATGTCAATGTCAAATAGTTTCAAAAATTTGTGAAGGTTTAATGCTTTAACCCGAAACTAAATATTTTATTTTAAACTACCAAAGTTTTAAATAATTTTAAAAATATATGAATACACTAAAAATTAATAAATTCTGGTAGGTGTTTAATTTTATAACATTTTTAGAGAGTACTATACCGAACACGTGTCAGGAAACTCAATATATTAATATGGAAAATAACACGTGTTTTAATTCAAATGTACGAGTATCTATTATACTTTCCAATCAATGTGTAGCAGAGAAATTGTGAACTTTGTAGATTTAATGTTTTATATAAACATGTAAAAACATTATTGATGGATTTAATCTCTAGAGACTTTCGATAAATGAATAAATGAACCATAAAGCTTATGGTTTATGGTTCTCTCTAACATTTTCACAAACTAAAAAATACCATCCACTTATAACTCTTTCTAAAGATAGTAATTTTAACTTCTTTCATAATTTAAGATGTTAATTTTGCAATATTTTTAAAGATTAATTATTATAATGTTTTTAGAGATTACTGAATTAAATCTAAAGCACTAATGTTAATTGAAATGTTTTAATCTCGTTGATTGTTGATGCACTTATATTCTGAAAATCCATTATCACTTAATATAATAATAATAATAGTAAACTATTGATAATTTTCAACTTTTTATTTTACTCACTACAATTGTTTCACTACACTGTAGCTAGTAGTGAGTAAAATAAAAAGTTGAAAATCATCAATAGTTTACTATTATTATTATAGTAAGTGAAATGTTTTAAGTTTTTAGATCCAAATTGCATAAATTTTCGACTCTTTCTAACGATAATAATTGTAGAGTTCTTCATAGCTTTGTAATAGTTTCAAAGATGTTTGTAGATTCAGTATTTTAGTCTTTAGATATTAAAGCCAATAATTTCAATTTTCAAAAGATATATTAATTATTTAAGCATTTAACGTTTTCCCAAATTTTCAAACTTATATGAGTTCACCATATTTTTTAGATATTTCTGTTAAATGTTTAAAGATTACTGTAGATTTAGTGCTTTTTTTTTAATGTAAAAACATGATTTCTGTAGAATTAGTGGATTTATTCCCTAAAAGGAATTATTCTAAGTAATAATTAAATTAAAGACCTTATTTAAAAACTTCTTGTTTTTGAAGATATATATTGGTATTATAAAGTAAAATTAGACACCTTGATTAGACACCTTATCTTAATCAAGATTATCCAAAAATGTTAAATGAGAAATTAATCAACCATAAAATTGAATACTTTAATAAAATTTAATAAGATTTTTTTAATAACATTCTTGGGACCACCGTGGCCTATTAAGTATAGCATCTACTTAAAATCGTAGATGGCGTAGATTTGAATCCCCACCGAAGGGTTAGTTTCCTGAGAAAAATAAATTCATAGATGTGTCGCTCATTTCTATTGAATTAAAAATAAAATTAACCACTTTCATCTGGCCAAAAGACCTTATTTTGAAAGCTAAAAATCAAAACAATAATATTTTGATATAACTCTTATATTAATATAGAATCATTTTGCATTGATGAGACGGATACTTGCTGAAACTTCATAATACATTGAAATAAAACAACATAGTTGGGAGAGTTTTACTTGTATTGTTGATCACTGCAACATGTTTCACCACATGGTGGCTTCATCAGGCAGATGAATATTGAGTGATGTGTGAAACATTTTGCAGTGATCTACAATAAAAATGTATTGTTTTAGTTAAATATAGAATAATGTTTATTACCAAAAAATCAAAAGCAGTGATTAATTAATTGCCAAAAAATGCAAACTCGATTAATTATAGAATTGCAATCTTATTCATTACAGTAATAATATCAATACTATAATATGCTGTTTGATATATTGTTGATGTCCGATGAAGTGGGCATTTTCTCTCAGACTTCGATCGATGAAGTCAAACTATGCTGGGTGGAGCTGCATGGCCAATCTTGTGTGAATTAGTTTTAAGATGTGTGATGTAGCATCTCTCTTACGATACCATTTTTTTTCAATTTTCCTTTTGGTTTGATATGAAATGAAAAAATGACACAGTAAGAGAGATGCTACATCACACATCTTAAAACTAATTCACACAAGATTGGCAATGCAGTTCCATCCAGCAGAGTTTAGTATTTTGGTATTTGATAAAAATTTAATACATTAATAAGATTTTTTGTTTTTTTAGGGAAGGATCTTGGATGGAATTGCAGGTGGTGATTGATAGAGGGCAATTGGCTTAAGCTACTAGGCTATTCAGCCACGACCGATGTGTTGTAATATTTTTTCAAATTATATTTGAAATATATGAACGATCACAACATCGATGCGTGAACTTGGATTCGAACCAAGGACCTTTCTGACTATATTCGACGCGCTAACTAATAAGGTCAAACTCGAAATTTTTTATCGGATAGAAAAATGTTCAGTTTGAACCTTATTAGTATAGTAAATAAAACTGCAATTCAATAATAAATCCAGTTTTCATATTTGCGAAAATAATGAGAAAAACATTAGCAATTACAAGTAACCTGATAGAACAACTTAATCTGCGCATTATGATATAAACAAAGTGTCATTTGAGTTCCTACGCATAATTATTTATTAATTTTACAAATCGAATAGATCAACAACAACAAATTAGTACCATTTCATTTATTTACAAATAAACAAAAACAAAATTAATAGTACTTCAAATTTGTCCATGCAAAAATTTACTCATTATACGCAAATGGTGGCATATAATTATGCATTCTCCATAAATGATTGCCAAGAATGTACGCCCTTTTGGCCTTGTACGGGCACAGATTGCACTGGTGCTTTCCCTCCTTATTGCACTCCTCTCTGATGTGCCTCCTCAGCGAACCCTTCACCTTGTAACACTTTCCGCAGTTATCACAGATATAACCTACAATGAAAACCGTTACTACGATACAATACAAGCACAAACAACAACTGAGCAAAACACGCTCAGTTCTCGTATGAGTCAACACTGCAAGGTCATCACGTTGCGTCATGAAAACTTGTTCGGAGAAATCAGTGTTTAGAAAGAGAATAATTGATATTATCCTGTTACAATTATTTCTCTAGTTGGAAAATAATGACCTTGAGGCTTGCATAACTTTATCTTCGTAGAGGTATTCACAGATGCAGATGCGGTAATTTTTTGTATTAACAAGTTGACGTGTTTGTATGAACAAGAAAAACCTTTCATCCGAACTGGAATTAGTAGCCAAATCTTTAACATATGATTTTAAATTAAAAAAACAAAATTGTAGAAATCCGTAAACTAAAAAATAAATTTTTATTAAGTTTTTACATTATCTGAAATGAAAGAAAAGTTAAAGATTTCATTTCTGATAATGTAAAAACTAAATAAAAAATATATTTTTAAATAAATGAGCATTGCAAACTGGCGCAGTCGTTAAGATTGTATACCGTTTCGTTTTGTCGAAACTGGACTTATTGAAGAACAAGGAAATAAATAAGAGAAAACGAACAATTACCAAACAGATTTATTAAACTCACCTTTAATAAAAATAATTTACCACCGACGTTCATTATTTCATAATTACAATAAATATTTTAGAATATAACACACCCTTCCCCAGAGTACGTCTTTAAATTTAATTTCTAAATTAAAAAAAGACACTAATAAAACCACATATTTTTAATAGTACGTCCATGCTACACAACAACCAAACTTAAGCCTAAGAGATCAATTATAAATTTACATCATCAACAACATTTATAATAAATCAATAAATATACGAAACATATACATTATTGAATTGCCTTCATGCGTTCTTTCGACAGGAGTATTCCGTGTTTGGCTATCATGTGATTCCTCAGGGTGAATTTATACTTCGATCGGTATTTGCACTGCGCAACCCCGCACGGATACTCGGGGATTTTCCCGCACTCGTATCGCTGGTGCCGCTTTAGGGTCGCTATCCCTCTGTACACCTTTCCGCACTGGATGCAGGGGTGCGAGTACTGAGTAGGATCTAAAAAAAAAATAAACATTTTTAATAAAACAAGGGGGTGAACGGTTTAAAGCGGAAGACATTGATGCATAAACGTGGATCGGGTTGAGAGATGAGGGTTAGTAATATGGGTACATTTAAACGCTTTTTATAAACTTGCAGAAAAATCATTAGTTTTTGTATTAGACATGAAAATAAATAATATTTTATTTTCGTTCCGATGTTTACACAGAATATTGAATTAAATTTGTTTAATTGTTTGTTTTAATTTATCAGCGCAATAAATTGCAAATTAAATGCAAATATCAAATAATGATATCTTAGAGGCATTCACTTTGTGGTAGATTTAAATATTAAGAATAAAAATAAAAACACTTTTACTTTTCTATACCACTTTAAAGTGTTTTCTTCATATTTGATTAATTGTGTATGCGTTTATTTAATGGTATATTATAAATATGATGAAATTAAACTCGATAGTTTTGTCACAACACAGTGGGTAAACAAGGTTATCGAGTTTAATAAACATATTTCGATTCAAACCAACACATTTATGTAAGTTGTAGATATACCAAGAAAGCAAAAACATGAAAAGTACAAAAGAACGAAAGCATGAAAGTATCCTAATTTATAAAGGAGGGAAAATGCAAAAAAAATAAATATAACATTAAATCAATTTAAAAGGTTACAACACAAAAATAACAAGAGTTTAAAGAAGCAATTATGAAATGCACAAAAAGTGTGTGGAACTTACAAACAAACAAAAGATAAACGACAAACAACATGATGGGATGAAAACATAAAACAAGAAGTTAATTTAAAAAAATGATACAAAGGCAAAATAGAACCAACAAAAACTATAAATTATATAAGCACAGAGAACAAAGGTTTAAAAAATATTAAGAGGCAAACTTAAGAAATTGACAGAATCTATTAAAGGCTACAACAAAAAACTAGAAAATTCTAGAACATTGTTAGCGTGTGAAGATTTCCTAAAACACTTTGATAATGACCAAACTTAAAGTTTGATAAAGACCAGTTTGTGGAGGAAACTATAGTCACAATTTTTAAAATATGCAGTGGTGAAACAAAGTTTTTAAAATGTTTTTTTTCCAAATCCTTACATACAACTAGAGGAGCTGTGACAAACATTCAAAGAAAGAGACGAAAGAGATGATGAAAATATAAAACAAGAAGTTAAATAACATAAAAATACAGTTACATAACCACTTTTTTCACTAATTGTAAATTATAATAATTGTAGAATATATATCTGTTTCTTAATAAAGATGTTGAATATATAAAAATACGACAAAACAAAACGAAAAAAAGCTACGATACTTAAAATAGAGGTTTAAGAAAAAATAATAGAGACAATAAAGAAATTGTTAGAATTTCGAGAAGAAGTGAAAAAAACAGGAAAAGTAATAACAAAATCATATTATACTATAAAGTAAAAACATTTAAGAAACAATAAGAAGGAGAATAAAAAGGAAAATAATATAGAGATAAAGAACATATTTTAAAAAGTTATTAAAAAAATTAAGTGTAAGACGAGAAGAAGATATACGAGAAGAGATAGACTAATAATAATTAAATGCAGAAGAAGAAAATAAATAAGAAATTGAAAGAGGCAATAAAATCTTAAAGAATAGAAAATCCCGCTGTGAAAATAGAATTACAATAGAAAAGATTAAAAATATAGATTCTACTTGAGTATAAATAAAATGTAGACAGACAAAAATGTACCGAAAAATTTAAAAATAAGCCTGATTGAACCAATATATAAAAATAAGATAGAAAAAAACTGCAGGCGAATAACGCTGTTAAAAATATTATTGATTCTTGAGGCTTCTATTTCGTAATCCATTTTGGAGTATAAAATAAAAACACTTGGTAACTTTGTTTGAATAACTGGATTTTATTTTCGTTGACTATAGTTTTGGCAACACACTTGCCATAATCAGAACATAACTTAAAGTTAAAAATATCATCATTGACATGGAAATCTCATATTAGAAATTAATAATAAAGACCAAGCATCAGAATTCCGCTTATCGTTGAAAGTTCCAAAAAATTAAAAGATGAAAGAATTTGAAACAATAACAACTATAATTGGCACAAAGATTGAAATGAATAAAGCCAATATTTCATGTAGCGAAGCAAAATTAAACATACAGGGTTTATTATGAAAGTAATACGCATGATTTTATCATGACGCCATGCCCTTCCAATGCAGTTTGCTAGTTTGCTCTGAGCAGTTTCAGTGGAAAGTCGTGCCTCCGCGTGAAATGCATTTTTCTACTTTGAAACACGGCGCGATGAATCCCGTTTTTTGTTGGCGTCGGAGGAATCGTCCACTTTTAGTTTATACCGCGGGGAGAAACTGTTAACTCAGCCCTTTACCTGCAAGTGCTCAAGAGATTAAAACGTAGGGTCGTCCGCGTTAGGGCCTGGTTCCATCATATCAATGCCACCAACCACACGGCCTTCATCGTTACCAATTTCCTGGTCCTCCAACCTCCTTACAGTCCCGACTTGACTCAGTGCGACTCTTTTTGTTTCAAATGAAATTTGTTAATGAGAAATAATTATTTCTCTGAGCATTACTGCACCGTTATCTCACAAAACATATGTAAGACATAACAGCTAATAGTTAAAACTACTACTCCTCGTGCTAATGCACCGCCAGGCATTGAATGGCATAACTATTAGCTGCCGTCATATGACTTAAATCACATTAAGTACAATACGACGTAATTTGTTCTGTTATTTTTTAGACACATCACGAAATTTGTTTCTTTTTGTTTCCCCAACTGAAGAGGGAGTTAAAAGGAAAGCTTTGGGAGTCCGTCGAAAACATCCAAAAGCATGTTACAACGTTCCTAAGAGATATTCCCGCCTTATAGGCACGTTTTTACGTATTTTGAAAAATTTTAAGCATCTGCACCGATACGATAAAAAAATGCCCAATATTTTTATAATAGACCCTATATTAAGTCGAGATCATCGGTATAGATTATATAGATTTTAAAATTACCACCAGATCGAAATTCTGATCATAAAACAAAGTTTCTAAAAAAAATTAAAAGTGCTGAAAAATATTTAGAAGGAGAGTAACTTGCACATAAAATTTAATATAATATATCAAATAAAAGGGTCGTTATTACTCTAAACCGTAAAAATGTTAATAGCATAGTGATAATATAAAATACTATAATCTGATTATAATACAAAATTGATTTTAAAATGATGATTGCATTGAAGCTGTACTGATGAGATCAAGTGATTGAAACATGTGTCTGCAAATGTTTATTTAATTATTACTTTATTCCACATATTCAATATAACGCAAAATACATTCACTCTTCTGATTTTTGTTTCCAATAATAAATTCTAATATTTATTCTCACGTCTTCGACTTAATAATTTTCACAATAAAAATTAAGTGAAAGTGAACAGAATAAATCTTTACCATTTTTTGATCTCCTAACTTGACACACAAAGAGAATTTGGCATTTATAGAAAATCATCATCCATTGAATGAATTAAATTCTCACTTAACCCGTGGTGAAACATTTTTATCTCCTTGAGAATAACGAACGGTCGAAACTAGTCGGAGAAATATATAAAAATTGTAAAACAACACCAAGAGTTTAATTAACCTATAATTACCTCCATTATGATGCACATGTTCCCAATAAAATATAAATTAGCATATTTATATATTTTCATAATTTGTAATATAAAAATTGTCTTATTTTGTTAAAAAGGAGTACAAAGATATAAATAAATAAATAAATATATTTAAATTAAAATCAAATGTTTTATATTTATTTAGCCTAATTGGTTTTGCTCTTAACAAGATCCTATCCACTGCTCCAGTTAAATTATTGTTATTACTTCAGATCAAGGTCTTCAATTCATTTAGTCTTGAATAATATGATCCTTTCATTCACAATCACAAACAATCAAGATCCAAAAGGCAAACATTTAACGTCTTTGAATTTCTCCTTTACTTCTTGCTTATGAATTTGTGATACAAACTGAAATATGTAGGCGATTATTTAATACAGTTAGTAAATGTCGAAAATGAAGCATATAAATGTAAAAAAAAACGATTTTAGCTTTATCTTACAAAACTTTTGTGAAATTAAAACAATTGTCTTTTTCTAGAATCTTTCAAAAGTTTTCTTCAGTATTTCTTAGAATTTATAATCTAAGCTGTAAATATTAAAAAAACATTTTAGAAATCTAATTCTATTTCATTTTTAAGAGTATCTATTCTGATGAAATAAATTTAGTTACAAAGATTTGCTTTTTAAAGGGTTCTAAAAATTTGTAGCAATTTCTTTCAGCTTTGGAAAATTTTAAATTTTTTCATATTTCTCATACATTTATAACATTTTTCAAAGCATTTTCTTTTTTTCAGAAATTTCGATCATCTTTACCTTTGTTTTATTTAAATTTATTCTTAAATTACAAAAAATTTCTTTTCTACAATTATTAATAAACTTTTCTTTCACATTTTTTTAATTTTCCACCAAGATATCATTTTATTTTTCAAGAATTTTCCATTCTAGTGTAAGTCAAATTTATTTCCTGACAGAATGTAACACTCGAATTAGAATAGAAAAATTAGCATAGGTCAGGAATACTCTAAGTCAAAATACAATACATTGTGGTAGGTCAAGAGTACGCCATGTTAATGCACTCAAGAAATGATTTAATGAGGTGGTAATTACTATTACATAGCTGTAAATAAAGCACAAAAATTAATATTTTATGCTTAATAAAAATATCATCTTCATTACTTAGCAATTAAGACAGCAAAATCGCTAGAAATATAAAATTTTGAAAATGCAAAAATTGCATTCTATAGTTTGAAGAATTGTAAAAAATCAATAACAATTTATTTTTTCTTGCAAAAAATAAATACCTTTCAAAATTTAAGATTTTGCAGATTTTATACGTTTTAAAGATTTTGAGGATTAGACCAATTTATTAGTATTCAAAAGTACCCTTAATAATTCAATAATTTTGACAAATGCCGATTTTTAACAAGATAAGATGTTAAAGTCCTTTTTTTGGTAGACAAGGTTTTTTTACAATAAAATGTAATTTTCTGGAGAAAATTTAATTAACTTTTACTTTGGCAAACATTATCAACTTAGACAAGCAATATAAAATTGATTGATTTCGAATATTCAATTGATTTTATACATATGATGAATTTGAAAAAATTGATAAATACCATAAAAGAGATTTTGTAGATTATACATAGTTTTCGATCTATCAATCAATGTAGCGCAGTTGTAGTTAGAGAAACAGAGTTTTACTTTGGAGTATTTAAATCTCTGGGTAAACCGTCAGTCAATTTTGTGCGTTTCAATAAATTTGGCAGATTAGGTTTATCAATTAACAAGACAAGATATAAAAGTTTTTTTTTTTCATTGAAAATACATTTTTTACACAATAAAATGTAACTTTCTGGCATTAGACAAATACCTAACGTATAATTCAATTAATTTTGACCGATTGTTTCAACTTTCACAAATAATTTTGACAAAATTGCTTGATTTGAATAATTTGATGGATTCTATTTTTATTTGATATATTAATAGTTGGTCAAAATTTGATAAATTTACTAGACTTCACAAATTTTAGAGACTGTATTTGTAGATTTGATATATTTTAGCAATTATTAGATTAAAGAAATGTATAATTAATATTAATAAGTAATAATAAACATCTTTATTTACAGAAAAAAGGAAAACAATTGATATGTAACTAACAATATGACAATAATATGTGACAATATGTTTTTTCTCTCTAACGGCTATCGACCCGCGGTCTTTTAGTCGAATTATATTAATATTATCATTTTGGCACATTTAAATTTCTCTTTTAAATATTATCCAATTGTGTTGAGAATTCTAACCTTTCAGCTTTTAATCTTTCCTACATTTCGTTCTTTATCTAATTGGAATATTTTTCTTCTTACTTTAGCTTATCTGAACTATCTACGAATTTTTCTACCAAATTTTGTTCGAGAATTTTAGAATTGTCCAGCTACTAAAATTTTTTCTGTAATTTAACAAGAAGACGTTGCTAAATCAATGACTAGGCTCAGTTTGATAATTCCTATATTTCGTCTTTATTATCTGAAAAAATTATAAACATTTTTCAAGATTACCTGTAGACTAATTCGTGCTTTTTCATATAAAAAATTCCAAATTTTCTAGAAATTTTCATGATTTTAAAAATTCTAATTGCACAAATTTGCTATGAGGGTTATAAATTTTTCCATCACGTTCTGTTCCAGACTTCTAATAATTTTAAGCCTTTTTATAATAAAGTCATATTCCAGCAGTTTTCTCCAACATTTCTTACTTTGTCTCATCGAAATTTCAAGGAGGTTTCTCCAATTTTTGAAGATGAGAACATTTCTTACATTGTCTTATCGAAATTTTGAGGAGATTTTTCTAATTTCTGGAGAAAACATTTCTTACTGTATTTAACGTTTACCAAATTTGTATGTATTTTTCAAATTTCTTTTGAAGTTTAAAAATGTTTCAGCTTTCTAGATTTATTGATTACTTATTTTATTTATTGATTACTTATTTTTAAAGAGACAATTTATTTTTATCGCAACTCTCAAAAATATCACCTTAAAATTAATTTAAGAATTTACTTCAACAGAATAATTTTTTTAGCATTGTTTTCCACGGTTTTCATTTCAATTTTAATTTTTTCGATTTTTTTTTTATAATTTGTGGTTTCATCTCACTAAAATTTTTCGTAAAATTTATTTTAAAATTTTTAGGATCTAGAACTTTTCGAGGCCATGTTTTTTCACTTGTTTTAATCATTAATTAATTAATCATTTCTTTAACTCACGGAAAAAAATATTTTTTTTTTGAGGGTTTAGATTAGAAGAGTTTGGGAATATCTTTTCTGATGTCCATTTTTATTCAGCACGCTTTCGTTTATTATTTATTCTATTATTAATTGCATTATGTTATCAATCATTTTTAGCAATTTTTCTTCGATATGTTCTATTTTACACAAATCATAAAAATAAATGTAAAAAAATTAAATCTTTTTGAAAATGTTTTTTTTTTTTCAAATTGAGGCAAATTTTGCAACTTTTTTTCTAAAGTTCTAGAAATTATGAGCACCTTTTCTTCAATTTTTGGATATTGTTTTCTCATTTCTTGTTTATTTCAATCAATCAATCAATCAATCAATTCTTTATTTCTGATAGCCATTATATACAAAAATACATTATAGAAGTAACAACATGGTTTTTGAAGTGGATGAGAACGTCAAATTACAAAATATAATATTTTATTTGATTATCCTACGAACATTTTTTCTAAAAAGGAGTTTTCAAAAATTTTCTAGTAAAGGATTTTATAGACTTTTTTCTCCATCTTCCGAAAATTTATTACCATTTCTTGCTTTAACTTACTAGACTAAAAAGAATTAAAAAATCCAGAATTTGCTTGAACGCATTAGAAACTAGCCATCCATTTTTTTCATAGATTTCTAATTTTCTATCACGACAAATAAAGCACTAATAACCTTTCTTCACAATTTTATTTGAATAACCAAATGTACATTTCGGACACAAAGTGACCATTATCAATGGATTATTCAAATAAAATTGTGAAGAAAGATTATTAGTGCTTTATTTGTCAAATTAATTTGATCTTCACGTAACTCAAGCAACCAATTTCTATCACGTTTTCTTTGGAAATTCTTTTATTAACAGTATTTATATATTTTCATAAGTTTGTGTTCAAAAATATTTAGCAATTTTCTTCATAGATTTTTAAAATTTATTATTTTTCTTGAATTGTCTACTATTTCCTCTTTAAATTTTGTAGTAATTTTTTTGCTAAATATTTTAGTTTTTTTAGAAAAAAATTAATTTTTTTTAATTATTTGTACTTTTGAAAATTTCAAAGAAATTATCGAAATTGAACGAATTTTCTTGAAGGGTTTATAGAATATTTCCAGCACATTTTCTTCTAGATTCTCATCAATCTTTTTTATTTTCTTCTTCAATATTCTTTTTTTAACTAATTAGAATAATCGAAATATTTTTTCCAAATTTGGAAATATTGTTTAAAAATGTTGAATTTGTTTGCAGATTATTTCATCACTTCATCAAGAAACAATTTTTACTTTTTTAAGCTTCTTCTTTTAGGTTAAACATACCTAAAATCTCTTTTTTCTAATTTCTATGATTTTTTCATATTTTGTTTTATCTTATTCGATTTTCTAAAAATATTTCTCCCAATAATTTAACGTAATTTCAATATAGATATATTTTTTTTACGGCTTTACGGATTTATTGAAAGAGTGTAATACATAAAATTTATTCTAGTGTAGGCGAAGTTCAGATAGTTGACATATAACTACTACTGTTCTTCCAAGCTTTAAAAAAATTTTTCTAGGTTTTAAAATTTTCAACCGCTTATTCTGGGAACAGTCGCTGTTCATAGCCGCCCATTCAGTCAGACGTTGCTACGCAAGTTTTGATACACCCCGAGTATTTGATTTCCTCGGTACCACTCGTACCATTTTTCAACTTCAAAAAATTTGCCAGTTTGGGTTTACAAAATTTTGAATTTTAAACCCAATAAAATGTGATTTTTTTGTTACTTTCTAACTGAAAATATAAAACTTTAGTTTTTCCAAATGCTGTTGACTTGAACATACTTTAACAATTATGATAGAATGGATTGATTTGAAAAATTTTGTAGATATTACAACGTAAAACAATTTGAAAACTTTGATTAGTGTAATATCTTTCACAAATTTTTAATATTCTAATGTTTGACAGATTTTACACATTTATAATTAAATTATTATTGCTAATTTAATCAACTCAAAAAATTCAATAAAATTGAAACAGTCGATTTTTGTCTAGATGTGATGTGAAGATTTTTTGATTAATAGAAACTTGGATTTCGTTTTTAAGTTTTATAAACGATCTTAAATTTATAATCTATGGATTTATAAGATAGCTTTCTTAAAAATCTTTTTCTTTAGTACATGTAAGATAAATTTTGTGTTTATTTTCATTTAGTAATAAACCTTTTAAAGTTAACATTTTAGTAATTAAGCTTTTAAATATTGTAATTTTGGCGAAGAAAAACACTTCGGGTAAGATTGAAACACGTGTCAGGAAATTGAAAATAAAAGTAAAAATGGTGATGTGGCCATCATAATACTTTCCCTATATTTTTCTCGAAAATTATGAGGTTATTCTTAATTATTTGCTCAATTTTGAATTCTTTATATTTACTTGTTATATAAATTTCATTTAACTCCTATAGTTTACTAGCAATAAGCAAAAAAAAATCAACATTTTTAAATTAAGAACAAAAAAAGTGTTTCAATAAAACTTTTGTTTGAAAAGTTATGTCTTATTTTTCAAAATTTCTTATATTTCAAAATTTGTTTGAATAAATCTATTAAATTTTGCAATAATATTATGTTTATTTAGGTTATACAACTTTTAATTAAAACCCTCGCTTATGATTTACTGATTGGAGGGTGGGTTAGAGGCCACCAACCCACCCTATATATGTATATATTAACTTTAATTTCTGATCTCCTCACGGTTTGCAATAACTTTAATTACAAAATTTGAATAAAAGAAAATTGACAAAGTAAAAATTTTTGATAAAGAGAATGGTTGCGACCGTTTCTACGTGGTAATCCATACTTACTTACAATAATTTGTGGTTAAAACATATTGAATTTTTCAATTTAGTGAGAGAAGGACTTATTAGAATTTTTTTTTAATTTTTGAAAAAAAAGTCCATATTTCTAAACATTTCTTTTTAATTTTAGAGCTTCCAATAAAATCTTCACAATTTAGAAAGCGAATTGAATTAAAAAATCTTCAAACCTAGAGAAGAAATTAGTGGACATTTCTTGAATTCTTAAAAAAGTCTAGATTTTAAAGAAAAAAAATCCTAAAAATCTAGGGCCTCAAAAAAAGAGAAATTACTGAAAATTCCTGAACCCTCAAGAAAAATCTAGATTTCTACAAACAAATTTTCTAAAAAGTAGAAGATAAGAAGATAACCTTGAAATCTGGAGGAGAAATTTCTGGAAATTTCCTGAACCTTTTGAAAAAAGTCTAGATTTCTAAATGAAAATTTTCTAAAAATTCTAGAGCCTCCTAGAAATTTAGAAGACCAGTTAAAAAAATATCTTGAAATCGGGAAGAAAAATTACTAAAAAATCTTTTAAACTTTCTCGAAAATAAGAAAAGATTTCTAGGGGAAATTTTTCTAATAAAATCTAGACCCTCCAAGAAAAATTCCGCAATTTAGAACTTTCTAAATAAGTTTATAGCCTCTAGTTGAAACAAAATGTTGAATTTTAGAGAAGCAATTGCTGAAATTTACCTGAATTCTCGAAAAGAAGACGAATTAAAAAACATTTAGAGCCTGAAAAAAATCTTCGCTATTTATAAGAAAATTTGAAAACAAAATTTAATTTTGGGAAGAAATTATTGGCCATTTTCTAGTCTAAATTTTTAGAAAAAAAAAAATCTAGAAAATCCTAATGCCTCATAGAAAATCTTTGCAATTTAAATGACGAGATTCAAAAAAACTCTTGAATTCTAGAGAATAAATTGCTAGAAATTTCCTGAACCCTCGAGAAAATAATCTAGATTTCTAGAAGAAAATTCTAAAAGAAAATCTTTGCGATTTAGAAGACATGTTGAAAAAATCTTGAAGTGTGGAGAAGAAATTACTAGAAATTTCCTGAACTCTAGTCTAGATTTTTAAAAACAAATTTTCAAAAAAAGCCTTCATTTAAATCTTTGCAATTTACTGGAAATTTTTTGAAATCTACAAAAATATACATTTCTAGAATTTTTTTTTTTTGGAAAATTCTAAAAACTTCGCAATTTAAAAGACAGCTTGAAAAAAAAACAATCTTGATATCTGGAGAAATAACTGAAAAGAGTCTAGATTTCTAGGAACAGATTTTCTATAGCCTCCAAATCTGAATAAAAGTTACTGGAAATTTCTGAACTCTCGAAAAAAGTCTAAAGTTCTCCAAAATATGTTTTTAAAATTTTTGAGCCCTGAAGGATATCTTTGCTATTTATAAGACAATATTAAAATCTGGAAGAGATATTACTGGAAACAGCCTAAAATAAAACTTTCTAAAAAAACTCCCGAATAAGACCTTTGCTAAAAATTCTCGAAATATGAAGAAGAAATTACTGTAGACTTTTAGAATCCTCCAAAAATGTTCTAGAAATCTACAAGAAAAACAAGAAAAAATTCTAGAATTCTCGATCCAAATTCTTTCGAAAGGAAGATGCAAAAAACTGAAAATACGGAAAAGAAATACCTGAAACTTCCAGAAGCCTCTAAGTAAGGTCTAAAAATTTAGAAAAAAATTTCCTAATAAATTGTAAAGCTAAACAAAATCTTGAAACAACTTTCTGAAAAATCTAGAACTCTCGAATAAAATCTTTGCTAAAAATTCTGAAAATATCTATTTATTCATTAGATAAGAAAAAGAAATTACTGTACACTTCGAGGATCCTCAAATTTTTTTTTATAAATCTAAAAAATCTCGTGAAAAATTCTAGAAATTTCAATGTAAAAAAAATCTAAAAGTATGGATCATCTGAGAAAATTATAGAAAAAGTTGAACAAAATACGAAGAAATTTCTATAAATAAATATAAATAATGACTTTCTGAAAATTTTTGAAACTCTTGAATAAAATCTTTGCTAAACTTGTAAAAATTTGTAGAATTCTCGATGAAAATTTTTTGGAAAGGAAGTTGCAATAAAAAATAAAATTGTGGAGGAGAAATTTCTGAAATTTCAAGAATCTTTTAAAATTTAAAATGTTTTCTGAAAAATGCAAAAGTTATATTTTTTTCTCACAAATTGAAATTTTTACGAAAAACATGTCTCAATAAAACTTATTCCGTTTCTAATTTCCTTTAATCTTTGTTTGAAAAGTTATGTAATATTTTTCAAATTTGGAAAAATATCAAGGAAAATCAAAAAAACGCCTCGAGTAAACATGCACTTCCGGTTAATGAATGTTTACCAAAAGCTTTTCAGTTCCAGTTTTTAACGATTAAACCTTAAGTTTAAAGTTTCATCTCAATCGGATCATTCGTTTTTGAGATACAGCGCCCACAGACATTTTCATGCACGAAAACAATACTTCCCCTATTAATACTATATAGGGAAAGTAACAATATGGAACAGTAGTATTTCTGGTCCTTTTCATCAAAAAACTGACCCAACTGAGATTTAAGGCCTTCGTCATTTGTAAAGGTTTTATAATTTAAAAGATTCTGCTAACTCCCGAATAAATGGTAATCTGATGGTGCTAAATTAGAGCTATATGAGGGATGTAACATCACTTCCCTACCAAGCTTCAGTAAGTCTCAGATTGTAATGGTGGAACAGTACTCCTTATTTTTGCCAATTCTAGACGTTCTTTTTATTGATTCGTATGAATTGTTGGCAGTTGACACATCTGAATTGATAATTTGGATTTTTGGAAGCAGTTCAAAATGTAAAATTTTCTAAGCAGCTGTTTAGAAATCATATTTTCACTTTGGCATGTGTTGATAATTCATCTAAAATTTGTTCAGTAAACGAAAACTCAACAATTTTTAAATGAACTTTTAACATTCAAGTAATATCCTTTTCTAAGAATACATATTTTTCAAGCTATAAAAGATTTTAATATTATTTTTGTACAAAAACCGTGAACAGCTAAATCAACATTTTCACCTTATATCCAAAACATAATAACGTATGAGCAGTTTCAATTTTTTTATTGATACAATACATTAAGTAACAATTAATTTCTTTTTACATTCGATTCAATTCGCCCCCGCAATATTATGCCGATGCAGCAAATGGGCCTTGAGGGTGGCCCGACGTTTCGCCTTGTACGGACACAGGCTGCACGAAAACTGAGGATCCAGCCCGCACTCGAACCTTCTGTGATTGTACAAACTCTGATAATGCCTATACGTCCTTCCGCAATTACAAACATATTTCCCTAAAACACAGACAATCAGCCATCATCGGAAACCAGAGCCGCAAGCACCTAGCATTCAAAACTACTGCAACATACGACCGAACAGCTTTCGCAAATCATTATTTTTATATTACATTCATAGTGTTTACATGTTTGCGTAACATATGCAGTTTTAGGGTGGAATTGTAAATGGTCTTAAAGTCGCAGTAAGGGCAGAACACTCCGGGGGTTTTGCCGCATTCGTACTTTACGTGCCGTTTTAGCGAATGCGACGTTTTGTAACGTTTGTCGCACCGTTGACACGTGTGGAAACCTAAAAGCAAAGAGTTTTTGAGATTGAGGGTGTTTTGGGCGGACGCTGTGGTTTCTACGAAAACATCTAAGCGTTTTTGGGCTTCTGGGAGTGAGGGTGCAAATGTTTTGTTTTATTATTGGATTGGAGAAGTTTAATTTAATAATCACATTAAATGTATGTACATGTTACAAATTGGTATTTTTGAACATAGCTGGATGGATGGTAATGCATATTTTTTAAATGTAATTATATAATTCAAAACGGTTTCAGAGAGCACATCATAATAATTGTATTAGATTGAAAAATATTTAGTTTTGAATGTTTTGAAAACTCATAATTATCTAAAATTACTAGCTTTTCTACTTATCATCCAATTTTGTTTTTTAGAAACAAACGCTGAAAGGTCATGTAGTTAGTAGCAATCCACAGGTTATGAAAAATTGTCCAACTAAAGTTTTCTAGACACATTTGTTTTGAAATATTAAAATCTAATTGCATAACTGTTCGTTATGACAGTATTGTTAACGAAATATTCTTATATACTTGAGAACAAGTATCTCATAAAATCTTACAAGCAAAAAAGTAAACTATACTTGAGGAGCTTCTATAAAAATCTAAGTTTAACAAGAAAATTTAAAAATCTAAAAATTAAACAGTTTGTACACGATCAACAGGAAAGAAATTTTAATCAAAATATTGGCTGGTTTAAAAAATTCTTCGTTGTTCTACGACATTTGTTTTGCCACACAGTGGCATCTTCAAATAAATGAAGGGTATAATTTATAAAGATTTTAATCGTTTAAAAAAATATACACCCATCCATCCATCCAGCTTAACAACCATCAACATTAAGAACCGTCTCTTCTAAGAAGACTGCATCACATCACATCAATAATATTCTTCGCCACACTCTACAACACTGTGTCTCTGCGATTTTATCATGTGATTCCGTTTGTGGGCGCGCAGCGTGTCCTTCCTCTTGCACTTGTAACCGCAGCCGGCGATGTTGCACTTTAGGGTCGCCACCTTGCCACACTCGTACCTTTGGTGTCTTCGTAACGAGTGCGTGTACTTGTAAACTTTGTGGCACGCCGGACACATATTCGTGTGCACACCTAAAACGCACAATGTGAGTCATTCGCTCGCAATTCACACACATGGTTAATACTTAAATGCGTCACGTTGAAAATTGCAACTAGCTGCCTACTTGACTACAGAAGGAAAGGTGTGGTTGATTTCTTCAATTCAGAGATTAATGCTGAATTAAATCCAAATTATCAATCAACAAGTGTTATAATACTATGTAATATAAAACATAATCTTAACTCTTCCAATTATTCATATCGACCTATATCTATATTAGATAACGAAGACAACATTTTGAAGAAATTAATAGCGTTTAAAATCAAGTGAGGGATTAGCAAACCAATTTGGATATATTCCCGGAAAAAGTACTTTGGATGGCATCATGCAAGTCAAATTTTGTGTAATCAAGCTATTGTTTATTGAAAGGGACAAAACTCTGTTTAGGAATTTCAATTGATGTTAAAAATGCATTTAATTCCTTCTTATGGCGAGCTAGTTTAAGAAAAGAAATTCCTAATTACTTACTAAAGATGTATAAAACCTATTTTGAACGGAAAGTTTTGTCATATGAGGGCAGGAAGGGAATACTAGAAGTGTTTAAATTTTCATAAGTGATACCACAAGGATTAGTATTAGGGCCACTATTTTGGAACATAAGCTATGATAAAATTTTTTAGTATGGATTTACTCTAGAACGTGAAACTAGTTGGATTTGTTGATGACTTGTCACTTTATAAGAGGAATTAAAGAAAGTGAAATCAAAATTATCAGTTGAAAAGATCTTGGTTTGGACGTTCTATAATGGATTATCTCATGGAAGTAGGCAAATAAGGAGAAGAAAGATAGTGAACTTATTCTGAAACTTCCATCTACCATCGGATAAGAGATAGCCTCCTTTCGAAGAGGGAATAACAAATTCTAGAACCTCCTTCTAAAATCGGATGCAAACGTCGTGGAGAAAGAAAACGTTGGTATTTTAGGCCCAAGAGATATCCCAAAAAAACCTCCTCTTTCTGAATCGGATTACTCGTCAAAGGAGAAGAAGACATACAAAAGGAGAATCCTAGAACCTCTTTTCAAAAAATCCTAGAACCTTATTATCTTTCAATGGGGGAAATAGCCGATTCTAAAACAACCTTCTTGTTTCGGAAGTTTTAAAAATGGTTATCTTATAGAGCAGGCAAACAAGGAAATGAAAGAGAACCTCTTTCTGTTATATATATGATTCTTGGACTTCCTCCTATTGTAGAAGAAATTTTCGATCTAAAAACTTTTTATTGGAGCTTCTAGAATAACTGATTGTATGATATATAGCTGATTCTATAACTTCTTCTTATGTACGTATTTTAGATCTATGCTACCATACAGTCTAGAACCTCTTTCCACTAGATCCTAGAACCTTCTCATCTTCCTTTCAATGGGGAAATAGGTGATTTTAAAACAGCCTTCTTGTTTCGGAGGTTTTAAAAGAGGTTATCTTATAGAAGGACGCAAACAAGAAAAAGAAAAAGAACGGATGGGTTTGGGATCCTCTAGAACCTTTTCTTGTTATTAGGGGAGGTATATATGATTCTTGAGCCTCCTCCTATTATAGAAGAAATTTCCAATCTAAAAACTTTTTATTGGAGCTTCTAGAATAACTGATTGTATGATATATAGCTGGTTCTATAACTTCTTCTTATGTACGTATTTCAGATCTATGCTACCATAGAGTCTAGAACCTCTTTCCACTAGATCTTAGAACCTTCTCATCTTCCTTTCAATGAGAAAATAGGCAATTCTAAAACAGCTTTCTTGTTTCGGAGGTTTAAAAACGCGGTTTGGTTTGGGAACCTCTAGAACCTGTTGCTGTTATTAGAGAAGCTATATATGATTCTTGAACCTCCTCCTATTGTAGAAGAAATGACCAATCTGAAAACGTTTTATTGGAGCTTCTAGAATAACTGATTGTTAAAATTAGATGAAATATAGCTGGTGCTATAACTTTTTCTTATGTATGTATTCCAGAGCTTCCAAATAGCATAGAGCCTAGAACTTCTTTCCACTAGATCTTAGAACCTTCTCATCTTCTTTTCAATGGGGAAATCGGTGATTCTAAAACAGCCTTCTTGTTTCGGAAGTTTTAAAAGAGGTTATCTTATAGAAGGAGGCAAATAAGAACAAGAAAAAGAACGGATGGGTTTCGGAACCTCTAGAACCTCTTCTTGTTACTAGTGGAGGTATATATGATTCTTGAACCTCCTCCTATTGTAGAAGAAATAACCAATTCGAAAACTTTTTATTGGAGCTTCTAAAATAACTCATTCTTAAAATTAGATAAAATATAGCTGATTCTATAAATTCTTCTTATGTACGTATTTCAAATATTCATGCTACCATAAAGTCTAGAACCTCTTTCCACTAGATTCTAGAACCTTCTCATCTTTCTTTCAATGGGGGAAATAGCTGATTGTAAAACAGCCTTCTTATTTCTGAGGTTTTAAAAGACGTTTTCTTATGGGAGGCAAACAAAGAAAAAGAGAGAGCGGAAGGGTTTGAAAACCTCTAGAACCTTTGTCTGTTATTAGAGGAGGTATATATAATTCTTGTACATCTTCCTATTGTAGGAGAAATAATCAATCCGAAAACTTTCTCTTGGAGCTTCTAGAATTACTGATTCTTAAAATTAGATGAAATATAGCCGATTCTATAACTTTTTCTTATGTATGCATTCTAGATCTTCCTGTTGGCCAGAGCCTAGAACTTCTTTCTACTAGATCCTAGAACCTTCTCATCTTTCTTTCAATGGGGAAATATTTGATTCTAAAACAGCCTTCTTGTTTAGGAGGTTTTCAAGAGGTTATCTTATAGGAGGAAGCAAACAAGGAAAAGAAACAGAGCGGAAGAGAACCTCTAGAACCTGTCTGTTATTAGAGAAGGTATAAATGATTGTTGAATCTCCTATTATAGGAGAAAGAACCAATCCGAAATTTTTTTATTGAAGCTTCTAGAATAACTCATACTTAAAATTAAATGGAATATAGCTTTCTCCAAAAATTTTAGAAGATGTAGCTTTTCTAAAAACTAAAATAATAATCTAAAACCCGTACATGTCTATCAGAGGTTCTAAAGGATTTTAGAATTGATATTCTTATAGGATGAAATAGTGATGATAACATGGATAGTGGAGGGATTATAGAACCTTCATTGAGTTTTTTTAATAGAGATAGTTAAAGCGACAAAAAAGGAAAACAATTCCCACAGGACTAATATGAAGATATTAATATGAAGTTCCTACAAGAATCTCAAATATCTAGGTGATCTACAAGTCTTCAGCAATAACCTTAATGACTTCATATATGGAAATAATGGTTAAAAGTATAGAAGAATAAACCAAGATTTAAGAGGACTGATAAATGATTTTTCTAACTATAACTATGTTAGGTAGGTGTAAATTTACGTCTATCTATAGATTTTGAAACAAGCGATTAGCAAAAAAAGTATTAGAGAAAAGGATCTGTAAGGATTTCCCAAAGAATCTTGCCAAAAATTAAAATTTTACTAAAATAATAAGAACTACAATATGAAAATGTTTGCGTAGTGTTGATATGGAATTACAACTCTTAAACTAGGCACTAAATTATTTGGTGGATGGAGAAAGTAGGGTAAGAAATAAGAGAATGAGCAAAGGTTTCAAAGCATCGATAAAAGATGACTTGTAAATTTACGAAATGATTTCGTGTTTTTTCTAATTATTAGACTTTATGTCTATTTAAATTTCGATTCCATTAATTTTGAAATAATAATCTAAGCTTCCAAAGAATCCATCAATAGAAAACCTATACACTTTTCTAACTGACCACATCAGTTTAAGAGAAACTGCACTTGTGACTTCCATCATCAATCAAATTTTTAGATATAGATAATATTGGTCAAAAAAATAAACTACTAGATAAATGGTTATGTAGATGACAGAGAATATGAAAGTTTCTACAAATTATCTTTTTGTCTCAGATTCTGGTAGTGATGTGGATTTGCAATTTTTTGACAAGTTCCTAAATGGCTTTATGTACTAAAATAATCTTCAAAAGGATGGGAAATTGAACAAAGATTAAAGAGATTGGTAAATGATCTTTGGTATTAATGTGGATTTAGGATTATCTATTAATTTAAAAACAAAAAGAAAGAGAGTGATTTGGGAACCTCTAGAACCTCTTCCTGTAATTAGAAGAAGAGTATATGATTCTTGAACCTTTCTTGTAGAAGAAATAACCAATCTGAAAACTTTTTATTGGAGCGTCTAGAATAACTTCTTCTTATGTATGTATTCCACATCTTCTAAATAAATAAACTACTTGATAAATGGTTAGGTAGATGACAGAGAATATGAAAGTTTCTACAAATTATCTTTTTGTCTCAGATTCTAGTAGTGATGTGGATTTGCAATTTTTGGACAAGGTCCTAAATGGCTTTATGTGCTAAAATAATCTTCAAAAGGATGGGAAATTGAACAAAGATTAAAGAGATTGGTAAATGATCTTTGGTATTAATGTGGATTTAGGATTATCTATTAATTTAAAAACAATGAGCAAAAATTTCAAAGTATCTGCAAAGGATTTAGGAGATAATCCATTATTGTCCAAGACAATTAATATTTTTGGGCAAAAAATTTAAACCAACTTAAAGATAAAATATTTAAGTGTTCAAATTTTTGTTCGCCTGTAAAGTGGAATAGCAAAAATTTATTAAATCAGTTGCTACACTAATGACAAATCTAAATTCTAGTAGAAACTAAAGAAGATTAAGGTAAATTAGAGACAATTGCTACCGCAGCTGCAGAGGTTTTGGCATCAAGTCCACCAGCTTGTTAATTATCAGGACGAAAAATTTCGACATAAAGGGTGGAATTAATAAGAAAGAAGCTAAAAAATATTATGTAGAAATGATTGTTAAATGGAAACATGTATGGTATTTGGAAACTGAAGGAAAGTGGTCACATAAATTAATAAGTAATCGAAATAAGTAGATGGGAAGGGAGACCTAACTTATTATTTATCTCAATTTCTGTCAGTCCTTGGAGAATTTAAGTCTTTTCTTTGCAAAATTTAAAAATTGAAAGAAGAAGGGAGAAATAAGTTATTATTTACCTCAATTTCTTTTAGTTCATAAAGAATTTGAGTATTTTCTTTGCAAAATTTAAAAAGCGTATTGTGGAATTTATATTTTTGTAATTTGAGAGAAATTGATAATGCGAAATACAGCTTATTAAGAACGATTTCGAAAAAGACTTTTATAAATTAATGAATAATTCAATATTTGGCAAGACCATGGAAAATGTGGATAAACGTGTAAATGTCAAAAAAAATGTCAAGAATGGAAAAAATTTAAATTGTAATTTGTAGATGTAAAATCTCGACAGAAAGCTTTAGACTAAAAATTGAATTGAACCAGACAACTGAAATGAAGTCTTAAATTTAAAACAAAATTGTTCTATTCACTTCACTACAGAAAACTTTTGAGAAAATATAATTGAATCAAACAACAATTGGAATGAGGCCTTAAAATTAAAACAAAATCTTTCTATTCACTTTATTATCACAACTACATGCATTTATAAATGATTTTTTTACGTATATATCAATTCATACACAGTCAACCAGCTTATATAATCGCATATACTTATTAGGTATAATACTTGAGGTATCCATTAAACCTGATTAAAAGCGTTTTTCTTGTGTACGCCAATCATGTGTCTCATGAGACTTGATTTGTGCAACGTTTTGAACGGACATGTCGAACAGAAAAACGTCGGCTCCTTTCCGCACTCGTATTTTTTGTGGTTGTAAATCGAAGTTCTGTGCTTGTAAATTTTACCGCACTGCTCGCACGTGTAGGCTGGATTTACTAAAAAAAAAAATAAAAGCATCTTAATATTGGATAGTAAATACAATTTTTTTGTGCATAATGTTATTTCTTACACTCGAAAATTTTTTTGTAAGTACTATAGTATAATATAGTGTTGAATTACTTGTGCGTAATTTCCTATTTACAGTATATCCAAAATTTTAGTTTACCTATTTGGGCTTAAACTTTGAAGTTATGTAGAAAGGAATTACGCATTATTGTTAAAACTAAAAATTATGTAGTAAGTTAGGAATCAAAACACTTGTTATTATCACGTTTTTTTAAATACTTTTTTATGTAACTGGTTTTGTTTTATTTTACTAATCACATTAAAAAAGAGGAAAATTGTTAAGTGTTTTAATTCCTAAACTACTTCGCAAAGGAGATGTATCACAAAGTATCGGCTTCAAAAATCAATCATAAAAATTATGTAAATGTGTAAAATTTTATTCAAATATCGTACTTACCTAGAGTTAAATAGAATAATTTGATAATAATTAATATTGAGAGTAATAAATCTCTATGAGCATTACTGCACTAATGTTTTACATAATAATGTAAAAACTCCAGCTAACAGTTAAAACAACTACTCCCCGTACTAAAGCACCGCCAGGCATTGAATGATATAACTGTTAGCTTTCATTTGTAGAATAATTTGAACCTAAATTAGCACAATATTAAAATTTATAACGTGGAGATTATTTATATTTTTCTAAATTCTGAAAGTGCAATTAACTTACATTATTAATTTATATAATTATTTGATTTTTTTTTAAACTATGGACTTATTTAAAATGATTATTTTTAATAAGTTACTTTTTTAAATCGCTTCGAACTTATTGATTGTATAAATTTTACGCTCATATTTTTTTTTAATAAGGTCCTACAAATATTAAAATTTGCAGATTTAAATTTATTTCTTAAAAAAATCAAGTAGTTTAACACAACTTGTTCAGTTTTCCATTATCTTAAATATTCATTTAAGAAAAAAATCTAATTTAGATAGATTTAAATAATCATTAATCTAAGATACAAATGAGGAATACAAGAAACAAAACATTAAAGTGATAATTAAAATAATAATTAAAATTAGATTGAAGGTAAGTCTATAAAATGTTCTTATAACTAATAATTTAAAATACTTAATAAAAGATTTAACAGTCCACACACTCACGACCTATGCAGAAGATTCCAAACCTTCCAAAACCTTATCCACCATTAAAGGAAGTACAGATAAAATCGGCAAAATTCTCTAAATGTTAATACTAGGAATACTTACAAACCTAAAATGAAAATTAAAGACATGCTAAGCCCATCAACCAATAAAACTCGCCCGCACGTTCTCTGCTCTGGATTGTTTAGTAGTTTGTAAATCATCAAAGGAGCATAATTTTTTGCAAAGCAATAAAGGAACATTTCAAGTGCAGATGGCAAAAATACATCGGAAAAACTCTTCCTTGTTTTAGTGCCTCAGGTGAGAAACTCATATAAGTGACCAAAAATCACGACCAAAACTTTATTCTCTTACAACACATCTCAAGCACCGATCGTAAGATTTAAACAAGACAACAATAACTACTGCAGGATGATCTTGGCAAGTGCGAGATGCGGGACGGAGGAGAGAGGGAGGAGAAAGGGATATGGAAAATGTTTGCTGTGTGAGGACGGAAATGATATGTTATCTGGAAGGGGAAAGTAAGGGAGTAGAAGAGGATTGGGTAGATGAATGAAGAAGCGTGAGAGTGTAGGTAAGAGAAGACGGAGTCAGGGTAAAGATAGTGAAGAGATTATAGCGAGCAAGGGATGAAGAAGACAGAAGTAGCAGAGTATAATTTTAAGCCATGTGTTGTGATAAAGAATAGGATCAAATTAAGGAATTCTACTGCATAAGGATAATACAAGCCATATAAATTGAAAGGAATCCGCTTAATTAAAATATGAAATGTGAATGAAGCTTGAGGCCTTTACTTGTTTTTTTGAATATTGAATTGACGAGGCGGATAATATATGAAACTCCACAACACATTCAAATAAACCAACAAAGTTAGGAGGAATTCGCATTTATTGCTGAACACTGCAACATGTTTGGCCACAGAGTGGCTTCATCAGGCAGATGAATACTGCACTGTATGGCGAAACATGTTGCAGTGTTCAACAATAAATGTGAAGCCCTCCCAACTGTGTTGTTTTATTTCAACTTGTCTTTTTTTTAAATTTAATTAATTGCTGTTTGTAATTAATTATTGCTTAGCAGCCATCTCTCATACATTATAATTTATTATATTTTTTCTATAATCTACAATCATTTGAAATCACCAAGTTTCTGTCACTTATGACTCTTTATCTCTATCTGTTTCTGTATAGTATAATCATTTCTATTGTAAATATACGAGGATTTGGGAATATAAAAACAAAACTAGTTTATATTTCCAAATATTAACGTTTTTGTTTCATGTTAAGTATGTGATAGAATGCCGGTGGTCTTTAATAATTTCATGAATCGTTCTTCACGACTTCGTTAATTGAACTGTAATAAATGATGGCCGTTCCGAAAGGTCATAAAGGGCGTTCTTCCTAAGTTGAAATTTTTGAAAAATCTGAAAATTATATAGCAAAGTTTCGGATAGATAAAAGTGTTGATATTGTCAACTTTTAACTTATCAAAAACTATCTATTTTTCTTTAACCACTTCCCGCATACGCCCGAGATATCTTAGGCACGACGAGCACATTACGTACAAAAATAATTGTGCGAGAAGGGGTTAAAGCTTAATGCAACATAATATTGAAAAATAATGTCGAATGGAAGTTGATAATTTCAAAAGTACATCTGAATTGATTATTACTACCAGTTCTGGAGAAGCTATTTGGAAGAAGAAAAGAGAGGAAAGAGAACAAGGATAGTTACCAGCCCAAAATTCATTTTCCTACTGAGAAATTTACTACATATTAACACTGATGAATCTAAAGTTTCAATCAATTTTTAGACCAAACGTTGTTACTACAAATTACACTACTGACGCTTTTAACACCCTGCTTTCTCTACATAGCGGTTTCATCAAGCAGATGAATAATATGGTTCTAGAGAATAAAGCAAGGGTCTTAAACATTTATGAATTTTATTAAAGTACATAATAGACTTGAATTGAAAACTTCAGCACTCATATCGAGTGCGAATTACACTAATTTTCCGGCCGACTAGAATATGATGGTTTTAACAAGCATTGAGCTGACGAATATATTGGCGGGAAATAATAGGCCCAAACGGTAAAATAATAAATAATAATAAATTTTTAGATCAAATACTAAACTTAGTAATTTAATTTTTAATGCAAAAACACCGATAAATTATTTGTACAAGTCAGGAATTTACAGTCTAACATGTCCAAATTGTGGGAGTGTGTACATCGGTCAATCAGGTCGGAATTTTCAAATTCGATTAAGAGAGCATCAAAGATCATACAATTTAAAACACAATAATTCAACCTTTGCAAATCATCTTTTAGACTCAAACCATAGTTTTGACAAGGATGTACTTTCGGTAATCCATTTTGCCGAGAAAGGTAGAAAAATGGATTTACTGGAAGCCCTTGAAATTCATAAAGCAAAAATTAATCCGGGAATTTCCATCTTAAACGACCAGGTGGACCTGTTGTACATCCCCCTCTTTGAAGCGTTTTAGTTTGTAGGATATAAACGGTTGTAATTTAGATTTTAAGTACTTGTTTGATAATGATTACCGTGTAATCGAAACTAGTCGCAAAAAGTGAAATAAAAAGTGGTATAAAAAAGTTATAAGTTTTCTTTATTTAAAAAAAACTAAGGCTAGTGACGACTTATGAAAAGGTAGTAATAAGAGAAAGGTCGGAGAGGACGACATTCTTTTGGATGCGTCCAGTTGCCATTCAACTTCAAGAAGCAGGAAACTAATTTAATTAAAAAATCCTTTCGTTAGCCAAAAAAAAATCTTAATATAAATCTATCTAAATATATAATTGTAAATAACCTCGTAACCTCTAATGTAAGTAAAACTTAAAATTACGTTCATGGGAGATTAACGTATCAATTTATTTTTAAATTTCTTAACGCTGGTTAATCTTCAAATTGAAAAGGTTTGTCTTTTTAATAACTACTGCCGTGCTTTATCTGATCATAAAAAAGTAAATTTGCTGAAGGTAATCACATTTTTGTTTCTATTACCTATTATATAAAAATATTACACCATGTTATAAATGAGAAGTTTATTCAAGAATTCGAAAACAAAATGATTAAAAAGAACCTCATAATTTCTTGTAATTATTTTTAATAGCGTTAATTGAATACTGTACTCCAAAAGTATCAGCTATTATTACTTTTAATTTATGAATTCTTTCTTTCTTCGGACAAAAAAAAGGAATGTGCAAGAAACTCTTCAGAAGAAAATAATAATTGTAAGTTAAATTAAATCAGGACAATTCCGCAAGTCAAGCTGCGAAAGCTTTAAAACACAAACCAATAATTGATTAATGTGTTTTTTATTACATGTTTCTCATTAAAGAATTTTTCTGATTTTATTAGCATAAGGTTACTTTCAATATCGATTAAAATTATGTGTTGATCGGAAAGAAGATGTTCCGTGATATGTATTTCGGTAAACTATTTAATAAGTTTCCTATATATTTACCAAATGTAAGATTACGATGTTTTTGTGTTTAGTTTCATTCTATATGTCCCGTTTCAAGAATTCAGTACTAAGAGCTCTCTAGGTGTTTAGTTCTCAATGCATTTTCTTTCATGATTACGTATTTCTCTACACATCATCAGTTATGTTTCCTTGCTCCTATTAATTAATTGTAGCTGTCTAACTGTATAAAATTTTTTTTCTTTGAATTGACTATTCCATAAGCTACACAAAACATTTTCACTTATTATTTAATCATAACCAAATATAATTACACGTAGTGTCGATTAAATATCCCTTTTTAGAGCAATATAGCCATATTTGGCAAATAATCTGATAAATCGTCATCAAGAAAGTCTTCAAGGAGCAACTGATACCAGAAGAATAGAGGGTGTGAATGGAAGAACACATATTTTGTGAATTCACGCCTTTCCAAATACGTTCAAATACAAAATATTAAATACTTACTACAACAAAAGATTTTTCCTTAACCCTGGCATTTTCTTCTTTTCTAAGACCAATTCAAATTATGTGTTGTTCTTTTTATTCTTTCTTTTGTCGATCTATTGTTTGTTTCAGTATAATAGTGATTTTCCAATTTTATCAAACTATTGGTTTAACGAAATGTAATCTATATCATGACCGTATTTTACGTATTTCTACTTTTTGCGTGTCTCGTTCTAAAAATTGTTGTGAAGTTTTCAATTCTGTAAGGTCAATATATAGATATTGTATTATTCTAATGGTGTTTTCTTCATGATTGAATGTTTCTCTTATCATCATCAGATATGTTTCTTTTTGCTCCTGTGAATTTTGCAGCTACCTCATTGTATTTTTTCCTTTTCCTTTAATTAATAATTTCATTAGTTACAAATAATAGATGCTAATCATAACCTTTTGCAGATGTACATTTTTTGAGCAAAGTTAATTTATGCGTACACTGAATTTTATTCCAAAAAAAAGTATTTAAAGCATTTATATAAAAGGCCAAACGTTGATTCTTCACTCAATTGTTGATACTTGAGGCGTCTACTTCATTATACATTTTGAAACAAGGAAGTAGAAGATTATCGCAGCTGCATGAACTCCGGCTTCATCCATCCAAATTGTTTTAACGTTTTTTTATTATTTTTGTTCATTTTTATTTTTTTAAAGTAAGCTGAAGTCCAATAAACATAAACATAAAGAAATCAAGTTACACAAACAAAGAAAATTCACTTAATTCTCAAAATTTCCTTTAGAATTTGTCTATTTACCAATGTTGTAATCTTCTTTAATAAAAACAGGCTAATCAGCATTTAATTACACATTGATACATTTATATTATCCCTCTTGCTAGAAGTATGGACAAAATAAACACAAATAGGTTTATATTTTTAGAAGTGACTTTAAGTTCAAAGTTAAAGATAAACTGTAATAATGTAAACAAAAAAAAGGTCCTCCTGCCGCGTTATTTGTGTGTTATTAATGATCTAATTTATATTGTTTGTTGTTGTGAAGTTAAATTTCGATTCTTCGTTGAAGTTGGTATAGTGTAAAAACAATTTTCGTTTTGATTTCTTCTGCCCTTTTTATATTGTTAATTACTTTCTTCATGGATTGATATACATCCGCTGAAATTCAAGCCTAAAGTAGCAACATGTGCACGGCACCTAAGCAAACGCCTTACAAACCACGCGCATGCGCACCACTAACTTAATCTTTCGTCGAATTAATAAATTTACGCACATCTTCACCAAATCAATTAAATATCACAATTTATTAAAAACATCAACACCAATACTAATCGTAACAATACATTCCATAAATTTCAAAAGTATTTTATTAACACAAAAATATTAAACAACGCTCCTAAAAGGAAAAATAACACCGCCTATAATAATAACACTAAAATTTAAGATTGTACATTTGGTGGCTCATCCTCATGTGCGAGTTGAGGTTGTACCTCTGGTGGAACTTTTTGAGGCATATGTCGCAGGTGAATTTCGGCTCTTTGCCACACTCGTACTGCAGGTGACTGTTCAGGTGCTTCTTGTGTTTGTAGCTTTTGAAGCACGTATTACAATTGAACCGACGCCCTTCCATGAAGTAACCTAAAAAATAAAGATATGTTTTATTAAATTTTACCTAAAGCTGTAGGTAGAGTGAGTGGATGGAAAGCAAACAACTACAATTATGCGGGGGAGAACCGTAAAAACATTTACAATTAGTTAACCTCTTTTCCTTAATTAATGAAAACTTATTTATTATATTATATTAATAATATATTAAATATCTATTAAAATTAAAATTATTCCAATTGTTATTAGAAGGAAATATTTTACTTATTTACCAATGATATATAAGCTATTATTAACCACCTTATTTTATACTGGTTATTCGCTGTGACATGGCCAAAAATTCAATGTGTAAAATGATTCCCACATTCCTAGAGGTTACAGATAAAGAAAATATTAGTTCTAAAATAGAGTAAGAGTACTTACATTTAATCAAAAGAGATTTTGGTTTTAAAATTACAATATTTTATTAAAATTAAATTTTTGATATAAAACTTTTAAGAATCAAAGAAGATAATGAAGCTACATATTATATAACTCACGCTGCTTTCTAGTAGTTAAATATGCTGATAGAGATGCTCCTTATTCAGCTGGTCTCTGGTACCATAAAATCATCAACTTTTATAGTCTTAAAGCAAATTATAAGTCGCAAGAGTTTGATATTTAATGAGTTTTGGCTTTCAAGACAGTAAAAAGTAGAACAGGTTGTTTCTAAAAACGATAAAATTTTGAAATTAACATCTTGGTTTCTTAAGAAAAAAGCCGTTCCTCATGTACTTAAATTTGTAGAGGTTCTTGTTTATAAACTCTCTAAAAATTAAAGTTAAACCTGATTTTGAGTGAAGTGAAATTTTATTAAATTTTCGAATTTTCTATAGTAAAATGTTGAAAAAAAAGTATCCAAAATTGTAAATTACTCTTCATATATGGTAGTCTATGCTGCTTATCTCCATATACAAATGTTCTGAAAGAGATATATTGGGTTGTTTTTTTCTAGTAGTATACAATCAGAGTTAAACGCATTGAAATTAGTAAAAGTTGTTATTTCTGTACTGCCTGAAAATTTGGGCGTTAATATATAAATAAGTGATTGTGGAGGCTTTCACTTCGAGATACGTTATGATAATTCAAAATAAATAAAACAATTAACTTTTAATTTAGTTATTATCTTCGGAATATTTTTTATTGTAAAATATTGATGATGAACTTAAAAATAATCCATTGTGTACCTTAGTTGAAGTTTCCAAAAAGTGACATTGAAGAACGTACAAAAATTTTTCCTAACTAAACTTGAGGCAAATTTTACAGTTATGTGATAGGAACAAAATGAACTACATAAAGTTCAAGAGCAGTTCAATGAGATCGTATCAAAAATGTTGAACTATGACATCAGCAAGTGGTCTTGCGACGATAGTTAAATCTGTGAACACGCAATCAAAAAAGTGCGTGAAGTTGCAAAAAGTACTAACAAGTAATGAAGCTGTTGTTAACAACAGCAAACCACGCATCAGTTCGTCGAAATTATTGACCATCAGCCACGTTGCTTCAAAAGTAATAGAAAAGCTTTCGAACACAAAAATTCAACTCAATGAGGATATGATAAAAAACGAAACCACTTGGTGCATAGATGTAGAAAAAAAATGTAAATCTGAAGATACTACAAAAAGTACTACATCGAGTAATAAAGATGGTAAGCAAGAGACCACTCAAACTAAGCTGTAAACAATCAAATGAGAGTATTACATATAGCAGATGTAAAACTTATTCACATTCGAGTGGATTGCAAAATCGCCCAATCACGATGAACCTGATCAACAATTTACCAGAAGATGAAATTTTGAGTTACGACCTAGACGACCTTAAAATGTGAATTAGGGATGTCCATGATTTCGATGAAGAGGCCTGGAACGGAATCGATTAAATCAATCTATGCGATATTTTTATGGAAATCCTCGAATCCAGTTCGCCAAATTAGTACAAGGCCTTCAAAATAAATACAAGAAGAGGAAAATCAACGAGGAGTCAAATAGATGATCCAGAACGAAATCGAAACGCAACTCTACAACTTTCTCAAAACAACAAAACCAGGATCATACGATTTAAAATATTTGGATGAAACCATAATTATAATTAAAGATTGGGATAAAATCGAGTCGAAATGTAATAAAAGTGAAATGCTAGAAATGGAGAATAAGGTGAAGGCAAAAATTGCTACTTTAGGGGCGAAGATAAGCGCTGGGAATCTTTCCATTAGAAGAGATTTCCATGTTTTTAAATAAAAGAGAAAGCAGAATAACTCTTTTGGCGTTAAGCACTTCTCTCGCATGGCGTTCTTAAATGCATACACAATTATGTATATATTCGTAGTTGGAATAAATTTTCCTTATAGGAGAGACGGTTTTTATATCATCAGTTTCCAAAGAAATTAATTTATAATGAGTTAAGTTTTTGGAAATCGTTTCTTAGGTATCAAATGCTACACTTTGGCCCCTATAGGTTTCCTTGAAGATTATTCATATAAAAAGTTTTTTTCTCTTCGTGGTACAGTAGTAGTAGTGTTTGGCTATCGAGCAAGTTGTCCTTCCGCCGTGTGATTTGTGTAATTGTTTGTGTGTTTGTAAATGAGCTTGTTAGTTTAAAGGATCACCCCCGTCACAACATTAATTGTATCCCAATGGTGAAAGGTACCGGTCATCCATCCAACTACTGACCCGAACCAACGTTGCTGCAAGTCAGTTCGGGGCCGTAACCAAATGCGCCACCACCAGCGTGTTTTAAATATTTTATACGATAAATTAAATTCTCATTTAACCCGTGTTGAAACATTTTTATTTTAATTAGATGATTAATTAAATATTTTAGAAAGTTTTAGTAAATTTTCGGATTAACAAATCAGTCACTGATTTAAACCGTTTGCTAAAATTATTGTTAAGTCAGCGTGATTTCTTGTTTTAGTAGTTATAGTATAGACAATAATGCGAGCTGTGGGACTATTAGCAATCCAGCATGTGCCGCTCCACGGTGGACGCGGTGAGAGCTGTCCAAATCATCGCTGAGAGGGCGAATCGAGGGAACCGTGAAGGAGAAGGCGCCACTGCACTTTGGTAGCCATAGGTGTTAGAAATGCGTTCAAGTCGATCCCGTGGGATAGAGCTATGAGAGCGCTAGAGAATTTTGGTACGACGGCATACATCAATAAATTGGTAAGAAGCTACCTTAGTGAGAGGGAAATAATATACACCGACAAGGAAGGCAAATAAAAGTTCAACGTGTATAGTGGGGTCCCGCAATGATTGGTAGTTAGCCCACTACTTTGGAATATGGCCTATGACGGGTTTCTACGTATTGAGAAGCCTACTGGCGTCGAGATGGTAGCCTTCGCGGAAGATCTGGCGATGCTAGCCTAGTAGGATTCGGTACAGGAAGCACGTGAAGCAGCAGAGATAGTGCTTAATATATTAAGTATAAATTAAAATAAATATCTACAGTTGTAGAAAGAATCCGAAGAAATTCTGGAATATATGGAACATTCCATCAGGGTCTGACTGGAAGAACATTCTGAAGAATGAAGTCCGCCTGCGTTTGTATCTATTAATGTATTTTGTTAACAGGTAATCCAAAGAATCATAATAAATAATAATAATAATAAATATCGCAATAACATGTAAACATATATGCAACCCTGTATACACGGTGGCATGTCGTGACCATTCTACAAATAAAACGTTCTTCTCTCTTCGGCAGTCAAGTTGTAAACATCATTTAACGTAACCTAACACCCACACTCTTCCCACGTGCTCTAGACACAACATGGCGACGAGTATTATATGCCTCCGATACATCACTCATCCTTTTGTTTCGCATTCATGCATCACTCTTCCTATTCGTGATGCGATGGTGGCTTCTACCCAATTTACTTTATTTATGTTGCGAAAATCAAAAGAATTACCCAATAAAACAGTTAGTTCATGACGTAAATCAAATATACCATTCCACACAATACATATAGATTTTTGCGATATAAATAATAGTCATTTACTAGTTATAGTGAACTCGTTTTCCAAATGGCTAGAGGTTTAGACATTTAGAACATCACAAGAAACCATCAACAAGTTAAGAGATTGTTTTGCGCGATTCGGTCTTCCACATACAGTAGTCTCTGACAATGCCACGGTATTTAAAACCGAAAGTATTTCCAAATTCTTTGAGAGTAATGGCATTAAACATACAACAATTGCACCATATTCGCCACAGAGCAATGGACAGGCCGAGAACTCAGTTAAAACTATTAAAACAGGTTTAACAACAGTAATTAACGACCCGCAGAATTGCGATATTCCATTGAAAACTCTACTAGATAGATTTTTAATAGTTTATCGAAACACCCATCACTGTTCTACTAGCATAGCCCCAGCTCAGGCATTAATGGAAGGAAAAATCAGAAACAGATCACATTTGTTTTCTCATCAAGACCGAAAATAAGGGGTCAGACGGCATTAGAAAATTTAACAGAGGCAGTAGAATTGTAATAAGAGATTATCTTAATTGGGTAGAAGCCACCATTGCATCACGAATAGGAAGAGTGATGTATGAATACTGGCATTTGAGAGGATGGCAGAATATGAGGCGAAGCGGCCGGGAGAAACCATTCGGGACGCCAGAAAGTGGTTGAGGACAGAGACGCTGAAATACTGGCAGGCTTGGTGGAATAACAGTGAAAAGGAAGAGTGGACGAGGCGCCTAATACCTGATATTAATGCTTGGATGGAATGGAAGCACAGTGAGGTGATACGCTGGCTGACGCAGTTGCTCCCTGTCCACAGCTGCTTTCAGGTTTATTTGACGAGGATAGGAAAGGTTGAGAACAGTTCGTGCTTGTACTGCGCAGACTTGAGGGGTGACGCTAAGCAAACATAACTACTCTGCTTGTGTTGGCAGAGACAAAGGCAAATGTTAGCAGAGATGTTGGGGGCACTAAAGTGTAAGGATAAATGGGAAACCGTGTCACTTTTCGCACAAGGAGTAATTTGACGCAAATTCGAGGACAACGTCCAGCAAACCCCCCAACGCAAACAGAGGGTTAGTAGCCAACCTGCGTGAACTGCATATGTATTATTTTATTGTATATTATGTAGTTAATCTAAGTCCACATGACGCGTAATTGTAATGCTATAAATATTGTCCCAGATGTATGGTGTGTAGTTGTGTAGAATTTTAAATAAAGGCGACGATGTTAACATATTGGATCAGAAGGGGTGACGTGTGAAGAATGCACCCGTTTCTCGGGGTCCACTACTACGCCGCTTACGGTTACGATCAGCACGTCCCAAAAAAAGTTATAGTATTATAATATCTAATAGTTTTTATATTGGAAACACATATAAGGCTATAATTCTAGTCACTATTTAAAAAATTATCATTACAAATTAAACTTTTTCCAAACAGGTCACTCCCATCATCCCACATACACTACCTATTGGTGAAAAATTCGCAGTGAAACCCTTTAATTTATCCCTTCAATAAATTTTGTATGCTTCGAAATCCTAATACAAACATCCTACAAAAAGAACTTACGAATTTATTAGAACATCTGGACAGTTCCTCTAACTAGCATTAAATTTAAATTTAATTTCTTTCTTCAGACAGGGCAAAAATACCTATGGTCGGTAGCATAGACTGTGACGTTCTAACCAAACTAAACCAGAATAAAATGAAATAACAAAATTCTATGTAAAATTTGCTGAAATAAAGATGTTGTATATAAAGCTTCTGAATATCTTTAAAAATATTTTGATGGTTTATTAATTTTACAATGTTAATTTTGTACACTCTTTAATCTCACGTGGTCGATGAATTGTTATTGCAAAATGTGCGATTCAACATTCGTTAAAACATGTTACTAAAAGTATAAACAAAAGGCTTTTTAATAGCACTTCTATGAATTTTTTTTAACTAGAAAGAAGCTGATTTTGAAATAAGAAACTTGTTTGGTTTCATATTGGTATATTCAGTTTTCTGACACGTGTTTTGGTTAATGACGACCATTCTCAAAAGAATTACAATATTAACTGACGTCATTGACCGAAACACGTGTCAGGAAACTGAATATACCAATATGAAACCAAACAAGTGTCTTATTTCAAAATCAGATAATATTCTATTTTCGTTTCATCAAGAGTACAGTACGGTAAATACTCATTTACCATAGAAAGAAACATTAGGTTGGCTCGATAGAAAGACCATCTTTAATAGATTCTTTGAAATTCAGTATGTATAATAGATAGTGATTTTCAAAAATTCTAAGATCAAGCTTATCAATTTTTTATAGTTTGTAGTAAACTACAGAATCATCTGATTTTTATAAGAATTATTAATTCAAACAAAAAAAATATTTTAGGTAAAACTGAAGAATTTGATTTTTGATAAAATCCAAAATTGGTATCACTACAATAAAAATGTGTAATTATAATATATACTCGTTATTTGCTAGGATTGTTGTTAAGTCTTCTAAGTATCAGGTTGTAACTATAGACCAAGGTCTTTTTTAGCGACTTCTATAACAGTAAAATGAAGCTGGAATTATCATGATTAAATATCATTATAAATAAAACTGTTGTATCTTTTCTTCACACTTTATTTCCATGCTTAGATATATAGTATGAAGAAAGGGTACAGTTTTATTTATATTGATGTATTCATCAAGAAACCCAGAAAACAAACATCGATTCTAAACATCATATTTAAGATAGATAATCTTCGAATTAGAGCAGAAAAAATTCTTCGCTGTTTTAAAGAAACTGGCGAACGCTGATGTTTCTATAGAATCTTATTTAGCAATAATATATATTCGTCATTGCTGAATATTCTATTTTAATGAGACGTTCTACTAGAATAAAACTAAAATTAAAATAAAGTTATAATAACATTTTCTATACTCACATACATCAGAACAATAAACTCACTTAAGGTAATTTATTACACTGATGGCCTTCTTACATAACTACCAAAAATTCTTAATGGTTTAGAAAAAAAAATTCCAAGAATTTGATAATTTAATTGTAATTTACGCTACCTGTGACTGTTATAAAATCAATTTTTTGCATTAGAGTTGATAATCTTTTATTAGTTCTCTTTAATAATGGCCTAGAGTTAAAACTAGTCACAGGAATAAAAATTAATGTAGCCTAATCATTGATTGATGAATCTCCATATTATTCAATTTTATACTGTGTCAGTATTTTATTAAGTCAAATGTTTTTTATTCAACAAATTAGTACAAACATGTTTCAGTCAAAGGCTGAGCAAGAAATTGATTAAAGTTGATGCTTGCTGCTCTAGACTCTTGATAGAAATAGATATTTATATTAGGTGAAGAGAGTTTAAACTTTCTTAATGATCTGGGAAGACCGAAACACGTGTCAGGTAACTGAAAATAAAAACATTATGGAACAAAACAAGCGTTACTCTTCACCTAATGAGAAATTGATTTATTACCTAACATTTTCTTTACAAACGACTTCTTCTTTTTTGTTGCTACAATCTTCAAGTAACATTACTAACCAAAAATATATATTTTTGTATTATGATTTTAGCGAATCCAACTGTACATATAATTTTGAGTTCCATGTATACTTTTCTTTTTTGAATCACTTTCTCATTTATCACTTGGTGAAACATTTTGAACTATTACTAATGAAAGTTTAAATTAAATTACACTTGGTTTGTTTCACAATTTTTCTATATTTACTCGACTAGTTAAGACAATATTTAAACATTAGTAATCCCATGTAAACTTTCAGTTATCATTTATATACTTCAAAAGAATTTCTTGAAGTATATTATTTGAATTTGATTTTAAAATCGTTCTGAGAATTCTTTTCATTTCTTTTGAACTTTTTAGGCAAATTACATATCAAACATCATACTTTAACAAAAACATTGGTTCATGCTTGTTGCGCTACATTCTTAATGGAACAGAATATATAGATGTGTTGAAGAAAAATACTAGTTATGCTCCATGTTTATATATGCAGATTCCTGACGTGTTTCAGCACATTTCCAACTGGAACATAACAAGTGTTTATCTTCAACAAATTTAAAAAGTTTGTTGTTACTTCTTTTGGCAATAAATCAAGCTACACGCTTCATATAAAACATTGGTATTAGAAACCAATGTTGTATGTGAAGCTTGTAGCTTGATTTATTGATAAAATAATTAACAACAAACTTTTTAAATTTAAATTAAACAAATAAATCCTAACGTCTTATCAATTAACAGAAAAAGTGATAGATCTTATAGAAATTTAATATAATTAAAATGTTATGTATATAAGAATACTAAAGTATTAATAAAGAAATTAAAGAAAGGTTTAAATCCTTGACCTCTTGATTAGATCAAAAATTCTAAAAGCAGGAACGAATTTCTGATATATATATATTTTTAATTTATGAAACGAGTTTAAGCAGTTTCCTCACACACATAATGTTATATTTCGCAACTATTAAGAAAAAGAAAGAAAACAATAAAAGTAAAATTAAACAGAAAAAAGTAAAAATTCACTGACGAATTCACAACTTCGATCTCTATAAATTTCGTATGCTCTAAAGTAAATGGTATGTTAAACCAAAAACAAAAAGTGTAAGCGGTTCTTGATGGAACCAAATTTTCAAATAGGGAGAAGTGAAACACTTGTTATGTTCTATTTCAAATTTAAAAAAAAAAGGTATTGTATATTTAAAGACCAAAATATTAATCAGATAATTTATATTTAACAACGTATTATATCACATTGAACAAGGACTAGAAATGATTAATAAGTAGAAGCGGCCGAAATTTAATTCTTGAAGCCGACGAGTTCGTGCTTGGCGAAGATGTGCTGCATCATGCTGCTCTTGTGCCTGAAGAAATGAAGACAGAACTCGCACTGGAACTTTGGCAATTGCTGGCATTCGAACTTATTGTGCCGCCACAGAGAACGTTTCGCTTTGTACGACCTGTCGCACTTTTGGCAACGGTAGAGCGCGTTGTTGGCTGAAAAAGTCCTTTAGTTAATACGTGAACCAGATGATCGTCAACTAGTATACACTACCTATGTCAGCGAATCGAAAGAAATAAATCAATAACGAAACAGAACGGGGTGGTATCAGGCAATAGAGTAAGAATACGAGGTTGATAATTTTAAGCCATTTTAAATACTGAACTAACGCACTTACTATGTTAACATAGTAAGTGCGTTAGTTAGTGAATTGACATTTTCTTGACCCAACAATTTAATATGAGAAATTTTAATTTAAGATTATAGAAAAGCTATTTGATTGATTTTTGAGGCACTTAAGCGTTGAAAATGGATTTTCAACGGAAAGCTATTTTATTAACTAATTTAGATTAAGAATTGACTGAGCACTAATTAGATCAAACTACGTACAATTAAAACATAATACATTTTAATTCAAAACTTTAAATCAAAGATATAACTTTGTTTGTAATAGTAGTAATAATTTAGAAATAAATTTAAACATCCCTTGATTCAAAAATTTGATCCTATAAACATGTCAGTGTACAAGCCAATAAGTCTTCAGCACTTTACAGAGGTGAGGGTAGTGTGAAGGTAGGCAGCCAAGAAGGTTACCACACAGATATATGAGTCCATATTTAAGCCAAGGACTTCATTTTCAGATTTTTTAAATCTCTAGAGATTCGAATTGTCGCACTTGTAGATGTTGAGCACTGAGGAACGTCCGCGAGGATCGATTATTGCTGGTTTTAAAACCATTGTTCCAACTTAATTTTAGTACGACAAAACACATTTTATATATTATATAATATAATATAATATAATGGCATTTTTTGAAAATCTGCTGCTTCTCATTCTTATTATTAAAAGTTTTTATTTTAGTTTGATAATCGTGAAAACTATTCTCATGGCAAATTTCCTTCCATTAGATTTATTTTAAAATCATTGGTTCATTTGCATTATTTTCCTCTATAAATTTCATTTTCAAACGTATCTTCAGAATCATCACAAGAAACAAAAAAAGATACAGATTTTGATGGCAATTTTGCTAAAGTTTGATTAATACTTTATTATATTTTTGCATTTAAATTTGTAGCTTACCGGTAATATTTTCCTTTCTTATCACTAAAAAGCATTTTAAGTTTTCTGATTGATAGAATCAAGAGGAATGATGTAAATGATAAATTGAAACAATGTTCTTAAATTCAACAGCATCAGCGTTATTTTTGCGAGTGAATCCTGGAAATTATCTAACTAATGATGAATGAAATTTTAATGCATATGTAGGGTGGGTGGGAAAAAAGCTGAAAAAAAGATGTAAGAAATAGATAATTTAAATACTGCTTTATTATTGTATACAATTAAAGGTTTTTTATGTATTACTTGATAAACTTTTTAAAATGTGAAAATAATTTAATTAATTATGGCCAACATCTATTCTATGAAAATTTCACCTCAAGCTGTTTTTAATAATTAGAGTCACATCACAGATTCAAATTTGAAGATAGGTCTAATGCAATACTTGGCTAAAATTTTGCATTTGAGGGTTAGAAAATATGAATATTTGGAAAATTAAAACTTTCATTAGATTTTTCTTTACTTATTAAACAATATTCATGTTTTTTATCATTGCTTATAAGCTGTAGAGAATTTCCTCAAAAAAAAATCAGTTAAAAAGGGCAGAGAATGTGATTGAAGATAAGCTAAGAGCTGAAAATTAAATACAACTTTTGAAAAAAAATAATAAATGGAAAATAAGACTACTAATTTTATTTATTTTCTAAGATACATAAACTTGTCTTTTTTTAAATTAAATTTAAGAAGTTATTGACATGAGTAAATCAAGCTCTACCAAAACTAAGTCTGAAATTAGAGAAAGTAAAGTTGAATCGCCCGGGTTTTATCATGAGTAAATGTTTAAAAACATATCCAACGTTGAAGACATTTAAGAAGCAAAATAAGGTAACATAAAATTATACTCTTCGGATTCTGAAATGTCTTCAACATTAACCACGTCTGCAATTCAACTTCACCTTCTCTTTGAATTCTGTAGAGCATGATTTTAGAAGCAGAAGAATGTAACATAAAACTAGATTCTTCTGCTTTTGAAATGTCTTCAACATTAACCACCTCTGCATTTATTTTCTCCTGTTTAGACATGGGCCATTCAACTCTCTAATTTCAGATTTGACTTCAGTAGAGCATGATTCATTCATGTCACTTACAGCTTCTATCGGTGTGATTCTGAAATGTCTTTAACATTAACCATGTCTGCAATTCAACTTCACCCTCTCTAATTTCAGATTTGACTTCTGTAGAGAATAATTTCAGAAGCAGAAGAATGTAACATAAAACTAGATTCTTCTGCTTTTGAAATGTCTTCAACATGAACCATCTCTGCATTAATTTTCTCCCGTTTAGAAATAGGCCATTCAACTCTCTAATTTCAGATTTGACTTCGGTAGAACATGATTCATTCATGTCACTTACACATGCCACTTCTAATTCATTGAATCTTCATTTTTTCAAGCTGAGCTGTAACCTTTAATTCTATGGTTTTCTTCTGCTTCTAACATATTTTCAGTACTTATTCATTCTTCAACATGTTTCTGTTTAATTATATCTTTGCATTTAGACTTAAGTCCATCTTGTTGAATCTTCAATATCGTATTGTTCGGGCTCTTCATTATGTCCATTCTTATCATCATCATTACCCTTTTCTAATTCTTTAGACTTTAATTAAGTTTCCTCCTTATCTTTGATACTTTCAACATCTACTAAACCTTCAGCAACTTTGCATCAACTGATCACTTCTTTTTCTTCAATCTGATTTACTTCGTGATCCAACCTTTTTTTTTCTAATTTCAGACTTGACTTCGGTAGAGTACGATTCACTGTTGTTACTTACAACATCCATCGATGTGGGTGAATAAATTTTCTTCTAATTCAGTCAGTGAATCTTCATTTATTTCAAACTGAGCTGCAGTCTTTGATCCTTGCTTAATTATTAAAGATTTTCTTCTGCTTTTAACATGTTTTCAGTACTTATTCACTCTTCAACATGTTTCTGTTCAATTATATAATTATTATTATATCGGATTTAGACTTAGGTGAATCTATCTTGTTGAATCTTCAATATCATCTTGTACTTGTTCATTCTTATGATCATCATTACCCTTTTCTAATTCTCTAGATTTTACTTTTCTCCTCATCTTAGATATCTTCAACCTTTAAAAAACTTTCAGCAACTTTGCATCGACTGATCACTTCTTTTTCATCAATCATTATCCATCATGTTTCTTTCTAATTTCAGACTTGACTTCGGTGAAGTATAATTCACTGTTGTTACTTACATGATTACTGTGTTTAATTATTTAAAAAACATTCTTCTGCTTCTAACATGTTTTCAGTTCTTATTCATTCTTCAACATGTTTCTCTTCTTTATATCTTCGGATTTAGACTTAGGTGAGTCCATCTTATTGAATCTTCAATATCGTCTGATTCGGGCACTGAATTCTGTTCATTCTTATCATCATCATGACCCCTCTCTAATTCTCTAGACTTTACTTTATTGATATCTTTAACCTCTACTAAACCTTCAGCTATTTTGCATCGACTGGTCACTTCTTTTTCTTCAATCGTATTTACTACAGTATTCAACTTTGTGGAATACACGTTGAGTTCACCATTTCTGCATCTACAAGAATGTTTGCCAAGGCCGAGGATTCCTTAGCTACGTAAGAACAGTTAACTATTTTGGTTTATTCAAAACTAGTACGTTATCATATTTTAATGAATTATCGGAACATACATGTAGATAATTCTTACAAGTGTGCATGGTTCATCCGTTTTTTTTTCTTTAGCCCAGAATCTATATGTTTTGACGAGGATAACTTAAGAGATGTGTATGATCCATCTGTTTTTTTCTTCAGATACATCTTTTTTCAAAGTAGGTGGATGCAGTTTAATCCCTTCTGCATCTATAATGTCTTTATCTGCAACAGCTTCAGGTTCCAAAGTAGTTTTGCAAGGCGTATTAACATCATCCTTCATTTGAACCCCTTCATCCACATAATTTACTTCAAATAAATGATGCATTTCTTCTTTAATATAATCTAATCCGTTTTCCTTTTTTTCACTTATGAAAAAATCATTACTTTTATCAGCATATTCATTTCCTAAAGCAGGTGAAACTGATTCATTTTCTTCCACTTCCTTATTCTCTACCTTTGTAGAATTGTTATCGTCTTTCTGTTCCAATGTTAAAGATACGTCAGAATTATGAGATTTTATTTCGTCATCATTAACTTTTCCCTCTTTTGCTTTTTATTCATATTCGACAATGATCGCTTTTAATAAAAACCTATCTATCACAGTCTATCACAGTTTCCTCTTCTACGTCTTCATCTTTTTCTATATTTTCCGATATTTCCTCTTCCAACGTGGATGATCCAAATTAGAAGAAAACTTTTTAATTTCATCTTCTACCTCCATGTCTAATTCTTCTGCCGGTTTTATAGGCAAGGAATCCTTATCACTCATGCTGGAGGCTTCAGTAGTATCTATACATGCATCTCCTAATTCAGATGGAACTTCTATAGAGTCTTGCTGTTTGATATTTTCATCATTCGCTGCATCCTTAGTTGCTTCTTCTAACGTAGTTAATACCTCAGATGTGCATGGATTATCTGCTTCTTTTCTCGTCAACGTGGTCACAAAATTATTATGAAACTACTGTTTCTAGCGCCAAACCATCACCATCTTAAAGTTCTGTATTTGTTTGTTGAAATACAGGCGAACAAATTTTAGATTCTTTCGATTGCTCTATATAACTATTTTGAATTAATTTCGTCTGTCTCATCATCTTACGTTGTATTAGGTTTAAACTAATCATTTTCAAGAACATTTTGGGAATTGTCATTTTTTCCTTTCAACCAGGGAATTAATATTTTGAACAACCAGCAGAAGCTAATTCAGGCCGACAGCATTTTAATCGCGGGATTGTCCGTCAATTAATATTAGACCTCCACTATATATAATTACATTTTATTTAGTTAAACTTTTATAATGGTCTGCGAAAACCGAAACACGTATCAGGTGATTGAATATAAAAACATCATAGAACAAAACAAATGCTAAAACTAAACACCCCAGCAGCACCATTTATTAATTCATTTCATCTTAGTACTGACAACGACATTGTGATGGTCTTTCAGCCCGTCATCATTCGTTAGTGAATGATGACGGGCTGAAAGACCATCGGTCGATAGTCAATAAAGAAGAAGAGAAGCAGCATAAAAATTGTTATGTCGTATTATTGTAAGACTACTTTCAATAAAGATGTTTATCTCTCTCAAAACCTAAAGAATATTTGTTGTTCAAAAATTTTACAACAATTACTTCATCACACTGTGTATTCTTTAGGTGCAATCTTTGAATCAATCATGATTCTTCAATACTAAAAACGTAACCGAAATATTAAATCAAGTTAAAAGTTCAAATTTCTAATGTGTAAAGGAAATTTAAAGAATAAAAAAGGAGTTTGGTTTATTTAACCTATTAACAAAATTTTAGAAAACCGCTTTGCTTGGAATTAGGACAAAATGTTTCATCTTCAAAAATGATGATAACTTATCAGCAACAGTTTCTTCAAACCTTTTGCCTTCCTTTGGACAAAAAAAAAACTTATGAAGTTGAAAACAATATTTCAAATTGCTGCAAAAGATTTGATCCTACATAGAATACATATCTTAGTTAGTCCTACTGTTAGGATTTTCAATAATGGAGAGTAGAGGGAGAGTAGAGTGACACTGAAGCAATTCTTGGAAGATAACAATTTTTCTGTGCGCATTCATAATTTCTAGATAGTTATGTATCATCTTGACCCTATAATAAAAATTTCAATTTTATCAATTCAACGACTTTCACTGAAGCATCAAGGGCGCATGTACTTAAGACTTTCAAAGATATGAAGGCCGTTGAATAAAAGCAACGAAAATGATCCAAACATTTTTGGAAGACTGGGATAGCCCTATAACATGAACAAACTCGCATTCGACATATAGCAGAGAACGTATGGACCTCAGTTACTCAGTAACGCACCAACTCCTTTTGATAGTTATCCATGATGAAAGAAAAACTTTTTATTCCCTTACCTGGGAACACAATGTTTTTTATACACAAATACCCGAGTAAATTTTTAAAGATTTTTACATTTTGTTTGTTTAATTAAAGAGAGATTAAGCTCTAAAATATTTCTTCTACGTATTTGGTATACCAATACATGTTCAAAATCATATCTTTTGTCTCCTTGAAGATTCACTTTTAATTTTTATTGTTGATACAAGCGAGTGAAGAAAAGGCTTCTATGTCTAATTCAATTTCATCTCTTCCGAAAATGAAGAAATTGAATTAGACATAAAAGCCATTTCTTCCTTCACTTGCAACAACAATTCAAATTACAAATATTTAATGAATGCATCAACATAGATTAGTGAAGACCTGCATGGACAAAGAGATATTACTGCTTCATCTATTGAAAAATATTAATAGTGTAATTCCTGAAATAAGGTCAATTTAAAATCAACATGTAATAAAAAGAACGTAAAATTTATTCAATAAATCAACAATAAAACTCTATAAACAGCAACAAAAATAAATCCCTGAAATTCACATATCAACGTGGTGTACCATACGCACGTGCTGCATCATCCTGCAATTAACTTTGGCCTTGTACGTGCAATTGGTGATCGGGCAGCCGATCAACGGCGGCTTTTTGCACTCGTACTTGATGTGCCTTTTAACGGAACCGAAATGAACGTACACTCGGCCGCAGGTCACACACTGAAATTTGTCTTTGTTTTCGCCCACCACCAAATAACCGGTGATCGTTTCCTTCGAACGCCTGCCGCAAAAGTACTTAATGTGCCTGTTTAACGTTCCGATACTTCCGTACCGTTTCTGGCAAGTCTGACACGTGAAGGCCGGATCGGATTCGTTAGTTGGCAAAAGTCCTGAAACGAATAAAACACGCGATGCTGTAGAAATGATTGGGTGTTGATGGGATTGTAAACCTTGGTTATAAAATTAAAAGGTATTCAAATTTAAAAAAAAGGTAAAATAAAATTAATTCATGATGTTAAAATTAAAATAGTTCCTAGTGGTCGATGATGATACATCTTGTAGCCAAGAACTTTAAAGTTGTAAATTTGTTTCGATAATTACAACTTAAGTTCTTATTACTATTATTTAATAAGCTTTAGAACCAAACATTGGAAAGCTTTGAATATGATTATGATTTTACATTTTTAATAGAATTTGCATCCGCTATTTACAGATTTAATCCTAAGGCTAATTCCTAAAAGTTATCTAAATATACATTAAACAATTGAAACATACTAAAATGTTAATTATTTATTCCTTGTATAACAAATAAGCCCAAACATAATTTATTTATATGGTTTCAAAAACCGTTTTTTTCAACCATGATGGAAAAAGCTACATTTATTATCTTAATCACTTTGGTGATTAAGTAATTAAGATGATGAACTTTCAACAACTAACAGCCTCAACTATTCAGTTACTACATTTATTATATCTTCCTACATTCATAATTTCTAGATAATGATGTATCATCTTGAGCCTACAATAAAATGATATATTTTTTTTAAATTGTAAGCTAGTTAAAATTTCTTCTTAACCATCCCAAGTTTTATTTTTCTATAGCAGTAATGAATAAAGGAATTATTATAAATAAACCATTTATTGCAATTATTTTGATACATTTTTTGGTTTAAATTTTCTCTTCTTTAAATTATGAACATAAAGTATGTGCCTTTTCAAACTAGTTTTGTGCTTTACTCTGAAGGAGCAAATGTGGCACTTGAAGCGTGGACTCTTGTTGCACTCGTACTTCTGATGTCTCGTTAAACTTCCTTTCCTGCAATAAACCTAAAAATTGAAAATTTGTTGGTTTTAAGAAACATTTTTTTAATGTCGTCATCACCTTTCCGCACGAGCTACATAATAATGATGTTCCAGAATTATTCTCTTCTTCATTGGAGATAATGTGAAGTTCGGCGACTAAAAATAAGTTTGCGTAAGTGATTTGTGCATCGTGTATGATGTCTTATGTATTTATAATTAAATTTTTAAAGGATGTATACTTCATTGTACACAGTATGTGTGAGTGTTGCTCCGTCTTGCTAAAAACATGCGATGTATCGTCGAATGCAATATAATAAAATTTAAAACATTAAAAAATATTGAGAAGTAAAAATAAACTCATTATGTAATATACTTTAGATTCATTGTCCCACTTGCCTTAATCTCAAATCTTCTTTTTTCTAAAATTATTTTGAATTGGAATAACACGAAAAAGTCACAGAGAACAAGGTCAATTTAATAGAAAATTGGAGAAACATCATGATGGAGTATTTTGCTAAAATCTGATTAGTTCAAAAAGTTAAATGGTCTGAAGCATTTATGAGTTGTAAAAAGCATTCGCCACTTCTTACTTTTTGTATAATATCCTTTAGATCTACTGTACTACTTGAATTAATCTTCTGAATCATTAGAATTAATCCTATTAAGGTCTTTTTGAATTTATGTGTCAAGAACTGATGAACTTTTAATGTTACAACGTTTTTGGGTTAGCAAATCCAGTCACCACTCCTCACTTTGTATAACATTGTTCAGCGATATGTCTCAATCACAAAATCTTTCTCATTTTTTTCTAAAATTATTTTGAATTAAGTTAACAAGAAAAAGTTATAGAGAAGCAATGCCAGGTAAATATAAGAGTAAATATATATAATGCTGATGTGGCAGAATTGGTTACATCGGCTGTTGGTTAAATGATATGATAAATTCCAATGTATTATAATTTTATATGGTATTGAAAAACATTAGTCTTTTAACTTATCTGAGATTTTCTGTCAACCCTCAATTGTAAACATTTTAAGTAATATATAGTTTTTGGTTAATCTTAATGAAGTTCATTGCTTTAAGTTTCTATGTTTCTAGGCACCTTGATTGAATTTTTAAAAGGTTACTGTAAGTATATAAAATTTTAAATTAAAGCAATTTTTACTTTATAGAAAGGTTCAAATAATTTTTGTAAAGAAATTATTGTTTTGAATTGTAAAATTTTACCTTTTCCATTTTTTTTAATTTGGTAGAATTTTATTTCAAATGTGTAATTAAAGCGATTTTTTTTAATTAGAAAAAAATTGTAATTTTTGTTTTGTTTTTTAAGATTAGAAAATCTGCTTTTTAAATAAATTTTAATTTTTTAAATTGTGTTCTAATCAATTATTTCTTCTTTAAGAAATGTTTATTTTTTCAACAATTTTAGGAAATTTATGTTTTGTAAAATATTTAACTGTTTTTTAGCAAATTTTATTTATAACTATATTTTTTAATTTTTTTTTATCTGTTTAATCCTAGCAAACTTCAACTCAAGTGTTTGGTCAAAAACTGATGAGTTCTGAATGTTGAATGGGCTGAAGCGTTGTTGAATTGCTCTTCTTTCTTCTTCTATAATATCATTTAGCTCTATTGCACTACTTGATTTAATATACAACATCGTTTGAATTCTTCTTTCTCTTAAGGTTTACGAGGCCAATAAAAGGGCGAAAGAATAGAATAATCGAGTAATTATCCAAGCATTGATAACTTTTTAGTGTTAATAAAGGCTGACACGTTTGTGTGTTGGCAAGATCCATTCATCACTCCTTGTAGAATGTCCTTCAGTTTCCCCCGGTTTTTTTCTTCTTCGATTATTCAATCATATTATTTAGCTAGATTGCATTCTTGTCTTAATCTCAAACATCATCTGAATTCTTCTTCCTATTAAAGTTTTTCAGGTGAGTAAAAAGGTGGAAGAAGTATTTTCCCAAGAACTCATACATTTTTTGGTGTTAATAAGAGTTTACACGTTTGTGCGTTGACAAAAACCATTCATCACTTCTCACTCCTTGAAGAATATCCTTCAGCTTAATTGTCCCACTTGCCTAAATTCAAAAACCATCGCAAATCTTTTTTTAAATTATTTAGAATTAGATGAACAAGAAAAAGTCACGGAAAGCAATATCAGCTGAATAAAAGAGTGGCCAAAAACGGATTAAGAGTTCAAAAAGTAAATGGCCTGAAGAGTTTTTAAGTTGCAGTAAGAAAAAGTCATTAAGAACAAGATCAGGTGATCAAAAGGGCGAAAGAATACAACAATCGAGTATTTGGACAAGATGATGATCAGTTTTTAGTGCTAAAAGATCCGACAGGTTTTTGTGTTGTCAAAACCAGTCGCTACTCCTAACATCTGGTATAATATATTTGAGCTCTATTATTTTTCCTTATAAAGGCTAGACAAAAATTTCAGAGAAAGATACAATGCTTGAGTAATTAGCCAAACTTATTTTTTAAAGGCTAAAAAAAACTAAAGAGTTTTTCTGTTGAAAGAATTTTTTTAGCTCTATTATCTTCTGATAATCGTCACAATTCTTAACTCTCTTAAGGTGATTTTGGTTTTATATAACAAAAACAAGTCACAAGCAGAAAGGTCAGGTGAATAGAAATACGAAAGACTACAACGAGCAATAATTTGATCAACAATTGATTAGTTTAGAAGGTTAAATGGGTTGAAGTGTTATTGTTCTAAAAAAGTGGCCATTTCGTACTCCAGCCTGTCTGAATCTTAAGAGATTTTTAGTTTATAGTGTAGGAAAATGTTGCAAAAAGCAAAGTTAGGTGGAAAGAATAGTGAAGAAGTAAAAAACATTCGCTTTTAGAATAATATTATCCAGCATATTTTGCTCACCTGATTATTATGTTGAACTTGTACACCAAACAAAAGTCACAACTGATCTTGGTGAATAGAATAGTGGAGAAGTACACCTATAAAGGGTTTGCTAAAACGGGATGAGTTAAAAGCGTTTAAAAAAAGCTGCTTCCATCTCGAAATCTTAATTATTCGTCCTTGCAAGGTTATTTTGAGTTTGTGTAGTAAGGAAATGTTGCAAAGTCCGAAAAGTAGAAGAGTAACTATAACGATCGTGTTTTCATGCAAAAATCGATTAATTTTGAATGTTATTCAATCAAAAACTGATTAATATTTGAAGAAACTATTGTAAAAAGCGTGTTTGAGTGGAAGAACATAGGTAAACAGTAAACTCCGCCCGTGACTCCTGTGTTCTAAATTATTTATTTAATTTTTATTATATATATGATATACATGATAATATTTTTTTTGTAATTTTGTAAGCATGAGAGGTAAAGACAATAAAAAATAAAGAAGAAGTATTTGTCCAAACTGGTTGTTCTCAAAGTAAAAATTGCTGAGAAGTTTGTATGTTCGAAAAAACATTCGCTTTTAGTACAATATTTTTCAGCACAACTTTCTCACCTGACTTAATCTCGAAAATAGTAATAGGTTTTCTTTATGTTAAGGCTATATTAAACATATTATTAACATAATATTAATAAGAAGGAAAGCCATAAACAGCAAGGCCAGATGAATAGAAGAGTTAAAATGTAAAGCGATCGATTTTTTTGTTTGAAGTGCTAAAGGATTTTTGAGTAACAAAAAAAGTCGCCACCTCGGAAATTCGTTTTCTTTCTTGCATTGATATTTTGAGGATTTTAGAGGATCGCCCCCGTCACTCTAAAGTACCATTAATGGTCAAATGAGCTAAAAAATGTTGTGTTGGAAAAACTTGTTCGCCACTCCTCGCTTCTAGAAAAATATTTTTAAGCCCAATTGCTTCATCTGCCTAAATCGTCAAAACACTCTCAATTCTTCTTTCTTGCGAGTTATTTTGAAACTGTATAGCAAACAAAAGTCGCACCTGTCCTTGGTCCATAGAAGAGTGGAGAAGTACAGCGATGGAGTCGTTACTCCTTACTACAATCTTGAAAATCGTTTGAATTCTTCGACCTTGTAGAGTTAATTTGAGTTTGTGTAGTAAGGAAAAGTTGCAAAATCCGTAATGTAGAAGAGTGGTGAAGTAAAACGATCGATCCAAAAACTGTTTAATTTTTAATTTGAAAGTTATTCCTTGAAAATCGATCAATAATTCTTCCTTGCATAGTATTTTGAGGTTGTCTAGAAAGAAAATTTCACAAAGAGGTAAGTAGAAGAGTAGAGAAGTACTTTGGTCGAGTGTTTAACCAAATTAATTGTTTTGAAGGTGTAAAGTTCTAAAAGCTTTTATGCTGGAAAAAATTATTTGCCATTCTTGGCTTTTAGAAAAATATTTTTCAGATTTTTCATCTGCCTTAATCTTGAAAACCGTTACAATTCTTCTTTCTTAAGAGTTATTTTGAAATTGTATAAGAAACACAAGTCGCATCTGATATTGGCGAATAGAAGAGTGGAGAAGTACAGCGATCGGTTATTTGGTAAAAAGTGATGAGCTCAGAAAATAGAACGAGCTGCAGCGTTTTTGTTTTGTTAGAAAAACTAGTTATCACTCCTTTAATCTAGAAAAAGAGAAAAATCAGGTAAGTAGAAGGTACTGGGGTCGAGTATTTCTTAAAATTAATTATTCTGAAGTAAAGTTTTAAAAACTTTTGTGCTAGAAAAACTTATTTAGCTTCTAGAAAAATATTTTTCAGTTTAATTGCTTCATCTGCCTCAATCTTCAAAACCATATCGATTCTTCTTTCTTAAGTGTTATTTTGAAATTGTACGACAAACAAAAGTCGCACCTGACCTTGACAAATAGAAGACTAGAGAACTACAAGGAGCTTTTAGTGAAAACGTGATGAGTTCTGAAGGTAAAAAGGGCTGCAGTATTCTTTGTTGGAAAAAGTAGTCATCGCTTCTTAGTTCGATCTCGAAAAGCGTCTTAATCGTTTAATTTGAGCTTATGTAGTAAGGAAATGCTATAAAATCCAAAAAGTAGAAGATAACGATCGTGTGTTCGTCTAATAACTGATTAGTTTTGAGGTTTGAAAGTGCTAAAATGTTGTTGTATTGGAAAAAATTAGTCGCCGCTCTTTACTTCTTAAATAAAATCGCTTTAGCTCAATTATCTCACGAAAATCGTTACACTTAATTATTCATTCAAGGTTATTTTAAATTTATGTATCAAGAGAAAGAAGTCGCAATGAGCAATGTCAGATGATTAGAAAAGTAAAAAAGTAAGTAAAACGAATATTTGTCTAAAAAGCTAATAGTGAAACAAAACCAAGTGTTTATTTAACCTTCTAACTAATTAACTAAGACGGTTAAAAGAGCTGAATTATTTTTGAGTTGTAACTCGAAACTTAACACTGCTCTATTGTTTGCAACAATGTCGAAAATCATCCTAGTTTTTCTTGCCTGTAAGGATATTTTATGTTTGTGTAGCAAGAAAATGCTACAAAGAGCAAAATTAGGTGAATAGAAGAGTGGTTAAATACAACAATAGAGTGTTTAGCCAAATTGATTATTCTGAAAGTTAAAAGGACTGATAAGTTTTTGTGTTGGAAATACTGTTCCACACTATTCGCTTCTAGTAAAATATAAATTTGAGCTTAATCTCAATTCTGCCTTCTTTCAAGGTTATTTTGAATTTCTTTAACAAAGTATACAAAAAAATAACTAAAATCAGGGTCGTAATATACTGTTTGTTCAAAAACTGATGAGTTCAAAACTAAAGCGGTTTTAGTTAAAAAAAACAGCTGTCACTTCTTTACTTCAACTCTATTGCTTGCCGCAATTTCGAAAAACATAATAGATGATTGAGGCTGTTGAAAATTCATATTCACTTGTTTAATTATTAAAGTAAAAAAGTAAAAACAACATGTCAAGTTTCATAATTTAAATTTTCTACAACGAACTAAAGGAGTTTAATACATTTTATTAATTAAATTTTCATTTTTTCAATAGGTAATTGTGGAGGTCTCTATTTTAGTCACGAGTAAAGATAAAAAGTGTGTGATATATAAATAGGTATTTAGAATTATTTATTTCATTTTTTCTCCTGAAGAAGCCACAGTGTGGCGAAACAATTGTTGCGCATTTAGAGCAATAAAAAGTCATTTGTAAATTTAAATTACTTTAACAATTAAACATTCGAAAAACATTTAAATTCTTCCTCCTTGCCAAGTTATTATGAGTTTGTATAGTAAAAAAAATGTCGCAGAGAGCAAAGTTTGATGAGTAAAATAATAAAGTATGAACGATTGATTGTTCTGAAGGTTAAAAGGACTGAAAAGCTTTTTTGCTGGAAAACGATTTGCCAATCGAATGCCTTAATCTTAAAAATCGTTACAATTTAACTATCTTTCAAGGTTATTTTGCGTTTGCATAATAAAACAATTTGAAATATGCCAGAGAAGCAGAAGAAAGTATACCGAGTCTTTTGCACTGATGAATTCTAAAGTTTGAAAGTGCTGAAACGCTAATTTATTGAAAGAAAACTAGGCGATACTTTTCGCTTCTTGTATAATCTTTCAGCTCAACAGTCTTAATTCTTCTTCACTTCGAAATTATTTTAAATTTGTTTAGTAAGAAAAAATCACAACAAGTAAGGTTAGGTGAGAAGAAATGGAAGTGGTTAACAAGCAAAGTATAGTGAATAGAAGGGTGGTAAAGTCCAACGATCGACTGTTTATTCAAAAATGATGAGTTCCGAAAGTTAAAAGAATTACAGCGTTTGGAGTTAAAAAAAAACAGCCGTTCAACTCTTGCTTGCCACAATTTTGAAAAAAGTCTCAATTGTTCCTCCTTGCCAAGTTGTTACGAGTTTGTATAGTTAAAAAAATAAGGTCGCGGAGAGCAAAGTTAGGTGTGGTAGAAGAATGAAGTACACTCGATCGATTTTTGCTAGAAAGACCATTTACCACTAACCAGCCTTAATCTTGACCATTATTACAATTTAACATTCTAACAAAGTTACTAGGAGTTTGCTTAATAAGAAAATATGTCAGAGAAGTAGAAGAAAAGATAAGTGTACGAATAGTGTTTCGCCTTGATGAGTTCTAAAATTTGAAAGTGCCGAAACGTTAATTTATTGGAAGAAAACTAGCCACCACTTTTCGCTTCTTATATAATCCTTCATCTTAAAAGTTTCAATTCTTCTTTACTTATTATTTTGAATATGCTTAGAAGGAAAAAGCGCAACGAGTAAGGTTAGGTGAGTTGAAAAGAAGTACAACGATTGAACGTTTGGCCAAAAACTGAGGACTCATAACTGTTAAAAGTACTGAAAAGTATTTAACTATTCGCCATTTTTCACATTTTACATAATATTATTTAGCTCTAACGTTTCACTTGCCTTGATATTGAAAATCTCCGCAATTGCTCTTTCTTTCGAGGTTATTTTGAATATTTCAAACAGGAAATAGTCATTAATAGTAAAGTCACGCGACAAGAAGGATGAATAAGTATAACAATCGTGTGTTTGGTCAAAAACTGATGAGAATTAAGAATGAATTAAGATTATCGTTCTTCAGCACTTTTCTTTTACCTATTTATCTTGAAAATCGTCAATTCTTGTTCCTTTAATTTTAATTTAATTTTAGTAACAAGAAAAGTTCGCAAAGAGTAAGTGAGATAAATCTTTTTATTGAATAAATGAAAAAGTCTGCATTTTACAAAAATCATTCAATTAAAATGCTTACGTTATATAACAACATCACCATGAGCCGTGTCTAGAATGGCAAACGTGGCAGTGGAAAATTTTGTTAGTTTTACACCAAATTTCCAAATGAAATATTGCCCTTCACTTCAATTTTCCTAGATTTTCAATAAATGAGGATTACTGCAAACAGTAAATGGTATTACAGTCAGCTGATATGTACCTAAAGACTCTAAGCAAATTTCATTCAAAACCAGTTAAATACGCAAAATTTAAATAATAAAACGTTTATATAGCTTCAATCATGACTTGTGCTTTATTTATTTATATCACCGTAAGTTATTTTGAGAGTTTGAATGAATAAATAACTATGAGTAAACGACACAAGTTTGGCACTTTTTTCACTCAAACAACCCAATTAATAAATAACCATGTTTTTGATAAATTCCCAAACTAAAGAATCAAAAATATTTAGATGATGGTATTTAAAATAACCAGTGTTATATCCTGAAGCAAGCCGGAAAGTGTTTCATTAAGAAAACGAACATAACTTTCGGCATTTAATCTATCAGGTTTGATATGTAGTCTTATTCCAAATATTCCCAGCCAAACGTTCAGTGAAAAACGATGTTTATGAGTATTTTTATATGACCATTCCTGTAAATTATGGCCATTAAATACTCCATCTCTAATGAATGCTGTTTCATTCGTACACAATATTACTGTAAAAGTTGGGTTGTTTTTGTATTCTAGCCAATTACTAATTGCAAAAAATTATTCTTTGTCTATAATTCCTTTCTAACAAAAGTTGTACAGTACAGAACCTTTAAGGATGTCGCTGATCATCTTTTAAAACTTGACAAACTGTATTCTTGTTGTTAAAGTTAAGTTATCTTGAAGTTCCTCTAGTATTGCTGCGAAGATTTTCAGTGACTGCATTAAGAATTGCTTCCTCTAGATTAGATACGCGCCGAGTTCGTGGTTGCCCTGCATCCTGTCTTATAGGTCTGTTATTCAACCTCGTGCGAACGTGTCTCGAAGCTTGAAAATAATTAGGAAATTTTCTAGAATACTCAGCCGTATAAGCGTTAGATTTTCTCTTTCAAATTCTAAAAACCTTTTGCCTATTGGTATTTTTTAAGTAACATGTTTGATCATCATATACTTTAGGAAAATTAATACGTCTTTCACCTTTCTTTATATTCCTTGAAGTCAGATATAAAAGTATGAGTTTATCCAAAAATGAAATTTGGAGTAAAGATTTAAAAAAAAAGATAAAAGATATCACCTTAATGATAATATCTATCCCAAAAATTTAGAGGTAATACGATTCTCTAACACATTTTAACCATTATATTGTAGAGAAGCTTCAATGTAAATGATTTTAGGAGATTAGAGCTTTAGCGCATTTTGATTGTATTAAATATATGCAGAAAATAAAGTGAAAATTAATTTTATGAATACAAAACTTTTAATTTTATTATGACAACAATTTATTTTCTAGAACTAATTTAAGGTAACTCAAATAATTAAACTTTTCTGTAAAATATCTTTATTTAATATAGAAAAACAATCTTATAAAAATTAGTAAATTCTAATAAATGTTTACTCTTTATATACATAATCTATGATTTAAAAAAAAGTGGGCCTTTTATTGGCACTTCTAAAATTTGATAATTATAAAATAAATAATTGAATTAGATCCTCATGGTGAAAATATATTACTCTAATAAAAATAGATTTAATTATTCATTAAAATTAACTATTAATTACTAAACTACGTAATATTTAAAATTAAATATAATCACTAAAAAAATTATTTTAATCTTTAAAATATAAAACTAAATTAAACGTAATAAAATATTTGCTGTTAGGACCTAAAAATACATATATTACCCACCCCATTTGATTTAAAATTAATAATTAATAAGTGTTTTCTGGAATAAAATAATTAGTCAATATTTTTTCATATCCTTCAATGGAATCGAATGTACTAAAAGCATGTGCGTCTTTAAACTACTCATGTGTGTTGTTTTACGAGAGCATATGAAGCACTCGAACAGTGGGGCCTTATTGCACTCGTACCTGAGGTGTCTTACTAAACTCCCTTTGGTGGCGTATATCTAAAAATTTTATGTATATTATTCTATCCGTAAATATTTGGTTTAAAAGTAGTACCCTTCCGCACTGATGACATATTCGAGGGCTGGGTGTCCTTGTCTGAGTCAAATTGAGATCGATAGGTCCTGTAAAAAGGTATTAGTTAATACGTTTGTAAACTCGTTTAAATGTGCAGTTTCCTTAGTTAAGACTTGGGGTAGAATATATATTATTTTCGTGTCTACAAATTCCTTAAAATTCTTGATGACGAAGCAATGTAATTATCACATTAGTTTTTAGCATGATGTAATGTTGTTGTTAGAGTGTGTGTGTGTGAGAGAGAAGAGGAGAAAAAGAGAGAGTGTGCGTGGATCTGGAAATATTAATACAATGAAGTTTGCTTTCATGCAAATAGATAGGAATTTATACCTGCACCTCTTTACCTTAATACGTTGACCGCTTGGTCAGTCACCGGTGACTGACACTGAAGTATTCCAGTAGGGCCACGTCAGTCACCGATGACTGACAGTGAGTACCTACTTTAAACTTACTATTTAGCGCTGTCAGTCACGAGTTCCGTGTTAATTATTACTAGTATTGCCTGATACGGCTCTTCTGTACGTTACTACAACATGGCCACCTAATATTTCTTCTTCAAACAGCTGTAGGTATAACCTCGAAAAAAAAGTACTACATTGAAGTAAAACCCGTATATTTATAAATAAAAATTAGCGATGATTCTTATAAAAACATTCTATACAATAGTGCGGCTGATTTGGACATACAGGACAATAAGTTGTAACTTGTGTAGTTTTATTTCTGGCATATTTTCTGCCATGATTCTTTGAATTCTCACTGTAGCATCCTTTGCAATATTTTCTCGGCACTTTAGCTGTACCTTCTTTATATCTTTTATTTCTAATTTCATGTTTCTCTCGTTTCATTCCTACTAAATCCGTTTCTTGTTGGTTTATTTTGTTGCAGAGATATTCCGTTATTTCGTCTAAAAAATGCATCAAAATGAATTAAATACGCATATTCTTACTGATTTTATAAAATAAAACTTAAAAACAAAGACATCTTTTTTTACTATTCTGCTCTACTACCTCATCATTCTTCATATTCTCAAAAAAATAAAACTTCTCTTTACAGCACAGCAATAAAAAACATTAATTATGAATAGGATAAAAAAAACACAATACTTTAATGACAAAAATATATTTGATTGTCGATTAAAACACTTGGTATTATTTCACTTGTTTTTTTAATTTTACTCCGACTATATTTTATTCTCAGGGAGACAGTTTACCACGGGTTAGGTGAGAAATTAATTCATACTATTAGGTAACAAAATAATTGCGCACCAATTTTTGAAAGTAAAACAATAAATATATCAGAAATAACGTATTTAATCCAAAGATTAGATAAAAAAGTCTTGCTATAAACCTCTCACACTGTACTGTATTATGCATTTTTCTTCTCGATATTTGTTTTTTAGCTTTCTTGAAGAGTATATCAATAAATAACACTATTATCCATTTCTCATACTTTATAAAGTGTGAAGAAATGATACAACCTTCTTCTTCTTCTCATCATCACTTTTGATAACACTAAAGATATATTACATAAGATGATATTAAAATTGGATCTAAATATGCCAGAAATGACGTAAATATTGCTACAAATAATCAGCCTTGATGCATTTTTATGCCAAAAACTAATCAATTCGTATTCACATTTAATAATCCTCTCGATGTCAATGTGAAGATTTCCAACGCTACGAACAACCATTCTTAAATGAACAATTAAAAAAGGCATCAGAATCTACTAGCAACATAAAAGTCGAAAACAGTTTATTATCTTAACAGCTGCGGACCGGTTTGATCTATTTTGGATCCCATCAGCGTAGCAAAATTGGAAAACGAATTTTGCTTTAAGTAAACTCTCCGGAAAAACCGTCAATCAAGATATTCCATAAAGGTGCCATAATAAATCTAATTTAAGTCCTCTCCTCAGAGGAAATTAAGACCAACTTGACAAGATAATCGTGGAACAACCTCCACCAAAGATACCTTATGAGGCGGGCAGTTTCATTAAAGTCTCAGTAGACAAGAGTAGAAGATCTTATTTATATGAACTTTCATGGACAATCAAAAATTTTGTACGAAATTATACTAGATCAATGTTAGTATGGATAACCACCGACAAATCAAGAGAACTATCAACATATCTTGTATTTGTTTTTCATTTATCACTTGGTGAAACATTATCTTAATAATATATAGTTTAACTATCAACAGCGATAATTATTTTTTAGAATATCTTCAAAAAAAATCATCACGAAAAGGTAGACACTTTATAGTCTTGTTATGAAGTTTTAATTATACTACATTAAATTCTTCTTTCGTCCTTATCTTTCATCTTTCTTGTCTAAAAAGCTAATTCATTTCAGTAGAAAGAGTATTATTAAAGAGAATAAACGACGTCAACATTGTCCAACAAACAAAACAAACTTTATGCATTGTATCATCTCTTCTTTCTTCACTTAAATTATTTTCCGATTCAATTGTTTCAAACTGAAGCTGATGATTAATTATTGTTTATTGTTTATAAATACTTACTTTACAAATATAATGCAAAAATATGAAACAAACGTATACAAACAATTTCGGCTGCAAGCTGAAAGGCGGAATTCACTCTTGAATAATGTTCTTCCACTCTGACCTGTAGGTCCTATCCTTCACTGTTTCATTATACACGATAATAAGGATTAAATATGTAATTAACTACAAACTGAGAGAGAACAATTCTTGAAAGAATAGTAAGAACGATTAATTAAATTCTCACTTAACCTGTGGTGAAAGATTTTTATGTTTAATTAACTTTCTAATTAGAATAGTTCTTAATCATAACAAAAAAGGGAACAAAAACACTAAACAAAAGTAAATACAGAATATTCCGGATGTCGAAGAGGATACTAGCTCCCTCAACATCATGGTAAAGAAAGGGTTTGAGTGGAAGAACATATTTATTTGTGAACTCCGCCCGTGATTCTTTTGCCCAAAATTTTATGTATGTTTCTATTTTAATTAATTTGTTTGTATGTATTATTCAAGAAAGAAGACCAAAGATGAATAAATAAATAAATATTTTTTTTATTACACTGAAAGCAAATAAATTTTTCTCACGTGAAGGACTGAATAATTTACGAACCAGAAAATGAAATTTATCAGTGATCTATGATAGAAAATAAAACTCTTAACAGCATTGTACTATACCCACAGTACATCTTCTTTCCTTCCTTCCACTCCTTTATATTATTTTAATTTTCCTTTTACAGAAAAAAAACAGTGAATGAATACACAAATTCTAATCTTGAGAATAACAGCAAACATTGGGCATAGTTTTTTCTTCAATCTCTTTATCACAACAAGTTTTCGACAGGACAAGCCAAAATAATTATAATGAATTACGAAATCTCTAAGATGGTACAATTATCATAAGAGAATGTTCAAAAATCGTTTCCTTTAATGATTTTAGAATTCCTGACTCTAGTACATCACATTAAGTAATATAAAGAAGTTCTTCAAAGAAGAACAAACATTTTCAGATGGCAGAAAAATTTACTTCAGTATAAAAACAAACAAAAAATTTAACTAATGCAGTCCATTTCTCAATTCGAGTGGACAAGGATAACAATAATATATACACGTCAACGATTTGCTGAATATTTTGTTAAATACTTCATTGGTTATCTTTCATAAGAAACAAATTTAGCTATTTCTTCTTTTTTGCTATCTAGGAAGGTAGAAAAATCAAAATAAGAATCTATATGATGTAGAATGTTTACCACTTATAATTGATAGTTGTGGTACTAGACTAACCAGATATGCACATTTGGTGAAGAACCATACTTGTTGGTCTTCAATTGCAGTTGTTTGACACGTGTTACATTACATTTCTTGCTGAAATTAGCATCCAATTAAATCGCTTAATTCTGAGTCACGTGTGCAAAAATAACCAATCAACATAAACTTTAACTGAAAATACCTTATGGGAACTTATCGCCGATATTATGACGTTGGTAAGCAAAATAAACACTTGCACATAGTATTTCAATATGGCTAGTAATCAAACTATCGAAATGTCACGTTCACGGTTCGGCAATTTACAAACTGTTCCTTTAATCATTGTATTTTTAATAAATAATGTTAAATACATAATTTACTTGCAAGAAATGTTCGAACCGAATATCCCTCAAACATTGATAAATACTTATAATTTAATAAGTTGCCTCACTATTTCACTTGAAGAATGTTCTTTCACTATAGCCCCTTACCTGGAGACTACTGATAGCCATCGTGTTTTCACTTTGCTTAATAATGAGCACTATTTTGCGATTCAATCACCTTCGTTAAATTTTCAACCTGGATGTCAAATTAATATTATTATATTTAAGAAAAGTTTCTAAGTGTTTTAATCCCTTGTTTCGATATGCTTCATAAATAACCACGTGTCAGAGAACTGTAAATAAAGATCAAACTATGGAATACAACAAATGTTTCTCTTCACCAAATATTATGATTTAGTTTGTATTAGATAGACAATAACTACTAGTAAACCAGGAAATTTTTGTACAGTTAGTAGGAACTCTATCAGATGATAAAACAACTGTACTTTGTTAATATTACACTGAGGATTTATTCCGCGACTACATATTCAACCTTTACAAGGTCATTTCCAAACTTACAGTCTGTAAGTTCTGTAAGTAATGTTTGATAAAGGCCTTGTAGAGGTTGAAACTACAGTCGCTAAATAAATCGCTTGTGTGATATTAACAAAGCACTTATCATCTGCTCTTGATTCAAGATGTATCACGAAGTTATGGCTTCAAACATCCAACAAATTGTACAGTTGTAAATCAGCGTATTTATTAATCAACAATTTTTCGAATAATTTTGTATTATTTCTAGTGGATTGATATTTAAACTTTGAATTTGTTGTGTCATCAAGTATATAATAGAATAAGCCAATTATTTTAAAGCATCGTGCCTATTCTCATCTCGTCTTGCTTTTGATATCGAAATAAATCATTCTCTTCTTCAGTTTTATTTATAATTTTCACATCTTCATGTTCACAATAGAATAACATTTGTATAGGATTGTACCTTCTTCTAGCCTCTTTTAACTTTAAGTTCATCACACAATACGTAAATTTATGTAAAGCATTGTACCTCCTCAATTCCTCATCATCACCTTCCCAATAGAATCAGTCAATATGTGAAAAGCGTTACACTTCTTCCTTTTTCATCTTCATGTTTATAAAAGAATAAGCCGCTTTCTGTAAAACATTGGACTTCCTCCTTTCCTCATTTCCACTTTCTCAAAGAATAAGTTCTCTGCAAAGCATTGAACTTCATCCTTTCCTCATCTTCATTTTCCTAGCAGAATAAGTCGATATCTAAAAAGCGTTATTGTTGCGACTCAGGTAGTACGTCGGGGGTTCCCAAGCCTCATTTGCATTTTATTGGGGTATTTATTCATGGTCCATTAGCACATTAGTTTATTAGCGGCTTTTCAAGGAAACCGCCCTGGCCATCATGAAGGGCGTAGCGGGTGTTCGCGGGAAAATTCGGCAACAGTTCGCGTGGGAGCCAAAAATCCAACCAATGGAACAATTTCGGCCACAACCACCACATCCACGTCAACCCCGTCGAGGAAGTTGAAAGGAGAGCGAAGAATAAGATGTAAATGAACCTTTGAGAAAAACACATCATGGCTACGCACAAACTCACTATTGTAAATGTGGATATTTGTAAATAGATTCGAGTATACATCGTAATTATTTTAACCATACATTTCAACAATCTATTAAACTTATTGCTTCCTCAACAAGAAGTAACAATACACATATTTCTTTCCCCATCTTTAAAAGAATTGTACCTTCTCATTTTCTGATAACTCATCCATTTTTGCTAAAGCCAATTTCAGTCTCTTAATTCAATTATGAAGAGGGCAAATTATAGAATCGAAACAAGTCGATTTCTTTATAAAGACTTCAATATTAATGACACAAATTATGTACTGCTTATCAAATAAGCATTTATTTGTAGAAACATTCAAAAATTAAGAATAAGTGGAATACCTACAAACTTCAAAAGGTAAAATATCAAAAGAGGAAGGCAGAGCAACTTTCATGATAAAAAAAGAAGAAAGTCACGCCCAACCTCGTTCAAATTTGAAGCAAAACGCAAAACTTAATTGAATCTTTTTGATTATTCCTTTAATTATTATACAACCTCTGACAATAAAGTTCGGTGAATATTCTTGTAACATTAACGAAGATGAAATATTATCGAAAGTTACCTCGCTGTCCTTCGAAATAGTCACCTCCCATAACTTTGCGTCATTGAGGTCTGCTATACATGCCCTGGAAACTTTTCTAGAAGGGATGGAGTTCAAAAGCCTCGTCACGTTTCGTTGAATGTCAGGAATATCGTCAAACCACTTTCCTTTCAATATTGCAAGATACATTAAAATTTTGAATCGTTTCATCAAACGTCTACGGAGTGTACAACCTCAGTACGCACAACAAGATTCATGGTTTATTGTTCACGACAATTCTCGCTCTCACACAACCAATATCGTCAAACAGTTCCTAGAGGTGGTGCATATTGAAAATCCACTATACTCACCAGATCTCAACCATCCAAACTTCTCCCTCGTCCACTACTCAAACTCGCTTTGAAAGGAAAGCTATTTGACGATATTCCTGACATCCAACGAAACGTGACGAGGCTTTTGAACTCCATCCCTTCTAGAAAAGTTTCCAGGACATGTATAGCAGACCTCAGTGGCGCATAGTTATGGGAGGTGACTATTTCGAAGGACAGTGTGGTAACTTTCGTTAATATTTCATCTACGTTAATGTTACAGGAATATTAAGCGAACTTTATTATCAGAGGTTGTATAATAATCAAAGGAATAATCAAAAAGATTCAATTAAATTTTGCGTTGTGCTTCAAATTTGAACGAGGTTGGGCATAATTTAACCTTATCTTTTATTATGAAAGTTGTTCTGCCTACCTATTTTGATATTTTACCTTCTGGAGTTTCTAGTTTATTATTATTTTTTGAATTTTTCTAACATGAACTCCATTCTGAAAGAAGACTTCTTGAAAAGTCTCCAAGACATGTAGATCTGCGGTGCATAGTTTGTTAATATTCCATCTAGGTTAATGTTACAGGACTATTCACCGAACTTTATTGTCAGAGATTATAAAATGCTATCTAGAAAATGAACAGCGTTGTCAAATCTGTTAAGAGAGAGACATTTTTATTATCGCATTAATAACAGATTATGCTTGAAAATGATTGTAGAAAACATTTCAAATAGGTCAATACAAATATTATACTCTACGAGAACAAATCCCTTGATTTAAATGAGATAAGAAAAAAGAGACTGTTATGTCTCACAGTTTTAAAAGCAACAATCACTTTCATCTCTACAAATATTCTTCTTTAACTTCTTCAGCTGTTTGAAAGTTTACAATCTTTAGTTTTAAAATTTTTCCTCGGAAGAAGTGATCTGTTTCATACGTAGTACACAATTGGATATTACTATAAAGGAGCTATCCATTATGTAATGGTATCCACTCAAAGAGGATTGTAGTGCAATGCTTAGACAATAGATGACAGCTTTAGAGTAATATTTGTTTAACAGTTTACCTGGAGACTTAAATAATAATAAAGTAAAACTTGCTTCCCTTCTGAATAAGGATCGCAGAGGTGAGGCTTTAGTCGGTAGGCGTCCTACACTACCCTACTATAAGGGTATCTATGCAGGACTTCTTCTCCTCTTGTTAAAAAAAACGAAGCTGCCTAGAACTGCGCTACGCTGATGAGATCTAAAATGGACTGAAACTGGTCCGTTCTTGTGTTTCGACAGGGAACAATGATTACTAGTATACAATTATTGTCCTTTATGTTATAGTATTCTTAAAGAAATGTTTTCTTCTACTTAGATAATCCATGATTTGTTCCCTGCTTTCTTACTTGAATGTTTCTCAGTATTCCTTTATTTTTCCTTCTCGAGTTCGTAGATAAATCACAACTCTTAATTTTGAATTATACAGAAAATAGCTTGTTTTGTAAGTAGTATATAATGCTTGTGCCTTTTCTTAGATAATCCATAATTCGTTTCTTTAACGCTGAAGTCGCGCAATAGAATTGGCTTATAATGTGGCGAAAAGGGTAAGAAATAAAGATGTGTACCCCAAAAAAAGTATAAAACAAGTGTTTAGATATTACAATAATTAAAAAACCTTATGGTTACTATAGTATGAGGTGTTATTACTTTTTACATAACTTAACTTTAAAATAAATGTTAAAACATGATGTCGACAAGAAAAAATAATATTAATTCATCAGCTATTAATGATTCGGCGTAGTTATATTCCTTTTTGACTGTGGAATAAAAATATAGCTGTGTTTAATTATTGGATAAGAAGATTTAGCCAAAATATTAAAAGCTGAAAACGCTGTATTGATACATAATGTCAACGTCAAAATGACAAAGTTATACTGGGTGTTTCTAAATGAATAACGGGGTTCTAATGCTTAGTAGTACTTATAACGTAAAACTTAAAATCATAATTATTACATGGAATAAAAGAGCAACTCAAACAGTTCTGTTTATTGGTACGAGCATGCGCTAGAGGGCTCTAGTGGAATAAATAGCGATTAGTTAACAAAAACACATAAACGCTCATAATTTGCGCTCAGATAATCTTTACGAGATGGTACAATTGCAACAAGAGTCTCCTAAATTAAATATTTTTTGTGCCATATCTCAGTGGAAAGTTTATAGGCCCTTTTTGTTTGAAGAAGCAACTATAGCTAGAACTTCCTAACTTGATGCTCTACAACCATATATTCATTTAGAAGCACCCGATATTATATCACCAAAACAAAGGTAAAACTCTTCAAAGCATTTAAGTGCTAAATATGTGTTTCTAAAGTTGATGTACTGCGAATCGGCGGAGGAGAGATTATGATTTTGAGTGGAAGATCATCTACAATGAACTCCATCCTTCAATATGGAGTTAAAATTATTTATATGTTTTTCCTTCAATTTTGTATATATGAGATATATTTTATATAAAGCTAAAGTAAATAAAAAAATTAAGCCTCTACTTCGAGAATATCGTCGTCTTTGCATGAACAAGAACTCTTCAAAGTTATTTAAGAATGATCGCCTATACGATACATTAACTTCTCACATTTTTGTATTAATTTATTTATACAAATATCGTAAGAGGAATAAATTTTCTAAAGGTCTTGTACAGATATTCGAACTTCCTTTACATCCTAAATTTCATATTCCCATATCATCTAAAAATTGAAGACAACACTCTCTGGAAGTACCTGAATGTCTTTAACGTGGAATAATAATAATAAGAGTTGAAAGTATTTTATGGCTAAAAATAAACATTTTATATTATTATCACATTTTTGAAGAAAATTATCCTTAATCAATGTCAATTTCTGTCTTGCTAAAGTTGTTGAAGTGAATTGAAGGAATATGGCGACAAAATAATGTCACTATAACACAACCTAAAACTCAAATCCCTTAATACCTTCATTCTGCAAGTAGGAAGTTGCAAAGAATAATTTTAAAGAATTACATTTCTCAAAGTTTCTTAATAATACAATATGTTTAAAAACTTCGGAAAGATTAAATATAATAAAACTCAAAACAACGTATTAAGGGGGAATTACTCTTTAGAAAATTCGACAATTCAATTTTTTTTTTTGCATTTTATTATAGTTTGGGGTTCTGAGAGTGTGTTTCGAAAATATTAATTTGAAATTCGTAGAATTCCCATAGTTACACAAGCTTAGGCTGCGGCGCGGTAATTATACCGTCGACTGTTATACCTCGACTGTTTTTCTGTTTTATGGTCTCCCCTTGTCTCTATGGTCCCCCCTTGTATCTATGGCTCCGGTACAGCTGATTAAGGGTAAGTTACTCAAATCAGTTGTTATCCACCGTAAGTTCAACCGTATCAGTACTAAATGTGTTGCAAACTTTGAACGCGTTTTTCTCGGAACGACATTTTGCAAGACGGGCGCAAGTTTTTCTCAAAAACTATTGAACCGATTGACTTGCGGTTTGGCACACATATTGAAGGAACCTTCACTTATGGTTGGATCTAGGATTATTTTGATGGCTTGTATATTTCACTTTCAATCTGATGTTTTAGTTGAACATTTTTCGGAAAAATTGAACTTTTATCTTTAAACAGCTGCCGTTTCTATAAAAATATGTGTATTTGTTTAGTTCTAGTTCGGACGATAACTACACTCATATAGATTGAAAAAATAAATTGTTTTTTTATTTTAGACGATTAGCATCGCCACAACCCGTGCGCCCGATTGGACGAGCGTCTCACGCCGCGACATACATAACAGCGCATAACTTGTATACTTTTAGATTAAGTAATTCAATAAAATTTATAATGTTAGTTTAAACATGTCTTAATATGAGTGAAAAATCCCAAAAGTGTAGGTTTGATGGTTTTCACAGAAATAATTCCTAAAAATTACTCTCAAAACGGGCTTCAGGAGAGTAATACCCCCTTAAATGATCAGTAGTATTAAATGAAAATTTTATTTTCTCTACATTATCAAAAAGGTTTTAAAAAAGGTGACTGGTCGGATGTCAATTTAAAAGTTATTTATAATTAAAGTAAAAAATACGATATTTTAGCAAATTAAGAATATAGACTCATGCCAAGTCTAAAAGTCTACAATTTGTTTTAATTGCTAATATATCTATCTATTGTTCAAAATATACTTGGGTTAAGATGGTGTAGGCAACAAAATTACATTCACATCCCTGGTTTGAGTGATAACTACTTAAGTATAATTGTAATTAAACACACGAATGATTTTTTTAAAATATATATTTTACAATACAATGTATATATAAAAAAAATTATCTAGGCATCGAAAGGAGCGCGTTGTTCGAGTGACTCTTGTGCAGGTGCAGTATTAAGTCCCTAATATTATTGTAATCTACGCCGCAGATGTGACAGAGTGAAGAAGTGATGGCCATTTCGGCCACGTGTCGCTTTAAGTTGCGTTTGTTTTTGTAGACCCGTCCGGGACATTTCGGACAGAAGAACTTTCCGTCCCACTGGATGCACGAGGAGAAGTCCAGGTAACGCGGCAGAGCATTCGACAAAGTCCGAAAATCCGGCCCTAAAATCAAAAGCGACGTTAATTTTTTTTTTTCGACGAGGCGAACAACGCGCACACGCAACAACACAACTTAACTATCGGAAGTGTACTTAAAAAAAAGTCTTGTGCAAAAGTGTAAAATATGAGTGAGTTTTCTCTAAACTTAATTATTAAATTAATGACATCTTCATAAACAATAAATTATAATTTATCATAAAAATCATATTTACATATATCACTTAGATTATAAAGATAAGGAAAATATTTAAGTCAGATTATTACTTATAAAACGAATTGTCTTCACATATATTAGTGAGATTGTAAGAAGATTACGTTTAAAGATAAGAATAATATATCAGATCATAACAATCATCTTCTCAAAGATAAGTTTAATTATAAGAAGATAAATTTTAAAGATATAGGTGATATATAATATAAGTCTCTTGTGAGTTATTAAACAAATAAGTGTTTACATGCAAAGTAAAAAGGTAAGTCAGAAAGAAACAAGATATTTTTATTTTCTCTTGAGGGCATATGCATTTTATAGGACTTTTCGGTTCTATCGCTGAAATTTAATTGTAGATAACACTTTCGAGTTAAAATGTTCTTAAGGGAAACTAAATTTTGAATTGTATATTGCAGCGGTGTCTTCTAAATCTTGTAGGTAGGACTCCAAAGTAGGTAGCCTACTTACCACTGACACTCTTATTGTAGAACCTTAATTCGTTAATTATCTAATTAAATAAGTGGCTTCGTCAGGTGAAAAATATACATTAAAATTCGATTTTATTTCCTAAATACTATGGTGTTTTTGGAGAGTGCGCGAGGCATAGTTGTCATAGGGATGAACATTCTTATAAGAGGCCAGTTGGATCAACAAGATTTGTCCAAGAATCAGAAAATTAGATCTAATTAACTTGCTGTCAAAAAATATTTTAGAATAGAAGAAGATAAATTCATTTTCCTAGAGTTGTTCCTTGGATTAATCTTTGTACAATATATTTTTTATTAATGGCGATATTTGACTGTGTAAATTTCCAAAAAAAAATCACGCCAAAATTAATATTTTAGAGTTTTCTTCAGCAAATCAGTCAAAAAAAATAACGTTGTTTGTTAAATTCATATTTTACAACAGATTTTTGACCAATGAAGATATTTTACAATTTTAAAACCCCACCAAATCATTGCACGTGGATTATTTATTTTCTTAACTTTGTTTCTTGATTCATTTTTTGGAATACATTTTTGACCAAATTTTTACAATGTTGTATAAAATTATTTAAAAAATCAGACAATCAAGTCTAATTCATCAACTGAAAAAAAAGGATTTTAGAGTTTTATTCACCAATTCAGTGAAAAAGATTAATTCATTTTTTCAACGTGATTTTTTAGATTCAAGTTTTTACAATTCATTTCTGTAAAAATATTTTCCTGTGTAAAAATGTAAAAACAAAAATTAGACGATATTACTTTAATATTCTTATATGATATACCAAAAAAGTTAATTACAAAATATTTAAAAAAACGTAGATATAATTTAGGTTATAAGTATCCTAGACAGAGTTCTTTCTTTTTCCAAATGATCATCCACTCAAACCTTGCCTTTTCTCTAGTTATCGAATATGCCATTACACTTTCTGTGATGCCAGTAGCTTTTATTATTTTTTAGTTATTTCGCTCTATTCTTCACTTCGATTTACCTCACAGCTTTGATATTTGATATTTATTTATTTATTTATCCAATGTGAATATAACTATTTCGAGACTTACAAATCTATACAAAAATAAAAATATTTTCACTTGGAATGGCTCAAGTTCACGTCCAAGTGATCTCGCCCGATGCTTTCTAACAATATCTTTTCGTTTAATACCCATAACTCTCATTATTACCATTATATTCAGTGTCGATCTTCTGTTTCTTGAAAAAGTACTTACCTTGGAATCAACTTTTGCACCCCTGCATACATCTGCCCTAACGAATATATTCCCAAGACAAACTAAATAAAAGTGTTGAAGTCAAATGTCACTAATGAAGAGAAACTTTTCAGATTAGATGTTCAAAATAATCCGAAAAATTATAGATACAGGTGAAATTTAACCATTTTTTCTTGGATCTTAACCTTCGTTTTGTAGGAGATTTTCAATATCGAATAAAGAAAAACACTTAAATGCTTTTTTCTGAAGATGTTTAGAAGATATTTAAGAACATTTGTGATTAGGATAAATTTCTATCAATATTTTTGGGTAGTAAATATTTTATACTGTGAAATCTAACTTGTATTATCCTTAGTTCTGTTCTTCTCCTTATGTTTTAATTCTCAGATAGTAAAATTCCTTTGTTTTTAACTATATTTAATTTCATCTAATGGACTTTACCAATCATTTATCTTTAATTCCCTGTAAAGCGAGTTTTTTTTCAAAGGTTCTGGATTTCTAAAAAAGGTTTCTTCTAAATTTTAAGAATTTTTTTAAAAGTAATTACTTTTCAAAACTGTTAAAATTTTCTTGATTGTTTTCCAGAATTTTCGTTCCTAGATATGTAAAGATTTCCTGCAAATTGCCTTCAATTTTTCGTAAAAAGCTGTTGATGCTTTTTTGTGCAACATTCTTTGACTGAATCTGAATATTATTATTATGCCTCCAGAAAATGTTATAAATAGCAATCTCCTGGTGCTCATCCGGCTTTCCTATGTAAATAATATTTCTTTACTATTTAGGATATATAAAGAAAAGCTCAGATGAGTTACCATCAAAATAGTCTTCATTTATCTGAACTTCTATTTAGAAAAATAATTAATAAGTGAAATAATAAAAATCTAAATAACTTTTTGTCTATGTCGTATTTGAAAGAAACACTGGAATTTTAGCAACGAAAATTAATTGATGAGCAAATGAAATATTTAGAGAACCTGTATATACATCTTTATTACAGTCACCTTTTACAATAGTAATTAATTCATGAATACATATAGTAGGTCAGTATGAAATTTAGTAACAAAACAGAATGCTTTTCTATCTAATTGATTTCAAAATTTAAGAAAAACAAAAATAAAGTATAGAAATCTGCCAGAGATAATTCTAATCGTACAGTTTTGATTGATTGTTGAAGCCGTGACTTTGTGATACATCTTGATTAAATTCGTGATACTAGCAAAGTGTTATTATTTCTTAAACCTATTTCGAACAGTTTTAGTACAAAAAGTAAATAATAACGCTAAACGACCATTTGATTTATTCAAAAGAAAAAAATTACTCTAAATATCATATTTCAACACATATGACCTACATGTCAAAGAGCAAGAACATTCTCTTAAGTCATTAATGATTGGATGAGCAGCACTTTCAAGCATTCCAGTCCCAGAAGCCAGATTATTTGAAACTTTCGTTTCTTGAATATACGCTGTATGTTTCATTCATGTTTTAATAAATGTTCTTTTTATTTAGGGCAACCTTGAATTTTGTATCTCTTTCCAGAGGCCAACTATTCGCATTTACACTATTATTATTCGTAGCTGTACACAATCGATCTGTAAAGAAGCTGCGGGATTACTCGTAGATGGCGTCCTGGGCAGTCATCACGTAGTTGTCAGTTAACATGTAAAACTACAAGTTATAGTGAAATAATTCTTGAACCATGAATAAAGGAAAAATTCTACACCTTTGCAGTAAGAATTTTCTAGAGTACTTAGATCTATTTATCATTATTTAGGCGTATGTTATACCATTTTAACCTATAGGGCATGCAGAACGTTCCCTGAGAGTGAACTGTTGAACTATGGATTAATTAAAAACTCTATAGTTTTGCAGAATGTTCTGCAGTTATAACAGGTCATGTCTCCTTAACGAACAGACTGATTTAACCTATTTTTCAGTATTTATGCTTATGTAAAGCAACTCAAATCTGAAGCTTATGTAGAAGAAGCAGAATTGGGATTTGCTAGCAAAATTAATTACATGTTTACTACTTTTAGGAGTTTTAATTATATATATAATGCAATTTGCTATTACTAACTAATCATGTTTGACTTCAGTTTCCACTTCACAAAAATATACTTCCATTTTTAAGACATGTAAATTGAATCTATACGTATTGGTACCGTATTTTAAGTAATTCTTCACATATCCTTTCAGACAAACATCAAAAAAAGGATTGTTTCGTCTATTTTTCAGGAGATATAAGTGAAAGATCTTATTGCCATACAACAATGTATTGTTTGTATATTTTTAGTAGATTGTTATGTATATTTCGTTAGACATATACGCTACAAGACCTCATTGCTACTTTATAAAAGAAAAACATAGAATTGAGTTATGGAATAAGCAATTTATTCCTATGAAAATCTTTCTTATCTAGAAGAAAATATTGGCAAAATCGTTACTCAAAGTAGGCACTCTACTTGCAAAAAGTATTCTTTTCTAGGAGTCTTTGCGCATATGGAATGTCAAAATCGAGTGGCGATGTGTGAGACAGCGAAACACGTGTCTGCAGATAACCATTATATAATACATTCCATGAAACAATGACGATAACAAACAACAAAAAATGTTGCATTGTGCCGAATGTGATTTCAGACAGGTAACAACGACAACGACCAATTGATCTACCACAAGAAATAGTCATTTTAACTATTGGTTAATCGTTCTCGCATAAATGTAAGAGACAATTGTTTTAAGCGATTTTTGTTTTTATTATTTTTATTCTTACCCACACGAATCTAATATATGTTACTCACGACCTATCTCCATCAATAATACATTATGTACTTTTGACCTACCTCAACAAATTATCAAGTAACCTGCATCAGATCTAGCATACTCTTGACCTTGGTTAGATTCCTAACCAATCTCATTTTATAATAGATTAATACAGCATAATGCCATAATAAATTGCATATAAATATTTAACTTAAGTTTGACGGAATAAAAGTTGCATATTTAACATAAATTATAGATACAAATGATAACTACTAAGTAAAATAATATTAGCTGTATAATTTTCGTGATCAGAACAGAAAAATATATAACCTAAATTTACAATTATATTTTTTAGTGCTGCATTATTCAACAAAATATCCTTTTAAATTAATTCTGCCTCTGATCTTTTTGGTAGCCAATTTTGAATAATGAGAACCACTAAAGGTAATAAACTTCCTGCTAATGCTGCTTGTGATCGTGATTGTTTCCAATTTTAAATAATTAGAAAACTAATACTACTAAATTCTTTAAGATATCCTCTTAAACCAATGCTGCCTCTGATCAATGTTTCCAATTTTAAATAATTAGAAAACTAATACTACTAAATTCTTTAAGATATCCTCTTTAACCAATGCTGCCTCTGATCAATTTAGAATAATGAGAAGAGTTACTTAAAGTAATTAGTAAACTAATGCAGGCTGTGACCTTGATAGTGACCAAATTTAAATAATCCTAAAAACTACTAAAGTTGTTAAATTCCAAAATACTACAACATTCCTCTAGGAATAAATTTTATTCAAATTGGTGTAAATACTATATAAAAAACTACTATCGTGGTATATTCTGCTGTTGAATATATAATTTAATAGTGTAAATAGTTTTTTTTATAAAATAAATGTCTCCTCCAGAATTCTAACATCTTCTGCCATTTGTTAAGATTTCTCTTCGAGAGTTTAAGATTTTCCTTTCCATATCTATCTTGTTGTTCCATTTCTTGAGTTTTTCAGCTTGTATTATTCTATATTTTTTTTCTCAAGATCTATCAGCAATGTTTCATATTGACATAATATCTTTTCTCAAGATTTCTAGAACGAAGGAGGCAATCCGCGGCAATTACTACGCGGATAATGAAAACATTATTAATGCTTCACAACGTCGGCTCCGCCATAGACCCGTGAATGATGGCGTAAAGCCGTACCATTGAATGGAGATTACGTTGAAAATTTGTGATTTGTAGCAAAAGCATCGGGGAATAACATGGTGTAGCGCCCAGCACTATATATCTAAGCATTAGAAAATAAAGTGTGAATATAGGATACAAAAATGTTATTTATAATGATTATACTCGTTACAAAACACAAAAAGACAATCAATATAAGTAGAATTAGAAGCTCTTGAGCTGAGATTGTTCTACGAATCAAAGTTGTTATAAATACTTTAAATACTAACATGGTCTGCCATTGAAGTTTTTTCAGGTAATATAAAATCACTGTTTGAAAAATTTTGAACATTTTCAACTCTAGAATTTTAAAATTGTGTCCTATTTCCTTAATCAGTTTTCTGTTTCTATAGTTTTACAACATGAAAATTTCGTCATCAGATTCATCAGCAATTGCTCTTCCAAATATTTTAAAGAATTTTTGTCCACGATATATTTTGGCATCACCTAATTATACTATCTTTAGAAAAACATTCTTAAAAATCAAATTGGGAGAAGTAAAACTTTTATGTTCCATTGCTTTAGAGAAATGGAATATAACAAGAGTTTTACTTTTCCCAATATGAAAATTTGGTTCAATTAAAAAGCAACTATACAGCATATTAAAATTATAAACAAATTTCTAAATTATGATTTATATATTTTATTCAATCGAATATAACAATAAATAATAAGGAAACAGAAGTTCCTTCAAATTATTTAGGGTGTGATGTGTGGTATTACATTACACCACGTTGATATATACCTTCTCCTTGTATCACAAGAGTTGTCCTTTTGCTCACCCTGTAGTCGGAGGTAAAGTGTTGTAAGGGGATGCATTTCCACGAATTTAGTTACTCACTTTTTCGAACAGTTCTTGTTGGTTTAATTAATTTTGTTAAAATTAGTCTAAATTATACTTATTCCCTGTAAAAATAAAATTTAAATGTACGTTATATGACAGGTGAAAAGCGAGATTTCTTTATAAGGTAGATGTGAAATTGAATCGTTAGGATGGTTGGTTATTTACTGCACCAATATAGTAGTGTGGAATATCCTGAAATAATCAGCCACACAAAATCCCACTTTACATTAACCCACATTGAAGTATTGACCCCTGCTTTTGTCACGACCATACAAAGTACATTGTTGTGAGTTGTCCTTTTCTTCTCCTTGTAGTCTGAAAAGTGTTGTCAAGGCAATGCCATTCCATGAAATCAGTTGGTCTATAGATCTTACATTGACTCGAACAGTCATTGTTGGTTTAGTTTGATTTGTTAAAATTACATTCCCTATAATATAAAAGTATAATCCACGTTATATGATATAATAAAAGAGAGAGTGAAAGTGAAATGTTAAATTAAATCGTTAGGATGGATGCTTATTTACTACACCAATTAAAAATAACTAAGTTTTCTAAATATTAAGGTGATTTATTTTTTGAAATGCCGCTCTAAGTTTTAATAATCGAGTGATGACCACCGACAATTACAGATATTTGGAGTTATATAACTCATTTTCTTTGTCTTCAACTGCGATGCGTTGATGAGATTCAAAATATATCAAACCTGGTCCGTAACTGTTATTTACGGGGAAAAAATATTCTATCTTGTGACATTTGTTTGTTAAATATACCTTAAGTCCTTTAATATCTCAACTCTAACATTTTATCAACAGAATAAGGTGTTGATTCATATAGTTTTATTTCCAGAGTGGTTCCAATCGGATTCCAATCTACGGTAGGGTTAAGATATGCAGCAAAATTATATGACAAGTAGAGGAAAAGAATTAACCAATAAATTCAAAATCGCTTCAATAAAACAATTTACTCACAAACGTAAAACATAAATAAAATAAATAAACCATCAATATAACAACCCTTAAATATTATAATAACTTAATTAATAAATAAAGCAGTAAAGCTTTACTTTGAGCTTTAGTATTTAATTACAGTAATAAATGTTATTAGCGTAAAATATAGTTTAACTGCTTTATTTATCAATTCGTAACTCGTCCAGTCATTTTATCCCGCCATCAAAAAAACTGCGGTTGCGTTTGTATCATGTGCTTGATCATGTGCCTCCTCAGGTTATCCTTCCTGTTGCTCACGTAGCTGCAAATGTTGCATTTCAGGAATACGTTCGGATTGCCGCAGCGGTTCTTGTGCCTGCTGTAACTCGTCCTGTTGGCGAACTCTTTGCCGCACAACACGCAACCTACCACATCTGAAATCATATGAGGTATTAAATTTCTTTTGTAGATGCCACTTCAAACGTTTCCGAAGATTGTGTTTTATTGTATTTACACGACCGCTGCACCAAGTTTAATTTTTTGTTTTAGCTTCACACCGGAAAATGTTATTGTTTTATGTACAAATCGGATAAATAAAAAGGAAAAAAGTAAATATTTAAATTTGACCTACCATACAATGCAAGCAATCATTTAAAATTGTATAATTACTATGATGTAATAACCCAAGATGTGTAATGCTTTCAAAGAACTATTTTAAACCGCATTCCTGCATTCTGAAGGATTGAGTTTAATAAAGTTAGTGGTGAAACATCTTTATATAAATCCTCTGTTGTAATTGCATCTTTAAGGCAGCAAAGAAAATTAGTGAAATATCATCATGTTACAATAAACTCGCCATTATCTAATTGCAATCAATGTTGTTATAAGCATTTGTATTATGTATGTTTTCTTTAATTTACTTATAGAAGCACTGCAGATAAATAAATAAGGTCTAATGTCTAATATAAAATTAATGAAATATCATTTTTACAATAAACTCATCATTATCTAATTGCAATCAAAGTTCTTGTAAGTAATAGAGGTCCAAAATATCCTCATTAAACTTAAAGTCGGTTTGGATTCAACCAAAAAAGGAAAACTGCGACCAGGATTGCATGTCTAATGTTATTGAAGCTTTAATAAATATCATCATTCAATTCAAACCTAGTTTTAAGTGGAAGAGGAAATTTTCGAACTAGTTTGTATATCTAATGATATTGGAGCCATAGTAATTAAGGATCCAATAATATTGATATAATAACCTCCAGATGTCCAGCACATGTGGAGGTTACCAACGACGGCACTATAATTTTGAAACATTGAAAATCCGGCGGAAAAAAACTTTGGTCGATATATCTATGGTAAAAGATCATGAGGTCATCTTAGACTTCATGATCATCTACACCTGTATCAGTGCTAGCGTGTAAATATTGAAAGAAGCTGAAAATCAAACTTAAAATCCACTCTCAAATTATAACAAAATGAAGAATTCGTGATTCATTTACGAAACTTTTGGAAAAATCAATATAAGTAAAGCTTGTCAAAGCTAATCTTAGACTTCATTTTTGTAAAGTTGATATTTAGATAATCAATAAAAAGTTGAAATCATTTTTTGAAAAAGAGTTTCTTATTAGATAAAAATAGGAGTTAACCAAGCTATTCCAATGGATACAGAATTAGAGTATTTGGAATTCATATTAAAATAAATTAAATGCATTTTTAATACTTAATTAATTAAGACAATTAAACGTTGTCTGAAATCATTTCAAATTGTATTAATCGATTTTTTCGATGGATCTTTAGTAATGTTTTTTTTTTAATTTAGCAACTCTACGCTCAAACATTCTCAAACTAAAAAGGACTCCTAAAGGCTAATCATAGATGTCGATCTGAGGTGGCGCGTATCAGGTAAACTCTGCGAAATTCAAATAATCAAGAAGAAAGCTGAATCTCTGGACAAATCTTCTTGAATAAACAAATAAATAGGATATTATATACAATATTATACTAACAAAAATAAATAGGAGTTCGTCAACCTTAGGCGAGTGAAGAAGATGAAGATTCTAATTACTATAGATGCAGATTAAGTATTAGCTTCCGTGAATGTCTGTTGAATTTAGCTATGACAACTCTCGAGTTCTAAACATATGCAGAAATTCGCAAAAACTTGTTTTAAAGTTATTTATCTTTAGTCTCCTTTCTTGAAAATTATAAATATTACGTTAAATTTTGGGCGGACTTCACAATTGCAAATTGTGTTCTTCTATTCTCTTGAACGTCCGGAATTCTTTTATATGTGCTTTTACTTGCTTTTTATCCCCTTTTTAGGGGAGATATTTTAGCTGTTTATGTCAGCGAGAAAGCACACTCTTCGCAATTTAGGATAATCCAAGAGAAATGTGTAACTCTGTACGAATTATTTTTGAACGATTGCTTCTTCTTGGGCAAAACTGTAGGAGTTCATCATTTAAGTGGATGAAGAAGGCGAAGAATTGAATGGCTAATACGCTTACCTGAAACACACCGGAGATCCGAGAACACCGCAAGGAACATAAAAAAATTCAACCAAAAACTCCACAAAACGAAGACGATAAAAGTAGAACTAGACAATGTCATTTTTAATGAATAAGATTCAAAGATTCAAGTGTTTTTACTTCATATTATAATCGCTAAAACTGTAGAACTGAAGTAAGCAGCTTCGGACCGGTTTTGTTTCAGCGTAGTTAAAACCAGGAAAACAGACATTGTTTCTGCTTATTTTGATTGATTAGATCACTTGGTTGTGTTTTACTATTTCTCTTCGACTAGTTTCGACCGTTGGTCATTACAAAAATTTATAAAAAATAGTGAAACCAAACAGTGATTTAATCAATCAAGACAAACCAAAAATGTTTCACGACGGGTTAAGTAAGAATCTAATCAACCATTTAGTCTGGTTAAGAATATAAGAAAACCTATGGTCGTTTTAAATGTGAGTAATCCAGGTACACAAAACATACCACACATGACAAAAAAAAGGCTTAAGTTTTGCTATTAGACGTAAGTAAGTTGGTAAAAGGAAAATATTTGATCATGCAGTTGAACGATGAAAAGAACGCTAACAGGAAAAAAAACTAACGAAGGATACAGAAGGCCAATTTGAAGTAGCATTTCGTTTCATTGAAAATTTTTCTAGATTAAGTGATTCTAGTAAGTTACTCGCGTAAGAGCGCAAGCTTTATATATTATATGCAATATACCAAAACATAACACAAACGATAAAAAGAGACTAAAGTTTTCTTAGTAGGTATGAATAATAACTTGGCAACGGAATTCTAGAAACCAAAAAAAGGCACAAACAAATGTAGTGATCTTGCAGAACATTTTTGTCCGGTTTCGATTCATTAAGAACTTACAGCAGCGTAGTTAAAACCAGGAAAACTGAGAATAAAACCAGTCAGTCTCATACATTTTTGATCAAATAAATCTCTAATATGACAGATCGATATAAAACTCATTAGAATAAATTATATGCACAGGGTGTTTCTAAATAAATATAGGGGTTTCGGGAGCTTGTTTCGCATAGCTTCCGTGCTCACCCGAACTCACCCCATGTGATTTCTACCTGTGGGGTACGTAGAAACATTTCATTCGAATAGCATTTGTGTACTTTGTTGTCGCTAAGTTTTTAATGTAAATTATGAAATCGACAAACAAAGAATGAGAGAAGATTTGGACTTCGCCGTATTGGAGGTCTCAGATAGTGGAATATTTGCCTAACGCGTTTTCGGTATTAGAGAGATTATCGAGTTTAGAAAACATACCCTGATGCTAATTTTAGGTGCATAATCTGGAAATTTTCATAATTTAATTACTCGATACAATATATTCCGTTTCATCCGATGGTCCAAAGATAAGAAAAGAGTTTATGGTTAACACAAAGTATCATGTGGTAATGCTTAGTCGTACTAATTCGGGTAGGTGCATAATCTGAAAATTTAATCACTCTATTCAAAAGTAAAGTAAATATGAGATTTCAGTTATTTTTTCCCTTGCAGTTCTTAATAATGTAATGTATTTCAACTTAATTCTTAAGAAAATCTATCGTGGTTTTAACAAGATGGCGCAACCTGTAATACAACGTGTAAAATTATTTGATTCCAACTTTATTTTTATTACCTGTTCCATCGACGTTTTGGGCACGGTCATAAATCACAACTTCTATTCAGTACAACTCTAAAAGGGTTTCCTAATTTATGATAATAAACAAACCACAAACTGCATCCGCTTTTATAATCGCCTGAAGGCGTTTTTCTAAATTTTGGACCGTTCGCCGGATTTTTAGCAGTTTTGGCCTAGGTCCAACAAAGATTGGGAAAAACTGGACTGTCGACTTGTTATATGCCGTGTGACGATAGATGCTTACATTGAACTTTTGTAAGCTTATAAAGACTCGGTATATTGCCTTTACTAATGAAGATAAAGATCTTGATGGCATGTGGAGGGCGAATAGATGGTCGCAGCAATTAGACCATTCGTTGGTCCTTTGTGCCACCTCCTGAACCTTACTCCTCAAGCCAACCTAAACTTCTGGTGAAGTTGAGTAGTTGGCCGTGATAAAGATATTAATCTGTTTACCGAGCGGGACGTATAAACACGTCAAACGTAAACAATATCGGCTGAGGGTAGGACATTTCATAGTCTTTTCATTTCTTTTAAGCATAAATTTTAAAAAATATATATGAAAATACTTCATCCGGGTGTGACGTACTTACACGTCCTAGTACAAGAGTACACGCCCGTTATATGTTGCATAATTAAAAAGGGAACTCCCCGGTTAACAGGTTAACGGAATTAATTATTAAGAATACTACACCGATACATGATTAATTTTTACACAGGGTGTATCAGTATAGTGGTAACCAACGCTTTCGAGAGATAAAGTACGTCTAGACGATTACACAATGCAATACATTAGCGAGAACAAAAGAAAACGGAAGAACACAAAAAAAAATTATTCTTAGATCAGCAAAATAAAAAGACAACGATCGTCAAGATCACGTATGCGCATGCGCCGTGATTCAGTTTATATAGCGACATCTATCGCGTACACCAAACATTTCCGACCATTAGCTGCTATTCTTAATCAGGAACTTTAAATGAAAATACACTTCGTTGATATCACACACAGGATTTATTACGTGACTATAGTTTCAACCTTTAAAAGGCCATTATCAAACGTACAATAAATTACAAACTTAACTTAGGCGGTATTTATACAAAAACAAGTAAGTGTATTTTCATTTAAAGTTCCTGATTCAAGATGTATCACAAAGTGATGGCTTCAAGCATTAAACATGCTATTCTTAATGTTTGTAACCGCTGTACTGAAACACATAGTACGTAAAAGGAGAGGTGATATGGCCATTTTATAATCTTTATTATCAAATTAGGCTCAACTTAACTTCCTAACAATTTACTTAAAAAATAACAGGAAAAACTCTTGTAGTTAGTTACTTTTAAGTTCTTTGATTATCAATTCATACAAAAGATAAAAGTCAAAGCCTATAAGAATAAAAGCTAATCTTTTCAACCAAAGAATTTATCCCCCATACATTATAGGCTCTTGATTATGCAGTCAGGTGTCGAAAATACGTTTATACCTCGTTTGATTTTTAATAATACATATTTTTCACCACGCTTTATCAGGTGAAATCAATTATTTTTTTATACATAATCTGTGATCGTTTGTTATTCTTCGTTGCGCTGTCCTCTACCAGATGACTCGCATATCTTTCTCTCTACCCTATTTACTTATAATAAATATTCAATATAAATTGTTTTAACCTAAGAAGCAAGCTAAACAACATCATCACATATACAGATGAATAGTCAATGGGTAAATTAATAAGCACTTCAATTAAGGTAAACCTTGTACTACATACAGAAAATAAAGTAATCAATTTAGATTAGAGAACACCGCCGATCATGTACGTTTAGAATGCTCGGAGATATTGAACTTTCGAGTTTATCCAATGATAAACTGATGTCTAAGAATATCAACATCCAAAGAGGTTAGATGACTTGAATTAATGTCACCTATTTAAAACTAAAAGTTTCCCGCTTGGCTGTATAATATCTTCTATTTAAAATGAATTTAATAAAAGTAATTATCTATTAAAATCAAATCAAGCCTAAAGAAATAAAAAAATAAAACATCGAAAATTTTTGGTATCAATTTAAGTATAAGGTGGAATAAGAGGAACTGAAGAAACTTCACAAACTTCGAAATTAATCAATTCAAGGTATAAAGAAAATTTGTTTAAAGAACTATTTGATAAACATGGAAAACAATTAGATATCAACGACTAAAAAATTGAAGAAAACATTTAAAAAGAAATCTAAAATTTAAATAATTATAATATTGATTCCAGATTTAAAAGAGTGAATTAGTAATCCGCAGACTAAAGAAGAAATAGTTAATTAGAATGATTTAAAGAAAATATATTTATTCCAATTTGATTCTGAAGGCCAATAATTTAAAAAAATCGATAATTTGAATAAAGAGAATTGTTAGGTATTAGATATTATTTATTTTATCCAAGATATTCTAATATACATAATAATTCTTTACCAAAATTTCGATCGCACTTGAAAAGGTTTGAATTCACAAAAAATGTGTTCTTCCATTCTCACCCTCTATTCGTCTAGCAAAAGTTCTGCTCCACGAAGACTTTCTTGATGAATATTCATCACATGATTTGCCAAATACGACCGTTACTACGTAGTATCCATACTTACACCGAATTGAAAAAAATTGCATTTTTAAATTCAGTGATAATTTTGAAAGTAATTTAAAACATTCAATAGAAGTTTTACTGTAAGGATTATTAAGATATGTGTACAGATCGATTTCAGAAGCGTTTTGCAGCTGAAAAGCATAATTTTTCCTTAAGCTTATCAGCTTCAAAACGCTTCTGAAATGCCATTACGATCTTTAGACATGTCTTAATCATCCTTACAGTTAAACTTCTATTGAATGTTTTAAATTACTTCTATAGCAAGAATGCAACAATTTTCGAAAGAAATTTGATTCCGAAGACCAAAGAATGAATGCATTTTTAAAACAATTAACGACTTTTTAATATATTTAAATATTTTTGAAAACAAAACTAAAAAAAATGTGTACTTTTGAAGCAATTTTCTAAAGAAATTATTTAAAGGAAATATTTAATTTCTTGAAGCAATTTGAATCCAAATTTATAAAAAAAACATTGAAACAAATAAAATTTTAAAAAAAATCAACGATTTTTTACCGTAATTTTTTATTTGGAAGACGTAATGTTAAAGGAAAAATGAACAATATTCGGAAAAAGTTTTATACCTAGAAAAATAAAAAAACAACAATCTTCGAAAGTAATTTTATTCCTAGGCGGAAGAAGAAGAAACAAACAAAAATGTGATTTTTTAAAGAAATAGTCTAAAAACGCTATTTAAAGAAAATACTTAGCATATTTTGAAAGCGATTTGAATCTAAATTTTAAAAAATATATATTTGGAAGAAATAATGTTAAAGGAAAATAAAATTCTTATCATAATAAGTAAAAAAATTTAATAATTGTGATAATTTTAAGCAATTTTCTGAAAAAGTCATTAAATTGCTTTTAATATATGACTTTTTTTAAGCAGTTTGAATACAAATTTATATTTAAAAATAACATTTAAAAAAAGAATACCAACAAAACAATCAACGACATTTTAATGCAATTTTATTTGGAGGAAGTAATGTTAAAAGAAATATTGAACTTAAATCTCTGGAAAACGTAATATTTCGAAGGTTGAAGGGAGAGATATTTAAAGATTTTTAAGGTAATTTTTTTATAATACAATGTAATTTATTAAATTTACAAGCAATTTGAAATATTGGAAACAACATTTCAACAACCTTAAGAAGCAATTTGATTCCAAACTTGAAACAATAATAATAATTGAAAAAGGTATAATTTATTAAATTTACAAACAATTGAAACAGTAATTGCTTAGGGCTGAGAACAAAGATATCCGGATAAAAATTGAAAACAATTTTATTCTGAAAGCTGATCTACAAAATCCTTCTAATGTTCTCCTTTACGAAACAACACAAGTCATCCCAATATCCCAACATATATATCATTAGTGTAAAATTTGCCAACAATCCCTTCAATGTAACCTTCCTCAATAAATTTTGCACTTCCCGAAACACCAATATCGCCCATAAACTAAAACATACATCAATCACTGTTCATCAATTCATTAGCTCGTATCATCCGGACAGTTAAGCTATACAGCAACTTTTCTTTATTACATAAATTAAGAGTTAAGGCAGGGCAGAAAGACCTAAGGTCGACAGCCCAAACAGATGGACTAACCCTTATTTTAAATTAAAATATATTTGCTATAAAGGAATTTTGTTTTGGAACACTTGTATTTAAATGAAAATACAAGTGTTCCAAAACAAAATTCCTTTATAGCATAAATTCTCAGTACTTGCTATGTTTTCTTCTTTAACGTTAGCCAAAAGCGGCGACTTGGATCCGAACTTTGTAGGAGAAAATCTTTCTTCATCCTCATCTCTCTATATTAAACCCAACTACAATATTCTTATTCTTACTTTTAGTTCTATTCGACAATTCGCCTTTTCTTTGTTCTTACGCCAGTACACAAGCTTTTTTCTACCCTCAACTTACATTTTGGTATGCTACTCATCTACAATCTTCCTCTCAGTTGAAAATTTACGTCGTAAAATACAGGGTCCGCCAGTAAAACGGGAAGATATGAGGTGGGTTTAGCAACTCGTGGCGAAATAGTGGAATCATCAATTGCTCATCTGTCATAACCTGTATGGTCTACCATTTACTTTACAATAATGAATCGTTAGAAGTTTCAACAACAAGGCTACACAGTTAAAGCGTATTATCAAAATTGCGAGAGTATAGTGCAAACGCTCGTTTACTTCATGAAACACCTCTTCATGTTCACAGAGTCACAGTATATTGGATTGGATATTGCTAAGATTTACCCTCCAATTAGAACAATTCAAACAACTGCTCACTTCTATTCTTCCCAAATCCGATCATAAAAATCCTCATCTGCTAAATATAAGAGAAGCCTTGATTTTATCTGGCATTCATGTAAGAGATTGGATGGAGCTAACGGCAAGGTGATTCTTTCGAAGCCATTTGATTCTGGTTAAAGGTTAAAGAAGGGTTAACAATTTTTGGTAACAAAAATTGTTAACAAATTTGGTAACAAAAATTGTTAACTCTTAACTAAAGATCATTGGAAGCAGTTTTTTGAAAGTAGGAGAAAATATGTTTAAAGCGAAATTAATTCGATATTATATGGAAACAAAGATATTCATACGTAATCTGATTTAATTAAGGTTTACTGCAGGCTATTTTTTAGAGAAAAAAGACATTCTAACCTCACACGCATGTCTACAGAATAAATTAGGAATATTTCGCATTACAGATTTTTTTTTAGATAATTCCACAAACAATTTGATTAGGAACATTAAAGAAGAAGAGTTAATAATCCTTAGAAACAGTTTAATTGCAAGGCATAGATGACAATCTTTAGAAGAAATTTAGTTTTAAAGCTGACAAAAGTATCTACAGTGCTCAGAAGTAATTCCAAAGGATGGAAAAAGATAAATTTTTAAAATGGCAATTAAGGAAAGCATATTTGTTTCTAAGAAAATCTAACAGACAAGTAAAGAAAAAATCAACAATCTATTAAAACAAATGGATTCCAAAGGTTGTGAAAAGAAAAAATACTTAAAAAGTTATTCTTTCTTCTTTTTGATTATTGATTATTATAAAAAAATATATAACTGCAAAGTATGCGAAAAGATTCCTTACATTGTTTTTATAGGTTGTAGTTTAACTTTTTGCAATAATTAGTAGCAAAACTGAAAGAATAATATTTTTATCTACAGCCTGAAGAATATTTCAAAAATCTCCCAGCTAAAATTAGATATTATTTTGCCCTTTCAACACAATATGATTCTGAACATTGAACAGGATAGGTTTAATGATCTTTAAGTATCAATTTCATGCTAACCTTTGAAGAAGGAAATATATAAGGTGCACCATGGGAAACGGACGTTTTTATGATAGGTACTACAAAACTGGAAAGATTCAGAGAGGATAACCGAGACCTTGTATTTTGTGAACGGTTATTGTTTAGTCTTAATCATACCTCTGTGGACCGTGGAGTATCGCGTTTTCGTGTACAGCAGTTTTGTTAGGAGCAGCAAATCAGTCAGGGAAGTTCAACTTCTCTTTCGTCGAAGGTTTAACGTTCCTCGTCATGGAGACAATCCGAGCCTAGACACCATTTTTTGATAGGTTAATACTTTTCGTGGGGGAGGCATTTTAATGAAAAGGAAGCCACTGGGGCCACTCTGGAGAACGTGGAACGTGCAAAGCAGGCTATGCCAAATAGTCCAAGTCGTTCATCTCTTCAATATCTTCAGTACGGCGAATTCTCCACAGAGAGTTATGTTTACAATCCTATAAAATGGCAGTTGTGCACCACTTGAAGGAGGCCGACTATCTACAACGTGCAGGTTTTGTTGAAGCGATGCTCTAACTTTTGGAAGATGATCCTAATGCGATTTTGATAATGAGCGACGAGACTATTGATTATCTTAAAGGTTTTGTGAATCGTTAAAACCTGAGAATCCACAAACATGAATTAGCATCCCCAAAGGTACAGTGTGGTGGCATCGGGAAGTTTGGTGTAACTGATCGTTACGGTATATGATAAAAACTTCTTGAGAACTCAGCCGAGAAGACGACGAATCAATCTGCGAAATATTTGGTTTGCACAGGATAGAGCTATGGCCTACAGTATCGATGGCTACTGTTAGACAAATGTTCCCTAATCGCATTCTTGTGGAGGAATCTAAGGTCTCGGGTGTATGAAACCAAATCTTGTACACTGGCCGAACCGTAAAATGCAATAGAGAAAAACATCGATCAGATCGATCGTCAACTATTGGAGAGTGCGTAAGCTAACTTCAAAGAGGAGAGTCTCCACATTTGTCAGTGTGAAAATGGACATCATCTTGATGATATTATTTTTAGTACATAGGTAACTCAAACTGCATCTACTTATTTAATAATAATTCTTTCTAAACCCTAAAATAGTGGATTATCGTTCATTTGTAAAATTTCCGTTTCCTGTGGCACACCTTATATAAAGAAGTAATTAGAAATTTTTAAAAGATATTTAGAAGAACATTTATTTTTTTAATTATTATGAAAAATATAACTATAAGTTTTATTTAATAATATAGTAATCATTAAAAGAGAATAATAAATAAGAGTCTATCAAATAAAAATCTTATATTCTAATTATAACAATTAGAATGCAACCAACTGAAAACTTTTTTGAAAATGTTTTTTTAAGACTTGGATAATATTTACCATCTTTATTATTTTTTTGGTGATAAAACTCATACGATTATATATACCCTAATAAAAAATATATAATTTAAATTCTGTAATAATCTGTAAAGGAAAATAAAGAAGAAAAATTATAAAAATAAATTCAAACACTTTATTAATGGAGTAAATGATGCAAGTGGCATAACGTCGAAACAAAAATAAATAATAAAAACTAGTAATACTGCTGAAAAGTATCAGTCTTAGCTTCTGCTACAGTGGTAACTCATTACAATAAATAATAATAATTATAACTAAAACAATAAAATCATAATTGGGCAAAAATAAATTACGTAAACTAGTAAACTCACTAATTTATGACTAAGAACAAAAATAAATGACGAGTATTAATATAAAGTAAGAGATCAAAATAATTAATTTTAACTTAACTAATAAAATTGAGTTTAATGTAACATACTCCTATAACCTACAGTCACATTGGTAACACCTGATAAAAACATTTAGATTAGTAGATTTTATAATTTTTTTTTCATTTTTTTAATTCTCAAAATAACCAATAAACAAACTACTTAAAGACTACTGCGAATGACGTAAATAACTAGAATATATAAATAGGAATCACAAGTTTCTAATTTGTTTCAATAATAAGTAGCTTAATCAATTATCAGCGCTAACCAATTAAAAGAATATGACTAACTAACTAAAGCATTATTACTTGCTTGTCAAAATTATGAAATGGCTTTCACAAAAACGAAGTGAAATCTTTATAACTAAGTTATTTATGTTTTAATGGCAAAATTCTTATTCTCATTTTTCAAATCGCGTTTGTTATCGAAGCTCACGTCATGGACAATATTTTGCAAAACCTTGACCAAGTGCTTGTGCTTGACGTGTATGTTCAAGTCGTACTTGTGCTTGAATTTCTTTGGACACTTATTGCATCCGTACTTGGGCTCCTTTCCGCATTCGTACTTCATGTGTCTGGTGAGCGAATGCTTGAGCCTGTAAGTTTTCGTACAGTTGTTACACATAAACAATTCCTTTAGTGGCGGGATGTTCTCCTTGGACTCCTTGGAACGTTTGATTGGTTTCTTGGCCGGCTTCACCACGCACCCGTTCTTCCCGTCGATCGAAATATCGAAATAAATTAGACCTAGAAAATTAGTCAATACTTGAAATGCACGAAATGGTTAGTGGTTCACCTCAATAACTACGGAAGGTATCCCTTGTATGTTTTTTAAACTAATCGACGGAGAGTACTACACAGAATTTTAACTACTAGACTACATTAAGGTTGGTTATGGTATTGGAGGGATAAGCTGAAATGAAATCAATTTTATTTACTGTAATAAAATAAATACTGGTATTACTTTCTGCAAGTTTTACAATTAATAGATTAAATTTTTGAAAAACATAACATTTTTTTTGATAAGCTAAGGTATTAGAAACTTTGTCAAAAATAATCAAGAAAATTCCATGACAATAACAAAGATCTATTAATGGATGCTTATTTTTTGGGTTTCGTGAAGAGTATATCAATATCTAAGCATTGAAAATAAAGTGTGAAGAAAGGATACACCATTTTTATCCCTATTGATGGTTTGTGTTTACGTTTTTACAAACTTTTCTCTTGTTATTGATAATGTTTACCTTGTGAACAAAACGTACATCTAACGCTTTATAATGTAAGAATAAACTGAGTGTTATTTTCAATGATAAAGATGATGAGGTCTTATTTCTTGAATTAGGTAGATGTCAAAATATTTTATAGAAATAATTAAATTATTTATATATAACAATAATAATTGTTTTATATAAATAAATAAATACCAAATGATCAATGTTTTTTTTATTTATATCAAGAAAAGGAATTAAAAATAAACTTATTGATTAAATCAACTTTATTGCAAAAATACACACATCAAAAATTATTGCCCCCTATGAAAAACCTCAATATGTTCCTCGATCTCCTTCAAATCCGGATGCTTGAAGCTACAAGAAGCGCACCCATATCTATGCTCAGAAAGCGCCTTCTTGCACTGTTTTATGTGCTGATTCTTCAGCACCCTATCGTACAATTCCCCGCACCCGGTACACCTAATAGTGTCTTTTTGAACTTTTTTCAGCGTCCTCTCGCAGGCGTAAACCTTCTTAGAAGGCTTCACCACATCCGACGGCTTCATATTCAAAAACAACTTCATCCTCTCGTTCGAAATCAACTTGCTGCTAGCATCCCTCCCCGGTTTAGTCTTAGTAACGATAATCTGCGGCGACGAACCGACAACGTCCTTCTTCTTAACCGACTTCTTCTCCGCCTGCTTGGAAAACACCACGTGACTACTCAACTCCTCCTTAATCTTTAAAATCAACGTGTCGCCTTTATTCTTTTCCTCGCCTGAAACAAACGTTTATTTCAACACGCGAAATAAACCGTCGTCGATCTGGTGACGAATGAAACTACTCGGTTTTTTAGCTAAGATATAAACAATTTATTGTTATGCTTCCTGTTTACATGTGTAACTAAATTGTTTTTTTGATATGATCTGTAATCACAAATTGTGCACGCGTATTGAGGTTCTTTTCCGCACTCCTTGTTCTTGTGCCTGCTCAGATTGGATTGGTGCTTGTACGATCTACCGCAGACGTTACAGTCGTATTTTCTCAAGAGGTTCGTCTTTTGGTTGCTATAAGCAAAGTAGCCTAAAACTGAAAGAATGTGTTAGAAGTTTTAAGGTGGCGAGTGTAGACGTTATTTTCACATTATGCTTTTATCCCAAGATTAATTGATATTATTTTATTAGCAACATAATTAACATGCTCTATATATTGTATTCCACATATAATTTGAAGATAATGAAAAAATGCATTAACTATGATTTATTAAAATTTTTATAGTAATGTAATAACAGTTAGTGATGTAAATTATTAATTTTTTAAGTACCCTACTGATATTTTATTAATATAATTAATTCCTAGGCGAATCAAGGCGTACATCAACCGATATTGTGATGAAGACTATATACGGATGATATTTTAAGATAATAAAACAAAATATATTAATTTTGTAATCTTGTTCATTTAGTAAAGCTATAAAAATCAGGAGTATATAAGTTGATAAGTACAGTATGTAAAGGACTAAATAGACATTTAAGATCATTACGCCTAAATCATTAAGTAAAGCCAAATAAGAACCTCCTAGATGCGGGTTGTTCCTCTGGAGAGGATGTACTTTCAACGTAAAGCACGAAATTGGAAATCTTAATTGATACTTTTGATCTGATGTTAAATACTACCACTCGATACCGTTGCCATTTATTTTCTTAGTTGAATCAAGACTATTCATGTCTTAGATGAAATAAATCTTAATTTTGATTATACATTAAATATATGAATGATTGGAACCAAAACCATTTTGGTATTTTTGGTGTAATTAGAATTGTCATGATTAAAGATACGACTTTTTGCAGTAAACAAAACTAATCAGTTTCGTTTTGACACCAACTCAGATAATATGCTAATATCTAAGTGCGAAATTTTTGACATACGTCTATTCAAATATTTAATTGTGTAAGTAATATTGATTCCGTTTTAAATTTTTTATCTGTACATACTTTTAAAAAAAATAAACCGTAGATACACAATTTGCACAAAATTATGGATAAACATTCAAAGCAAACATAAAAAGCTGTCCAAACTAAATCTATATCCAGCAGTAAAAAGATTTTAATCATTCAAAGCAAACATAAAACGCCCTTAATGTATTAACAACAATGAACCGTTTTGTTATAAAATTAATTTGATTAAATATTTTTAAAAAAATAACACAAAATTAATTTTTCTCAAATTATTTAATAAATAAAATAAATAAAAAGACACTTGTAATCACTTTCTCCACAGTTTAATAAAAGCGAAAAATATATACAAATATAAAAATTAAAAAATACATACAAATAACAATAACTAGATCTAACTTTTTAAAAATATATGTAGTGAACACCTACTTAAAAATGTATTTCCTCTTGCATATTGAAATAAAACAACACAGTTGGGAGGGTTTCACATTTATTGTTGAACACTGCAACATATTTCGCCACACAGTGGCTTCATCAAGCAGATGAATACTAATTTAACAAATTACAGGTAAAAGTTTATATACTATTAGAACTATAGGAAGGAAGGGCTTGTTGTACAAAGGAGCAAATTATTTGAGAATTTACATATTTGTACAACAATAAATGTGAAACCCTGAACCCCCCCCCCCCCCCCCAACTGTTTTGTTTTATTTCAATTTGTTATAGAGTTTCATCATGTATCCGCCTCGTCACTTCAATATACTCTTGCATAGATGTTTGTTCAAATTCTCTTACTAAACGGTGATTAATGTATTTAACGTAAACTATATTTTAAATGAAACAATTACTAATCTTAAGAAGGAAGAAATACCATTCGAAAATTTTAGTTTTAAATATTTATTGTGCATAGACGTGAACTCAAAACTCTAAAGATTAAATGCTTGTTTTCTTATCTTAGTTTTTCTTAGGTAATAGAGGAATTTATGGTTTTGTGAACATTTTAGAATAGGAAATCACTTTAAATACTTTAAAAGTCTTTGGGTTCTAAAATTACATACGCTATAGACTTTGTTAATAGCATGGTAATTAGAGCACATGGGAACTCTTTACCAGAAGCTTTTCCTGTATCACTTCAGTTCCTCATTAATACCATCGAGAAGTGCTGTATAAAGTGAAAAATTCTAATAAATCCTACGAAAACGCCACTCTTTATCCGATTCAATCGGAATACCCCTTTATATAATCCAATCTGATCATACTAAACAAAATTCTTAATTTCTAATACACAATCTTCACTTATCTGCGAATCCAACAATCCCTTAAACCCAATAACTATCAGACAAGTAAAAAGGGTTCGATACTTTAGAAGTTTAATCTACCAGTAACAAGGTTTATTAGTAGGTATAGCCATCAAAATTTACAAGATAATCTCTCCACTGGATGTATCCTATTTGCCCATTAGACTACTAAACCAAACTTCTTGCGAAAGTATAATACTTTGGGTTTAATACATTATCAAGTATAATCAATAAATTCGAATAATTATTTATTACTGCACCTCATAATTACCAAACACCATAGTTTCCTAAATTTCTATGTATTTTAATTTTAAGTTTTTACGATCAGCGCTACTATTTTTATAAATAATTACTGAATTAACTTTTACCAGAACATAGAACAATTTTTTGAATTACTTCAAAACTAAATTCCTAATATTTTTCAATAGGTAATTTGATTTTACAACGTTCACATTAGATTTCGATCGACATAATTGCTTTCAATATTTCCATCAAAATCTTTGTTAGAGTATAATAACATCTTCAAAGCTTATTCGGATTTAATCACATTTAGTTGCGAAAAAAGTATTTTCGGATTCTTTTTACTCTTGTAGTACATTTCTAGTCAAACTAAAGCAAATAACTGTTTCGAACACTACGTCTTTAACGTAAAAAATATAGTTTGATCTTCTCTAAAAACTTTTGTAAAAGGGGATTTTGTAAATAAATTCAAATTTAAATCGTTGATGTCATGGCAAACATGATTTTGATGTCATTACAAACATTCTCATTATAAATATCTCTATCAGGCTAATATTAAAAAGTAAGTGTAGACTTTGGAAAAAAGTATGTCTAGACTTTAGAAATTAATAGAAGCTGCACCTAAGCCTCTATCAATTTTCACCGTTTGATTTGAATTGTGTGAAGTTAACACTATTGAATTAAAACACTTTGTAATTTCCTTCCTTCACATTTATTTTTATATGTCAGATGTACATTTCGAGTACTATGTACTCATTATCAATGACTAATTAGTCAGTACTATGTACAACTGACATACAAAAATAAATGTGAAGGAAAGAAATTACAAAGTGTTTTAATTCGCTATCAATTTGTCAGCATTTTGACAGATATCTCCTGTACTATCTGTATGATCTCTCGCATTACCTTTAATACAATTGAAAGTCCTTTAGATTTCTCCCTCTCTCTATAAATCAAAGCAAACTGAACGTTCAACCTATGAGTAATATATGTTACACAAATATTTTTGATTAATTTTAAACACGTACTTTGATATATTGAATTATATCAATGATTATGTCTATCATAATTATTTTTTATGTAATAAACATTTAAGTTTTCTTAACCTATAGAATTTTTTTCTTAACCTATCGCATTTTTGACAATATACAAGTTATCGTTGTTAATTTCTTTAAATTACTCCAAAATTGGTTTGAATACTTTCTTTTTTATTTCTTTTGATAATTGCAATGGAAATAAAAAATACTTTTATTGACATAAAACTTCAACCTATAAAAATAACATTCTATTTTATTTGACATATACAAACACAAACTCTCTCCCCAGTCTCGCCAAAACCTTTACACCAGTTCCGTCCTTTCTCATATATTCTGTTACCCTCCTGTAATTCTGTCTTCATTTTAGAATTTTGTATCGAGAGTATACTTGACAATATTCAATATTCAATTCCATGCCTATTCTGCATCTCAAACTTTTTCCACTTCTTTTCAATCCATGCCTGCACATTTACCCCATTCTCCAGACTATCATTTAAAATATTCTCGGATACTCCTGCCCTTTCATACATCTTTCTGCATTACATCCTCTACTCACTCAACTTTGTTCCCACGCACGTTGTCCATACCTCCTTCACCAGTCTCTCCATTCACACAATATCATCTCATACTTCACCACTCTGTCCATTGCCTCCCCATGTACTATAATTCTATTTGTTTCCTGAAGCGTTACCCAAGCGTTGATCTTTCAACCACCAGAATCTGCTTCAGGAACAAGCACTGCTCTTTTTCTTGCTTATTCTCACAATGAACTTCTTCCACCTATATTATTTAAGTTTGATATTAACTGCAGTTTGCATATTGCTAATGAATTTTCTGGTTCAATAATTTACAATTATTTATTAGAACGATTTGTATAACCTAACATAATTCTTGATCTCGATCGTCTGCCTGAGCCAAACTATGCTTTGTACTTAAAGTTAAGGTATCACAGCAAATTATTTATTTTTATTTTTTTGAATGAGCATTATGTATCATCATCTTTGAAATCAATCAAGTCAATATTTTTGTTGTACGAGTACGATAATTTTATTCTACAACTAGTTGCTCTACCTATATTTTTGTTACTGTGTTAAGGATCTGATGTACTTATCTAATTTAAACGAATATGAACAAATTAAACACAATTTTTAATTTGTTCGTATAATTCAATTTTTATTTGGTGACTATAGTTTTAATATATTTAATATAGCGTATCATTTTCAAACCGTAAGTAAATTAGACTACAATAAGTGGGGTGTACTGTCGTTAAAGTTGGCGGTGTATTTTAGGTCTATCTGATCGTTGATTACTGGAATTTCTGGATTAGCACGGAATTTATGAATTTATAGCTTCAAAGTCTACAGTTTATGAACATACTGGTGTGGCTGCATTTAATTTTTTATCATAATGCTTCCCCAGTTTCAGCTAAGTTATTTTATCACGTCTTCGATCAGAATTCTTTATTTAAGTTGGAAAGGTCTTAACTATGTGTGGTTTGTTATTTGGAAAAATAATTATTCACCTCTATCATCTATTGCTGATGATGAATTTAAAGTACAACGTGTGGTTAGTTGTACTTTAAATTGAAATGTTCTCTTCATTATAATCAATTATCTCCATTCGATGTTTCTGTTAACGTCCCTTGTATCTTCTAAGAACTTTGAAAGATTTTACTTTACAATCAACTATTTTGTCAGTTATTTGGTTCTGACCAGAGGAACTAATTTAAAGAAAGATTTTTGTTATCTAAATAGTATAAGAAAGATTTGACTTTGCTATAAGATTTAAAATTAATAAATATAATGGTAGTTGGATTTGGATTTTAATCGTACTTTCAGGTAAGATATTTAATAATATTGAATCATAATGGCTTCAATAATATTTTTGTAATGCCAATTATGAAGATGATTCTTTTTATAATAAAATCTACCGCATAACGCTTAAGTCGCTGTTAATCAAAATTCTATTAGGCCATTTTGTAAAAAAAAAAAATCTTCCACTTGTAGATCGGGTTTGAACCCATGAATCACGAGGCGAGGAGCGAGGGATTGAAACCATAGGCCACTGTAGAGAAGATTTTTAATATTATTTATGTAGATCTTTATCAAGTGTTGCGATAAAGTTGTTTTATTAATAATTTACTTAGTGCTTTTATATAACAACCAGTTACTCTGTCGATGATTTCGAATAGAGTGTTCTAGTTGAGAGTAACTTATAAAGTATAAGGTAAATAAAACACATCGTTAAAAAATTTCTCGATTTAATCTAGAAACTGCGACATATGTTTCGCCACACAGGGGCTTCGTCAGGCAGATGATTAATGATTGTCTTAGAGTAAAAAAACATTTAGCCTGTTCACCATCACTGGCTTGCTTTAAATATTGAATTGACCAGGCCGTTGCTTGGTGAAATTCCTTAATATATAAGGTAAATAAAACACTTCCTTTAAAAATTTCACAGATTTAATGTCTAAACTGCAGAAGATTATTTTTTTGACACATACATGATTTATAGTTAATGGAAATAATGATATCTGCATTTAAGTTCTGGTCGTAGTTCTAAACTAATTTCAGCAAAGATTTCTTGTAATTTTGATGAATACAAACGGTTTGTAAAGTTGAAAAGTGTGCAAGTGTTTATGATTTATAATTAGTCAATAGAGATCTCCGTTATTAATGAAAAACGGTTATATTCCTTACTTCATAAATGTATTTGTTAACTAAATAGTGTTTCGAGTTCTAAGAACACATTTATGGTTTCTTTTGCAAAGATATGTGATTCCTTAAAAGGAAAAATAATTCTCAGCTGCTTTATATTGTAACTAAATAACCTTACAGTTTAACTTTGTTTAAAAAGCTTCAAAAGGCTTTCTTTCAGAGGGTTTTCTGTCTTGTTTTATCCAGTCAAAAATGGTAAAATGAGAGTTTTCAAATTTAGGGATTATATTTGGTTAGGAAGACAGTATAGGGATAAAATGTGGAAGTTGATCGGATTTTTGGAGAAGTTTTCTGATAGAAATCGAAGGATGGGGATAACTAGGGTTGTAGTGTTGGTTGGAAGGACTTAGAGGATGCAAGATTTTTGTTAGGGTACGGAGTGATGCTCGCTCGCTAAATTCAATATTACGGGAGGTTGGATTGATAGGATAGGGGTAGAGGGCACAACTCATTTACGGCTGTTTTTGTAGTGATCCCATTGTTCTTGTATGTTGGACTTCTAAAGCATTTTGCCCTAGAAGTAATTTTACTTTTTATTATAACTTTTTTTGTTTTTTATGGTTATGTCCAAGTACTTAACGGTAACTGAGAGAGGGTTCATAGTTTGTGAAATGTGGACTTTGTGAGTTGATTTATTGGTGCGATGATAGGGGATTGGGACCTATAATTTGTAGAGACTTATTTTAATACGAGATTTTGCAAACCATCGCTAAAGGGAGTCAATAAGCTCTTGAAGGGATTATTAAGGCAATGGCAGTGAATTTTTAAGCAGTATCATCTGCAAATTGCAGTAGATATTTGGATGGGTTAAAGTAGAGAGGATCAGGTTGTAGAGAGGAGAGCCTTGAGGGAATACTTGTTCGGGAGTAAGGATCTCCATGATTAATCCGAAAAATCCAGCGCCTAGCTGAGATTCAAACTTACAGACCCGATGCCTGTAAGTAAACACTGTTCTGTACTGGCGCTATAACGGATAATATTTATTTTACAAAAACTCATTAGAAAATTAAAAGTTAGTTGGAAGTAGAAAAGATTAAGAGACTAAAAGTACTACCATGTTTTGGCAAGTGTAGATTTTGATTTTAAACTCAGGAAAATATCGATTTCTGAGAGCAGTTCTGGTAGTAAAAGTTTCTGGTTTATAATAATACAATGTGTTTAGTTAATTTTCATTCTTATCAATGTTGAATTTGACAGAGGAAAAATCAATTGTTGACAGTATAAAACTACGATTTTTTATATAAGAAGCTACAAAATTGTAGAAGCGCTTAATTTTCATAGTAGTAAATTTGTGGATTTAGACTTTGGAAAACGATAGTATTTTTAGGTTTAATTACTGTGCGAAAATCAGCAATATTGAATTTACTTTGGCAGAAATTGATAACAAAAAACTTGTATGACGAGAAAAAAGCTTTGGCAATTTTTGACTACCTACTTTTACAGTAATATCTATATATTTTAAGATCCTGGTACGACCAGTTATTTAAATCAAGTCATTTCAGTGAAAATGTATTAAAGTCCTTTAAGTTGTAGAAAATATACTAATAATTAGAAAAACACCAAATCATTTCGTAAATCTACAACAATGAGTCTTATTAAGACTACAAAACAAATCACTTATTGAAACACCTACTTCTCTGGCTAATATCTGTCGAGGTAGAGAAGTTGTTTCAAAAAGTGATTTGTTTTGTAGTACTCATTGTTGTAGATTTATAAAATGTTTTCATGTTTTTCTAATTATTGTCAAATAATTTCAAATAAAATCAAATACTTTTTTTGTGTAAACATTTATATAACAAATAATATCAGATTTGTTTAAAGGCTGATTTAGGGTCAATTTATTTTTGCAAGAAGGAAAAACAGAAAAAAACTTATTGTATACTACTGTTTTTTTAATCAACATTTTTATGTCTTAATTTTGACAACATACATTTCAGAAGAAAAAGTGCTGTTGATTTTCTTACATTTCTAGTAAAATGTTATTATTGTTACCAATATTCTAAGCGCAAAAATTAATAATATTTTGGGTACAATATTTTCTAGAGTGGATAACTCTGATTTGTAACTGTAGAAATTATAAATTTTGTCAGTAGAATTTTATGAGATAATGATGGTTGCGACCGTTACTATGTAGTAATTTATAATGAACACTGAATAAAAACATATTAACTGTTTTATTCAGTGTTCTTTATACGAGATGTTTGTTATATTACGATACTTGCAGTTTTTTCTGCACTCAAAGAGAGATTAATTTTTATTTCAGGCTTATATTTTCAATAGCACTGCAGCAATTTCGAGGAAGTTAAAAATGGCTCGACGAATGGTTTGCTGTAAAAGACAAGCAGTTTTTCTGACAAGGTATATATAAGTTACCTTAAATATGGGCGAAATGTGTAGAAGCCAATGACCACTATTTTGAATAAAACAAGAATTAATTTCCCTTGAAAATTACGTGTTTTTTGTACCAAAAATCCGGAAAAAACTTATGCAAACACCTGGTACTTTGGCAAAAATAATAATATTATTGCATTTTGTAATATCATTACCACCAATAAGTAGAAGAAATACGGAAATTTGAAGAATTAAATACAATTTTCAGTAGTTAATAATTTTATCTACTCAAAATTGAATTGAATTCTTAAAAAAAAATGTTGGGATCATTTACTATATTTTCTAGTTGGTTTAATTAAGGAACTTTACCAGATGATAAATAAAACTGTACTTTACCATGTCGTAAAGTTCTTGATTCAACATGTACCACAAAGGTTTCGTGGTAAAGAAGACAATGATGTATACATTCCCAAAGTAACTATCGCCACTTATGATGCGATAAAAAAATGATGATAAACTATTTCTGATAGGGTAGTATTTGAAAACGTAATATTTAACGAAAGCAGAACGACAGTTTTACTAAATAAAAATAAAATACACGGTTTAGGGTTTCGCTAGTTAATGTTGAACACTGCAACATGTTTTGGCACACAGTGTCTCATCAGGCAGATCAATAACGGCGAAACATGTTGGTGTTCAACATTAAATAGCGAAACCCTAAACCGTGTTTATGGAGTTTCATCAAGTATTCGCCTCATCCATTCAATTTTCTACTAAATATTTATGTTAAAATGTTATATTTTTTTAATCTCTGAAACCACAATTGATACATTATGAAGTTATTGTTCTAGAGAACTTAATGCAAGCATTTAGAACAATACAAACGAAATAGATGAATTATATTTTCGAAATATAATGTCATTTATGATAGCAAATATCGGAGGCTACGTCATATCCTACTAGGTATTCAACTAGCCCCCTTTTTGAACCCGTACCACAAGTATAATCGTTGTGGCTGAATGGCCAACGCCTAAGATAAAACAAATAGCCCCTTTTGACTAATCACAATATGCGTCACTTGATCGATAAGTTCTAACAAGTCTTAGTGATAATTTAGCAGAAGACCTAACTAGAAAAGACCTATAGTTTCGGACTAGTCCCAAGGGCAAGGAGTGGTTCGAGTCGTTAGGAGGCCGACATTATACTACCAAGAGGGTCTTCCATTACGAATTCACTCCCTTCTTATATAAAAAATATTCCTCATATATATTTATATGTATAATAATTAATAAAAAGGTCTTTTAATTCTATAGATTAAACAGCTGTGGCTGTAATAATAATCATAAGGATTGTGGCGACCGTTACTACGTGGTAATTCATGATAAACACTTAACTAACGCACTTACTATGTTTTACCCACTAAAAAAAAATTTAGTGGGTAAATCATAGTAAGTGCGTTAGTTAAGTGTTTAATTTACATTTTATTGATATAGTTTGTAGAGACAGAGAGACAAACATCTTTATTTATTATTTGATACATTAGGTATTTACAATAATAATCGCAATTGATTTTCTTTACGGCTATTAGCCCATGGTCTTTGATAAGTTTGTAGAAATTTAATATTTTATTTCTTAATCTAGAATGCACTGTTCGGTTTTGTAACTTAAACACAATCTTTCAAAGAATATTGTTGCTTTTATTTATCGCTACAATTATTTCGCCACACACTTGGTTTCTTCAGGCGAAGAATGATGCATTTAAAATTAACTTTCAACAATTAACAGCCAATACAATCAAAGTAATAATACAGAACATTAAATTTGTATATATATTTTTTATTGTAGTAACAAACTTATTTTAGATTTAAATTAAATGACATAACAATGAGTTGTTATAATACTAAACTAAAGTTTTTATCATGAATTACCTCTCAGTAATAGTCAACCATTCTTATGATAAACATTTTCTTTATTGCATACTATCTTAAACCTTTAGAAACATAATTTATCTAAGTATTTTCAGGTTGTGTGATTTTTGGTTTAATTTAGAATGCATTATAAACTAATGCAATGATTCTTTCTCATCAATATTATGTTTTGATCAAAACATTTACATTTTCTTACTGCTCCTAACTTTCACTTTTATGGATTATATTATTTATGGACAATAAAAAGACTATTATTAATGATAAGATTTTATTTAAAGAATCATTCATTTAATTAAATCTTAATAAGGATTGTTTCAGTAATGAATATATTTATTTTTAACTATGAAAAATCAATTATCTATTGTTATTGAGCAAAAACGACTTTATGTATCACTTCCAAGTGGCGTTTCAGGTGACCTTTCCTATAGGCAACGTAATCACAGTGTCCGCAGGCAAATTGGCGTTCCTTCAAGCACTCGAACTTTAAATGCCTGTAAAGACTCGGGTAATGCATGTAGGATTTATCACAGTTGGTACATTTGAATCGCTTTGTTCCGTAAGAAATTCCTAAAACGTACAAATGTTAGTTTGTGTTCTAAGGAAAAGAAAGTTGTAATTTACCTTTTTGAAAAAATAAATATTTGTTAAATTAAATTAACTTGGATATTGGGAGAAGTAATACACTTGTTATGCTTCATTTGTTTATTAAGTAAGCTAAAACTGGGTTTTAACTTTGAGAATGATCCGTAATATCGAAACACGTGTGGAACATACCAAGTGTATTACTTCCCTCAATATGAAAATTTGGTTGCATCAAGAAAATAGCAGAACAATTATCGAATAAATTAACTTGGCTTTATTTTATTATTTTTATATCTTCTTCAAAACTTTTGTCATTCTCAAGAAGTTATAGTCGAGACTGTTGAACGGTATTACGAGTTTGGATTAAAAAGGTCTAAAAAATATTACCACTTCTGAAATCTTAAGCTTTTTGAGATTTATAAATATCTTTTTAACGCATCATCATAGGGATACTACTGAATCACAGATAGGATATTAAAAATTCCAGACTTTTGTAAATTAGTCTTCTTTGTTTGTATTTTCATGCAACAAATTCATTATTATGAAATGTAGGATGAAATAAAACACTATTTTCTATGTTTTATTTCATACTACATTTGAAAATTAAATACCATATAGTAACCACAATCCTGTTCATAATTATGATGTTTGGAACAAAGTTTTTAAATGAAATGCACTGTTTAGAATTTCATTATTTAATGTTGAATACTGCAACATGTTTCGCTATACAATGGCTTCATCGAGAAGATGAAAGATTAAAAATGGTTCCAAACGCCATAAACAATTTGGCAAATGGCTCACTTAATCCGTGGTGAAACATTTTTAAACTATCTTGATTAGAACTAAAAAAGACTTGGTTTTTTTGACAGAAAATTTATTATTTCTTCTTCGATTAGTTTCGACAATATGTCATTATCAAGGAAGAATCAATTCAGTATAAGTGTAGATTACCACGTAGAGTAGTAAACTAGTTTCATCAACTATACGCTTTGGTATACTTGTTTAAACACTGAAAATGAATATGAGAAATTATAATAATTAGGAATTAGTTAGAGAAAGGCCGATTAGTAGATCTGCCTCTTTATAAATGCTGTTAAAATAATTTACATGTTTTTTTCTTCAATTTTATTGTTTACGTTATTTTAAGTAGTCAAGGAAAATAAAAGAGCTTAAAAAAATAATTTAAAAAAATTTTATTCATTTAATCTACCGCTACCTAAAAGCAGATTTCATAATTGTAGGTAATATTTCGTTTCATACATATAAAAAAAGCGCTATAAAAATTACTACCGTATAAAAAAAAGCGTCGTACAACAAATGACAAAGTCGTGTGTATACATTTATATCTATATATAAAAAAAATCAAAATATAGGAAAGTTTTGGGTATAAAAAAAATATGACAACGTGAATATAGTTTACGTAACATCTGAGGAACTTGCTTGTCTATTACAAAAATATGGTAAATTCATCACAATTGCGTCGAGTTTGAGTATTAACGTCAGAGTAATATTAAAACAAAAAATAATAAACACAAAAAAAAACACAAAATTAACGCCGATTCCCCGTCACCTCGAAAAATTTAATTTAACATGTTTTTTTTTTTACTTTACAACAAATAACTTCCGTAAATTTTGTCCTTAAACACTAGTAAAGCGGTTTATCTTAAGAGCTAAGTTTTTATATAGTAATGTGAGCGTTTTGGGATTTTTATTGGTAGATGATTTCGCGGATTATTGGGTGTTCCATTAATTTACGATTGATAATTTTGATGACATTCAAGTATAAAATTTAAAGATGCAGATGGATTGTTTATTATTTTACAATAGATTATTATTTTTACAATTATTGGCGTTGAGGTAAATATTTAGACATAAAAAAAATATTTAGAAATTAAAAAACATATATGAATAGTTGCAGATGGATTGTTTATAATTTATTTATTAATGGTAGAGACGTTAACTTCGTGATACATCTTGGAATATAAAACAAAAACGTTTACTTTGTTGATATCACACTTTATAAATTATGATATCAACAAGTAAACGTTTTAGTTTAATATTTATAATTTTACATTTGATAATTTTGTTGGCATTGAAGTAAATATTTAGAAATGAACAAAAAAACATTGAGAAAAAGATGCAGATGGATTGTTTCCAAATTAAAAACATATATGTCAGGGAAGTTGTTAAACTACCTAAGAATAATTTCCTCTGTTCATTATGAATTTATATAAGAAACTTGATTATATGTGTAGGGAATTATAGTTACAAATAGATTATTTTTGAAGCAAAATAGATAATATCGGGGTTAATATTTAACTTCTAAATGAGATCTTTAAAGAATATTAGAAAAATCTTTAAAATAAACTAAGACAACTTCGTTGTCGTAAAACAAAACGAAACTCAAGAGATCAGCAGAATAGGAGAAGGTTTTGTAAAAATATAAGGTGTTGAAAATGTTGTGTGTTTTGTAATCAGAGCTTAATATAAAGTGTAAATAATAATTCCTTTCTTCACTGTGAAGAACAGTGAAAAAAGGAATGTAACCGCGTTTTTATTATTAGTATAATCTTCCCAAAACTCAATATCTTTAAAACGGCATTCGGAAATTAAGTCATTATAAAAAAAAAACGAATGTTTAGAGATCAACAGAATATGAGCAAATAAATAGTGTTTAGGTTTTGGTATTTAAATAGTCATAAAAGGCTTTAAACCAGAATGTAAACATTGAGTTCTTTTGCTAAAACCAAAGGGTTTGTTTGTAAATGAAACGTAAAGTAAGAGATCAACAGAAGAGTCATCATAGTGAGGTAAAATGTTTCTCTAAGTGATAGATGACCAAAAAGTTTGTAGATTAGAAGAGTCAATACGAATAGAGAAAAATTATAGCAAATCCTGTCACATCTGAATCAGGAAAAAATATTTATTTTTATGAAATTAGAGATTTGATATTTTTGTAGGAACAAAAAGGAAAATTTCGAAAGCGTTTTTCTGCAGAAGGTATTCTAGTTATCTTATCCAATGAATTAGTCAAAAAAATTAATATTGACGTGCATTTATTTATTATTATTGCTTTTAGATAGAAAAGAAATCTTGAAAGAGCTCAACATAGTTGTAGCTATCAATTAAAGTGTTTTCTGTCGGGTTGGGTTCTATACTATCGAACACTTTTGAAGAGAGTTGTAATTATGAGGATTATTTTCACCCTTCACCATGTTTTAACCAGAAATAATATTTTTTTATAGTTAAAACCCAGTGAAAGTATGAATTCTCCTCTTTTTATTTATTTAGTACATTAGTGGATTTAATGACCTAAAATATTGTCAAAGATTTTAATTAAAAGAGTTATAAATGAAATGAATTAATTTGATTGAAGAGCATCCACTTAGTAAAGTAAACTTCTATAATAAATGAATTAAAAAATTTAGTTAGACATTAAAAAAAACTGTAAAAAAGAATTCTCAAAGGAATTGTATATTTATATTAGTGGACATAATCACCTAAAATATTGTCAAAGATCTTAATTAAAAGAGTTATAAAACAAATTAATTATTTGGATTGATGAGAATCCATTTAGTAAACTTCTACAGTAAATGTATTAAACTATTTCTCTTGGTGTTAAACATTATTTTCACAGTGTTGGACATCAAAAAACTGTAAAAAATTCTCAAAGGAATATGAGAAAACGAGATGAAAATGGCAGTGAGTTGTACTGTCGATGGTGTGGTCAAGGTGGAAAAGTGATGTGTTGTTCAGATTGATACGAAGCTGTCAGAAATGTGTTCGAGGAAATTTGGAAAATAAAATTTTGGATGAAATCAAAAAATAAAAATAGTGATGATTGGAAGTGTTTTGTATGTAATCCTCAACAGTTAATCAATCTGAAGCTAATTTAGCATTCTCTCTACCAATATGCTTCAATTGAAATAAAAATTGCGAAAGAAACTAAGGTGGAAGCTGCCCTAACAGTTTATTATTCCATGAAGAAATAGTTGTGATTACAGAAGAACAGATATTCATTGAAAATTAGAACTTTAGTAGAAAAAATATTTAAGAAATCTTCTAAAAACAAATTATTTCGGACTTCAATTAAGGTTTAAAATATTTTCAAAAAAGGAAGGACCAACATTTGGAATGCTTTTTATTCAAGAGGAATGTGTGGATCAATATTAGAAGATTTTAAACTACAAGTAGTAAAATAAACAACATATAAGATGTTACTACACCGAGTCGAAAAAATTTAACCACAAATAAATATTCTATATATTTCTATTTAAATTTTAAAACATGGTAAATTTTTCAACAGAAAACTTATCTCGTTCAGAAACATTAATACTTACTTTTTTGCATTCCTTATGTCTTAAGTTTCTTTTATATATGATATGTATGTCAATCTTTCCTAAGTGAACTCTTCTTGAAATAGAGAACTTATCTAATTTAAAAACTTTAAGACCTTACTTTTTGCAACACTAACATCTTTATGAAGAAAATGCTTGAGACGGATACTATGTGGTAATCCATACTTAGCACGTAGTATCTGTCGAAACTATTTCCTTCATACTTACCACGTAGTATCTGTCCCAACCATGTTCTTCAAAAAGATGTTAGTGTTGCAAAAAGTAAGGTCTTAACGTTTCTAAATAAGATAAGTGTTTCAAAGAATAGTTCGCCTAGGAAAGATTGACGTACATATCACATTTAAAAAAACTTAAGACATAAGGATTTTATGTATAAGTTTTCCTCCAAAGTTTAAAAAAGTCTGCAACATGTTTTTTCTCGAATGCACTTGAACCTTTCAACAAAATTCAAATGAGCAGACCAGTAAAAAATAGTGGTGTTTCGAAAAATGTAAGATATTAGAAATCTTACAATAACTATAATATAAAAAGAAGAAATACTGTTAAACTTAGAATTAAACACTAAACTCTTTAAATATGGAGGCGTTTACATTGTGGTACATCTTGAGTATAATGAAAAAGAAGGCACGATTACTTTGTTTACCACTATTTGTTGTATTGGTGGTAAAACAAAGTAATCATGTCTTCTTCATTATAAATACTAAAACTTCTTCGCAAATGATTTTTATTTAAGCTACATGTACACTTGAAATATTATGTATAGCTTAGGCTATTGATTGGGGAAAGACTAGAGACCTTACCTACAAAATAGCTGAAGAATCATCTGAAAAGATGCCCTATGCCCTTCAAGGAGCAACTGGTCTAATAATAATAATAAGCTATTGATAATGAGTGCATAGTATTTCGAAATTTACATCTAGCTCAAATAAAAATTATTTGTGTTAAACGTGTTAGTGTTTAATTCCAAATTTATCAATTAAATCTTCACATAACTCAAGAAAAAATTTCTATGAGAAATTGTGCATCAGTATATACGTAATTACGTGTTATACAAACAAAGTTATAAATGTGTTTCATTTCTATTCAACATGTATAACGGAGTAGAAGCCTTTAACATGAAGAACAGAATTCAAATATTCTACAAATTAAACTCTTTTTTACTGAAAGCAAGTGAAGGTTTGTGAATAAATATTTCAAAGATGAACTCGACTTAACAATAACGGATTTTATTTTAAATAAAAAAGGAAGGATAAATACTTTAACATGTTTTGAGCGGAAAAAAATAATAAATTTAAAATCCTTCAGATGAAAAAAAAAACCGAAGTAAATGCGTAGGTTTATAAATAAAACTTCAAAAGAGTCTTTGATAAAAAAAAGGATAATTTTTAACTCGGTATTCTTTTGATTAAAAAATGATCTACTTTTTACATTAAAAATCAGGAGAATTTCTCTGTGACAGGGAATCCGACCAGAGGGACTATTGTAGAATACTAATTGATCACATACCTAAATAGACTCTAATAGTCTCTGTGGTCGGAGGATTCCCTGTGACAGAAATTCTCTGGTTTTTGAATTTAAAAAGTAGATCATTTTTTATTCAAAAGAGTGCTGCCTTAAAATGTATTCTCTGGTTTTGGATTAATCTATAACAAGTCGATTATTACCTTACTTCAAACTTTTTAAAATCTTCAGAAAAATGAGAATTCTAAGGATAGTTTTTGATAGTCTTATATAAAAGGAATCTAAATATTAAACTAGATCTCTACCTTAATTTTCATTAATAAAAATTTGTACTATAATTTACTTTTAAATAGATATTTCATGAAATGCTTTACATACTGTATTTATTTTGCTAAATGCGATTTTCTATTTTCATTCTGTCGCAGCTAATTAAGTATAGATTTGGTCTTAAGTGGGTTGTTCCAGTACGTGAAAATGTTGATATAAGTTAACGACATAAATTTAGCACTTTTTTCACTTATTTTATTAAATGCTAGATGTACATTTCGGTTATATTGTAACCATTATTAATTATCATCTTCTAGCATTTAATAAAAATAAGTAAAAAAAGTGCCAGATTTGGCTCGTTTACTCATATCAACATTTTCACGTACTCGAACAACCCAATTAAGATCAAATCTATACTTAATTAGCTGCAACGGAATGATAGAAAATATAAAATTTCATTTGGCAAGGTAAATACACATACTCATAGATTTATTTGATCATTCAAATGTAAAACCGATAAAATCTGCCAGTGTACTAATGTCTACTCACTACATAACTTCCGAGTAAACAAGTTCAATGCATTTAAAGCTTTTTTTAAATTAATTATTAGCTACTGCATAACTTTTGTGTACGAAACAATAATTGTTTTGGATAATTTTGCAGAAATAAATTCTTCATCCAGGCTGTTCATTGTTCATCATCAGAATCGTTAATTTCTGCATAAGCAGTGGTTAATCAACAGAATCATCAATTTTTTTCAAAAATATCTCAAACACTATGTAAATGTGAAATTCAAAATTTCAAGGCACTTTATTAATTGATTAAAGAGAAATCTCTAAAAAAAGTTGTTCATCATCAGAATCGTTTATTTCTTCATAAGCAGTAGTTCATGAACAGAATCATCCATTTCTTCAAAATTATCTTACACAAAAGCTATGCAGATGTAATAATAAAAGAATTTAAAAATTCGAAATTTCAAGGCTCTCTCGGGTTAAAGAAAAATCATCAGAATCTTTAATTTCTACATAAGCAGTAGTTCTTTTCTTCAAAATTATTTGTAAGAATACTTGAAAGAATTAAAAAATCATAATTTCAAGGCACTTTCCTGTACTAGTTTCTTTCAAAATTAAAACATTCGTGCATGTTTTACTGTTTGGTGAGTGGATACCGCGCACCCACTCTATACCATTCGTAATCAGACAGGAATAACGGACGTAACATTCTGCATTAAAAAAAAAAACTGAAGTGGAGATGGACAGGTCACATGATGAGGAACAAAAAAGATAAATGGGCCAAGGACGTTACTGAGTGGTGTCCGAGACAATACAAGAGAAGATAAGGGAGACAGCGTCGTCGATGGTAGGACGACATCAAAAGAATTCAATCAATTCATCAAAGGAATTACGTGGAGTAGGGAAGCATTCTATGGCAGGCTTTAGGGGAGGCCTATGCTGAGAAGCAAACAAATCTTCGCGAAATTCGTTATTAAAAATTGGTATTTAAGAAAATGTTTTGTATGTAGATTGTCATATAAAAGCTATTATTATTATTATTTGACAGTTGATATTTAATTGTTAGTAAAAGATAGTTAATTTGAAAAGTGTTATTTAACAGATGACATTTCATAATTCATTCTTATACTTGACAGCTGTTAGTCGATAATTGTAATTTGTAATTTAACACTAATTGTTGAAAACTTACTATTGATAATTAGCCAGCCATTTGACCATTGATATTTTATTGTTGACAGTTTACAGCTGGCAGCTAACAACTGAACATTTATATTTAATAGTTGATGGTTGATGATTGAATGTTGATATTTAATAGTTGACAGTTCATAATTCATTCTTATACTTGACAGCTGTTAATCGATAATTGACATTTGAAATTTAACATTAATTGTTGAAAACTTACTGTTGATAGCTAGTCAGCTACAATTTGACAATTGTCATTTTATTGTAGACAGTTGAAAGCTGGCAGCTAACAACTGAACATTTACATTTAATAGTTGATGATTGTTATTTGATATTTAATAGTTGACAGTTCATAATTCATTCTTATTCTTGACAGCTTTTAGTCGACAATTGTAATTTGAAATTTTACATTAATTGTTGAAAGCATACTATTGATAATTAGCCAGCTACCATTTGACCATTGATATTTTATTGTTGACAGTTGACAGCTAACAATTGAATATTTGTCGATAATTGACATTTGAAAGTTGACATCAATTGTTGAAAACTTACTATTGATAAGTAGCCGGCTACCATTTGATAATTGACACTTAATTGTTGACAGTTGACAGCTAACAATTTAACTTTTACATTTAATAGTTGATGATTGATTGTTGGTTGCTGACAGTTCATAAATTATATAACAAACTGAAACAACAAAAGTGACTAGGAAAATTTAATGGGAATTAAATAAGGGTCTTAAAACTTCTTCTATTTTCTTAAGTTATCTTTACCAGTAGAGGAGTCTTTATACCAAAGCTATATAGTAATGAAAAAATTTACCACTAGAGGAGACTTTAACTAGAAAATTGCTGAAAATAGTAACTAGAAAATTTTCTCAATTAGAAAATTGTAGAAATTGAAATTATACTTAGTTTTTTTTTCTTTATTGATTGGAACTCTCAAGGACTTATATCTATGTACACCATAAAGAAAACGAGGAAATTAAATGTTAAAGCGCCGTCTACCTGCTTTCAAACCCACGCGTTCTGAGATGAAATAAAATGTGTTGAAACGACAAGAGTTTTTTAATTAATTAACACATTCCACTAACATCAACATCAATCAAACATTGTTAAAAAAAATCAGTAAAAATATTCTAAAACAAGTTATTAACTTATAAACAATCAAAATTATAACTATTCCTATAACATCACTACAAGAAACTGAAGAAAAGGTCTACAAATAATTTTGGAACAAAAACATACTATTTTCCTACATTTTTGCATTTTTTGCAAGTGGCGACGCAAGACGGTCGAAATTTAGTTAATGCTCTCGATATGGATATAAATAAGCAAACAATTTGCAAGTATACATTGAGTAATAGAAATAGGGAAAAGTAGCTGAACCAGAAGTGGAAACTGAAACGGCTTATTTTGCAAGGATCATTAAAAAGTTAGAAGAAAGTAATAGAATACTTCTACTAAATAATGAAAGTTTTCTGAAAACAAATGCTTATATGTTGGTGAGGTTAGAACAATTAGAATCAGAAAACAATAACAAAAAGGCAAATCACGTCAAAAATAAAAATAATGAATCTGTAAAACCACCAATTGTTGATGTAAAGAAATCTACAGACGAATCAGTGTCCGATATTAGTAATAATTTGCAACAACAGGAAGAACAGTCTTGTCCCATATTCAAGAGTGGTATGCAACCCAATAGTTCCAGAGATATTAGTAATAATTTGTAAAGAAAGGGAGAACACTCTAGTCCCGTATTGAAGAGTGGTAGCTCCAGAGATAGCAACCTGGAAAATAATATACAGGATCATGAGAATATAAATTCTGAGACGGCAGGAGAATGGACAACTGTGTGAAGAATGCTATGCATGGGCATAGGAAAAATAATCCAAAGGAAGATAGAAGAGTTGAACGCAGAGGACATGTGCACGTGTATAAATTTAATCCAGAAGTTCCCCAAAAATTTCTTTAAGATGATTTGGATAAAAATAACACCCTATCCATAATAGATCTGAAAAGGTCGAGGTGGAACAGGCGTTATAATTCATTTAAAATCTCGGTTCCGTTCAGAAAATTAGCGGAAATACAAAATCCAGACTTGTGGCCCAAAGGTGTAGTTTGCAATTGGTTTTTTCATCACCTGAACAAGAAGAAATTAGGGACTCGCCTAATGAAACTTTAGAATACGAATTGATGAATGGAAGAGTTTCCAGAATTTAAAGGATTGTTTTCAAAAAGCAGTAGGTTCGTCATCAGAGTCGTACATTTCTGCAAAATTATCTCAAACACTAGAATAGTATTATAAGTTAGATATCGCTTTCTTCACTGTATTTATATATTTATCAACGCTAAACACGATGTGTTTGAAATGTAGATTTAGCATTTAAAAATATATAAATAGAATGATAAAAGAGATATCTAATTTATAATTATTAAGTCTCTTTACGTAACTCGAACATAACTACAGAATTGGTACTAGAATGGTATTTATGATAAAGTAATGTAGCAGTGGAAATAAAATTCGAAATTTCAAGGTAATACATTACAACTCGGACACTAACTTCTTTCGAAATAAGTTTAGAAGGACATAATTACAAGAACAACTAAGTAACTAAAAATATTTAATGCAATTGAAGACGAGTCTTAAAAAAAACTAAGAAAACGTAATTAAAACACTTCCAAAAATTAAAAGAAAGTCTTTAAAATCAGTAGTTTATCATCAGAATCATCACATTGAAATGGTATTTCGCAAAAGTTATGGTGCAGTATACATGTTTTAAGTAATTTAAAATACGAATGTAATATATTTGACATTCCTTCAAAAAATTTAAAACTAAACTAAGAAAACGTAATGATAAATCTTCCAACAAAAAAAAAAAGACGAAAGTCTTTAAACGCAGTAATTCATCATCAGACTCATCCATTTCTTAAAAATTATCTCAAACACTAGAATGGTATTAAATCAAAAACTATGCAATAGTATGTTTTAATTAATTCAAAATATAAATGTATTATATTGCAACGTTTGGATATTAGCTCCTTACAAATCTTGAAAAAGCAGTAGTTCAACATCAACATAACAATGTAGTAGTTAGAAAATTGATTATTTTTTATTAGATGTAACTCACTATACCACAAAATTGTGATAACATTAGAAGTGTTCTGCTCATTTTATCTACATCCAATTTAGTTAAAAATATTATAATAAAAGGATATTCGAAGATGGAAGCTTCCTGGTGATTATTGTTGATAAAACTGAGAAAGGATTTTAAGGAATTTGAATGACAAGTATGAAAATAAATAAGTAAGGTCATAATTTCCTGTGAAATAAATGTGGAGACATACTAAAAGTTTTGACGGTTAAGGAACTAATAACCTTTCTTCATACTTTTATTTGAATTACCATGTGTACAATTCGGACACAAAGTGACCATTATCAATGGATTAGCGCTGATTGATTGATTGATGATTGATTGACCGTTGATAAATGTATATTTGGTGATTCAAATAAAAGTGTGAAGAAAGGTTATTAGTGCTTTATTCCTCAAATTAATTTGATCTTCACGTAACTCAATCAACCAATTTAATGCTAAAACTATTTAAGATACATTCTAGTAAGAAAATAAAAGTAAGTTCTTTTAACGACAGAAATTGAAACCTGCTTCAAGTTCGAAGATAAATACATGGGTTTAAATGTATCTTGCATGAAGGAAATAAATTCTTTTGAAGTGAAATAAGGGATTTTGATTCAGTTTATGCTAATAAAAAATACTTTACATTACTCAAGCCGAAAATGTTAGGTTCTGAGAATTCTGTTAGACCATATATGTATTACTAATTCAGTGGTTTGCAAAATATATTTTTTTGTTTGTTTATTGCGTAATTTTTATTGATTTACTAAAAATTATGTAATAAACAAACAAAAATATATAACTTGCAAACCACTGAAGTGGTAATACATGTATGGTCTAATAGTGTTCTAAATTCCCAACAATTGACTTTGATTAACTGGAAGATTCTTGAAACGCTCATGATTTAATCCAGGTCTCTTGCAAATAGAAGGTATGAGAGGAAAAAATATTTGTAAGGTAATAGTCGAGAGAAGAAGGTATGCAATCTTTCTCCCATTTCTTCTTCTTGTAATTTCAGAGAGTTTTGAGACTAATACAAATTTAGCTGTATAACCACTGAATTGGTAATACACGTATGGTTTAACAGTGTTCTAAATTCCTTACATTCGATGTTGATTAACTGGAAGATTCTTGAAACGCTAATGATTTAATTGGGGACTCTTGCAAATATAAGGTATAAAGAAGAAACATATTTGTAAGATAATAGTAGAGCCGAGAGAAGAAGGAACGCAATCTTTCTTCCATCTTTTCTTCTTGTAATTTCAGAGAGTTTTGAGACTAATACAAGTTTAGCCATATAACCGCTGAATTGGTAATACAAGTATGGTCTAACATTGCTATAAATTCCTAAAGTTGATTAACTTGAAGATCATTGAAGCACTGATGATATAATTCTGGACTTTTGTAAATAGAAGGTATGAAGAAAAAAAATTATAAGATAATAATAGAGTCGAAAGAAAAAGGAATGCAATATTTTTTCTCTTTTTTTCCATCTTTTCTTCTTGTAATTTCAGAGAGTTTTGACGCTAGTACATATTTAGTTGTATAAGTTTGGCTCTTACATTTCAATTCATCTTGGAATTTCAGAGAGTTTTAAGACTAGTATAAGTTTAGTTCTTAAATTTTAAAGAAGGCGATATTAAGAGGATTAAGTTGCAAATTATAACTGTAGGTTTTGGTATATTTATGTTACTCAATTAGATACGATATCTAATAATTTTGTAATTCAGTCCGCTTTCAATTCCTTAATTCCTTATTTGGCTACCTGGCAGTTGATGTTGATTAAGCTAAATTTTATTGAAGAAATAAATATAATTTCATACAAAAATATTCACAACGTTCTGAAAAGAGTACTAAGATACTGATAAAAGAATATCTATAAATGCAAGGTTATAAATGCAACCATTGTGGTTTTAGAGAAATACAATTATTAAAGTTTTGGATATTTTTATCTTCAGCGTCATCTGGTTCTTCAAAACTATCCCAAGCACTAGAAGAGTGTTTAAGCAAAAGCTACACTCTCGCAAAAAATGGAAACAATTAGGGTAGAAATGCAACAATTATGGTCTTAGATAAATTCAAGTTTTAAAGTTTTAGATCTTGCAAGTTTTCCAAGAGGTTGATAAAAATATCAAGAAGCAAATGAGAATTACACACTATTAAAACATAGTGGTTTCATCTAATAAGCAATTATATAGTAGGTTGATTGAAGTATGTAAAGGAAAAATATTGTAAATACTTTTTATGATGTTTTGGTTAAATTTACCAGTGAACTTTAAGTTTTAAGCCTTTCTAAAAATGTTTGTAATTGCATGTCTTACTTAAAAATGCTCTAAACAACAAGCAATTGGCTGACATTGATTAAATGAAAAATAAAATATTTCCCAAAAACAAATTCACTCGAGAAAGGGTCCAAACGCAGAAATCACGAGGCGAGAAAGGAAGGAAGGACCACAAACAGGAGAATTACAAGAAACAAAAAACAACATAATATTACTAACAAATAATATGCTAATTTGAACAAAATAAATATGTTATTATATGCTTGAAAAGAAAAGTCTTTGTATTGATTTCAAGAGGATGTCAAGAAACAGAAAAAAAAAAAAATAACAACTAATAAAAAAATTGCATCCTGTAATGCTTCAAATTACTCCAAATCTTTAAAAGAAAACTAAAAGATCGTGACGGATAAAAACCAAATTATATATTTGATTTGAAAAGTTTTTAGATTATTTTTTTAGAGAATATAAGAGATTGAGAAAAAAATAACTATAAGCACATCTTTTTTGATTGGCATCAAACCTTACAAGTTTCCAAAAAGGGTTTTTGAAGGATAAAAAAGCAAATAATGAAAAATTGTTCATCTAATATGCAATTATAATGAATTACATCTACAATGCTTCAAATTACTCAAAATCTTTAAAAGAAAACTAAAAGATCGTGACGCATAAAAAACGAAATTATATATTTGAATCGAAAAGTTTTTAGATTAATTTTAAGAGAATAACTAGAGAATGAGAAACCAGAAATAACTATAAACAATCTTTTATGATGTTAGTGTTAAAGTTTTAAACCTTACAAGTTTCCAAAAAGAGATTTTGCAGGATAAAGAAGCAAATAGTGAAAAATTGTTCATCTAATGTGCAATTGTAATGAATTACATCTATAACGCTTCAAATTACTCAAAATCTTTAAAAGAAAACTAAAAGATTGTAAAGCATGAAAAACCAAATTATATATTTGAATAGAAAAGTCCTTAGATTAATTTTAAGAGAATATCAAGAGACTAAGAAAACAGAAATAATCAGAAACACACACATCTTTTATGATGTTAGTATAAAAGTTCTAAACCATGAAAAACCAAATTATATACTTGAATAGAAAAGTCTTTAGAGTAATTTTATGAAGAATCAATGCAAGTACTTTCTAAATTACTCTAAATTGCTTCAAATTACTCAAAATATCTAAAAGAAAACTGATAGTTTGTGGAGTAAAACCTTGCAAATAAATGTAGAGATTGTTATTTGTTACACATTCATTAAAATATTTTTATAGCAAAACCCTGACATAGTATAACGTTAAAAAAAACACTGTTGTTTACTTGACTCTAACTGAAGATGTTGCTTTTATTGTGCAGTAGTTATTCCATTTTTATTATGTTTATTATAAAAAGCATTAATCACTTCTTAATAAATATTATCTAAACCAATCCTTCATGTACAGTTTCAAATATTATTGCATGATAAGGAATCATATTAAATTAGAAGAAAGAAGGCCGGAAGGTTTTAAACAGCTATAGATCAATCTTGAATGAGATTGATCAAAAAGCACCCTTAATTTAAGCTTTCAATATTTTATACCAAACTGGATCACGTCTTTAAAAAGTTCAAGGTTATGTATGATCTTAAAAAAACAAATAGTATACCTAAGCTTTAAATTAAGTGTTTCTGACGTGAAGCCTGTAAACTCCTCTTATTCTTTTACTAACAAAGGTGACTGGTTGATTGGAATATGGCCAATATCCATTAAAAAAATTAAGTGTTATTTTTTTAAATAAAGCAGAAACAGAAAATTGTGAGGTGTAAAATCTTTAAATGTGGAGGCTTTCAACAAAGTTAATTATTTATTTATTTTGAATGAAAATCTTTAGTTTTATATGTGAGGTGTGCAAAATATTAAGCATACTATTCAATTCATAATGTGTATAATTTTTAATACAAAATCATACTAGAGTAAAATATTCGTTAATACTTACTAAACATCATATCATATAAAACTATTTTAGAATGATGCTAAACTAAGTTAATTATAATTGCTATAAATTTATGTTTCTATGAAATGATTTAAAAATAACAGAGGAAAAAATTTAGGTAGAAAATGTATGATTATATCAGCATTAAACAATTTTGAAATCATCTGCATCAATCCAAAATGTATTAATATTTTAATTTACACTACCGCAATAAGTATTATGATTATATATTTCGGGCCAGCCCGTTTTAATATTTTATATATTACGTATTGTGCACAGAATAAAAATGTTGATCAATATAAATTATGTTTTATTTTTAAATTTCTTATCAAACAAAACTTTTTAAACAATAATTCTTCTTAGTCTACAAATTTATACAAAACTTGAAAATTTAGATTACCCAAACTGGTACTTACTATGAGTACCAATTTATATAGGTTGTGCGAACAACAAATACAAAAGTGTATTAATAAGTACGAACCAACTGAGTACTAACCGGTACTAACTTGACATACCAGTAAGTACCTATATGTGTTTGTAAGTACAAAAAGTACTTAAAATTATTAAATACACCGATAAGTACTCATTGCAAATACCAATGAACACTTATAATAATAGTAATCACCCAAAATTAAAAAAATAAATAAATGGAACACCCATTGTAATAACGCGAACATCTCAATTTATTATTATCATTTTTTTAAATAATCTCACACTGCATTAAAATATCCATACGTATATAATATAAGCTGCCTTGTCTGGCAATAACAAAATAATTACAATTTTCACCGTTACCTAAGTATATTTTATTTCTTTCAAAAAATTAAACAATTCCTACCAGACCAAAGCAAATTTAGCGAGCGTACTGCAAAAAAATAATAATATTTATACATCCTAATTATAATAATTATAATATATATATATATAAAAAAAGAGGGTAACATAAAGATACCAACATGCAAGGAACAATAACACTGTGAGGCACATGATTGGGTAAACATTTATAAAAAAATATCACCTAGTTTTTTTAAAAAATATTGTCTGTATATATATCACATATTTTTTTTAACAAGAAACTGTATTTAATATGCATCGTTAATGAACTGGAAAGTTCGTCGAAAACACTGTTGTAATTTCCCTCCTTTTATATAATACACAAATTGTTAATAGTAATAATAAATCCTGAAAAAACAGCACCTTGTGAGGAATGTGCTAAAATTCAAAATTTTAAGAAAGTAAAAAAGTTATTATTAAGTGTAAGGAAATTAAAGGAACATGGCACTTAAACCATTAAAGGTAATAAAGAAAAATTATCGAGTATTTTTGTAAAAATTAATCGTTGCTCCATCTTGTTGAAATGCATAATATAAAAGGATATAAAGGGAAAAACAGTGTTTTAACGACGAACTCAATGAAAACCGGTCATATAAGACCGCTATATGCATCCATGAAATCGGCAGTATTCAGTTATTTCAGTCGGAATTAGTACTACAAAAAATTGTCTTTTCTTTAAGGCACAACGGTCAATGGAAGTATAATACCTGTTAATTTATCCCTAGCAAACTATAGAATATATATAATATATAAAAATAATAGTAAAACAAATACATCACAATAGTTACAGTAAATCTAATTATCCCCTTCGGACTCGACCTTAATCTCGACCTCGGCCTTAATCGCCGAATAGTCAATCTCCTTGTGCATCCTCTCCATGTGCCTGGCCATGTGCATCTTCTGCTTGGCCTTATAGACACAGAATGGACACTTGAATTGCGGCTCCTTGCCGCACTCCCACTTCTGGTGGTTCCTCAACGAGCTCTTCAGCTTATAGATCCGGCCGCAGACGCTGCAATCGTAACCCGGACTTTCCGAATTCCTCTCCCTCGCTTGTAACGGCTTCGGGGATTTCGACGGCGATCCCAGCGACTGTATCATCGACTTCTTCATGCTCTCTCTCATTAAAATCATAGGTAAAGCTAAATGGGCCGGCCAATGTTCCCAAGGCCTAGACACCCTCAGGTCTTGAGCTGAAAAAGAAACACATATTAGACCGAAAATAGGGGAGGGTGTAGAGGGCGCGCGCGCTCGTTTCCGGATAGAAGCCCAACTAATATGTACAAAATAAGCGAGAAAGGAATTAAAAAAAGTAATTAAATAAATAATAAAAATAAACGAAACGGTTTTGTTTTCTTTAAGTGATCGTTTTATTCACCGCCACCAAAATATTAAGCCTAAGACATGTGTATGTGATGTGTGTACAAAAATAGCAGTCGATATTTAATTAAAAAAATAAGAAATTAAAGCGAACTTAAAAACAAAAAACATTATTTGGCTTTAAAATGTGATTATTTACAAAAACATTAAATAAACATAAGGCTGGAAATATGCTAATGTTTCATAAACTAACAATGAAGCTAAATACAGAAGTCCTTTTTTCGTATCACAATATAAACTGACAATATTTACTTGATGATGTTACTGCAACCCTAATATTATTATTAGTTTTTAAATTTTATTTTTAATACATATTATTAAGTATTTGCCGCAATCTGTTACTTTAAAACGTATCTATTATCATACTTTTCGTTAAGTTTAAATAATAAATTTTTAAAAATTAAATATTGTTCCCCTTCAACAACAGCCATGGACCGGTTTCGATATATTTGGATCTCATCAGAGTCCGCGCTACTCTTGGAGACAGGGAACCGAATCAATACATTTTTAATTAAGAACATGCCTTTCTTTTAAGAGTATAAAACTGTTTCGAAAAAAAAAGAATTATTTCAGTTCAACTTCTTCATGAGAAATTACCATTTTATAAGAGTATGAAACAATAAAATATATTATTTTTTCTTAATAGAGTTAAGTTTTGGATATAAATATAGTTAAATTTTTATACAACTTACATTTTTTGTTTTTAGATACAAATGTGATTTTTTTGGAATTGAAATAAAATATCCATTCATATTTTACAATTGATTTCAATTTTCTAGATTGAGAAATTAATTCAAAGATCTTTTTAAAAGACCTGTAAAGAATGCCCCCTTCTTATTAAAAAAAAATGATTGGCAATTTATAAGCTTAAAAAATATTTAAATAAGTAATTATGGAGTCTTCTACTTTGTATCACAAATTATAAATTATTAAAATAATAATTTTTAATAATGATAAATATTTTCTGAGTTCTAAACCAAACTCTTTTTAATTCAAAGATCCAAAAGGCTTTGCTAAAAACGCTTCCTTCTAATTTGGAAATACTGTAGATCATCACAGGCTTGAAAGATTTATTTTTTCTGTGAAGTCATTATTTTTTTCCTGAATCTTAAAAAAAAATCTATTAAAGTTTATACAAAAGATGAAATTATGACCTTCATTATTTGATTGTTTGTACTGGAAGCTTTTTAGGTACGAAAATTAAGACTATATTTCTAAATACGATCAGCATATGTGGTTTTGTTCAAGTATTTTTCTCTTTCTCAAAATATGCAATCAGTGATTTAATTTTAATCGTTTCATTCAAACTTTAAAAACATTCTACAGTGATTTATTTTTAATCAATGTTATTTCAAATGTTGTAAAACATTTTTATTGAGAGTCAATATTTCTTCGGCTTTAATAATTCTAAAAGCTGACTACATCTAATACAACTATTGATGAAAAACTGATATTTAGAAGAGGAGAACGTATTGGATGGTTTTGGGCTAGATGAAAATGTCGAAATTTTATTAACTCTAAGAATTCTAAAACATAAAATCATATTGATAAATTGTTTCAAAAATAAATACATGTCTATTGTGGTAAAACAAAGTGAAAAGTGTATTTATTTTTAAACAAAAAGTACCAAAAAGTAAATGCCGACAACATTCAAGAATAAATTGTTTCTAGAGGAGAAAATATCTAATTTTTTGTTACGTCTCAAACTTCATAATTTCAATAAATACTTTTGTAGAGGCTTTTACTTCCTGACAATTCCAATAAAATTGTAACTTTATAAGTACCTCATAAAATTTTGTGTGATACACTGTTACAATTTTATTGGAATTCATAATTTCACTTTTAAATGGGTTTATCAAAATCTACATTTTTTTTGTTTAACAATACTTATTCGAATATCAGTTATTTTTTTATATATTTTTAATAGATTTTATTTCAGTGAATAATATATTCAAAGATGTATTCTAAGCTAAAAATTAAAAGACAAAATCCAAGATTTTAAGTTTGAGCAAACTGTTTAACTCTTTCACCAACTTCCAGTCATAAGCATAACAATAAAAATAGAATATAGTTATAATTTTAGTGTTGTGCTTATGACTGGAAGTTGGCGAAAGAGTTAAACAATTTAACAAACCTTAATATCTTGGATTTTAATTTTTGGCTTTGAATACATCTTTTAATACATTATTCACTTAAAAAAAAATCCAAACAGTTAATTTGCTTCCAATGAACAGAAAATAATACAATGTTGCTTTTTGAAAATCATTCGACTTTGACCTGCTTCTTGCTTCTTCAAAACTAGTCAAATTTGTAATTCGTAAAGTGTTTTTTTAGATTACTGATTCACTATAATCGAAATTCATAATCGATGATATATTTTTTGTTTATATGAACGGTATTTATTCTATTTTTACCTAGCTACACCTCAAAATTGTTTTTTTTTTTAATATATTTTTTATTCTATGTCAAAAATTTAAAGATACATACTTGCAATCGTTGAAAATGGTAAATGTGCAGGCATGGATGAAAGAGAAGCGGAAGGAGGTTGAGATGCACTAGAGGTAAGGATGTATCATGAACAGCACATGCAATCCTAGATGTGAAAGATGGCAGTTGTATGGGAGGGTGCCAGGGTACTTGACTAATAGTGTCTTCTTAAATGAAGGGAGGAAGGAAGGTTTGGATGGAGGGAAAGGTATGGTAAGTATATGCTGGGCACGAACCATTCCTCACACACCCCTTCATACTCTTCTCACAAAGTCACAGTAAGAAGGGGTGTGAGAGGAATGGTTGGGGGAAACAGGAGGGTAACAGAATGGAGTTGGTGTAATGGCGAGACTGGGGAGGGAGAGAGAGAGGTAAAGCGAAAAGTATAATAAAGTATTTTTTATATGTCACATAGAACAGAATGTTGTTTTTATAATAATAAACAGTTTGATAATGATTACCTTGTAATTGAAACTAGTCACGAGAAAATAAAATATGAGTGGTATAAAAACGTTAAGTGTTTTCTTTATTAAAAATTGAAAATGTACCACGAAGTAAACGCCTCCAAAATTCAAGTTGTTTTTATATGTTGACATTTTTATGCCGATAAAGGAATTTTTTGAATTGCAATCTTCTAAAAACAATCCGATATCCTTCGGCTTCTTACACTTGAAAGCGAAAATATTCAACCCAATATTAAAGGATAAAACCTATAAATTTTAATATAAATCTGTCAAGTGATCACTCTTACAATAACATTTCTCTACTTCCAAGGATAAGATCAAGGCAAACAGTAGTGTGATGAGTTTTATATATTTTCCATTTACTTTCAATTACCAGAAATTGTAACCATCTAACTTTATTCCGTTTCTTATTATTTATAAACAAACGTAACCATTCTAAAAATCAAACGATAAAATCTAAAAGTGTAAGCATCGTCAAACTTTTTATAACTTAAAGGTAACAACACAAAAAAAAAGTTCAAATGCTTTAAAAATATTATTATTTTATAAACTATTCATCAGTTACCAATAACCAGAAAATAAAGATGAACTCAATAAAATTCCTTGCTTCACTTCAGGAATTTTATTGAGTTCATTATTATAGAATATCTCATATTACTTAACCCAAAACTTAATAACTTAATAATAGTTCAAGGATATTTGTAATCTAGTATTCTGATTGATTGTTGAAGCCGTTACTTTGTGATATATCTTGATTACGAACTTGGTTAAGAAATAATAACACTTTGCTAGTATAACAAACAAACAAAATTGTGATACTAGAAAAATGTGATTATTTCTGGTATTCTTCTATTTTGCTACACTCGAAATCATCCAAAAATTAAGCGATAAAATCTGAAAATTTTGATATAAATCAGAATGGTCATTTAAAAAAAAAAATTCTACTTTCAACCATAAGCTTGACAGTGAAAGAACTTCAAATATTTTATCTGCTTCCAATGAGCAGATTGAAATTATCTGAATTCTAAAATTTCGAAATAAACCTGTAACAATGGCCAATCGATTCAAAATATTCACTTACTTCCAAAGGAAATATTAACACTGAAAGAACTCTAACCGTAGGCATTGAATTGAATTATGGATTACCACGTACTAACGGTTGCAACTATCATCATGATTAGAACTCTAATTGCTTAAAGAAATGTAATGCTTTTATACTCTACATCTATTTTCAAAGACCAGAAATGTAAATGTATCTTCCAGCTCTAGAAAACAACAATAATGACACCAACACGTGTCAGGCAACTGAATATAAAAACATTATGGAATAAAACAAGTGTTATTATATTACTCATCTAATATTAATATCTCTTTCCATCGCAACATGCTTCTACTTAACTATACAAATCATCTGACTTTTTTGTTTCTTATTATATTTGTTTCTAAAAACTAGAGTATAAAGTGTCTATAAAACCTTGTAGATATTATCAACATTATTATAACTTTGTTATTGTTCATAGATCACAACTTTAAAATTGTAATAATGTTTAAATAACTTTAAACTGCTCCAATAACCAAATATTAGTTCAAAACTACTATATATTTTAAACCACATTATATCCTTGTGCTTTTTGCATTTGAAAGCAGAAATAATAATTTCAAAACTTAAAAAGATCCTAAATATTTCGAAATAAACTTGTAAGAATGATACATGCTTTTAAAAATATCACATACCTTAAAAAATCAAAATAAAACTGTATAAATGATCAATATTTTTTAAACCTTCACAAAAGAATTTTAGATGTTTTTAAAATGTTATGATTTTTATCCTATAGAAATTTGTTGTTGAGTTACATGAAGAATCGTAATCCCAAAATCAAACAATACACTCTATAAAAATGTCTATATAAGCTTGTAGGATTGGTCAACCTTTTTATAATTTGGTTATCGCAAATTAAAAACACTAAAAGATGTTCAAAATCTTTAAAAATGTGATAATATCTAACTACAATTCATCTGTTTTTAATAACCACATAATATTTAAGAGGTACTAGCAATATTCTTAGAATCATCTGGTGTTTAATATTATGTTATTTATACTCATAATCGAAATCCAAAATTCATTAATAAATAAAATCTAAAAGTCTAATGCAAACCTTTATCTGTAACATTGGTCAATCATCTTTAGAACTTTTGCACACATATTATGTATCAAGAATTCGTGATTATGACCGAGATTTAATATATACTACATTTAATAAACACCTTTGCTTCAAAACGTAAATTTAGATTTAAAGTTAATGCTTGTTGCACTGCACTCTTGATGGAAACAGATATTATTATTAGGTGAAGAGTAACTCTAGACTTGTTCCATAATTAATAAAACACGATTTGATTTCCTTTCTTCACTAATTTATTTTTACACGTTAAATGTACATTTCGAGCACCATGTGCTCATTTTCAATAACTGAATGTGAAAATGAGCACATGGTGCTCGAAATGTACATTTAACGTGTAAAAATAAATTAGTGAAGAAAGGAAATCAAATCGTGTTTTATTAGTGATTATTACTTCACATAACTCAAAACAAATAGTGAATTTGTTCCATAATGTTTTTATTTGCAGTTGCTTGACACGTGTTTCGGTCTTCGCAAACCATTATGAAAGTTGCCTGGCACGTACTGAAAATAAAAACAAAGTGTTACTCTTCACCTAGTATTTAGGTTTTTTGGAAAGAAAGGATTTCAGAAGATTATTATATAATCTGTATTTAATGACCAGAAATACAAAGGTAGATTCAACTTTATAATAACAATCTGAGTTTCTCTATTTCTTAGAATTAGACGCCAATATAACCATTCTAAAATATTAAGTATCAAATCTAAAGATGTCTACAGAAGTTTGCCAACTCTTTTATGACTGAAAAATGGACAGTAAAATATGGTAAAATGCTTAAAAACGCGATGACTTTTAACACCTCTTAGATGCTTCTAATAACCAGGCTATAACATGAAGGTAGTCATTACTTTCTTAAATTCATCTAACCTTCTTATACTTATGTAATTGGAAGCAAATATAATTTTCAGATAATTAAAGAATAATAATTTCTATAGACGCCTATAAAAATAGTCTAGTTTTACAACGTTCACTTACTTCCAAGCTTCTATGAATTGTCAATCTTTTTATTATTGAAGTATAACCCCTAAAAGAAGTCAAATGCTTTTATTCTATTAATGCAATTAAAATCAAAAATAAGCATCCAAAATTAAAGGATAAAATCTAAACATTCCAATATAATAATAATAATAATCTTTATTAGTGCATGAAACAAAGTTTTACTCAAGTCTATCAGGAAAAAATAAAGTATTTTAGTATACTGCAATGCAGATACAAAATAATATAGATACATTTGACATTTACAACATAAACATATATTGTACGTATCATTTATTTGTTTATGAAGCTTTATTTTATAATAAAAGTATCCGACTAATTTAGAGTGTGATATTTATTATAAGATTATAATACATTTTTTTACAACTTTTGCTCGCCTCAAATGTTAACCTTTACATTACAAAAATCTATGTAATGTCTTTTATATACGTTTAATTTACGAACAGGCACTAATACAAGGAATCAGAACAAAATAAAGTTTTAAAGGCTGAAAGAATGATAGTTGATAGCCAAGAAGATACGGACGAAGAAGCATTTTAATTGTTACGGCATATTATAGTATACTATCTTCAATAAAGATGTCTATCTCTCTAAAATTCTAAAATTAAAGACAAAAATAATAAAATTCTTAATAAATAATTTTTTTAGAGTCCAGTTTTTATAACTATCACCTACTTCCACTAAAAGAAGTTCAAACATATCAAAAATAAATAAAAGTTTTTTTTTAAACTTTGTATCTCCTTTCATCCTTTCAATGAATTGGAACATTTTGAAAACAATCTGAGCTAATTCTGCCCTTTATTATTAGAAAACAGTTTTGTTTAACAAAAGTACGAATATAATTTTTCTTAGAAAGATTTTAACAAATATTTAATGGCTAACCAAAAGTGGTTGAGTAATTAAATAGCTTTTATCCATACTTTTCTTTAATTACTCCCAACTTTATTTTATAGAACTGACGTTTAAATACTTTCATTTGATTCTTAAAATAAAAAATAAGCCCTTTAGACATTCTAAAATCTAAAAACAATGCTTTTGTTGATTAGTTTACATATAAAAAAATTCAAAATGCAACATTCTGTAATTTGTAAACATTCTAAAAATATTTATAAAACTTGCAGTTCATTTCAAGCTATAGCAAGAAAAAATTCAGAAAAGTTCTTACGGGTATTACCGGTAAAAATATTTTTCTAAATTCTTTATATGATAAAACAATTATTATTATATGAATGCTTGAATAACACTCAGTTTATTCCTTACTTTCTAAACAAATGAAAAAGCAGAATATTTTTAGAATATTGGTATAAACTTTCGTAATATGAATTCTAGAAAAATAAAGAGCATTTTGAAAATAGTTTTCATAAGTCTAGAATTGAGTAATAGATATATAAATATAATTTTTTTGTTAAAAAGTCAATTTTACATTCAAATATTCAAATTTCTAGAAGATATATTTATAAAACTTACAGTTAAAGGTTAAATAATATTTTATAAAACTTTTAATAGCAAGTTTTATAAATATTTTTAGAATGTTTACAAATTACAGAATGCATAGAATTTTGCATGTTTCTAAACAAGCGAAGTAAGGAATAAACTGAGTGCTATTTTCATTTTCAAAACACTTCACGTGAACTCAAACCATCAATAATACTTTCATTTGAATGTTTAAGAAATTAAGGTCTTATTTACTTAAGACAGTCTAAAATCTGTTCTCATCACCTACTTTAGTTGTTAAGAAACATAGGTCCATCATACTGAAAAAAACGTCCATGGATAGGTTTTAATTTTTTAATTGTGATTACAGTAAGAAATAATCGAGAAGAAGATTATAAAAGTTTTTTCGGCTTTAGCAGTTAAAATATTTTCCTAAATTCTTGATATTCAAAACAATTAAAGTATAAATTCTCTGTTAAAATTCGTTTAATTCAAAGTAGAAAAGATAAGTAGAGAATTTCAAAATTGTAGTATTTTAAAACATTTCAAATAAAGAAACAACAGAGAAAAAAGTATTATAAGTCTCTAATGATTATGATCTAATTTGTTTCTATTTCTGGATGCATTGACGATATCCAATGTATCCAAAAACAGAAAGAAGTTATTAATGATTAGGATTTTCTTAATTTCTCTTTAAGTAAACTAGTTTAAAAACTTTAAAAATATTTTCCGAAAAATTGGGAAATCTTGAACATGTCAACTTTAGAAAATTTTATTATTTTCTTCTTCTAGTGTACAGTTAATACTGTGATAGTATATTTTATTATTTGAAAATTATAGTTGAAACGTACGTTAAAAATATACTTCCAAAATTACTTACAAAGCTGTACTTTTGCTGATTTCTGAAGTAGAAAACTACAAAAAGTTTTGCAAAATGCTATGCATTCCGTAATTTGTAAAAATTCTAAAAATATTTACGAAACTTGCATTTAAAGATTTTTTTAAATATTATTTTACCTTTAAGTGCAAATTTTATAAATGTATCTTGTAGCAATTTGGATTTTTTTTAATATAAACTAGTAAAATTGAAAACTTTTCGGATTTATAACAAAAATGTTATATTTATTTATCTCTTATTCATTCCTACAATAACGTATGAAAACTATTTACAAAATGCTTTTTATTTTTCTAGAACTCTCATCTTCATTTAATATCCCAATGATCATTACGAAAATTTATGCCAACATTCTAAAAATATTCTGCTTTTAACAACTTGTCTAGTCAAATTGGAAAAAGTAAAACTCTTGTTATGTTCCATTTCCATAAAGAAATGAAGCATAACAAGAGTATTTCCATAGAGAAATGGAACATAACAAGAGTTTTACTTTTCACAATTTGAAAATTTGGTTCCTTCAAGAGAGTAGCAAAACAAGTATCGATAAGATAAGTATAGTAATCGTATAATGGACAAAAATGAAATGACAAAAAGTATAGTTTGGTGCCAAAAATGATGATTATGTTCTTTGCTAATTTACATTCGTTAAGCATTCAACTAAAAGCCTAAATTGGAGTTTAACAACTCTTCAAGCACTTTTAACAGTTCTCGAAGTTTTAACAAGCAAGGGCGATCTCAACACTGTTTCCTAATTATCGCTGCTTGTTTAGTGATTCCAAATACTTATGTCTTAAACTTATTGCAATTTTATACAGTTTTATACAAATTTAATGAATTAAGCTTTGCAAAATTACATTTATTTGGCAAAAACTGTACTTTAATTGTATTGAAGTCCAAAACAAAATCTCTCTAATAACTACATATTATTTACTAGTTTTGCTCAAATTAATTATTATGTCTTTGGATTTTACAAATTTATAGTCTCTATAGGAATTAAAAGCATTAAAAGTGTGAAAGACAATTTAAGACAATAATAGGAACTTTCTATATTTATTATGGATTATAACGTAGTAACGGTCGCAACCATCAACATGAATAATTTAAGATAACTTTTTGGAAAAAAATAAACATTTAAATTTTTTGAATTAGCACCTCTACTAAAACAAGATTTAAACAAATCTATAGAAATGAAATATTACTAAAAACCTCACATCACTTACATCTTTAACTACAAATTATAAATATTCAAAGAATTTTTTACGGGTTAACATCTATTGTTTTCGAATTATGATTACAGCTAAAATATGAATTTAAAAAATATATATTATACACTAGGTTTTAGGTTAAGGCTGAAAGTAAACTATAATCTAACTATTTATATACATTGGCAACATTTTGTGTATCTGTTTAAATTTAAGTATCTTTTAATTATTTTGGCAGTTTTTGTTACTTTCTGGTTTAGAAGGACGACGCATTAAAAATTACAAATAACGTTGAAATATATTTATACTAAATTGTCTATCAATTCTTTTGTTTGAGAAGAAATTCTAAACAAAAAAATAATAAACATGAGAATGACACACCTTTTGTTATTTTATGATATTTATAGTATTAATATTAATACTAAAAGTTTAAAATATTCTTTTCTTCACTCTGTTTATTTAAACTCTAAACTCAGTGAAGATAAGGATATTTTAAACTTTTAATATTAATTATACTCTTCACGTACTCGAACATTCTCACAAAAATGTTCATGGTATGCTTAATACAGAAAGCTATCTCTAGGAAATAGCTATATTTATTTTTACAACTTTTTACCGTGGTATTTTTTTTAGATTTCAGAGTATTTAAACTATTGTCAATATTCAAATAGACAAATATGCAAAAGTTATGCTAATATTAAGCAAAAATATCAATTTATTGGATTCAAATAGCTTTCTAAAAATTGCAAATTTTCTAACAATATTAGACAAGCTGTAATTTAGTTTTAATCACCCATTATGACCTTTGAATATTTTACCATAATATAAATTTTTTTTTCCAACTTTCACCCCCAAATGTTGATGTTATAAATATATTTCAACCTAAAATATTGATGTTATAAATAACTCTCATTCTAAAATTTTGATATTATAGTTACCTTTTCAAATAAAAAGTAATTGACTAACTGCACAGTAATGTAAATTCTATAACTTATATTAAGTTTTTCACCAATTTTCTATTTTACGTTATTGACACACATTTAAAGAAATATATATATATTAATATTTCCCGCCATTAGTTCTTACCTGAATGTTACCATTACTGAAATTTCAATCAAAATCATTATACCGTTACGTTAGTCTTATTTATTTTTGACCAACGTGACCAACGATTAACAATCAGTTATGTATTTCCCCTGGAAAATGCGCACTTGATTAATCCAATTCTTTTCTAATCATCTTAGATATACCTTACCAAATTTTGAAAAATCTTCTTCACTAAAATTTGCAAAGTTTTCCTTCTCTTATCTCCTCAATATACCATGATAACACCAAAAATACATGCATCCTATTGATTTCAATTAGTAAAGTATATCAAAACTATAAGGTAAATAATATATTGAGAAAGAAACCAGATTATGAATAGGAATCTCAAAAAAAAAATTAATAGTAAAGGGAAAAAGATAATAAGGAAATCAATTAGTTCGAAAAGAATTAAAGAAATATAATGGTAACAATATTTTTGACATACTTAAAAATTTTCAAATATTCAAATTTCATGTTAGAAGCTGAAAGAAAAAATTGTAATTAAATTTTTTCGTAACGAACTTTATTGTCTTTATTATTTTACTGAAAAAAAAATATCGCTACAAATATATTTATAGATTAGAGGAAGCAACATCAACAAATAAAAGTTTGTCATCATCATATACACAAAAGTGACGTAAAAAAATATATTTTTTTGTACAAAAATAATTAAACAGTTTCAAGCGGCATTAGTGCATTTCCAGCCGAAAACGTACGTACAGACAAAATTTCGGAAAAAAAAGAAAAGAAAAAATTCACTCCGTCTTAATAACGAGATCGGGATTGTTCTCTTCCAAAATGCCGATTTTGTCTTTGTGCTGCCGCCTGATGTGCCTCATCTGGTGCGACTTGCGTTTGCACTTTTGGGGACAGAAGGGGCACTGAAACTGCGGCTCCTTGCCGCACTCGTAATTCAAGTGTCTTTGCAACGAGTCTTTCCTTATGTAACTGCGGCCGCACTGCGAACACCTGAAATCGCCTTTGATGCGATTGTAAATCTGCTTTGGTTTCGGCTTTTCCTTCTCTTCGAGGTCCTTCCACGGCATGTTGGTGAACTCTATTTCCAGAGGTTCGTACTCAGTCAGTTCGATGGACATCGGTAGGGCTGTAAATTACGAGTGTTAGATAGTTCGACCGTCTGGGTTCGGGTGTGAGGGGTTGTTTCTAATCAAACTACCACCGTTAATTTACTTTTTAGAGTTAATACTTCCACTGCTACGTTGTTGATGGAGTCTGTTAGGCACTATGAGGTTGGTAATAAAAAATGCGATCATTATATCATTTTATTTATCAATGTTTTGTATCATGTGAATATATTCAGTTTCGTTAAATTGATTTACAAATTCTTCTTTAAACGAAGAAATCAATATTACTTTTCTTATCATTTCTTCTTATTAAACATTAAAATACATCATAATTATACAAATAAGTGGCATCTTCTTCGCATATAGGAGCAAGAAAGGACATTTAGTATAACAAATTGTTCTTAAGACAAATCCTCGATAATTTTCAGTTCTTGCAAGGTCAAACCGCGGATTTCTCTATGCGATTTGTTGTCTTCTACTAGAAATAGCTGGGTTAACTATTATTTATTCAAGTGTTTTACTGTAACTGCTAGAATTTACCTTTTCTATTTTAATATTAACAGTGAAACAAAATCAAGTGTTATAATTAATCCTCTAATTAACATAAAAATGTTTCACCACGGAGGAGAATTTAATTCATCGTTAATTTTTTTATTTAAGAACTGATAATGTTCTACCATAATAAGGCATCATTTGAGTAGATGAGGCGGATGGATACTTGATGAAAATCCATTGAAAATGCAAATAAAACAGTTTAGAGTTTAATGCTGAACACTGCAGTGCTTCGACCTACTTTGTCTCGTCCGATTGCGAGCGCCAGTCGCGAAGCAAGTGCACCGTTCTAGATGCGGTTGGCTCGAACGACGCACCACGAGGTACGCTCGTGTTTTTTGAAATTTGCCTAAATTTTGAGACACGAGTCGCACTCCTGGTTGTAGGAGAAAGGGTTAAATATTCAAACCCTAAACTATGTGTTTTGATTGGCATCATTATTGTTTTTAAAGATTTGGATTGTTAGCGCAAAGTTTATTCTATTGTTGGCAGTAACTGGTATCTCAAAAACGCACATTAAATCACACTGACTAACATACAGCTTCGTTTCAAACGTCTTTCAATGCTTGACCAAATTAAAAATAATTTTGGTACTGAAAGCACAAAAAAGCAAAAATTAAAACTACAGAACAATAAATAGAAAAAAGGTAAGGTCGTATATTAAAGAAGAGATGTGCTCTTACAAATTTCTAAATGATAAATGGTTAAAATTTCATAAACACTTTGCTTTTTCACTGATTTAAATTCAATTCTTTAGATATTATCTCATAATGTTTCACGAAGAATTAAGTGAGAAAATGATTAAAAAAAAATTCCAAAATATTAGAGAATTCCAAGAATTAGCCTAAAACGTCCGTCTAGTTTAATTCATCCTCCTCATTTCACAGTAGTAAAATTAAGTTTTAATTGTTTCCTTTTTCCTGAATAAAAAGGCAAAATGCTTTAAACTTTCACTTTGTTTGTAGAAGACAAAATGGTTTATTATACAAATTGTAAATTATTACTGTTGGTATTTTCGAGTTACGTGAAAAGGCTTAATATTATAAGTTTAATATCCCTTTCTTCACTGTAGAAGAAGAAATAGATATCCAACTTATAATACAAACTGAAAGGGTTTAATTATTATTCAACATAAATAACGGAATTTTTAGTTCCTAGGATTTTCAATCAACTTAAGTTATAAAATTACCCAACTTTTCAAGGTTTTCAAGGAGCACATAAAAAAATTCAATGATATTCGTCGAAAGCCATATTGACATTAATTAAAAATTGATTAAAACCTTTGGTTGTTTTTTTTCATTCTTATTTTTCTACGACTAGTTTCGAATTAGTCAATTTCTTGAAGATATGTACAAAAGATTACAAATTGCTAGTATTAATACATCGCATATTAACACCCTAAAATAGTTACTAGACACCGTCGCCATATCAAATAACGAAATTTACTAAGACAATGAAGCAAAGGACATATTTTATATTCCTTTTTTGAAGCAGGAGAGACGATTACTTTGTTTTACCACAAAGTAAACGCCTTCACAATTAAACATTACTTTATTTGCTATAAATATTATCATATCATATGAGCATAAAGAAGCCAGCAATGGCTAAAATATTGTCTGAATAGACAAAATATACCACTGGTGAGGATGCCCTCTAGTATTATGGGTCTGAGTGGAAGAACACCCCGTGAACTCCGCCCGCATGTCTTCTGCTCCAAATTGCTAAGTGTTTATATTATAAATTTATATAAATTATTAGAACATTATTTTTAAGTAGACATGTAAAGCAAAATAAATAAATAAATAAATAAATAAATAAATATAAATAGTTCAAAATTTCTTGAAAAATTCGATTTGTATTACTCTTATCTCATGCAAATTTCCGAATGCTTTCTAATTTTTCCAATAATTGGGTAGCCTAAATTAAAGCTCATGTTGATTTTATAATTATTATATACACAGCCAGGATGCTTTCAAAATTTTGTCAATTATCATTGCTACATAGTTACCAACAACTAATTCTTATAAATTAACACATTGATCGCTCTGTCAGTCACCGGTGACTGACACTGAAGTATTTCAATGGAGCCACGTCTGTCATCTGTGACTGACACTGATGTATTCCAATTGGTCGCGTCAGTCACCGATGACTGACAGTGGGTACCTACTTTAAACTTACTATTTAGCTCTATCAGTTCCGTATTAACTGTATCTAAGATTTCCTGATACGGCCCTTCTGTATGTTACTACAACTTGACCACCTAATATTCCTTCAAACATCTGTAGGTATAATCTCAAAAAAAACTTACTATTTTGAAATAAAATCCGTATATTTAACTAATCAAAATTAGCGATGGTTCTTATAAAAACATTCTATACAATAGTGCGGCTGGTCTGGACATACAGGACAATAGGTTGTAACTTGTGGAGTTTTACTTCTGGCATATTTTCTGCCATGATTCTTTGAATTTTCACTATAGCATCTTCGGCAATATTTTCTTGACGCTCTAACTGGACCTTCTTTATTTCTAATTTCATGTTTCTGTAGTTTCATTCTTACTAAATCTGTTTCTTGTTGGTTTGTTTTGTTGCGGGGATATTCCACGATTGCGCCTAAAAGAGTGCATCAAAATGAATTAAATAAGCATATTATTACTCATTTTATAAAAACAAAGAAAACTGTTTTTGACATTTTACAACAAAAACTTGTTTGCAGCCAATGTGTTACTTTTCGACAATTTCCCAAAATTTCCAACATTCATTGTTATAAATCAAAAACTCTAGTACTATACATAATCTGATGTAATTAAATTAGAATGTAAAACAGAAGTAGAGATAAAGGGTTGAACTAGATAGAAAGAATGGTAATAACAACAAAAATTGACAAACACATTTTTTTGTTTGCTTAATAAATTTTGGGTAAAAGCTATTATTCTAGACTTGGAATGTAAAATAGAAAACTTCTTAATTTTGGATTTAAATAGGTAAGATTTCCATCCGTCGGTGCAATAAAAATTGGTTTAACACGTTAACGCCGGCGGGTACCACCGGTGGTACACGAGTTTTTACGCTTTTGGTACGCCACTGATTACTTCCATGGTGACAATAAACACCTATTATCGCACATCTAGGACTTCAGTCACCATAGCAACCATAACAACCATAGGCGTGCGAGCCAAATTTTGTCATTTTAAATGAATAATTTTAGGGTACAAAAACGCCGGCGTCAACGTGTTAAGAAGTTAGACTTTAATTATTGTTGAGTTACGTGAATATGTACTATACTATAAATGAAAGAGAAGTCTCCTTTCTCAATCTTTCAATAGTTAGGTAGTTAGACCTGGCTCGAATTCAAACTATACGAGTTTGTTGTTTCAGAGGAGAAGTTTAAATAGAAAAGCACAAAATCATATTTTAATGAGAAGGCCAAGGAGGTGGAGGGGCAAGAGGGACAAGGATGTATGGAGAAGAGTGGATACAATGAGGGCTATATGGGATGACAGGTACATGAAGAATTTTAAGTGAAATGCGAGACTCATTTCTTCACAAATTTTCTTAATATAGCTAAACTAGTTTAGCATTGGAAATGGTCGCATCGTGACCGAAATGTACATCTGCTATTAATTCTTAAATGTTGTCGACTATTCATTCTTGAGTGTTGTCTGCTATTAATAAAATTTGTGAAGAAAGGAGACTCGTATTTTCCTTTAATAGTCAGTGGATCTTCATGTAACTCAAAAATCATTAAACATTAAGGATATCCGCTTCAGAAGAGAGGAATGGGTGCCCTTGGCAAGGGCGAGATGCCGAACGGAGGAGAGTGGGAGGAAGAAATAGATGGGCGAGGTATACGGAGAATGCGTTCTATGTGAGGACGGGAAAGATACGTTGAGTCATCTGACATAGGAATGTAAGGGAGTAAAAGAAGGTTGGGTGGATGAATGTAGAAGCGTAAGAGAGTGGATGAGAGAAGATAAGCCTAGAGTAAAGATACTGACGAGACTGAAGCGGGAAATTGGAAGGAGAAGGAAGGAAGAAGACTAGAAGTACCTGGGATAGTAATGGATAGTAATTAAGATGAGCATAGAGTTAAAAAAAAACTGACGAAACTGGGGAGGAAAATTGGAAGGAAAAGGGAGTAAGAAGACTACAAATAGCTGAGATAGTTATTAAGTCATGTATTGTATTATGAATTCGAGAAAAATGTCAAATAAAGGTGTTTTTGTAATGTTTTAATACCCATTAAATTGCTTTTATTTAGAAGATAATTTTATGGCATTAATATAACAAATAATTTAGATCATGTTGCCAGCATCCACTGTTTTATCCTTTCTGATTTATCAACGTAGATATTATATTTTACATATTCCCAGAAAAAATAATCTAATGGCATCCAAACGCATAAATAAGTGCCTTATTTGAAGCTCAATTTTATGAACGAATTGTAAATTAATTATTTCAAGTAAATTAATTTCAATGTACGTTGTGTGGCTTATGGTACCGTCCTGCTGAAATAACACGTTTGCAATGTTTATGCGCCTCAAATAAGGCACAAAAATTATAATTCTGCATGCAAATATTACAACTCGTGACTTAAACTCTTATTGTGTGCTTTTTTAATGATTTAAACAGTAAATCAAATACTTATTACGTTGTTTTAGTGTTAAAGCGTTGATTGAAATATGGTATAGATGCTTAACCTTATGGGGAAATGCGAGTCACTAAAAGACGTCGAGAAACAGATGGCGCATAAGTAGAGAGTCTGCGTGCTGCAGTTTTCTATAGTATTGAATTATACGTATTGCAATGAGCGTTTAGAGGATCGTACTCGAGAATTTGCACGACCCGTGTTGCCATATGTATTATTCAATACTAGAGAAAACTTCCCAAAGCTACAGAAAACTGCAGTACTCACACTCACTACTCTTGCGCCATCTATTTCTCGGCTTTTTCTAATGACTCGCATTCTCCATAAGGTTAGGCATCTATACAATATTTCAATCAAGGGTTAAAGCATCAAAAAAGTGAATTATTTTTTATTAGTTATGTCAAAAATGTCATAATAACATACATATCATAAAATAGATTAATGTAAATTAGAACAAAAATAGGTGCTAGCAATGGCAAAAATAGTTCCTCAATGACAATTAACCACCTGCTGATATTCATCGTCAGCTATAGGAAATAATGGGTTGAGTGGAATAACACTGCAATGTGGACTCAGTCTTGAAGTCTTGTGATTTAAACTTTGAAATTATTGTAAATGTAAATAAGTAAGTAAGTTCATTTATTACCTCTGAATATAAAATTACATTGTGGGTTCGTCAATACAAATTAAACATACAATATTACACATTAAAATTAAGAAATGTATTTTATTTTGTAACGCTTTTTTAGTAAGACGTAAAACTATACCGCTTGATTATAACGGCAATGATGACCAGAACGTTAGAGTCAATGCACCAACGATTCCACTTGCCTATAAATGCATTAAAACGATAACTCTTTCCAATAAGAATGGTGTTTCAGTAACGATTAAATAATTCTGTCAACAAAAAAAAATGCTGCGATTGGAGCGACGATAATCAACAACAAAAAAAAAACGCAGCATCGATAATCAGCACCTCTAAAATGCAGTACTGCCTTCAACTGAATTAAACCATTGGAACAATTTGAAAATGTTGGTCAGGCAAGAGTTTATTTATAATCAATTGCTGAAATTCCAAAAAATAACAAGAAAAATTAAATTGACTGCCATTGAAAACAGTATTCTTGTCTCATCATGCAGGATTGTCTTCAACTGAATTACATCATTAGAATAATTTGAAAATATTGCTCAGGTGAGAATCTATTTTTAATCAATTCAAAAATAACAAGAAAAATCAAAAACACTTTATGCTAGTAAATAATCTTTATAAGAAGAAATTGCCTTGGTGGTTCGAAGAGTATAATCACGATTAAATTACTCTGTCAACAAAATAAAATGCCACGTTTGGAGTGACGATAAAAAAACATCTCTTAAACTGCAGCACTTCTTCAACTAAATTAAACCAATGGAACAATTTGAAAATGTTGCTCAGACGCGAGTCTATTTATAATCAATTGCTGAAATTGTAAAAATTATATAAAAATCAAATTGATTGCCATAGAAAAGAGTGTTCATACCTTAAAAAAACACTTTATGATAGTAAATAATCTCTATAAGAAGAAATTTTCTTATTGGTCCGTCACTATTGATTGAAAAGTACCATCACGATTAAATAAATATGTCAACAAAATAAAATGCCACGTTTGGAGTGACAATAAAAAACATCCCTCAAAATACAGCACTTCTTTAACTAAATTAAAACAATGGAACATTTAAAAATGTTACTCAGGTGAGAGTCTATTTATAATCAATTACTGAAATTCTAAAATTAACAAGAAGCATCAAATTGACTGCCACAGAAAATAGTGTTCTTATCTATAAAAACACTTGATGCTAGTAATACTCTTGGTAAGAAGAAATCGCTTTAGTGATCACTATTGATTGAAGAGTATCATCACCACCTAGCAATTGTAATGGGTCAAGTGGAAGAACAAGAGAAGCCTTCAAGAAAAATGATCCAAATTGACTGAAGACTATCATCACCACGTACCAATTGTAATAGGTCAAGTGAAAGAACAAGATAAGCCTTCAAGAGAAATTCTCCAAATTAATTGAAGAGTTATCATCTCCACCAATCAATTGTAATAGGTCAAGTGGAGGAACACGGAGGAAAAGAAGCCTTTAAGATATGTGCTCATAATGTTTGAGTAGTCAAGATCTTTTAAATTAAAAGGGTAAACTAAAGAATAATAGATAACGATAAAAATTATTTTAAACATAATGAGCTTTTATAAAAATCAAAAAGTTGGCTAATCAAAAATAATAATATCTAAGCTTCAACTGTCTTCAAAGGAATTAAGCCATTAAAACAATTTGCAAAATGTTGCCCAAGTGACAGTCAGTCTATTTATAATCAATTACTTAACTTTGGTTTTAAAAATAACGAGAAAATTCAAATTGGATTTAAAAATTCACTTTTTGCTAGTGATTAAACTTTATAAGAAATATTACCTTAGTGGTCACTATTGCTTGATCATGATCACCTTCTAATTGTAAAGTGAAAGAACTCGAGAAGCCTTCAGGATACTGACAAAAATTACCTCAAACATTATAACGAGCATTTAACAAAAGTCGAATAGTTGGAAATCAAATATCGTGTCTAAGAATAAATACTCTATGCCTTCGTTCAACAGCAACTAATGATCTAAGCGCAAACGTGACACAAAAGGGCAATTCGGCTTCAGTTTTTGTTTACCTTTATTTATTCTTTGTACATCTTTCTTAAAAAAAATACATTTAAAAACAAATGAATTACGAAAAACTTATATCAAATTTTGGCCGAAAGAAGCACGGGCGGAGTTTATATTAAAATACGTTCTTCCATTCAAACCCTTCTTGTACCGTCATGTTAGAAACTGGAATCGTCTTCTACATCCGGAATTCATTATACTATGCTTTATATATAATATTATATTATAATACCATATTTTTTGTAATTTATATGTTTTTTAATGTATTTTTTAGAAAGATGTACAAATAATTAATGAACATAAACATATATTGGTTACTTTATCAAATCTTTTGGATGAAACTTCTGGCAGTTAATGTCAGCATGACAAATATATAAATGATATATATTGTTGATCGCTTATCATTTTGAATTTCAAATTAGAGCCCCCAAGCTGGCAATAGTTTGCTGGAGATGTTGGCCTTATTCGAACTAAGACTATTGCTAGTAAATGATTTTAATTAGTAGATAAATATACAGACAGAATTATAATATAGTTCGATGTAACAAAAAGAATCGCATATATTTTTGAATCCATTAATAATCTTTGGGAGATAACCTTGTCTTGGTGGTGTCATTTTACAAGCCTCTGTACCACCAATAATTTTACAAGCCTCTGGTCGTACACAGGCTTGTAAAATGACACCACCAGGACAAGATTATTCCCTAGTGATAATTAATGGATTCAAGAAAATATCTTCCAATCTATTCAAAGCAAAATTTGATAATGATTCTCTTTTGAAAACAACACATTGAGAATGTCAAAATTATGATAAAATAATACCAGTTCTGCTAAAGAAAGATATAAGAAAATTTCCAGGGCACTGTAAAGTTACTTCGGATGTTCCACTAAAACTAATGTTGGCACATCCAACAAAAGGAATTCATGTTTAATTGTGGAGGCGTTCACTTTGTGCTACATATTGAATATAATTATGGAGAAAGTCACGTGTAATTTTTAAATAAAGTGGTAAAACAAAGTCATCGTGTCTTCTTAAAAGGAATTCAAGAAGAGAGATTCAGAATAGATTTCATGGACTTAAATTTACATGTGAGTGCAAGTATGAAAGTGAACGTGCTCAGATATACATCAGTAAAAGTGGCGTCAAAAATTTAATGTATGAATCAAAAAAATAATACTACAAAATATCTAGATATTATTAATCACTTAGATAATTGTCATGCATTAAAAGTGCTTAAAAGTTAAAAAGTAAACCAAAACGGTCGAAACCAAAAGCTTCAGATGCATGTAGTACAAATATAACCAAATGGTTAGTGGTAAGTCCAAAAAACCCGCACCACAAAATGATACCAACGAAATTACTCAACAATGAAGTAACGATAAAATAAAACCAATTGTCAAACAAGTAGATAACTTAGATAGTTAGTTATTTAGGTAAATGCAAGTATACTGCAACATATGGTGGATTTCTACTGGCTTGTTATGATGCAGATAATGAGGAATATATTTCCTTTCTTTTATGTTATATCGAATCCAAAGATTTTTATTCTTTTTTCAGGAATTCAAATCTTTATTTAAATATTTACAACTATAACATAATATAGATATTAGGACGATAAATGAAATTCACATTGTTGTTATCACACACGGTCCTAATTTTCAAAAATGTATCACAAAATAATGGAGTCAAGCATCAACTATATAATATAGATATAATACATGTATATACATTGTAAATAAAAATATCTCTGGCTTCTTCCCTCTTTCTTCATATCAAAGTATAAGCACGATTGATACAGTCTTTTGTGATGAAAGTTTACAGATCCATACAATTTTGTTTAAGAGCCATATACAATCAGAACCAAAATTTTATTTCAGATATGATAGATCACAAAATCCAAATTTTTGCTTTGATAGTGTCCAGGTATAGTAAACTATCTCCTTCACTTGTGCATCGATCTAATATTGGTATTACATATTTAGAAAAAGGTATTTCTGTGAGATTCCCCAAGTTTATTTGGAATAAAAATGATAAGAAGGCAGAAAATGCCACTACAGCCCAACAAATAGAAGATTGTACTTAAATCAGGAACAAATTAAGAATGAACAAGAGAATTACGTCAGTCTGGTCATTAAGAAGGGAAAAACCGGTATAGTATGTCCGTTGGATCTTCCGCCGTACGTCACAAACTATCGCTTCAAAAAACGACGAAAGTTTTACAGTGCGTTCTTTTTCTAACGCATTTGGTTTACTTTATCGGAAGAAGAAGATCCAACGGATGGACTATATTAATTTTAGCTTTATGAATTTCTAGCGCTTCCAGTAAATCCATTATATCCGCAAGGTGCATTACTGAGAGTACATCATTGTCGAAAATTGTCAAAAACTATAGTCACATTCAATAAATGTTTATTGTGTTAAAACAAAGTGAAAAGTATATTTATTTATAGATTAGAAACTTTATGAAATGATAACCGTTAATAACACACACGGGATTTATTTAGCGACTATTGTTTCAAAGTTATGGCTTCAAGCATCCAACGTGTTTATACATGATTAAATTTATAGAAAAAATTAAATTAAGAAAATTTTCTTCACCTGAAGAGGCCACAGTGTGGCGAAACATATGTCGTGTTACAATAAAACCAATTTGAAAATCAAACAGTTTTGTTACCTAAATAATGAATATGGATTTTCAACACTTAAATGCCTCAACAATCAATCAATTATAGGATTATATACTAAAAGTCAAATTATATAACTAAATCTAAGAAGATCCACTAAGCAAATTTAAGACTAGATTTTTGACAATGGAAAGGTTAAAGCAAAGGATATCTAATTTCAAAAATAGTATAAACATTACTAGGATGAAAAAACACAGTAAAATTAACCTTGAGATAATTAAAATAATATATTAATAATTAATTTAGGTTTTTTTATAAGTTAAATATTTTTTCTGGGTCATTAATATTGTAATGGCTTCATTGAAAAAATCTATATGATAATGGGTTAATAGTAAAATGTTTCAAGGTATGGTTTCATATTGATTTTTTTTAATGTGGCAACCTTTACTATGTAGTAAAAAAACACATACACTTTACTAAGTAGTAATTTATTTCCATGCAAAATTGTCTTGTTTATTCACATGCTCTGACAATTTGATTGTCAAAGATGTACACAAAATACTCATCCTTTGGTGGAGATTGTAAATATAAAATAATAATAATTTTCAGTATATATCCGAATAGAAAATTAAATTTTAACAACGATGTTTTACTACTAAATATTTATTTAGGAGATTTTTGTCATTTTAATAATTAAATATTAATTATCTAGAGATTAATGATAACTAGAGCCAATATTTACAATTTTAGATAACTTTGTTTGATACGCATTTGAAAATATAAAAAATAATAAGTAAAACAATTTCCCTTCTCATATTGTCAATTTAAAACGAAATCATGCCCAAAATATTTATTATTTGCTACCTATTTTGTGAGTCCTGTAACTAATACTTTTATTTGGCAACTGATTATATTTTAGAGAGAGAGAGAGAGAAAACATCTTTATTGAAGATAGTAGTTACATATAATTGTAACATTTGTGATTCTTCGTCTTCTTCGTTTTCTTTTTCATCATAACCATCGACCGTAGTCTTTCAGTCTGATTGAATTTATTAAGTAGATATTAAAAATTAATGAATAAAGCACTACCTTTCTTCGCAAATTTTTATTTAATTTACAGATATATAATTTGGACACAATGCGACCATTATCAATGTTTTAGTAAATAAAAATATTGAAGCCTACACTCATGAAAGATCAAAGCTTGGAGTAGTTCATTTTGGGATTCAAAAATTAGCTTCCTCTAATCTAAACACTTAGAAGACGAGATGAATTAAATTATATTGTCGCAAACATCAATTATTGGATTCATGCATCAAAAGAAGAAGAAGAAGAAGAAGAAGAAGAAGTGAGCAAAAGATGAGGAGTACAAGGAGTATGCAAAAAAACAGAAGAAGGTAAAATATAATATACAATATGAAGAGATATATAAATAGTAAGAGAGGTAAAGGTTAAAAACAAAAAATAGAGGAATGGCGTAGGGATATGCAAATTGTAAGAGGAAGAAAAAAGACAATAAAAAATAAGATACAAGGAAAGGGAGGAAAGGAACAGGAAAAAACACTGATGAACATTAGAGATGTAGAGAATAATGAACAACGGAAAACTGAGAAGACCATAAGAATTAAGGGATTGAAGGAAAAAAGTAAAAGCAAGAATGATAGAACACACAAAGAATAAATGAAAGGTGAATGCAGATAGAAGAAAAAGAAAAAAATATGATGAAATATAAATAAACATAGCAATGGATTTGTGGCAAACGTCCATTAATGGATACATGCATCAAAAGAAGAAGAAGTATTTAAATTTACTGACTAATGTAGAACATAAATTTATAATTTAATATATTATAAAACTCCATAGCAAAACCTAATATCTCTAACAGCGCTAGCGTGATGAGATACAAAATATATCGAAACCAGTCCGTTATTATTGTTAACAAGGCAATATTTATTCGATGGAGTAAAACACTTGTTAAGTTCCATAAAAATAATTATTTTCAGTTTCCTGACACGTGTTTGGATCATTCCTGATCATTTTTAAAGTACAAAACTTGAAAATGATCAGGAATTATCGAAACATGTGTCAGGCAACTGAAAATAAAATTTTTTGGAACTTAACAAGTGTTTTACCCCATCGAATTTATATATCTCGTTCCATCAAAAGGGTAGCTCAACCAGTATCAGCAATATTTATTTATTAATTTATTTGATTTTTTAATTCATTGCTAATAAAAAAATTTAATACATACAAAAATAATATAAATAATATTCACACATATTTTAGATTGCACAAGAATTGTGCAGATTTCATCCTAGATGATCTTCCACTCGTACCATGAAGGAGTAGAGTAAATTCTTCTGCTAACGCTAATGAAGAACATGAACGCACCAGAATAAAAGAACGAAGTTTATTTTTGCCACATATTGAAACACTTACTATGTGTAAAAATATGGATTACCATACCAGTAACGGTCACAACCATCATGAAGTTTTATTTTTGCCTTATATTCAAGCATTTTAGGCCCTAATCTGGGAATTGACTGACGTTTTGAATTAAATTTTAATTTTTTGTTTACAATCATAACATTATATCGAAATCCAAAAGTCATTACTGACAGTTTTTTATTAATCATCTTCTCAATTAGGGAAATGTCAATACAATAGTTGTCATGTTAATGGTGTATGAAATTTTTTTCATTTATTAATAATATGTGTATTATAAACAAATTAAAAAACCATCAATTATTTAAAATATTTATTTCAAACAGGTAAACATATAATATATATATCATCTGAAAATTAGGAAACGTCAATAGAGCTCTACAAATAATTTACAACAAACATAAAATATCTTCATCTGACTTAGTGCGACTGCGACTTTTGATGGGCCACCAAGTGCTCCCTTCTCTTAAACCGGTACGAACAGGTCTCGCACTCGAACTGTGGAATCTGTCCGCATTCTAGCCGGAGGTGTCTAGACAGGGTCTCTTTCCTCCTGTACGACTTGCTGCACCTAGCGCACTTGTACGGGTTCAACCACAATTTCGACACGTCTCCTTTGCCCGCGTCCCCTTCGCGAAGGATTACTCTAGGCAAACCATAAGGCAAATCTACAAACAGGAAAAATTCAGATGGTGAGTGCGGGGTTCCTGGTCTCCAGTCATCAACACTCATTTCAAACACTGTTAATTAGAGGCACGATGTATTTTAGGGTTAATGGTAGAGTTTTTGTAGTTGAAAGTATTGTTCTTCTCGAATATGCGTCAGAAATGTTCTCCATCAAGATTATAGAGTATTCTAGTGTGATAACAATAATAAAAATTGATGGTGCATAACATAAGCACTGAATAAAATACTTTGTTCTATTCAGTGTCTACAATTAGTATTAATTAGACATATATGTATTTTTTTAAACTAAATCTATACATGATATTGTAGTATAATAGATTACTCTTTTGAAGACCTTTCCAGACAAGCACAATGGTGATTCGATCATCTTACCAACCCACTTTTATATACATCTATTTCTGACTAGACACTTTTTAACATATTTACTTTTTAAGAAATCCCTCGAAGGCTCATATAGAAGTTTGTCTAAAGCGTATCATTACAATTATTTATTACTCTAACGTTAGAAGCTTTAGGCCCATCCAAATATCATCACCATATCATTGTATAGCAAGGTAAACATTAAGGAGGAGCAGTTTGTACAAATTAAACAAAAAGTGTCAGCTGAAGAGGTTGCAGAGGATTATATTCAACAGTTGGCGACACACATTCTAACAGATTTGTAGCCATGGTTTGACTTGCTCTTACTTGAAATTGGTCCAGACACTCACACTTGTTCCTTATTTCCTTAGTTATGGAAAATAGCAAATAGGTAGCTTCAATTACTGATTCACCAAAACCACCACAGTGCAGGATAACTTCGGCATTTCCAGTTATTAGTAATGCTAAAATGAACATTTTTTATTGGCAGGAATAGGAAAGGCTGATATAGTTAGGAAAATTTTAGTGGACAATGAGGAATTGCCTGAAACATAAGGGAGACCGACGAAAGGACAATTGTAAAGAAAGGTTAAGAAGGTTTCAACAAAATACTTGTAACAAAAATAAAATTGAAAATTTATTGATAAATAAGTAATTAGGGTAAATATCGATATAAATATCTAGTTTGGACACCAAAATAAATCAAAATCGTCTGCATCAGTCGTAAAATGTATTTTAAAAAAACTCTTAGTAATTGATCGCAAATGTCATGTCATGAAATGAAATTAAAAATAATTGAATTGTTAGTAACGCCACACAGCAGCCTTTCGTTGTAGTGAAAGGAAGTTTTAGACTACATTTTTTTATTTTGAAAAAAGCTACATTTCCAAGCGAATTACTAAATTAATCCACCTCCTATGATTACAGGAAATTACAGATTATTAGAAAGTACTTAGCTTGATTACAAAACAAAACATAAGAAGAATATGGAAACAATATACAGAATTAAGAAAGAAGGATAACGCTATTGAAAGAGAAAAGGTGGTGAAAAAAGTATAAATGAGCGTAATATAAGTGTACGAGAGAGACAAGGAGTGCAAGGAAAATACTAAAAAGAGAAGAAGCTAGAAATTAATGTAAAATATGAAGATATATAATTTGATGAATCGTCATCAGGAATCTCTTCATTGAGTAACCGAAACCAGAAGTATATAGGGTGAGAATGGAAAAATACATACTTAGTGCATTCAAGCCTTTCCAAATACGATCAAAATTTCTGTAGATTATTATATGTATAATATTAATATTTTTTGTCAGTATGTTGGATAAAAAATAATACCTAATGCCAAGTAAGAGAGAGAGAGAGCTGTTTAAAAAACAAAAAATAGAAGAATGGCGTAGAGATATGCAAATTATAAAAGTGGACACAAACAATGGAGTTATGAACCAAGAATAGAAATCACTAAGTAATGTGAAGTATTCTGTAATTATGAGCTCAATATAATTCTTTGCTACACAAACAACGAAAGAATAAGATACAAGGAACAAGGAAAAAACAGTAGACACTGACGGATAGTAGAGATATAGAGAATAAAGAGCAACCGAAAACTAAAAAGACCATAAGAAAGAAGATATGGAAGGATATAAGTAAAAGCAAGAAAACTAGAACACACGCAGAATAAATGAAAGGAGGAATGCAGATAGAAGAAGAAGGTATAAAGATAATGAAATATAAAGAAATATAGCAATAATAAAAAAGAACAAAAATACAGATTAGAGATATTAAAAATGCAAATTATCAAGAACAGGAGAAATATAGAAAGATAAAGAAGATAGAAAGGTGGCAAGATGCGAAAGAAAATACATAGAGAAATAGCGGAGGTGGATAGAAAAAATGACTAAGGGTGAAGAATTATAAGGATTGGAAGATGGAAAGAAATATTTGGAGATGGCTACAAAATTAATAAATAGCAGAAAAGGATAACAAATGATGTTAAAAGAGGAAGATAGGAATAGGGAGTTGAGAGTGGAGATATAAAGATATGGACGGAAATAGAGAAAAAGGAAAGGTGAAAGAAAAGAGAAGAAATCTAGATGGGCCATAAAAATAAAGATACGATAGGGAAAAGGTAAGAGCAAAAAAGATGGAATATACGAAGAGTGATTAAACGTGAAAGAAGAAATACTGGTAGGAGGAAGGGTAGAAAAATGGGAGAATAGAAAAAAAAAATAAGAAGAAAAGCACAAGATAGAGGGATTGAAATTGACAGAAATATAAAAGAAATAATGGTGGTAAAATGTAAAAGGCTGTGTATAAAAGGCAAGAAAATAGAACATGAAAAAATGAATTTAAAATATCTTCTATTTGTTTCTCATTTATCACTTTGTAAAACATTATATTAATAATAATAGGTAATTGATTTAAAATTCACTTGGTTCGTTTCACTTTATGTTTATTTTAATATCCGACTAGTTTCGACACTAATTTAAAAAATAGAAAAAAAGTGGTTTAGCAAGTCGCAAAGTCCAAATTTTCAAGTTGTTAACTAAACGAGACCATGGATCCCCACAAAGAACTAAAAAGGAATCGAGATCGTAAGAGAGGACTTTATGAAAATGAGAAAACAGTTAACCATTAAAGACCTACTATTTAGTACAAGATATCTAATGGCAAAATACTACATATAACTCTTGCTACTATATGGCATAGAAGCCTGACGCAAAAAACAGACACTATGAAGGCCTCACGGAAGCTACATTAAATGGGTATATCAACGTTTATTGAGAATCAGCTGGATGGATAGTCACTAACAACAGAGTCCTCGATATAATCAGCAAAGAACTAGAAATAGTAAAAACCGTTAAGAAGAAAGCTTGAACATTATGGCCACGTTAAGCAACATCTGGAAAAATATGAACTATTGAATTTAATTATAGAAGGAAAAATCGGAGGTAAAATTACAAGAAGAACTTAAGGAAATGATGCGAGAAAACTACAATACAGTTGAAATAAAACAACATTTTATTTCACTTTATTGTTGAACACTGCAACATGTTTCGCCACACAGTGGCTTCATCAGGTAGATGAATACTGAAACATGTTGCAGTGTTCAACAATAAAGTGATACCCTCCCAACTGTGTTGTTTTATTTCAATATATTATGGAGTTTCATCATGTATCCGCCTCGGCAATTCAATACAATACAGTTGTTTCGAGCAGCGGCTAACAAGACTATTATTCTCAACATGGTAACCAACGACCGTTAAACGGCCATCGTACCCTAAGAAGAAGATAAAGGCCTTCGAAATATGGATGCTGCATCGTATGCAAAAAATATCACGGACCAAACAAATATCGAATGAAGAAGTCTTTCGAAGAGTGGCCTTAGAATGGGAACACCTACTCAATAACAAAAAGCGAAAAACACCTTGGCCATGTAATCAGGCACGGACGCTACGAACTACTACGAAAGCGATTGAAACTCAAAATATAGTCTGTTCTTTGGATCTTTGGTCGTACGTCACAAATTGTCGCTTCGAGAAACGACGCAAAAACATTCAATCTGATAAAGTAAACCAAATGCGTTAGAAAAAGAACGCACTGTAAATCTTTCGTCGTTTTTTGAAGCGATAGTTTGTGACGTACGACCAAAGATCCAACGAACAGACTATAGTGCTTTTTATGAAGCAATATGAAGACAGGATCGCCATCTCTGCAAGAAATATTAACTGAAGGTCTGAATGTGCAGTATGGGGCTAGAGTGGAAAAACATTCTTCAGAGTAACCCCCGGATTTCTTATATGAAAATTATATATTATCAGTACACTATTAACTTTTATCTATTTAATTTACAATTTATTGTAAGAGAAGCAAAGAATTAAATACAATACAATTCAGGGGAAGATAGGAGGAAGGAGTGGCATTGGAGGGAAAAAATTTCGTGGCTCCGGAACTTGTGAGAGCAACAACGTTCGTCATGAAATCTTAGGACATGCTCCTCTCTTGACCGATCAATTCTCTCAAGAAATTGGCATAGCCCCTTTAGGGGCTCTAGATGATTACATTGAGAAAGTAACCATATGCTTCTAGTTTAATTTTGAGTACGGATTATTCAGATAAAACGGAGAACTCAAGGCATATGGTACCAGACTTCTCTTTTCCTATGGCGAAACGCAGTATTGTCTTGAAGACAAAGCTGAAATTAGACCAAAAACCTGTTTTCAAAAAAATAATCCTCATGGTTTCATATACTGTGTCGGTATTTTATTAATTAAGTGATATTGAGTTTCAACAAATAACAGCCTCATCAATCCAGTATATCATCGAATACCAACCAATTTACTATGTTGACGAAAATTTTGAAGATGCCAAAAACAAAATGATTGAATTGGAGTTCGCTACAACAACGCTTATAGCCAAAGTTTTGGATTTTAAACTGCAGCTTGAGAGGCTAGTAACAAATATCAACCAAGAAATTGAAATCTTGGCCGACGCTTTAAGGAAACTGTAATTATTGATAGTTATCATTAATTACGAGATATGTATGTATACTATTCTGATATACTATGTGTATACAACTATAAGGAAAGGAAAAATAAAGAAATGTCAAAAGATAAAGTATATAAATTGAAAGATGAAAATAAAGTGTAAAATGGAGTTATGAACCAAGAATAGAAATCACTAAGTAATGTGAAGTATTTTGTAATGATGAGCTCAATAAAATTCCTTGCTTCACTTGTTTTTTATGTTATTATTACCAGATCTACATTTCGAGTACTACGTAATGTATGTCTAAAGCTATAAACCATTGAGAATGAGTACATAATATTCGAAATATACATCTGGTAATAATAAAATAAAAAACAAGTGAAGTAAAAAATTTGATTCGGTTCATCATTGACATAGGAATAGTAAGAAGAAACAATGTTGTTTAAATAGGCATAAAAAAAAATTACGGTAGGAAAAAACAGAACATAAAAAAATAGGTTAAAGAAATAAATAAAAGAGATATGAGAAAAATAATTCTTTCGGGCAAAATTGTATGTATGTTCTTTTTTTTAAATTAATTAGTTTGCATGTGTTTTATTTAAGAAAGAAGACCAAAGATAATTAAATCCTCGAAATGTATATCTGGTAATAATAAAATAAAACACAAGTGAAGCAAAACAGTTTATTGAGTTCATCATTGAGAAAGGAGTAATAAGAAACGATGATATTTAAATAGGCGTAAAAATCAATTCTAATGAAAATACGGTAGGAACAAATAGTATGAGTTTTATTTAAGAAAGAAGATCAACTATAAATAAATAAATGTATTGAAATAAAAAAGGGAAGGAATATAGTTATAAATAATAGTGTTTGTGTTTGAGATTCGACGTAAAAACAAAATTAGTATCGTTCATCTTTTATTATCACAAAGACTTCTAAGAACAAAATAGAGTAAACATTAATGGAATTTATTCTAATCATTATGAAGACTACACATAACCTAGGAAAGTATCAAAATTCATTTAAAAAACCTTTTCTGTGTGCACTTGGAAACTAATTAATTTTTAAATAAGTAATTGTGGAGGCTTCTCCTTTGTGATACATTATAAACGATTAAAAACACATAACAATTTATTCTCTCCATTCATTGAACTAAAAAATTAAAAATAATTAGGATAACTGATTCGTGTTAAATTCCACAACACTTGTTTTGGTCATTACTGATTATTTTCAAAATATATAAAAGTGGTACTTTTTTATATTTTATTACTATACTATTATATACTAACAATTAATCCAATTAATGTCAAAGAAAGAGAAAGCGACAGAGTGAGGGAGAAAGAGAAAGAGAAAGAGAGAAATAATAGGAGATAGAGATAAGAGATGCTCCTTATTGTCTCTCACCCGCCTTAGCATAAAATCTATAATAGTTTCAAGAAAATAAGTATCTAAAAATGATTTACTAGATATGGAATAAAGTAGAAAGAATTAAATAAGCGTAACAAAGGAATATTTTGAAAATTTTGTTTTGAAGAACGTTAATAAACCTTTAATGCCAATAGGTATCAATCGCTTCTTTATATCTATTAACAATGATTACGATAGCAGTTATCAACTTATAACCATCAATAGTTAAAGTATTTGTAATTCACTTTTGAAGAATTTTTACTTAATAGTTTTTTTCCGTGGGAAATGAATAAAATAATTAAAATGCTGTTAATTTCTGTTATATTTCAACTGGTTTAATTCTAAAATCGAATGTATTAATATTTAGAAATGTACAAGTATTTAACAGTAATACTAAAAATGTTTCCTTCCACAACAGACGTTGGGATAATTATTGTGATTGGTCGAATGGGAGGTAAAAAAGAGAAATATAAATGTTGACAACGTAGGAAGACTTCAGGAATTTACTTTAAGGGATTATTTACTTAATGTATCCAGTCATAAACACATTCAAAGTTCTTTAAACGCAGTTCACACTGGAAGGGGTTATTGATGCCTCCGCCTTCAGACACATTTGTAGAATCGCGAATAACATCGCGACAGGTAAATTATTATTTATGTAGACACTGAAAAATATAGCATTTAAAAATTATTACTTGATTTATCTACAACCATATATAGGACGACTTTATTAATCTAATTTTGCATAAACTTTTTCGAGCTGACTTTATTTCATCCTACATCTGACTTTAGACGTTAATAGATACAAAAAAAAGTATTGATTTCCATTGATAACAATTAATTACATTAATCACAAGGTTCTAGTTTTTTTTTTCGTTACCCTGTTCAGTCTCCAAATATCTTAAATCATCTGTTTCTACCAATCTCTGCTCTATCTATCATATCATATCCTTTGGTTTAATCTTTTAATCTCTAAAATATTGTTAAATCATCTATTTAATGGCTTTATTGTAATATAATCTGCAAAAAAGTACAAATATGATAATCTAATTCTCTTCACCATTTTTGTGGATACGAACCTGTAAATAAATTATCTATAGAAAATACATCACCACCATCTTTAAAAAGTAATATTTTATTAAACTACAGCAACAGTGTTAAAATATAAATATAAAATATAGTTTTAAAATATCCATGATTAACAATACTTTTACTTGTAAAACCTTTTTTAAAAAATATTGCTTAATTCTATGAATTGCACTTAAATAATAATAAACTTTTATATATAAAAAAATACGGCACAATTAAATACGTTTCTTTTGACTTTTTAAGTCATTTGAGGCATATATAGTGTATAAGTTGTCAACAATCAAGAGTACAACATAAATGATACATTGCAAAACTACACAAGCAAATTTAATTGATAAAACACAGCAAAAACTAGTTTTGAGAACTGCACAAAATCTGTGTTACTGAATCAAAATTAACATTATGAAATATGTAACGGCAAAATCATAATAAATAATGTTCGTTGGCTGTCAAATGTATTATTGTATTATGGAGAGTTTCCTGATTTTTTGGGAGGAAGATTCTTTGAATCGGTTGAGTGAGCGGAAGAGAAGAAAGGATTAATTTTGGGTATATATGAGAGTAATTTATATCATAACTATATAATCACAACTTCTTTCAAAATTTAACTGTTAAAAATGTATCAATACTAAAGATTTAGCACCAATTTCAGGTTCTTAAAAAAAAAAAAACTGAATCTAAATGTGTCAAAAATTACAAGCAAAATTTAGACAGTAATCTTTCTGGTGTAATAAGTAAGGCACGATTGTGATTTATAATAAGAAACGTATTTAAAAGCGCTCCATATAAACACAGACCGTCCATCACATGGACAGGTTGAAGATATCCGGATGGTGCTTCTTCATGTGCACCCTCAAGTTGCCGCGCTGCTTGGCCTTGTAATCGCAGAAGTTGCAATAAAAGCTCGGCTCTTTGCCGCCGCACTCGACCTGTTCGTGCCTCCTCAGCGTCGACTTCCATCTGTAGCGCTTCCCGCAGGTGTGGCACGCGAACTGCGAGGTGCTACTGTAGCCTGGCCGGACGATTTTGTACGAGGACAGGAAGTGGAACTTTCGCATGGTGTCCTTCTTCGGGTAGGGTTTGCTTAAAATTGCCCGCAGGGTCGCGTCCGACAGTTTTTCGTCCTGGTGATCTGTAATTAACCACTGGTGTGTACACTTGAAGCATCGATTGTTTTTTTTTTGTTGATTCGGCTGGTGTTACGTACTAGATTAGTCAAGAAATTGCCACTTTTTAAAATAATTTAGAAGCAAAATGAATAAATAAAAATTTATTGATTTAATTAAACATAATTTCTTTTTTAAGTGTGAATAGCACCGTTCCTTTGTGCAACATTAAAATATATACAGTAGCTTCCATCAATACAGGATTGTAACCTAAAAGAAAAATTTTTAGTGCGAAAATTTTACAAAAGTATATGATTAAGGAGGGTGTTACTTGAAATTCCATTACTTGCCATCTGTCTGACTAAAATTCTCCACACAGTGTCGCAGTGTTACTATATTAAAAACTGTGTATATTCAGAAAAGTATTTAAAATTTTGATGTTTAAGTATTGGCCAAGAATAAAAATCTTCATCCGGACAGATCGTCAAGTACAGAAATTCGTGGATTAGTATTTGCTTTGTGAATTTTCCAAGGCTACAGTATTTTTTTCCCATTCTTTAGACGAAATGGATGATGTACAAAAAGTAAATCTGAGCTGAAATCATGTTTTGATTCTAAAAAATGATTTTTTATGTTTTGAATTGTACGATCTACGTTTCTCATTTAAATTGGAAGAAGTAATGTACTTGTAGTGATATCTGAAAATAAAGAAATTAAACATAACAATTGTATTACTTCTTCCAATTTCTAAATTTGGTTTCATCAAGAAAGTATCAAATGATATTCATTTAATAATGGTAATGCTTGTTATGCTACATTCTTGACGGAACTGGATGTATAAGTTTGATGAAGAAAAGCACTTGTTATGTTCCATATTTTTATTTTCAGTTTCTTGATACGTGTTTCGAACTTTGCAGTTCATTAGGTAATACTAGTAGAGGCACGTGTTTCGAACTTACTTACTCTACTAGTACAATATAATAATGAACTGCAAGTTCAAAACACGTATCAGGAAACTGAACATAACAAATGCCTTGCTTCATCAAACTGATATTCATTTAATCTGATTCGAAAATTAGGACCTGATTATTCTATGTTAAACCCTCTAAATTTTGGGCATGTTAGAACCCATTCGCACAGGGTCACTTTGTGGCGTCACAGAGAAGCGCTGCAAGTTTAGAAGGCTGTGAGTAAATGATGGTATTCACACGCAGCCATGCCACAACAAAATGCTGCGCCAGGAACGCTTCTAGTGGCATGGCTGCTAGCAAAGTACACAATCAAATGGATGCATTCAGCGTCTCAAGCGCTTCTCTGTGGCGCCACGAGATGGCCCTGTGTGAATGAGGTCTTAGACTGTACATTCTGAACTACAGAGGTCATTGAGTAGCAACCAGCTATTTAATGATTATGTGGATGAAAAGATTTTTCTTTGGGATAATTGTATCTGTAGAAGTTAGTTCCCGAAATGCCAAATGAAAGTTTATCATTAGTTATAGTAAATGTCAAATTTTAAAAACTGTTAACGGTGGAGGCTTCTACTTCGTTATACATTATTCTTTACAAATAAAACACTTTTTAACTTTGTTTGTATAGCACTGGCTTTATTAAGTGACTATAGTCACTTAAATTTTAAAGAGTATAATCTTGCTATTGCTTCCTTTTTCTACTGTTTCCACTAAACAGATGGATGAATATGGGCTCAGGAATGTTAGACATTTGCTAAATTATCTGTCAGTACCTTAGAAGCATATCGTCTACGTATCTATACCACCAATACATGTGTCCTTTCTTACCTTGATACGAGTTCAATATTTGATTTGTAAAGTTATTCATAAAAAGTTCTGCTAGTAGTGAGATTAGGAGTTAGGATTAAATCTATTAAATTAATCAAATCTGAACAAAAAAAAGTTGAAAATAATAATTTAATTGCAACAAAATCTATTCATTGGTTTTTTTAAGAAATGAATATATTAAGAGTTGAACGTTTCACAACCACTTCCAAAATTACCGAAGATCAGACTAACTAATTATCATGTTAACCATTTGAGTGCGGTGTGTTCTATGCGCGATCGCGTTTCACTTGTTATGTACCGTTTTATACAAAAAAACGTACCGTTTTATACCAAAAATGTTACATCAAAAAAGTTGGCTCACTCTGTCTTTTTTTGTAACAAAGGAACTTTTAATGTTTTTATAAGAATTGAGAGTTCATTTTTTAAATAATCATCTGTGTTAATTTCTGATTCATCTGAAAATGACTATGCTATGAGAAGTGATAATGAAGAGTAGAGTAGAGTAATGACTTTGAAAATGATCGTGGAAGTGACAACACCATCATCCCTCTTAAAAGTTTTTTGGAGTTATCAGTAATAGCAGTGATGATGAGGAAGTAACATAAAGTATCTCTGATGACGATATTATCGATGAATTTTAACCCAAGGAACAAATCGAATAGTTTTTCTGAAGTACCTGAACCAAAGCATGATCCAGCTTCTGATTCAATTGAATATTTCAATACACTTGTGTTTCATTTTCGTTCTCCACTATAATGTCGATATAAATGAATCGCTGTGCTAAGCAGTTTTTGAATTCTCGAATAACATTGAAACATTGTTCCCGCGCGAAATCTTAGATACCAGTAACTACTGTATAAAAAAAATATTTGTTGGGGTTCTGTTAGAAATGGGCATTAGAAAGCCACCATTAATATACTCTTAATGGAGTGATGGTTAGGGAAATATCCCCTGGTTTATTTAGTTTAGTTTATTTGCTTTATAAGTCTTAATAAAAAAATGTTACAAAATAAAATACACTCACAATAACTTAAAAATTTAAATCGCAAGACTTGAAGGCGGAGTTCACAGTACAGTGTTCTTCCACTCAACCCATTATTCCCTGTAGCTGGCGATGAATATCAGCAGGCGATTCTTGCCATTCAGGCTATATTTTTACCATAGCATCTATTATTGTTCCAATTTTATGGAACTATTTTATAATATGTACATCAATATGACATTTTATTGTTTTGCTAGTTTCAATTGATTTTGAAGTTTTTCTACCTGGTAGACAGTAACAGTTTAGGCCCATCAGCTCACCCAGATTACAATCATTGCAGTAAATTCAACTTCTTAGTGGATTACGCATATTAAAAATTTTCAGGAACAATGTACGCCACAGTTACTTAGTTGGTACTTATTGCAACTCTGTTATGAAGAAGTATTTTCCTAACAAATAACATTACAATGGGGAATTAGGTTTTGAATGATTTGCGATTCTATTTCAAATTATTGGTTTTGTTATCAAGGTACAAAGTCAAGATAAATATAAACAAAAGAATTGTCTCGGTGGCTGAGAAATTGTTCAAACTAGGAAATTACTTAAATAAAGATTGCCATTTATTCATATCCATTTTTTTTTCACAAGCATTCATCTTGCAAAAGCATTTATACAGTAAACATTAATCTAACTGACAGCATTCGGAGAAACAGAAAACAAATTCCAAAACAGACAAAATTTGCACAGGTTGGCCATCCAAAATATATGAAAAGTAACAAAATCTCATGGCGAGACAAAACATCTAAAAAAAAATCGCGTCATCTTGATCTGTACCAATTGCACAACAGAAAATATAACCCTTACAAAGAAGTAAGGAAATTAGGTGGAGAATAACACTTGTTTTGTTCCATATGATTTTTATTATCTGCGAAGACCGAAACACGTGTCAGGCAACTGAAAATAAAAACAATATGGAACAAAACAAGTGTTATTCTCCACCTAATAGTAATATCTGTTTCCATCAAGAGTGTAGCGCAACAAGCATTAACTTTAAGTAAGGAAATATTCAACATGTAAAGAATAATCAATTATTATTCATGAGAAAGTTGTTCTTAACATTTTCGTAATAATCGTGCTAAACGTTTATATAAAATATTTAGAAAATTGTCTGAGTAAAAAAAAATAACTAGACTGCGGTTCTATAGATATTAGAATTGCAGTCTAGTTAAATTTTTACTTAGACAATTTTCCAAAGCACTTAAACGGTTAAGCAAATTAATGTCCTTAGTGCTTAATAGATTCTTATTTCCATACAATAAAACGAATTGCTCTTTTCCAAAGAATCTCAGAGCTTCAAGATTATATAGTTTTATTAACGTTTGCAAAATATGAATTGAAATTAAGTTTGGTGAAGAAAAGCGCTTGTTATGTTCCATATTTTTATTTACAGTTTCCTGACACGTGTTTCGAACTTTGCAGTTCATTATCAAAGGTAATACTACTACTACCAAAGGTAATAAATACTATTATTACATTTGCCAATGAACTGCAAAGTTCGAAACACGTGTAAGGAAACTGTAAATAAAAATATGGAACATAACAAGAGCTTTTCTTCACCAAACTTATATATCCGGTTCCATCAAGAATGTAGCATAACAAGCATTACCTTTATGAATTGAACTTTCTATTTTTAAGTCAGAGAATAGGAAATTTCAAAAAAACTCTGTTGAGTTAGCTGATTACCTTAAGAATCTAACCATTCTTAACACTTGTAAGTTAGTATCCTTCTATGTATCGAATATACTACCTGAAGAAAGGCTCAGATTTATAATTAGTTACATTTAAAGATAGTATTAAACAGTTAGTTATTTATAAACATAAGGTTCATTAAACTGTTGTTGAGATTGAGATCAACAGAAAAATTAAATAGCTCTTTTAGATTAATTTTCTACAACTTAAAGGACTTTAATACATTTTTATTATTTTTTAGATTCAATCAAAAACCAATTTGAGATGGAATAATGGTAAAATAGTGACTTTAGGGGAATTGTCCGCTTCGCCATTAGGTTGTACGTTGCTTTTAATTTACGATCGAGATGTACAAGCCAAGCGGGCAATTCCCCCACCAGACTTATCATAAACCATACTTCAGCTTAATAGAATTCTTTGGAGTAGTACCAAAAATCAATGCTATAGGAACCGAAGTCGTTCGAATATTGGCAACGTCTAAGGATACAGAAGTTAACGCTGGTATATATTATTCCAATCATTCGAGGAAATGACCACAAGCATAATAATACTGGAGATATCACCATTGTAGATTAAGTTGCCAAAGATTACTTTCTTTAAATCCAAGTCATTGATGGTGCAATATCGCCACGTGTTAATGATTGCAATGATAATGCCCTTATTTTTAGACAGAATTCTTAGATAGGTTGTACAAATTGGAGACCAAATGCTATGAATTTAATACTCGCGCTACACTCTTGATGGAACGTTATGTATACATTAAGGAAATTTAAACTCTAGTTCTGCTCCATGTTTTTATTTCAGCTACCTGACACGAGTTTCGATTTTACAATCATTATCAAAGGTATATTTAAACACGTGTCAGGTAACTGAAATAAAAACATGGAGCAGAACTAGAGTTTAAATTTCCCTAATACAAAATCCTATGGTTTATATTTTTGTAGACTGTTATTTTATGGTGTAAGTTGAATTAAACTTCGTGAATTCAAACACTATGCTTTATGGTACGTTAAACGTATTAAGAAGCAGAAGACCTTTTATATAATAAATGTTACCCAGATACAGAAGGATTTAAATTTTGGTAAATTTATTGCTGTATTATTAGTGGTTCAATAGTCTATTTGCCTTGTAAAATCGTTATGACAACTTCTTTTCAATCACAGAACACCTTTTTATTAAGATATGTTTTTATAATCAGGAGTCATGTATTTCAAGATCAGCATTCTGACGCATGCGCAATCGAAGCCGTCCCATGATCGATTCGTAATGTCATTGAAAAGGTTTTAACCTGAACCACAACGGATTTCCTCAGTAGTCATGTACTGCATGGATTGAAAAGTCTTTGGCTTGACTATGAATAGCAATTTTTTAATGAAAAAAGTTTTGCATTCCTCGACATAATCTACATTTAGAAAAATACGCTTAGTGTAACATTTTCGTGCCAGTCGATGTCAAGTCTCTCAAAATAGGTACTTGTTTTTAATTTGACATCCTCATTCGAGTAAAATCTTTTACCGGCGGGCCACTGCTTTAGTCGAGGAAAAAGGAGGTAGTCTGAAGAATGCGGGACCAATTTTGAGGGAGCTGAAACATTGTCTTTGCGAAACAAAACAAAATTGTTTGCTAAATGTGGGCGTTTGACTTAAACCTCATCATCCAATCGATCTAGTAATGCACAGTAATATTCTTTATTGATAATTTTACCATGTTTCAAGGACTGAAAATTATGTCATGCGAATCCCAAAAAATACTGGCCAAAACCTTCCTGGCTGATTGTTATATCTGAGGGTGCATTGGAAGGATATCACCAGGAAATAACAACACCAGTGTGAAGTGATGGATCCATATTTATCCACTATCACAAATCTACGCAAAAATTCCTTGTTATTGTGGTTAATAGAGACAGATTTTGCTTTAAATGTCAAAAAGGTTACGCTTTTTGCTCGAATTTCAAAAAAAAAACACGGCAACCACCGCGAGATAAGGTTTTTCACGTGTAAATATCCTTAAATGATATGAAGAATACTGTCCTTTGAGATGCCTATGACGTTAGCTAGCTCACTCAATTTTATTATGTGAATTTTTGAATGTTTTCTCGATTAACTGCGTCATTTGGCCTCTATTCCACCCTCCAGTTTGGTAAAACATCATCAAAAATTATTTGAAATATTGAGATAACGCAATTGTTTGATTTTCAAATATTGGTTTATTAAACACAACATATGTTTCGCCATATGTGTGGCTTCTTCAGGTGAAGTAAATATGAAGAAGCCACAGTGTTGCGAAACATATGTAGTGTTTAATAATAAATTTAAAAATACGAAAACATTTCGTGAATCTACAACAATGAGTCTTACTAAGACTACAAAACAAATTAATTTGTTTTGTAGTCTTAGTAAGACTCATTGTTGTAGATTCACGAAATGTTTTCGTATTTTTAAATTTATTATTTAATTTTCTACAACGAACTAAAGGATTTTAATACATTTTATTAGTGTTTAATAAACCAATATTTGAAAATCGAACAATTGCGTTATCTCAATATTAAGTATGGATTTTCAACACCTAAGTGCCTCATCAATCAATCAATTATTTGAAATATTTCTATGAATATATTAATTAAAAAATGCAATTATTTTGTGTTTGTTTGCATTTTACTACATTTAAATAAAACCCTCGCTTATGTTTTAGTGATTGGAGGGTGGATAGAGGCCACCCACCCACCCTACATATACATGATAACTTTAATTGCTAATCGTTGATGTAATGAAAAATAAAACAAAAACAAAATCAAAATTTAAATTTAAATATGAATGACTTTCTATAGCAATTCCTATCAAATTTAAATTTAAAGTCTGCCCACCCATCATGCATCAAACTTTTACTAATTTACTCACTCAAAAATGTTACCTTTTTAATTTCTTTTTTAATTCAAAGTTTTGTAATTAATTTTATTGGAATCCACGAGACGATAAGGAATTAAAGTTTGTATGTATATGTAGGGTAAGTAATTGTAAAGAATCCAAAATTGAGCAAAGTATTAAGAATATCTATTCTTTGTAAACCTCATAGTCTTCGAGAAAATATAGGGAAAGTACTCTTATGACCACATCATTTTTTGAATAGTAAAAATACAGCTATAACTTAATAAATTAAAGTTGGTACTTTATAGGAGGTAAAAGGATTGATATTTTGTGGCATCATCTATACGTCAGGTGAAAGACTTTTCCTATTAAAGTACGCGTAAGCCAGTTTGGCATTGTAAAAGCTCCAAAACAATTAACTTATTTTAAATTGCTAAAAGCTACTCAAAAATAACCAACCACGGACAATTGAGTAGCCGTATTTGTTGAACAGAAATACCTTAATAGTAATAATTTAAAAAAGAAAACGCGGCATATAATGCAGACTTTTTCAACTTCCTCGAAATCAATGTTTTCGAACGGAAAAGTTAACAAAAATATGCAATTTCTTTAGTCTCCATCTCGTCCCTGTCAAGAGCTAATAATAATAACACTGCAAAATAATAGTGTTTAAATGCAAGTAAATATGTTATAGACCAAACTAGTAATATGGCGTTATTTGCATTGTTCTCAAATGTAAAGTACATTTTTACTAAGAAATACCATCAACCCACTTCAAAGCCCCTCCAACGAGTGCCTTCATGAAAGCACACAGGTTACCCTTACATATCAGCGTATACATACCCAAAGTATAACCGTTCTGAATAAATTTTGTATTTCCCAAAAATACCTCATCAAAGCATATTCGTAATACAGTGCAAAAAATATGGTTATACATATAAGATCTAACGTGACTAGCAGTCGCAAGATGTGTTAACAAATTTTAGAATCTTCCTGTGAGATTAAAATTATGGAATGAAACATTGTAGTAGATGTAAGCGAAGGAATGTATAAGGCAAATCGCCAAAGTATGGTGCAGCTTGAAAGATGTAGACTATGGATGCAGAGAAGACAGATATATAAAAGAGCCAATTGATGCAAATTTAATAATAGTTTTAGTAACCCATTCAAAAATGTCCGTGTGATCAAAACTAGTTGTATAAACGTGTAAAAATAAATTTTGAAACAAATGAAACCAAATGATATTCACTTTATCAATATTTAGTATCAGGAACTTTATAAGACGATAAATTGATTCAAGATATATCACAAAGTTATGGCTTCAAGCATCCAACATAATATTTTGCATGATTTATGGATGATATGTAATGTTTCCAGATGAAAAAAGATATAAATGTTATTCCCAATTAACTTAGACAAAATGTTTAAGCATTACTACCCAGAAAGTATTACAATTTCAAAAAACAAATAAATTGTATTAAGTAATCTGTAATAATAGCAAACTAACCATTGTTAATAAGCAATTGTTTTAAGCACTTCATCAATAAATAAAGGCTACAATAAATTAAACATAAATATAATATCATATATTTGACTAGACATATTGTACATTGATAAATATCATATTTAGGATAACTCTTTGGATTAATAAAAATGTAACTCTACCTAAGCAAAAACAAAAATAAAACTCACTCTCCGGAACGAAAAAACAAAACGAAAAATTCTATACAGTAATAAACGAAAGCGAAAAAAACGGAACAAAAACTCGCAGAACGGAAATAATAGTAATAAAAACCTATTGGGAAAGTAACGAATATATAAAGTACGAGATCGAGAAAACCTAAAACTAAAAGCTCTAGAACAACATGGCGTCCTTCACTTTTTCTTGATGCGTCGTCGCAGATTCTGTATGTACACGTTGTGTGTAGACCTGACGTGCTTGATCAGCAAATATCCGTGTTTGAACTTTTTTGCGCATATCTGGCAAGAAAACGACGGTCCCTTGCCACAGTCGAGACGCAGGTGGCGACCCAGTGTCTTCTTCTGGCAATACGTTTTATAGCAATTGGCACAGCCGTACCTGACGCCATTATGGAGCGTTTTTAGCTCCCTATATTCTTCAACTGACGACGCATACAAAACTATATCTGCAACATAAATTCAAGTTGCAGAAAGCATCTTTTAAAAAACACCCACAAAACTACTAAAAAAAAAAAAACGTTTACGAACAACAAACATAACAACATTCCATTGAAACAAAACACTACTGGTTTCTCTTCTGTTTCTTTATTTGTAATAAATACAGTGCGATATAAGTACAAATTGTTTAAATAATATTGGGAATGAGTGTGTGTTGATTTTGACAAATCCGTTTCTCGGCGTGCCGCTGCATGTGCTGTTTCTTTTTAAAGCCCTTCTGACAACAAGGGCAAAAGTACGATGGCAATTTTCCGCATTCTTCGCGCTTGTGATTGCACAGGTTGCTTTGGTGCTTATAGGTTCGGTGGCATCTGTCGCATTCGTAGCGTTTTTCTTGTGATCCGGGTACCTGATAGCTATTATACTTGTCGTCGAGTACTTGCGGTAGGTAGTACTGTCCTAAAACAATGTGTATCAATATAATTAGACTTTAGTGCGTCGTTAAATACTTATCAAAGATGATATCCACTAACACAAATTAGAGTAAAAAGTTGTTAATGTTAATTTTCTTAACATGTTAATAGTAATAAATAATAGCTTTCTTATTGTTAGTGATTTTCCTATGCTTCTAAAAGTGGCGAAAAGCTTTTTTGTGAATAATTAAATTTATAAATTAGAATTGCTTGAAAATGAACATTGATTGAATATTATATTTTTTGGATTTCCCATTCTTATCAAACAAGAATACATTAACAGATGAAGTTGTTAATTTATTCATGCTTGATAAGAATGGGAAATCCAAAAAAAATGTAATATTCAAGTAATAATCTATTATCATTTTGAAAAGGATATTGAATTAATGATTCATGGTGACTCTATAAAACAACACAGATAGAAGCATTTCACTTTTATAGTTGTCAACAATGTTGGCAACATGATTCACCATATAGTGGCTTCATCTGTATGAAACATGTTGCAGTGATCAACAATAAAAATGAAACCCTCCTGACTGTATTGTTTTATTTCGAAATATAATGAAAATAATTACGTAAATTAGGCTATTATATTCTTATTGAATAGTTAAAATGTTAAAATGAGAGATCTACATATTTATAACATTAACATCAGGATTCTTTTAAAATTATTTATATTGATTACCTTGAAACACAAAATTGTGAACTCAGGTTTTTCAATTTGCGGCTGTAATTTTTAGAAACTATGGAAAAATTAGACAGTTTTCAATTTAGCTTTTGTGGTATAAAACATGTTTGTATTTTTATTCTCCCATTAAAATGAACTACCACGTAGTAATAGTCGCCACCATCATCTTTATTTGATAAACAATTTTTATTGAATTATTACACAAGCAAATTTAATAATATATTGGCATTGCTTACTTGTAAAAGTTTCTGTACTCATTACATATGTTTCCCTATTGACAAAAGCCTCAGACTGGTTTAGACCCCTTCGGGTCTCGTCAGCGCAATGTGGTCGATGTTCTCGTTTACCCACATCTATTCTGGGCTTAGATCTGTCGAACTTCAGTAGTATCAAAGTGTATTTTATTGTATTTTTAATGATTTGTTATATTAATGTTTGTGTTTTTAGGATATAGTGAAGGTAAACAGCATTGGTATTGTGAGCAGTATATTAAATTCAATCACGAGCGAATTTGCCTTAAAAAGTAATTACACATTAGCAGAGTATAAGGATTGTCACTTCAGATTCATACGTATTTTATAATTGTTGTTTATGTTACCATAATTCCTTTTAAACCCTTGCCTTAAAGCATGGGGCATATAAAATAGGCCTAAATTAATTTAACAAATCAATACAATGAAAGTACACTTCTGCTTTTGTTTTTTGCCATTGATTACAAAAGCTCCGTTATTTGACTAGCCGGAAGGAACGAGTCACTTGACAACTGAATTACAGATAATTTCACAGAAAACACTTATGCTCTTGGAGCAATCTCACTTACAATCTTCGAGGAGTAGTTTTAATCGACAGAAAATCCACACTGCCCTGACAATAGGATATCAATAATGATTTCATGAACGGTAGTTTATATTACACAGATGTTACAGACTTACAAAATATTTACATAATAAAAAGTAGTTTTCTATACACATATATTAAAAAGAAATTGGATATAACATTTAAGAGACCGACAATACTTAAATTAAAACGTTATGTTAAAGCATAAATTTAAACCAAACACGTTTAACTATTTAAAAACAGATGTTATTATTGATATACATCGAAGGCTTTGTAATATTATAATTGGTACTCAATTAGCCCTCATTAATCCGTTGACCGCTTTGTCAGTCACCGGTGACTGACACTGAATTATTCTAATGGGGCCACGTCAGTCACCGATGATAATTCCGCAACCAATGACGGGTGAAGTATTCTAATGGGACCATATCAGTCACCGATGACTGACAGTGAGTACCTACTTTAAACTTACTATTTAGCTCTGTCAGTCACAAGGTCCGTGTTAATTTTTACTAGGATTGCCTGATACGGCCCTTCTGTACGTTACCACAACTTGGCCACCTAATATTCCTTCAAACAGCTGGTAGGTATAATCTTGAAAAAATGTAACATATTGAAATAAAGCCCGTATATTTAATAAATAAAAATTAGCTATGTTTCTTATAAAAACATTGCATACAATAGTGCGGCTTGTTTGGACATACAGAACAATAAGTTGAAACTTGTGTAGTTTTATTTCTGGCATATCTTCTGCCATGATTCTTTGAATTCTCACTGTAGCATCCTTTGCAATATTTTCTTGACGCTCTAACTGGACCTTCCTTATTTGTAAGTTCATGTTGCTCTCGTTTCATTATCACTAAAGCTGTTTCTTGTTGCATTTTGTTATAATAAGATTCCATGATTGCGTCTAAAAAATGCATCAACATGAATTAAATAAGCATATTCTTACTTATTTTTTAATATAAAACTTAAAAACATAGAAAACTTTTTTGACATTTTACAAAAAAACTTATTGGCAGCCAATGTGTTAACCTACCTATTATCTAAATAGTGTCTAATATTACACTTGGTACTTCTTTCATTAGTCGAAGTGAACCCACAAGATAATAATGCCATCGCATTATTTAATACTTCGTACGCAAGAACATGCTATAAAAATTTAAAATACATACTACTGCTACTATATCAAACCTAATATTTCAGACTTGCGAATTCTGTAAAAAAATAAACGGATGCTTACAAAAGTACGACTTAAAGTTTTGTATACATAATATATTTGGGAAGATGTAAAACACATGTGTTCAATTTATTTTATTTTTCAAGTTACTGAAGTGTTTTGGCCCTCAGAAAATAAAAACAAACTCAAAGAGTGTAATAATTTATTCAAAAGGCATGGAAAGTTTTTGCAGAATTACACACTGTACAACACGATTTTTTGCCAGGATAAAATATTTACTGATTATTGTCTTTTATAGTGTCCTAATAATGAAAACATATTTGAAGTTTGCTTATCACTTCACGTTATTAAATAATTACGTATAAGATGGCGTTCGAAATTGTCTGAATTGTCAAAAAAATATATATAAAAAAATAATTAATTATTAGGGGACAAAATTGGGGCACTTCTCTTGAGAAATACATATTTTAAAAAATTGCCAAAATAAGTGAGGCAAAATTCAAGGAAAATCTCGTTGAGAAATTCATATGCTTTAAAGAAGTGGTGCAAAACTTTTTGGGGAATTTTAAATCTTTAAACTGTATAACCATTGTAGAAAATATGTTAAAGGCATATAAAAACTTGGGATGTAACAGGCCTCTCAAGATGCACTTTTTACATTCCCATTTAAATTTTTTCACCTAATTTGGGTGACGTTAGCGACGAGTACGTAGAGATTCCATCAGAATATTTCAAGAATGTAAAAACAATATCAAGGTCGATAAAATCCTATTATTTTAGATTTCTGCTGGACAAGGGCAAACGATAAACATATTGTGAAAAATATTTTTATATTCTAATAAAATGCATCATGTCGTCTTTTTCAAAATCATTTTCCTGGAAAATGGAGAGTGATGCAGAAAAAGTAAGTACATATTTGAAATCAGCAAATTTCAATTTATGGAAATCAGCATATTTCAATTTATGGAAATCAGCTATTTTTAAGTTCTGGCAAATAAACAAATAAAAATTTGTTGTACAGTGTTATTATCAAGAGATTTTTTTTTTAAATATATATATTGAACATTAAAACCTTTACTAAATTCTAAAAATATAGCGGTAAAACAAATATTTCTTGAATTAGTTTCTCATGTAACACGTGGCGAAACATTTTGTTAATATAGAAATCACACAATTTACGCTTGGTTTTCACTGTTCATTTATTTAAACTGACTAGTTTCGACAATTACGTCATTATCAAAGAACTATCGAAGCTAGTCAGTTTAAATAAATAAATACTGAAACAAGCCAAGTGTAAATTGTGTTATTTCTCTGTGGTAAAAGAAAGATACCGCGTTTAATTTCATCATATTCAAGATGTGTCACACAGTAAACTCATGGGCAATCAAATTTTTATACTATAATAGGCTTCTGAAATAGCTCAACTCCTTTTATCATTTTTTTTATTAACATAATCCACAATATATCTTGTATTTGTTTCTCATTTAACATAATGCACAATCTTGAAGGCACTGGACGGACGAGAGTGTAGAAATTTGTAAGAAATAGTCAAGAAGAATCAAAAGAGGTAACAAACAAATGATAAATGATACAGACTGGCCTCTAACTATATTATAGATTGGTATTGAAGAAATCAAATGAAGATGGACATGTGAGCATATAAACGGTGTAGATGTTATAGTAAGACAATTTTTATAGAATTTTTATCTGATAAAATTATTTCTCACTTAATAAAATAATGACACAGTATATGGTTTCATATACTGTGTCAGTATTTTATTAAGTGATATGGAGTTTCAACAATTAGCATCCTTATCAATCCAGTAAGTATTTCTCATTTTCTTCCTAGATAAAATTATTCATAAGAACTTTCGCCCACTATCTTATTTAGTTTATTTAGTTTTGATCTCAAATTACAAAGGCAGAGTTCACAAATTAATGACTTTCTACTTGTACCTTCAATTACTCTTACGGTTCTTCGTCATGATCTTCAGGATTAATGGTTCACAAAAAAATTCGACTCGAAAGTCGTCTACAATATCACTAGCTATAGTCCATCCGTTGGATCTTCCGTCCTACGTCACAAACTATCGCTTCAAAAAACGACGAAAGATTTACAGTGCGTTCTTTTTCTAACGCATTTGGTTTACTTTATCAGATTGAATGTTTTGGGTCGTTTCTCGAAGCAATACCGATTATAGTAAGGATTCAAATTGTCGGATTGTCCTATAGAGACATTTACTGTACTGCAATGAGTGTATTCGTGTATGTTAGATGAAGAGGAGTAAAAACTACTTAAGCAAAGCGTACCATACAACAGATCTCTGTAAAAACATTTTGGATTGGAGAAGGAAGTTTGGTTGATGTGTGAACTCTATAACGCCGCATTCGAGCCTCTACTACTTCCATGCATTATGTTTTGGGTTGAGTAATGTGAAGTATTCTATAATGACGAACTCAATTATTATTATCGTAAGCTATTGAGAATGAGTACATTGTAGTCGAAATGTACATTTGGTAATGATAGAATAAAACGTGTGAAGTAAGGAATTTTATTGAGATCATCATTATTTATTTATTTATATCGTTGGTCTTCTATCCTTAAAAAATACATAAAAAAGAAATTACAAAACATACGTAAAATTTTGTTCGAAAGAAGCTCGCGCGGAGTTCATAATAGATTATGTTCTTCCACTCAAATCCCTTGGCACCATGATGTTGGAAGGCTAGCGGTCTTCGTTCACATCTGGAAGCTTTCATTTTGTCCTTAATTTCGTTTTATATACGCTTTTTAGTACTCAATTAGCAATTATTAATCTTAAGCTACCATAATCAACTAATTGACTTTACGATTCGAAGAAAGCGTTATTTGGATGACAAGATTACAATAACATTTTTTTATATCACTTCTCCTGAAGTGGAGTTAGACTTAATAAAATCCTGATATAGTATATGGTTTCAGAATATTTTATTACCATTCTACAACACTGTAGTTTCATCTACCTCATCTACCCGAAAGGGTGTTATAGAACAGTTATACAAAATATTCTGAAGCCGCACATCAGCCAAATAGTTACATTCAAATATAGTATATTATGATAATTATGAAAATCAAAGAAAATAGATCAAATAGATTGAAACTCCTTTTTGTGACAAAAAAGACCATATTTTGATATTCACCTAAGTCTTCGTGGAGCAGATCGGGTGATTATGGAAGAACACATACTTTGTGAATTAAAGCCTTTAAAAGTGCGATCTAAATCATTGTAAAGACTGTACAATATTGAAATACTTCTGTTAGCATGATGGATAAAATACATAATACCTAATCTATTTTGATTAAAACACTTAGAACCTTTCTTCAATATTTTATCAAACCATTGATAATGGACACTTTGTGTCCGAAATGTGCATCTGGATAAAAATAAAATATTGAAGAAAGGTTCTAAGTGTTTTAATCAAAGTTATTATTATCTTCAAGTAACTCAATCAACCAAACCTAATCTATTATAAGTTGTACTACTGCAAGAGATGTTTATTTAATTTTATTTATTTACTGTTTGTCATACTTGCTTAAAAAAACTGCAGTTATTCATCTTATAAACTGCTCTTCCACTCAAACCCACAGATGTCCATTCCTCCAGTGATTCATAAAACTGGAAATTAGTTTCAAAGACACTTTTCATGCAATAACGTACTTGTATTTTCCATTTTTTTGGGATACGTTTATTAAGATTTATCACTTTTAGAAGTCCTATTATTCGATTATTTAAATAATGTATTTGATTGGATTATCTAGTTGATAATGTTAATAATATACATTGATTTTTGTTATAAATGGTATTTACAGTTATTTTTTTTTTGAGAAATATTACGACTTAAAGAAAGCTTGGACTTATTTTTTATTTGTAACCCACGATAGTTGATTTTATTTATTTTCTTGTGATATTTCATTACACTTTATTTGACAATGACATAAAAATATGTATTTATCTATTCGTTGTCTAACCGAAAGATTTTTTAATGTGTTTAATGATGTGAGTAATGGTTTAATTTAAAAAAAAAATGGAAAATAAGTTATAATCGTGTAAGTTTATAAGGGAGCTGTATATCACTAACTTTACACTCATGATTTAGAAATTTCAATATTGTGGAGTTTCATTATGAATCTGCCTCGTCAATTCAATATATCAAGATTTTATTATTATCAGAAGAGCTAAATCGCTTTTAATTATATTTCGTACAGAGGAAGTGGAGGTTTTTGTTTTTATCACATTTTTATTTACGAATACGAAAAAACAATTACATGACTTTAAACAATAGAAAAATGGAGATTAATGAAAAAAATAATTTATCAAAATTAATTGTCCACAAAATATTGATTTAAAAAAAAGTATTAAACTAAAAATGCAAACTATTTCTTTTTTTAGAAAGCAGTATTTTCCAAAGAAGTGCAAGCATAGTAAATAAAGTATGATAGCAAATGCCAGTGAAAACTTATAGCCCTATCTTTGTATATTCTCCAATTTAATGTATTTCTATTTTATGTTTTAAACACCAATGTTATTTTTATTATATTTATTATAGTTGTCGCATTTGAAATTTTATTTATGGTATTTATTTATTTATTAGTTTTAAAATTCAACACAAATTTTAATCGGTTGTAATAAAGTTGTCTTTATGTTTTAATGTATTTGTTTAATGCAGTTTAAAAATTATATAATATTGTGTCTAAAATATATTATTGTGCACTTTATACTGTATTTGATCACAATGTTATTTACTTACTAATAATATTACTTTTGACTTATGTAAAACTCTATAATTCAGGCATCAATAAATTATTATTATTATTATTTAACATATCATATACTTGTTTCTCATTAATCACTTGATGATTGAAAACTTGGTTGTTAATATATAGTTATAATTAAATTCACTTGGTTTGTTTCTTTGTGAAACAAGCCAAGTGACTTTAATTATAAAACCTATATATTATTATTTAATCCTTCAAATATATGTTTTGTGGCTTTTCTTGAGTTTCCAAAGAATTTCAAAGCTTTTAGAGGTGTGTAGCTAATTGGAAATGGGGATTTAACCGATGCATTTTTTTCTGAATATTTGAAAATAAGGCAAAATGTTTGAAACAAAAGTTAACGATAGAGAAACCATTAAGGTGACTTATATTGTCTAAAGTGTAGCACTATGTTTCTCTAATTAAGAACGACAGTTAATCACCGAATAAATTTTTCTTACATATTTTTCTAATCAATAGAGAATTTTGAAATTTTCTTTAACAAAAATTAATATTAAAAATACTTGGTTGGGCACTTAATTTAGGATATTACTTTCAAACTACTTAATTATTTTAAACGACAAAAAAAGTGATACTAACAAAGTTAATTGTTTTATGTATTTTGAATTATCAAAAGTAAAAGGCTCTACAATTACTTATTAAATTTTGTTTGTTTAATAATGTAAGAGTGAAGTTTATATATAATTTCTCATAAGAATTCAATTTTAAGAATGGCATATTGCTATAATGGTTACTTGCCTGCTTATCTAAATAAACATATGATATGTAGAAGCAATTAGAATTACGAGTACTAAAATGGTGTTAAATATCCATTTGGTAAATGGTAAATATCCAGTGGTTTATATTATTATTTATTATATAGTGACGCTTCCTACTATTTTTGAAATATTTTTAAAATTTCCTATAAAAAGTTATCAATATCAGTGAAGAACTTCTCCAGAACATCAATTATTCTAGTTAATGTAATACTGTTTAGCTTTATAACAATTATATGATTGAAAATACCTTTTTTTTAATATCACACACTTTTTGTAGCGAAATAAATTATCATCTCAAGTACATCTTTGTAGTCAAAATTGTGATTATATTATAAGAATTTCTTTAAAGCACTTTAATTATTAACCCGAGATTCAAGTAACAATTCACGACTTGTATCAAACTATTAGACTCATCCCATATTTGGTGCCTCAAAAGATCTAGAGTGCAGATCGTGTCCATACTAAAAAAATTGTACTTCTGTGAAGTTCTAAGGACCAAGTTCTTGTATCATCATGATATGCTCTTAAGCTTAAATTTAATTCAAATTTATTTTATCTTGTCAATAGAAGCTGACGAGTGTTGAAGAAAAATCGGCGACGTATTTGGCGTTGGAAGTAATGTAGCAAGTAAAATTACACTTCAATGTCTAACGTACCGATGTTGACATATTGTATGTATGTCACCGTTTAACCTTAACCAAAACGTAAAATGCTGGTTAGGGTTGCGACAAATTTAGAGCAGAAACAAGCCGAGAAACCCAACCCTAACTACGTAGTCAATTTTTGTTGAAAGCTTGTATTATCAAGATTAAATTTGGTATTAAGAATGAACTAAATTTTATTAAATAACCTTCTGTAATTTATCCCAATTCGACAAATGCAAAATTGTAATTATTCTGAAGTCATGAGCATCCACTAGACTTCAGAATAGCATACACTTTTGTAAAAATGTGATGACACAGCGAAAAATTTTCTTTAAATAAAAATCATAAATGTTATCTTTTGTTTATGAATTTAATTAATATATTGCATTGGCTTTCAATGATATTAATGGTCTCATTACGATACAGAAAAGGAAAAAAAACAATACTAGACCCAATACAATAAAAGTTAAAAATCTGCAGAATTTACAGTGTCAAATTCCAATTTGAAAATTCGATTCCATCAAGAAAGTAGCAGAACAAGTATCTTTCATTCCCTTTTTAATTATTATTACTACAGTTTATTAATAATAAAGCATACTTATACTTAAATTGTTCTTAAATTGAATGCAGTATACGCAGAGTACTTATTTTAAACCCTTCCCATTTTCAGATTTTTAAAAATGAATTTCCAGACAATATATAAAATATTTGACTATAAAAATAAGGCAAACATTTAGATTTTTTAAATAAATGGCCACCTTTGTTAAATAATGGCATATACACTATATAATAAAATACAAATTCCAAAAATAACACGAACACCTTCGTGGAATATATTGAATAATTTGGAATTAAGACATAATAACGCTTTTAATATTGTGGAGGCTTCTACTTCGTTATAACAATATCATAATTAAGAAATAAAACACTATATATTTATTTTTAACACCATATTTTGTAAATTACACAGTGACTATAATTTCGACTAATTTAATCATAACTAATTTATAGTCGAAATTATAGTCACTGTATAATTTGAAAAATTATAGTAGTCGCGTTATTCTGTCTTAATTTGAAACAAATACTATATATTAATATATTAATTTTTCCTATCTATCAGTCTGCATTCAATTCCAACTTATTTTGTTTATTTTCAAAATGTAATCATTCTTCTCTGCATTGCCTTTTCGATTGGACCTTTTCCTTTTTTCTAAAGCTATTTCGATCGCGCATTCCTTTACAATTTTATCTGTCTAATCACAAACTAACTAATTACACCACATGACTTGTTAATGTCAATTCGAAATTCAGTATTTCTTCTCTAGATTCCTCTTCAATTCGTCTCTTTCGCGCTTGATATTCATTTAATTTTTCGCCTCTTCGAAAGTTATTTCAATATAATAATAAGTAAAAAATGGATAAACACTTTCAACGTATACAAAGATTTGATTTCATCATTTCTATCTAACTCGTTATCCACTCATGATCGTTATCCACACTTCCATCATCATCATGAATAATTCGCCACCACTTCTAATATCCTTCTTTGCTCCCAGAATGTCCAAAAAATGACATCTAATCTTCCACGACCAATTCCTAATGTAGCCTTAATATAAAATTGATTTTAAATCTCTTTTTTTTTCAAAGAGATGGCAATTTTGTAAGAGACATTTTATTGGAGAAATAATAATCAAACCAAACTCGATCTGCGATCTAATAAGGGATTTATGGAAATTATCAGATTCCAAGACAATTTGATTCAAAAAGTGCATTGTTTATTCTATCAAATAAATATTGGCACCTACCCAGTACAAAACTCTTTTGCATACTGATACTATACAGTGGGGGAACAATATGCGTTTCATCCTGAGTTTTTCACGAACTTATCTTGCATTATTGTAATGTTATCTATAATGTGTCAAATATGTCACAATGACTAATGTCATATTTGACCTACCAATAAGAACTAAACAGCGTATTTTCTTAAATTCATTATAAATGAAGAATTCAGAAGATGACAGCATGTTTTACTGGACAGTGGATGGAAATTGGTTTGAGTGGAAGATCATTGCAAACCAGTGAACTCCGCCCGTAATTCTTGCTGTCTAAATTTGTTGTACGTGTATTCATTAATTTATGTATATAATTTAAAAAATAAACATTTAATTAAACATTACCATGAGACAGATTTAGAATGTTTTCGACAGAATAAACATTATATACAGAAAAGTCGTTTTCAACAGAGCATTATTATGAAATTAAATTGGAATTAACTAAACGTGAATTCATGAAATCTAAATTGCCTTGCTTGCCAAAAAAAGTACTAGGTTAAAGGTTTAAAAATACTGTAATAATAGAGCTTCTCAAAACTGTGTCAAGAATTTTAAATGTAAATGTTTTGCAAGCTTAGCAAAATAAAATATTTAATATTTTAAATAATTATAAAGCAGTAAACTATTAAGAAGTCAGCAATTTGGTCTTTCATACATACACATAGTTTAGAGCTGTTTTAGGAGTTGTTCAGAATGAGGCAACAAAAAAAAATTTAAACCAACCAAGTAACTCATTGTAAACAACCCCTACTATTAAAAATGTTTCACCACGTGATAAACGAGAACCAAATTCAACAAATATTTAGAGCTGTTGCAAATATAATATTTTAAATAACTAGTCTATGTTGTAGGAAATTAATTAATATTTAAACATGGGAAACGTGTTGATTATAATATAAGTATTAATAAAACTCATATTTATAAATTTACGACATGTATTTTTATCTAGGTTTATCTCTCTCTCTGTGTTCAACTTCTTTTTTCTATTTTTTAAATTTTACAAATTCAAGGTTTCTTGTTTAGTTTTCCTTTTTAGACCCATTCGTTTCCAGTTTTTATTAATGAAACCTAAATTGTCTTGTAACTTACTGGAAACATGATATCTAACCTCCCTTAAGAATACTGCGTTAAATCTATTCGAATATTTGTCAAGAATTTTTAATTTTCTTTTTTTTTCAAGCTTAGTAAGATGAAATATTCAATGTATTTAAGATAAATGTTACTGTAATTTCATAAAATAACTGCTTCAACAATAGAATAAAAGATTCATTTAAATTTGAATTTATTGACAGAATCTTTATTTATATTATTATGTATTATATTATATTAAACAAGAAAATATAGTAAATTATTTAATTCGACATTTTCGTGTTTGAAACAACTTGTCTTAAAATTTAATGCTGTCGCAAATTTCATCAAAATATATTTTAGACAACTTACTTCTATAATAATAAGTAATGGATTGATAATCACTTGGGTTTTTCACTAATTGCTTGTTACAGCATTATCAAGAGTGATTATAAAAGAGTCCAAATCTTGTCATTGTCATTATCGATGGTTTTTCCTCAAGTCCTTGTAGAAATGTTCTGTGTTCCCAGAGAATATGACTTACTTGTTTTTTTGTCAGAATACTTTTCTTGCTATTTTCAGCAGTTTAATGTGGTAGGCTAGCTAAACGGCTATAACTTTTTTTATTTTAAAACAACTGCAATCTGAGGATTTCGAGCTGCTGCAGATTTTTACAAACTATCTTTACAAACAACTAATTTCTGTAAGTTTTTCCTCATATGCTTGCAGAAAGCAATCTTTAGAACGTATTAGTTTGTCATTCACATTCATCATTTTATCAAACGACAAGAGTTTTTCTTATAACTTCCACACTGACAATTAAAAAAAAAAATCAGCAAATAAAATTTGCCATCCGTACTAATGTACACAATATCAAGTTTTATTTAAAAATTCTTGAAACAGTTATCTGTTGTCTCCGCCTCATTCGTTAAAGGACACACAAAGGCACAATTCCCAATTGATGAAAAATAACGAAAATAATAATTCTATAAGAGAAAATTATGATCAATTACTAAAAACATTTCTTCTTTTATCTTTTATTACAAAAAGTTACTATTATCAATATTTTACCAGCAAATTCTTTTATACTAAGACAGGTACTGTGTATGCATAGTATTAATATAATAATTAAGATAAAAAGTACGACATTGGCGAGAGATTTTAATGTAGTAAACACTGTAGAATCTTATTTTTCTACTTTAAAATAATACGATAAAATAAATTCACATTTAACCCGTACTGAAACATTTTTATGTTAATTAGAAGATTAATTTTTATTATAATAGAATTTTAATTAATCTTTTAAAATAATTAAGACGTTAAACATTTTCAATCACAGTTATAAATTTTGGATTCATCTGGAAATGAAAAATGTTTCACACAGGTTAACTGAAAGCTTAATACATCGCTTCTAAAATAATGTCGTTATTAAGACAAAAATAAGAATACGAAACATTTCGAAAGGTTAATAAATCACTTCAAAAAAAAATTGATAATTTGTTCATTTCAAATATCGTATTTTGAAGATATTTCTGCATACCCAATTCGACTTATTTTATAGATATTACTTGCTGTAAAGTATATAGTGGATTTATACAGATAAATGACGTGCAGAATGAGTCAGCTAATAAGCAAATGCTGAATGCTTCGTAATTTGTACGACCTTCAAAACTATTACACAAACAAGCAATAAATAATTCAATATTACATACATATCAACACCCACAGGCAGCAAAAACCTTCCTATTTTGTAATTAAATGAATAATTAAATTAAACGGCTGAAAGACCTGAGGTCGATAGCCATTTAACAGAAATTTTCTTTTTTTCAATTGTTTCGTTATAATGTTACTTTACTAGGTAAAATTGTCTGCAATAAAGATGTTTGTATATATAAAATTAAACCCAAAGGATTCTCCCGGTAAGTTTTAAGCAGAAACAATTTAAACAAACTTATTTTAATAATAATTACAAGATATTGATTGTTATTACTTATAAAATATATTAAATTTCTTTACGCTCTTATAAAAAATAGGTAATCATTTAAAAATACTAATTAATAATGAGTTCAGTTAAAAAGTAACGACTTATTGATACAACTATTCCATGGCTATGTTTAGCCATTCATAAAAGCTATACTGATGAGATTTAAAGGATCGAAACACGAGCCTGCAGATGTGTTAAGATATGATTTAAGTAATTTTCTTTGTAGTCTTAATAATAGTTATTTAAGGTACAAGTGTAAAAAGTGATGCTTTATTGCACGAACTGGCGTTTAAAAACACGAGCGAGGAATGAGCGAGTTTTTTTAAAGCCAGGAGTGCAATAAAGAAACTTTTTACACGTGTGCCTTACAAAATTTTATCTTCGATCGTAAAGGACTTCAAAAAATATATTCTTATGAGTAATATTTTAATGTCATTTCAATAATTCAATTAATGAAAACATATTTTACCCGCAGTGCACTGATGAAAGCGTTACTTAGCAACCAGTAAACAAGTTGCACAAATGTCGGCCGCCATTATTATTTATGGAAAAAATGTTCGCTTTATTGTAATCGCTTCGACTTGCATTAAATGAAATCTTCAGAGTTCTTAAATCTGCCATTTCGTAAGTATTATATATTTTATTTATAGTTTATTAGTTATTTGTATCAATTAATAAAAAAATAAGTTTTTCGTCGAAAATTTGTGCTAGAATATATTCATCTGTCAAATTTGACATTTCTGTGCAATAAAAACAGTTTGACATTACCGTGCAATAAAAACGTAAAAAAGCACTAGTGCTTTAAAAGGCCACTTTTACAATGAAAAATGATGCAAAAAGCGTCTACTTTCTGTACGATCGTAGATAAAATATCTAAATGCAAGGCTTCGAAAAGTGAAAATTGAACAATACAGAAAAAAACATGATAGCAAAATAAATGTAATGGATATGAAATACTTAAGAAGGATAGCAAGAAGGACAAAATGGGATGGACTTACCAATGGAGGAATATCAATTAAGCAGGAAACGTTTATAAGAAAAATAATAAAGATGATTAAACTGGTATGGCCACCTGATAAGAACCAACAGGTTAACAAAAACAATATTCGAAGCAGAAAGTATAAAAAAGAGAGAAGTTAAAGATCGAACAAAAAATAGGTACAGCAGAGGGAAAACGATGAAGATGAAAATGATGACTAGAAATAGAAAAGAATGAATGAGGGGTGGAATGTAAATCCATAGAACCAAAATCCAACGCTCGAAAGGGCAAATGTAAGGGATAAAAAGAGAAAGAAGAAGCGAAGAAATATAATACTAACAGTAAAAAGTTTTTTTTAACCTAGATATAACTTTAAGGTGGCATCTATTAGCTCTCAACTGCGCTACAATGATGAGGTACAAAACGGACCTAAACATGTCAGTAGTTTTTTTGACAGAGACGATGATTCAATTTTGTATTAAATCCTTGCTGAAAAACACTTTGAGAGTCCTAACCTCCTTAAGATGATAGATAGATAGTATTTATTTATCCATTGTACTTACAAAATAAAATTCAAAATAAATATATACCTAACTTTCTTACAAAAATTTTGATTGGACATGTAAAGACTCAAGAAAGAGTTCATAAAAATATGATCTTCTACTCTTGCCTACTGTTGCCTTGATGACACTACTGCCACATGAGGTTCCTTTGGTGGAGGTTGTTCCACCATTTTCTTGCCAAGTTTGGCTTATATTCCTCTGAAGAGAGGACTTCAATTATATTAGTTATATCATATTTGACAGTTGTTATGATGGTCATACACTTACATACAAGACCAAAAAATGATAGTTTTATTATATAAAGATAAATAAATAGTGTGGAAAATCAATTATGAGCAAAAACTTGCACAAAAGTCTATTAAAAAAACAAATAATTCAATATTTTTAAATCTATTACATCCACAATTTTTTATAATAATAACCGATTGATAATCAATTGATTAATCAAGTATATAATTAATCTGTTTTGATGAGATCAAGTGATCGAAACACGTGTCTGCAGATTAATACTAACAATTCATAATTCTAAATGATTAATTATATTTTCTATACGAGGGCACCTTTTTATTACAATTAATAGTTATATTTATGACCGAAAATTTATATAACAACTTGCAATTTGCCCACCATGTTTATACATCGCAGTGAAACGTTACGAAGCGTAAACGACCCCCTCAAGAGGACTTGAACAAATAAAGTTCCACACTTTAAGCACCAGCAGAGATCAATACAGACGCCCACGGCTAATCGTAAAAGCAATAATCGAATAACGAGTGGGACGACGAAAAAAAATATGTATATGTAACATGCGAATAAATAGAAATATACAGCGCACAATAGATACACATATAAAAAACAAGAAGCCGTATCCCTGATAACACAAGAACTCATATTAGACAATGAAAAAGGAGCTTTCAAAACAAGCAAAAAAAACATATTACGACGAATACGTTGTTATGTGTTTGAGATGTTTTTCTATGCTTAATAATAACAAAAGAAGTTACGGATGACTGGATTTCATTTTAGCAAGAGTAAGAGTATGAGAGATTTAATTAAAAAAAATATGCAGGTCACTGGGCAGTAGAAGTTTTCTTCTTGATACATTCCTTCTTGGCAACGGCAATAAGACTTATTTTAAATAAATAAAACAATTAACTTTGTTAGTATCACCTTTTAGACTAATTTAGCCAATCTCAGTATTTTAAGAGTTTAATTGCTGTTAGTCATGCTTGACTCTATATAAATTATTAAAAATTAAATTATTATCAGTGATTTTTAAGAATTTAATGTATTTTCGAGGTGATGGCTAAGAAAAAGCCATCCCTAAAATTTCTAGCTGTCGTTCGTTTAATGTCTTAAGTATAATATCATGTTTATTATTAGATAAGAAAATCATACATAAAATCATGATATTATATATTTAGTTAAGTTAGCTTTAAGTGTAGTAACTGTATATTAAAAAATGTATTTTTGTCCCTAGTTTGGATCTACCGTTGGGCAATAAAGTTCTTATTATTATTATAATAATCGCGAGTTTTAGTGATCGTCCACCCTTATTACCTTAACTGTTCAATTAGTATGCGATGCTAATTTCAAAAATTACTGCTGCTGTTAAAATCTGTTAAAATGTTATTATCTTTATAAATTTGAATATATATTTTTTAAATAGTAATACATTTTAAAGAAGAAGAAGATTGATATTTATTGAAAGCTTAGATAAAGTGCTATATTATTTCGAAATTGGTAACGGAGAAAAGCCCATAATTTCTACTCTACAAGAACAATGATTAAATACCATTTTAGTTCTATAATTTTAGGATATAAAAATTTTGACTATTACAAATATATGTATAAACTATATCACTACATTTTCAATAGGTTTAGAAGTATGAAAGAAATTCCTATCTAAATTAAACCACACCAAACTGATCTAAATAGAAAGGAAAGGAAGGTTTTTGTCATCAGACAAATCAGACACATTTAAACGTAAAATAATTTTAGTATTCACATATTTAAAAAATATTATCTATTTTAATCTTGATTCAATGCCTTCTCGATAATTATTTTTGACTTTATATTTTTCTTCAACTTTATTATTATCTCAAAATACCTACAACCTCAAATCGATCATTTCCTCATATTTAAAAGATTTATAAATTAAAACATCACATGACATACTTTAGACATTTAATTTGTACTCGAATATTGTATACAATTTATTAGAAAAATATATAATTTATATAAAATTTAACTCTAAAAAAAATACTACATAATCTCAGTCTTAAATACTTAGAATCTAGCGTACAAGAATGGCACAATATATTAGGTTCAATTAAATATGCGGTTTACGGAGTTATCGAATTTGCGGCGTGTCGGCTTTGCACGTGCCTGGACAAGTGGTACTTCCTTCTGAAAACACTGGAACACTGCCTGCACTTGAATTTTGGAGCCACATCGATGCACTCCTCCTTCTCGTGCCTGTACAGGTGCCTCTTATTTTTATAGCTCTTCGAGCACTTCTTACAGTGGAACCTTCGCACCGGATGGTCCCTCTCGACATCCTGATTCGACGTTTTTAGTACGGGAACGACTAGGTCAGCGGGGAAAGTGTTTTCTTTCATGATTTTATAATTATCGATTACTTTAGGACACAGCTGGTATTTACGTTGTAATTCAACACACTTCCTCAAATATTCTGTAACACATACTTCGTTCGTTAGATCATTAGTGAAATCGTTCTAAGCGGTAACTACGGGGAGTCAAAAAAAAAACACATCCACTATCGACGGTACCTACCCTACTTTGAAAACGAGTCTAAGAAAAAACAAACACATTACTCTAGCTACACTACAAAATCTGGGGTGGCGGCTTTTCAGTAAAAGAAGCCCGGTCTGGTCTTATGGTTTATTTGTAACACAGGTTGTATGTACATTTGATCATGTGCGCGCGCATGTTGTGCTTTAATTTCGCCCTGTGTCCGCAAAACGGGCACACCTCCATCGGCTCTTTTCCGCACTCGTAGCGCAAGTGCCTCGTCAGGCTTTTCATTTGCACGTAAAATTTTGAACAGTTCGGACATTGATTTTTTCCTAAAAGAGATTTTCATTAATCAGCCGTCTCTTCATTAACTCCATCATTCCTCAACAAGTGCCATAAGTGTACAAGTATGTGTTACATGTATTGTTCTTATCTAAGGACAATTACCACGATGGAATTTTATTTAATCATTCAGCAATTGTAGTTACATTTTATCCACGAAAATTCTCTCAGGGTTCTCCAAATTTCCTACATATTAATCGTGTTGAACGAGTTGTGGGAAATCCATATTATATGAAGTTCCAATGCTTGATGTGTACAATTTTTACATGTTTTCCTGTTACGTACAATTAGCAGATAAAATATGAAATTAAAACTAAATATTGGTGGTTCTCATAATGTATAATTACTAAATTTTTACTGATGTTATATAGCTAATCATCACTCATTTTAAGTCGCTCTACAGTGAATTTGCTTACATGACAGTGCAATATAATAACCTTAAATACTAATAATGAATTATATAACAACAAATCTTAAGAAATTCGTACATTTTTACACTTGTTATTAACGTACAAACGTACAGTTTTGCCTTCGTGAATCTATTATATCTTCTTATCATATTTCAAGAAGTAAATATGTCAAAATTATGCATCACTTTTGAAACGCTCATATTCCAAGCAAAAAGACATTTGATCTAATTCAACTATACACTGGTAAAACAAAATTATCGAGTTTAATTTAATTTCACCATATTCAAGATTAAAAAGTATACGCCTATACAATCAAATACAGATTTCTTAAATGTTCACTTCAAAGTTATAAAATTTGGAACTGTGAAGAAACAATATCGATGTAACTATTTTTTTTCCCAAATATATCAAACAATATTATATAACAATTATCAAAACTCCATTTAATGAAATGCTAAATGGTTTGCTAAAAAATAAATTGACTTGGAGTTTAAAGAAATACTAAACCTAAAAATAGTTATATTTTAATTCGAAGTCTTCGAATTTTTAGAATTCGTTTTCAACGAAATATTTTTGCGAAGTCGAAACCTCAAGTAGAAATAAAATGATTATAAATGAACACACACTTTTTTAACTTTCTATAACACTATTTATTTAACGCTGAGTGTATTCGACATGTATAACGAAGTAGAAGCCTCGAAAATCAACAATAATAAAATTATTAGTAATTGTACACGTACATGCTTTAATGAATTGAAGACTTTAGACTATATAATACCTGAAGTTTACTATTATAAAGCTCGTGTCATTAAAGCAACACAATGAGCTAAAATTTGTACTTAAAAAATCAAATTCTAAAAGAAGGCTTCAATTGTAATTTCTTTAATGATATCTGGTACGGGGTTGCCAAATAATTAAATTTTAATTCAAAATAAAACATTTAACTTTGTTGGTATCACTTTTTATCAAAGTTAATTTTGAATTATCAAAATGTATCACGAAGTGAAAGCCTCCACATATACTTATTTAAGTTTTAGTTGTAAACAACCGGATTAAATAAAAAAATTCTCTATTCAAATAAAGATTTTATTCTTGTGGTCTTAGGTGGTTGCAAAAAACATTATTTTACAAGTATGACATAAAACCAACTAGTAGAAAGTATCGTTGATTCCTGAGGCATCTACTTCATTATACATTTTATTATATAATAAAAAAATTTAATACTCTGTATAACTGGATTTAATCTATGCTGACTATAGTTTCGACAAGACACGTGTCATTTTCAAAAGATAAGTTATACAGACAAACTATTATGTATTTTTATTATATAGTAGAAAGTATTTCTTGAATTAGTTTCTCATGTAAGTCGTGATGAAACATTTTGTAATATGTAAATTGTGTTATTTTCTATAGTATGAAGTAAATTAAGTAATTTATTATTTCTAGAATTTAAGATATTATTTCAAGAATTTATTGGCATGCGAAAGAAAAAGAAAAATTTGCAGTAATGTAAATATTAAGTTCAGTAAATTTATTCGTGAGATAGATTACCATTTAATTTTTAAAATTGGAAATGCGGAAATTCATAAAACTTTTCGTCGCCCTTCATATAATTTCAATAAACGGAATACGAAAGTAAATCACTGCCCCTGATCATAAGGAAATAATTATATAATAAATAAATAAAAATAATAAATAGAAATTTAATTTTGATTCTAATAACTTTTTTTTGAAGTGTATTATTTTTATTTCTTGAACTACTTTTTACGAAGACAAGGGTGTAATTTGAATGTTGGATTGATAATGAGGAGATAAGGCGCTTTCCGATCTACGGAGCGTAAATAATGCCAAAAGTTGTAAAGAAATTTTTAAATGTTGATATATGGTGGTACATCATTAAAACTGCAATTCGAATTGATTGGTGGATAAATGGATAAATACGTATTTTTACCAAAAAAGAGAATTACGTAAAGTCAAAATAAACCGTTCCTTTCTTAATTAACTATAATCTAAACACTTTGTCGAAGAGAGAGAACTAGAGAGAAAGAGATATTGAAAAATAGAGACAAAGATTAAGAGAGAAAAGAGAAATAGAGAAGAGAAATAGAAAAAAGGAGAAAGATAGAAAAGAGAAACAAAGAAGGAGAGAGCGAAAGGACAATAGAAAGAGATGAGAAAGAAAGAGACAAAGAGAGGAACAGGAGACAAAAAGAGAGAAAAGAAAGAAAAAGAGAAACGAAGATAAACCAGAGAGATAAAGAGAAGAAACAATTTTGTAAAGTCCAAATAAACCATTCCTTTCTCAATTAATTATGATCTACACACCATGTCAAAGAGAGTGAAATAGATAAAGAGATGGTGAAAAATAGAGAAAAAGAGATCTAAAGATTTAGGGAGAGAGAAGAGAAGTGTAAAGATAGACACAGAAAAAGAGAAATAAGAAATAATGAGACAGAATGGGAATTGAATTAATGAGAAGAAAAAAGAGAAAAGAAAGAAAAATAGAAACACGAGAGAGGAAAACATACGACTAAGTGTAAATAAACCACTCCTTTCTCAATTAACTATGACATAAAGCCTTTGTCTAAGAAAAAGAAAGAGATAAAAATGAGAGAAAGATAAGAAAGACATTTAGAAGAAGAATGAAAAAGACAGGCAACGAGAAAGAAGAAGAGACACCCTTCTTTATTGGCAGATGTGGATTGTTAATATTATTTTAAATATTTTATTATTTGTTTATTTCTAACCAGACAAAAAATGTTTTATTACAGAGAAAGTTATTAAACAAGAGTTGCACTTGTCAACGGCTATCGACCAGAGGTTCTTCTGCCTAGTTTTGTCAGACTGTTATTGCAGGAGATGGATGATGTTAATATATGCTAGCTATAATATTATAAACACTAAGTTTCTTTTTTTAATTTTAGAGTTGTGGCTTGTCTAAGATTGAAGACTAAAGTTTAAATTTAAGGAACGTCGAAAAATCTTTATTGGTAAATGCGTACATTTTTTGTAATATTTTTTTAAATATTGCATAATCTCTGTAGGTAGTAATTTTATTTATTCATTTCTAAACAGACAGAAAAGTCTTATTAGTAATGAAGGTTTATTATTAATAATAGTTCAAAATGTTTCACCAAGTGATCAATGAGAAAGTGATTCAAGAAACAGAATAGTCTTTTTGCAGAGAAAGTTATTAAACAAAATGTTACATTTGCTAAAATGACCGGAGGTCTTTCTGTCTAGTTTTATAGGTCTGGATGATATAGTCTCACTCGTTGCTGTAGATGGAAATGTTGATATGTTTAAAAGTGGTTACGCAAATTTTTTTTCTTAATTTCGGGGTTGTTTCTAAGACGGTTGAAAGAATTTTGAAGAACGTCAATAGCCAAAGTAATCTTCACCACCCTCACACTAGTCACATTAAGGAACATATTCTTGATCTATAAAAATTATATATGTTTCAAGAAAATGTAAGAACGTATAATTATTTCTACAATATTCAAGTTTGTAATTTCATTTTTTTGAGGTATATACAAGCAGCAACTTTTACAAAATATGTATTCAAAATATTTCAGAGAATCCATTACGTAATTTTGTTGTCATTCATTTAAAAATACTTAATTATCATTTATGCACAAGATAAATACCATAACTACAGTTTCTTTTAGTAATAACATGTCATTGTCATTTGCCCAACTTTTTACATATATTTGTAGCAACAGAATTTACGGTGATAATTTCATGTTATTCTATTTAGAACGAAATTTTGAACTTACAGGACCGATATATTTATTCTACACTTTTTCGATATAATACAAGGAATAAATTGTTAAAACTTTAATCAATTATTAATATTCGTTTGTTGCTTGATAAATAAAGATTTTTTTATTTTAGGAGACTGTTATCTAAATTATTAATTCATAATTTGATTGTCTAGCCAGAAAGGGCGATGGAACTATTATTTCCTTTTGCTAAGCCCGAATTCAAAAATTGACTCAGGCATAATACAAATCCGATTAAAACATCGATAATCCGGAGTACGATTAAATTTGCAAAAAAAGCAATTTGTTCAGTCAAAACTTTATCAGAAAAAAAAATATTAATGTGGTGTAGCATTTAAATTCTGCTCAAGTTTTAAAATTTCTATCATACGCAAAGAGAAATATTTTTATAATGGGACACCCATAGTTCAGCAATTAATAGGAGCACAATTGGATTTGAGTGGAAGAATATTTTTATAGAAGTAAACTCGCTGGCTTATAGGATAGAAATTAATAAAATATTTTTAATTCTAATTTTATAGATGTGTATTATCCAAGTTTGGTAAACAATAAATTACATGATGTCAGATCAGATGAGATATGAATTGTAAAATTTAAAAAGAACACTTCTTTTAATTTGCGAGATTCAATCTAGGTAGGAAAAAGCTAAATAATTTAACTAAGAGATAATCATTTGAAAATAATCAATTATCAATGCATGCAGAATACTTATTACTTGAGACAAATCATTATCTTAAGTTATATTTGTTTTCCAAAATTGACATGTCGACAAGCCAAAATGAAATTTAATTAAATTCTTAAATTTTGCAGGCGTTAACTTGGTGGTATATTTCTAAGTGTGAGTTTGAGAACAATACACTAATTATTAATGCATATAAATACTTTTTGGATAACATCCTTTCTAGTCCTGTAACCGCATAAATTTTAATATAATTCTCGACTGTAACACCAATAAAATTTTAAAATAACAATTTATTTTCATCTAGAACATTTTTATTGTAGTTCTAAATTTAAAATATTAATTGATTTTTATTTAAACATTACTATTAAAAAAATCAAATTTATAACGTTTTAACATTTTTTCTAAGCGATATACAACAAATTATAAAATGTCCGATTCTGTTAAAAAAAAAAACTGAACATAAGAACAATTACGTTAACAATCAGATCAAATTTCTCATAATTGCCAAAGTAGAACTGAAAATAGCTTATTTGAAGTTTTTTTAGAAATTAATTATCAAATATTAAATATTATATATTAAAACCATTCTGAAAAGTGTTTAAAAATTACGAAACATCGATACGCTAAAACACTTAATACTTGAAAACAAACAAGATTATTGCGATATTTAGGTAGATAAACGAAATATTCTGGATGAAGAGAAAAATACGTAAAGCATGTGCGCGAAGATACAAATGGAGGAGAAAAATTCCGGAAATAGATTCGTGAAAACATAAAACATATATATTAAATTATTAAGATTAGTTTGTTCTTTTTTAGTTAAATAGTATTTTCTAGGCAAAACAGAATTTTAGTGAACATTTAGATTTGTATAGTGAAATTTTATTTACTATATCATTTCATTGAATTGTTACTTTTTGAATTCCCAATTTGCTATTTCATAACCCCGTTTTTCTCAGTCTCGTCATAAATAAAAAGAAAAGTTTAAATACACATTACTTTATTACGAATTAAAACACATATTACAGACACTAAGTCTTGAAGATAGTTGTTGATAAATCGAGGTTTAATTTTTTATAACGCAATTACAAAATAATTAATATGTAGCAATAGTTCATTTATCATTTATAAATATTCGGCAAGTTGTTTATTTTAATTAGTTAAGAAGGCACAGTAATCATTTTTTTATCAAATTAGTTGGGAAAACATTTCTTTAAACGGCAAAGTACCCACAGACTTATTCCTTGCAAAAATCTCAAAATAACAAACATATCAATCCAAATATAACAGTAAACTATAAAATGCTATAAAAACTCCCTTTTATCCCATAGCAACATTATTCAATTATTTTATATATTTGCAACAAAAACAGTTCAACGTAATGAATGGGAGCATAAGAAAATTAGTAAAATGTGCCTATAAAATGGTATTTTTTTCATCCTAAAACAAATATAATCATCTTTAACCTAACTGCATAAAATGTAGGTATGAAAATTTTGTGGACGCAAATTGCGACAATTACGTTGTAATTCATTTTAAAATTGAAACGAAAAATAAGTAAGAAACTCTTTCCTTTTTATATATTAAAATAATAAAATATTCGATTAAATTACCCTATAATCACTCCCATTATTTTCTGCAATAATTAACAACTAGAATCAATAGCACATTATATCAAAACCATATTCCCATCCCATATTTAAAGTCTATAATATCAAATATTTTCTATATAACTACCGAATACGAAAAATGTTGGTCCTTACATTTTAAACAGATTAATCTACCAAAGGAAAATAAATAAAAATAAATAAAAATACGAGCATGTAGAGGAAGCGAAAATGTTAGGTCAAAAGTTCAAACAAACCAAAAGTACGATCTCTTTTTTTCTATGAGAAATGATGAAAGATGAAAAAGTTAATATTAAACTAATGATGCTGATGAAGGATGAGAAAATGACATTTTGTTATGATTAAAGAAGAGAAGCAACAGCCATAGACAAACTAAATTAACTATCTACAATAATAAACTTTCAAAATAATTATAATCAGATAACTCAAAAGGATATAAACATGAATAAAAACGGCTGCACTTAATTTCGGATAATTTGGAAGAAAACAAGATCAGCACAAAGGAAGTCATCAAACCAATTAATTTTTCTCCTACTTGCTCATAACAAATTTTCCCAAGTTCACTCATCTTTGGAAGTTCTTGTCTGCTATAACTTATAAGTAAACATTCATAAAAAAAATCATCCATCCTTCGCTTGCAGATTCTTCATACCTACCTTTATGCCATCAAATCTCGATGTTCAGTTGATAGGTCGATGTGCGCTTAGCTGCCAATGAGCAGTTGATGGTTCCCAACTTTCAGTTGATTATTCCCAGAAAATTTCTTCACCTCAAAACGATCGTTTTTTTTGTTTACAATGGGAATGTAGTACAGAGTTTCAAAAATCTATCTTCTTAATTAAAATTGACATTTAATAGTGGGAATTTGACAACTACATTCCCAAAGTTTCAAAATTAAATTAAATTAATGTATTGGTTGATAGTAGAGTAATGAAACAAAAATTCGGTTTTGTATTTATTCAAGTCTCATGCATGAAATCAAAAACAGAACGACAATCAATTTCAAGCTTGCTGAATTCAATATGTCAAATGAAATGACAGCCAATTATAATTAGATATTTACAAACGCAGATTACCTGCATGATGCACTAGATTTCTCTTTGGATCGTTATAATACTTGCTTAACATACGAAGTGGAAAATTAAAATTTAGATTAAATATATATATATATATAAAATGACTAGATTAATTTCTTTGCGGGCTCTGTCCCGTTCCTCAATTGTAAACCGTCGGTGTAATGGTAATATGTTTATTTGAAAAACTATGCTGTGTGTCGCAGTGTCGTTTTAAATTGGAGAGTTGATGAAATTTTCGTGGGCAATGCGCACATTGAAACTGTGCAGATTTGCCGCACTCATAGACCATATGTCTACGCATGTTGCCCCGATGCTTGTAGACTTTTCCGCAATTTTCACATGGAAAAGCCCCTGCCGAAGCAATTCTCGCATGCCAAGATCTTTGTCCTAGAAATAAATAGTGCTGTACAGGCAACTACATATCCAGAGTATTGTCTGATCTAATTCTGGCCTTATCTATCTGTTATCTTTGACACTGCACTAATATCTCTTAAGACACACATAGTTCGCATGCTTTCTTGAAAAGAGGTGGTACTATTCGTCAACTTTTACTTTGAAAACCATCAATGCTCAACTACTCTGAAACACAAAACTTGAATACCACCACCTGTTTTGCAGTTAATTGGCAAATCCAGCGCTACATATGCTTTGAACTGGATTGTACCATTCAACATTGCGGGGATAGGTTTAGCTCTAAGTAACTACCCACACAATTAATAGTAATCGTTTATTAATCGGTTTAAGTTACATGTTTAAGTTTATTATTAGATTCATTTAATTTATAGGTTAAAACAACGATGACTAGACGACCCCTCCACATTTCGATTCTGTAACAATAGAAACATCCCCAATAAGACTTTAAATATTTAGCAACATTCACATCAAAATTATAAAATGAAAGTGAAAAAATAACCTTCGCCAAGTATTTATACTGTTGACTGATTATGAGCAATTTGTGAAAACTTATATTCATTTAAAAAAAAAATCTATCTCGTGATTTACTACAAAAGCTTTAAATAAGTTTGAAAAAAGTGAAATAGGTATCAATTTTAATGTGGCCTATATAACAATTACATTAAATGTTATTTCCCATTATTTTCTTACTAGGTTTTTAATTAATATAATCAACTGACCGACTCTATAAAAATTTGTTATTTATTGGTAATTATGAGCATAATATAATAATGGCAAATACGGGTAACTAGAAATAATATTCCATTAAAATAATTTTTGAAGAAAAAAAAAAAGAACAAACAAATCCTAATAACAGACAAACTTCGGAAAATAATAATTTTAGAACTCATCATAAAAATAAACTATAATAAAATGCAACTCACGTTCTCTTGTGCCCGGGACTCCAGTCTTCATCCATCCTGGGGAAGCAGCTCTAAAGGGGAACCTACTAGGAAAAATGAATCCATATTCGTCTTCTTTTATTTAAATAAAGTTTAATTTGATTTAACATGAATAAATGAAATAATTAAGTTTATAGTAAGCCCACCGCCACCCAGTCCAATCATTTCCTTTGCGGGGAAATGTTTGGCCTGCTTACTAAAATACAACCATTTAAATCTGTAAGTTGGTTACTGCAGGTTCCAAAAAACAGACTTAACTGATTGTTTCAATTAAATTAATAAATCAATTCATACTAAAAATACTTTGAAAATGAATTTAAACTGAATTTCAATTATGTTTCAATTTCTTTTGATGACATCGCAGGACGTCCCTGCGTGCGAACCTCCGATAACAGACTCGACACGAGAATTGCTTAGCAACTCCGCATTCGTATCTCAAGTGCCTCTCCAGCGTGTATTGAACAGCGTATAGACGTCCACACCGGGGGCACGTTAAATTCGCTGTAACAAATTCATACGTACACGCACACGTTCACGCTTGACCAACAGATCTACCAAATCATTATTTTCTTTTTAATTTGGATTGACACGAATGCATATTATTTTGAAATATGCACTAGTAAAGTATAGCACAAACAACAAAATAATATCCACCTGTTGGCCTCCTATTATACACACTTTCTCACACAATACCATACTTACCAAATGTTACTATTAAAAGTATAATAATAACAAAATAAACAAATTTAAAAAAACTATACCTCATTGTAAATGCAACTGCATGTACAACTACAACTACACTAATCCTATAAGTACACTTATGTAGATACTGAAAAAATATAAGTAATTGTAAACCAGTTAATACAACCACAACAAGCATTTTTCAATATTTTGTAGAAACAATATTACAAACAAATGAAATTTGTTCATAACATTTTCAAATATTGAAAAATACAATTAAGTGGCAATAAAGAACTTGATTTCACATACAAGAAACATGAATATCAAAATGGTTGGCTATATATACACAAAAAGTATTTGCTATAAAGACAACCACTAGATATATCACTTCATTGATGTGAAATAAAGCACTTAAAACGCAGGTAGAAGCTGAAGCGATGACTGTGTGACGAGAACTCCAATAAGCATCATCTGAAAAAGTGACAGTGATTATATATACCCCGCCCCTTAGGGAAACCTTAATTCATTTACAAATTTCACGTTCATTGTTTTAAACAAATCAAACTAGATCCTGTAATTGAAAATAGTTGTGATTCATTTAAAATGAATGAATATTGTAAATTGGTTTCCCACAAATTTACGTAAACACAAATACTTGTCAAAAATCCTCAAAACCTATAGAAAAATCAAACGGTTATTTGCAACAAAATTTAAAAATATACGTTGTTATTTTTGATGTAAAAAGTGCATCATATAAATAACAATATACAAAACAAATTTAATTGCAAATATCATCATTAAAAGATCTATAGATTTTTTGTACAAACATTTGTGAATGTATTATTTTAAAAAATTAAATCCCAAAAATCATTAGTTCTAATATTAAATAGCAATCATGTCCTAAATTACTTCAACAGGCAAATAAAATAATCACGTGATGAAGTAACTTGGTACCACAATTGATAGTATGCAATATTAAAACAATGCAAAACCTAACCGACCAATCAATGAATGAACATTAAAATTAATTTACAGAAAATGTTTAAGAACCATTTAATATCACAATATTTGTTAGAAAATATAATTGCAGATAATATATGCTAACTAATATTGTAAAATCAAGTGATGCTAAAAACATGTTTGAATATTACATATCTAAAGTGATATGCAATAAATCAATTTTCTGTAATATTAATGATAGTTGTTTAAAAAATATTATATACCCATACATATATTTTTAAGAAAACCAGTTGTTTTTAATTGTGTTTGCCTTTCTGTTACTAAGCAACAAACTTCTGAAGAAAAACATATCCACCTTTAAAGGAATAAGACAAATATGCTTTTCACTAGAAGATAATAGCAAAGCAATGACAGTGAAAGCAAACCAGAAAAATTACCTTCCTTTTTTAAAAACATACATTGACTAACCCCTTCCAATTTTTAAACGAATTAACATTTTTTTAACCAAAGATTTTAATTTACCAACCCCCTTGTACAAATTGACACAACATGATATTAATTTAAATTGACTAAAACACTTGATAGTTTTACATGTTTTAAAACAAGTGAAACTACCAAGTATTTTTTAAATCAATTTTTATTAATGTTCAAGAATTAATAAATTGTATAAATCCCCATACTTTCTAGTTGACTGCTGAAATGGAAAATAGGCATTAGAAACAATGTTATGAATAAATAGGAAATATTCATATATTCATGTAACAAAATGTTTCAAAAATGTATGAACGTTTCCTATTCATATTCAAAACAAGTATAAATTTGCAATAAAATAAACAATCGCACACAATTAAAACATAAATCACAAATACCTAACATCACTGCAATATACCTACTGACATACTTGAAAACACTAAAAAATATTAGTGTAATCAAGAAGCAATAAAAATATCACAACTAGATTGCAAATGTAATTGTGGAAATTATTTTAGTTTAAATTATGTTGAAATGTTTCATAAAATATAGCCCTTCCACCCACAAATGTAACATTAAATCACAAATACTTTAACATCACTGCAATATCTACTGACAAAAGTGAAAACACTTAAAATGTATTAGTGTAATCAGTTTGCAATAAAAACATTACAACTAAAATGCAAAAGTAACTGTGGATATCAATTTAGATTAAAATATTGCGTTGCCCCACCCCCAAATTATAAATAAAAGTTTTTTCATATCATTAGAATTTTAATTAATCAATAAAATAATAAAGACATGAAATAACTTGCAGAGAAACCTTTTGTTGTAACAATTTTAAGAAGTTCATAAAACAGAAATGTTATAAGGCAGCCAAAGAAAAGGGAGCACACCTTATATCTTTGCTAGTTTGAGAAATTCTTAAAAAAAGAAATGACAAAAGGCAATCCCAAAACCCCAAAAAAAAACTAACAAAGTTTTTAATATATTGAATTTTCTAGATAATTGGAGAAAATCAACTTCATTCTTTAGGATGAACATTTTTAAAAATATAAAAACGAGCATCCAAAATATTGAAGTGAATTTTCTACAACTAATGCGTGTTTTTAATATAGATAAAATTTTGAAGCATTCGAATGTTCACTTCATGCCTCAAAAAGACAACCCTTTTAAATGTTCAAATGAAAATTCTAAAATTTGTAGAAAAAAACATATTAAATATTTAAGAGAGCAGTTTAAAGAAATCTGAAGTGAATATTCCAAATGCACGAGAAGATCTACACTGAAATTCCATTCCATCAAAATTTTTAGAATGAATATTCAAAAATTTCTAGCATGGACACTCAAAAAAGTATTAGAATGAACAGTCAAAAAATCTTGGGAATATACATTCTCAAAATTAAGAGGATAGATACGTGAAGTTGAAACATGTCAAATGTAAATTTAACACTCGGCAAAAAAGAATCAGTCAGATTCTTATTTTTTTAAATAAAATTAAAAAAACAACACTAAAACATTAGTGCTGGAATTACACTGAAAGAAAAGAACAAACTCGAGAAAGTGGAAAGCACTCTCGTTATTGAAGCTAGCATACATTATAAGTATAATGCACATTTACTTCAAAAACAATATTCTATTTCATAATGGACACATGAAGATAGTTATAAAACACAATTGAATATAAATTAAAAGTATTAATTTATATTCAGTCCTTATACTCGTGGAAATTAAATTCAATTTGAAATCAGCCCCACAAAACACTAATGAAAAAAATATGAACCAAAATCCCTCTGAAGAGATATACCCACGTATTTGAATATAAACCCACCCTGATATATGAATACCACCCTTAACTAAATTTTAAAGAAACCTCCCTTGACCAAACTCTCCGCTTCCCTATAAAACCAACTCTTTTTCCTACCCATAAATTTTAAAAAGAAAGTACCCACCCACCATTCACGCGTATGACATAAAAAAATATTCCCACCCATAATGACTTAAAAAAAGACGGCCCATTATTATTTGATTTATTAACAATGTTGTGGAAAATTAAAAATTTAATATTCCACAATTATACCTACCAATTTTTTTTTTAATGATAAAATAAATAAACTGTAGATTACCTCACTGCATTAGAAATACAGCTACAAAAATAAATTGACTTGCTTACCTCACCACATTTAAAATAAATATGGCTACAATAAAAATGATCCCTAATGTCACAACATATTACCTCACTCCACTACAAAAGCAGTGCAGCTACATTCTTACCTTAATAATACGATATCCATCGAGAGCAATAAATAAACATGCTCAATTTAAATTATAAAAATAAATGACGATCTATGCATGAAACATAAATCAACCAATAAAAAAGTAGATTATTAGAGGATTTACTGATTCATGCATGTTTGGATGCTGGCTGTTTAAAAACAAAGTAATTTTAGAACAAACAGCAAACCAACCCGGGCGCTTATAAATACCTCGCTGCCAGAAAAAAATTCTGACAACTACTGGCCAAACACGAATTAGCAACTTCTGCATACACTAGTAAAGTATAGCATAAAGCAGAAATTGCTACCAATCTGGAAAACACATATCTTCGCAACCACGCGATTTCGCGAGGTTGCACAGTACACAATTGCTTGGCCATAAAACTATAACCAAGCAGACAAGGTAAATAAATATATCAATGTTTAGAGCATGCACATTTTATAAATAAGAACCAGTTAGATAAGATAGGATTTCAGATAGAAGGCCAACATTATATTACAAATTAACTAACAAACAGTTATGCTACAACTTGATAACAAAACAATACTTCACAAATGCTAACTGTTTGTTACTTAAGCACAAAATATAACCCAAACAACACCTGCATCTGCATGGCAAAATCTGTCTGGTATGTATTGAACGTGTAAATAAATAAACAAATATGGAATTATTGAAAACAAACAAAAAAATCATGAAGCAGTCAAGTGACAGTAAACACCAAGATTGGTTACAGTCTCTGATTTTAGAACCAAAATGTAAGACCGATAAGACTTTCTTAAAGTAAGATTTCGATGGGTCGATGTTAGAAGGCCTACATTTTGATTCTAAACCTACTCTCCCCCTTCCTACCTTTGATGCCCTTTTCCGGTGTAGCCAATGATGAAGTTTATGTACAAATTAATTGAAAAAAATATCGTGTATGCAATGCAATGAATGAATTTTAAAGACAATACAATCTTCTTATCAATTACTGTCACTTTGTCAATGGGGGGAGATGGTTATTTAAGGTAACTAAAACTACAGTACATAAGCATATATAGGAAGAGAAGCAACAGAACCAAACTACAGAAGTAACTAAATATAATCAGAGATTGGACACATCAAGGTGTTAATTTTGCCATACGAAATGCAAATGCATAAAAATCTCCAGTACCGTTATACAAGAAGTAGATCACATTGTACCAAAATGTCAGCACCTGATCAATTAAGATAGAAAGTACTATCTTAAAGGGCAGGTGTGCAATGTTTCAAGTGAGAATGAAGTACTAGCAAAAACTTCTTGTATAGCCGTAAAAGAGTTCCATTGAAATAAAAAAAAATCCTACCTTGTGAGTCCCGATGTGCACCTACAGCCTCTTGTGCAGCTAAAAATACTTCATCCTGACTTTGATTTCCCATATGCCATCCAAAACCTATAATGATTGCAAATATCGCGTTTTAATTAAAGAAGAACTACAGCCGAATATATGTATTTATTGCTCATGGAATATTACAAAATTCCCGACAACAATAAAGTTATGAAACAGAAACTGAAATTCGAAAATTTTCTAATTATGGTACGATCTGATCTTGCGTATGTTCAGCTTTTTTAAATATAGGTGCATACTAGTTCGTTTAATTCCATAAGCGAGAGATGCACTTGTAACAGACGATCCACGATTTAGTATGGCGTCTAAGGCTAGTCTAACCCGTTCTCTCGAATATTTCCGCAATGCAGTCGGTAGCAAGTTCAGAAGTTCGTCAACATTATAAAACGGATTAATTCTACCAAATGCGAAATACTTGATACTGTCTGGTGGAAGTGGTGGGGGTTGGAGGGGGTAGAACCGTGGGTGATCTAAAAATCAATTTACCAAATTCCACCAAACAATTTCAAGGGTTGGTTTTAGTGAGGCGATTTTTTTCTTCTTATAATGGTCATAAAAATTTAGTGAACATCAAAATTTCTTTACAGAAACCTTTTAGCGAGTGACATACTGCTATTATCAATAAAAACTGCAATACTATTAAGAGTTATTGTAATTTAAAAACTATTCAATAGCAGAAGCTTTTTTCAGACTGATTAGGAAAATTCAAACGTGACAATAATTGTGAAAGATACTTTGCAGAGTAAGTAACAAAACTATTGAATATTAATTAATATAAACCATATTTATTAATATAACTTAAATTCATAATAGAATATTCATTAGTATAAACTATTGTTATAAAATGGTTTATTAAGAAAATAATGTAGAATGCAAAACTTTAAAACATTCCATACAAAGTTGGGGTTGGTCGGGACAACTTGGACAATAAGTTGTCGTTTTCCTTACACTCCCTCGTGTCTTTGATCTGCCCATTAGACGACTTTTATCTGCATAACATAGTTTGCATGCGCGTCTAATGCTTCCTCCAGAATTATTTTTTCGAACGGCGATAAAATGCTGACTCCGACGAAGACAAGGATTTGTTGTATTTTCAGTCAACCCTGAAGGAGATTGCAGTGTAAACTCGCGCGGCAGTCAACGTGTTAAAAGAAATAATGAAGAAAATGGCAAAATGAAATGTTTTTATCAATTGGAACAAACAGATATTATGTGAAACCAATATTAAAAACCATCCTAACTATAATTTACCCAACAATTAAGAAATATGTCAATCTTTACAGTCTCTGTATAAAAATTATAGCAAAATTGCCAATTAGTTTAAATATAAATATTCATTTTGATAAGATACTTAATTAACTGAAGTAGGGGGAACCAATGCCAAGATTTGAAAACAAAAAAAAACTTTCTGTGGAAGTTAATTGCAAAAATTAAACATACATATATATGCATCATTGCTTTATTCATCTACTATGTTAGCAAAAATATCAAAAATAGGAAAATACAATTTTCACATGAACATTTATAACATTGAAGAAATTTTACTCCCACTCCCACACTTGTATTGTATCACAATAAATTGACATTGAACAAATTTAAGGGAAAAAACTGATATCTAACAAAGTATATAACAGGTATTTAATAAAAAAACGCATAACGCCGTAACTCGATTATTTGTTAACCGATTTGAATCATCTAAAAAACAAATTGTATAGCCGTTTAAATACTATGAGATGACATGAATTATATATTTATTCAAAATTAACTTTATTAACAAATGATAGTCATCTCTAAATGTTTAAATGGCTGCATATAATACTTTTCTAATTTTATTATACTAGACATTATTTTTGTGAATCCTATGATGCCCAATATGTTGATTTTAATTTAATATCGATGTCAGAAAAAAGTAATCAAATCTTATTCATATATTTTCAATAAATGTAGTGTGCATTGAAAAAAAAAATTGGAACAAACCAATGTCAATTGTTGTAAAACACAGAACAATAACAAATGGTTCACACTACTTACAACAAATGACATTTGTTTGTTCCAATTTTTATTCAAGACACATTACATTTATTGAAAATATATGAATAAGATTTTTTTTTCCGACAAATATTAAATTAAAATCAACGTATTCGGTATGATTGGATTCAGAAAAATATTGTCTAGTATAAAAAAATAGAAAGTATATGCAGCCATTTAAAAATTTAAAGTTGACTATCATTTGTTAATCAAGTTAACTTGGAAAAATATATAACTAATATTATTTCATAGTATTTAAGCAGACATTCAATTTGTTTTTAAGTTGATTTAAATCAGTTAATAAATAACAAGTTATGGCATTGGGCTTTTTTTTATCGAACACCCGGTATAACTAGGGGACACAACATTAATACACCAACATATAATAGACAACAAAGTAATCTACTGATGGAAAACACTTAGAAACATTCACATTAAACTTTCAACAGAATTTGGATTTAAATAAAATGACTTGAACGATTTTAAACATTTACGCTTATTAATGCCGATCAGTCAAGAAAAAGCATATTTAAAATATGCAATACAACAACAACAATACACATATTTAATATAGGATGAACAACACTTATAATAACAAAATGTTATTAAAAATTCAACGTCAATACTGAAGATTATTGCCATTTAGAATTAGCTTTTGTGGATAGGGAACACACTCGCATAACCAAATGACAATTAGGGATTCAATCTTTATGCTCACAATCAACACATAAATAAAATATTATTGAACCAACTCTTGAAAGACATCACTTCCATGATTCACAAGAACAGTTGTGGGACTAAATCGTATAGTGATTTTAAATATTCTGAAAAAATACAAAAAAAGAATAAGCCAAACAGACTGTAAAAAAATATTTAACAAAATACAATTCAATTCATACCATTTTCTTACTGGTTGAATGTTGTTTTTGTAAAATTGATTTAAGTAGGAAATATAACTGGGACCAAGTCTCACTAGAGATTAAATTTTTTCAAGTTCAAACTTGTTTTATTGTTACTTGCATTTAGGCAACCATTATAGCTATAAGAGAAGAAATTGAAAAAAAAGCTTTTACAAATTCAACCTACAAGACTTCCATTTTCTAATAATTAGGTTATTATAGAAACCCAAAGTAAATAGTTTTTCTTGTCAAAAATTGAAATAAAATTGATGACCTGTACTTGAAACTGTTAGATTTATCTATGCAACCATTATACAATATACCAGCTATAAGATGAGAAATTGAAAAAAAAACTTTTCATATTCAAGACTACAAAACTTCAGATAAGGTAAAATTATCATAACCTATAGCAAATATTAAAGCACCATTCTATTTAAAATTTAGAGAATTAATGATATTATTAATGGAACATGATAATATTGCAACAACTATTTAGGAAAAATTAATATTCTTATTTATTATAATAAATAATACATGTTTACAGAGCTTAAATGAATATTCCATGCTCAACATTAAAGCAACTTAAACAAAAGTGTGGATTTCCAGGACACGTTGCACAATAAGTAACCACTTTCCTAGTTCTATTAACAGCAAAGTTACTTCCATATATCATGCGATTATCTCGATAACATTTTGTACAGAAACGCCTCGAATCTTTAACTCGTCCAGGTTTTTGTTTCAGTACATGAATCAATGCTTTGGGCATCAGACAACCAAACCATTTTTGTTCCTCCTTCATATCAGCAATTTCAGGCCAAAAATCTGCCACCAATATACAAGAATCAATTAATATAATAAGGTCCTTTAGGTTGATGTAAAAAAAGTAACTAATAATTTAAAAAATACGAAAACATTTCGTAAATCTACAGCAATAAGTCTTATTAAGACTACAAAAGAAGTCATTTATTGAAAAGAACTATTTCCTTGGCTAATTGAATTATACAAAGTAATTTGTGTATTACATATAGCACAACTATAAAACCACCAATGATTAATATTGTCAAATTTTAAATGTTTAATTTCAAAAATTAAATGTTTGTAGTCATTTTAGGAATCTAGCAATAACTTTTTTATGCTTATACATAGCAAAAACAATCATAATTCTTTTTGGAAAATGTAGAAAAATTTTGCTCAAATGTATGCAATGCATCAGACAAAGAATAGACGTATATGTATTAATGTTGGAAATTTGTATAATGAAAACTGATAATTAAAAAAAATAAACAAAGCCTATTTCACTATATAAAAGATGAAATATCACCAAAAAAACTCCAATGGCCATCACAAGAGTAAATGCAGATGTCAACAGAAGATTAATAGATTACTTTTTGAAATATGATCAAAACCCTGTGGACATTTATTAAGATTTATTCAGATTATATATTTCATAAACAAAAATGAACATATTAACACAAATTAGATTATGATGAAATTAAGTCACATTGAAGTAGAATAAAGTGCACCCATATCAAGGTAGATAGAATAATACTAGAACCTATGTAATATAGGATAGCTTAAAATTATTCTGAGGACATTTCATTGTTCTGTAATTAATACACATAAAATAGAACAAAAATATTTTAAAAGTAAGACAAAAATTGCATCAATGCTAAAGAAATGAACTGTACCGTTACAAATTCCCACAACTAGAATGAAAAAATACCATGGGCTAATTAATTATCTCTTGTTTTGTATAAGCAGAACTGTAACACAATCCAGAACTGATAATAAAACCACACATCAAAACAAGTTCCACTTCAATGGAAGACATTGATACAAATAACAATTAAAAAAAAAACAATGACGAGAAAATATAGCAGAAATGATTGAGATCCGAGTTCAAGAAGAAGAATCAAGGCCATTGCACCGTGTATAATCAACGTAAATATATAAAGGAACAATTATTCATTAATAATCAAGTTTAACAAGTCTTAAAAAACAAAAATCATAATTAAAAATGATTTTACCACAGTAAATGGAGGTAGTTTATATCATGAATTACCAAGTAGTAATGATTACAACCATCCCTACCTAATGGCACAATTCAAAATTTAAGAAATGGCAAAATGGCACTTCGTAGCACCAAATGAGTGTTATGATATTCAAAAGAAAGGCATCATTAAAAATATTCGAGAAGGCAGATTCATCAACAAAAAATGATTTATTATTGTTTAGTTATGTTATATATAATTTATATAACTATTAGAATAAACATTACATAAATTAGAGTAGTAAATAAAAGTATTTACAAATGCAATGGGTTTAATATAAATAGAATATTATATATTCTATATATTGAAATAAAGACCTATATAATAAAAATATTATTTTTTGTGACATAAACATAATATATAATAGATTTAGGATATAGCAAATCTAGCATATCTGTTTTGTTTAGAGAATACTTATAGCACACAACAAAAGAATGAATTGAATTAAATGTTTCATAAATTTTTATGACCAGTATAGCAGTTAATCATAAGGTTAGTAATAAAAAATAACATACCTTGAGCCGATGCTTCTCCCATGTTCCCATGACTAGGTCCAGCACCCTGATCGTCCATTTGTTCCATATTACTTAAGTCGTCATCATCTAATGTCAAGTCCTCAATACTATCTTCGTTCATCTCATCCACGTACTCAGCCTTTGGTTCAAGCATCAGTTCAGTATGCGTTTCTAATTTTTCTTTAATTATAGGAACTTGGGGGGCAATCTCAGACTCACTCAGTTTATGCCTCGATAAAATTTCTGATTTGGTTTCTACTGGTTCAGGCACATCGGTTACTAATTTTGAAGATAGTGTTGGAATGTTCTGGGCGGGTGTACTGTGGTGAGATTCTGAGGAATTCGAGGCGTCGTGATTGTTCTCTAGCTCTTCGCCGCTTCTTCTACGGGCCCGCTTTCTTCTCCGCGGGCCCGGCGACTGCGAGCCGTCCCTCGAGTTCTCGTCCAGGTCTTTCCTGCGTTGCTCTATCGTTAGGCCCTGCACTTTTGGTAGTGACGGTGCGGGCGGGGGACTCTTGGCTGGCGGTGGAGGTGGGACTGACTTTTTTGTCTCTGTTTCCCCTTTCCTGTTGTCTGATAGGCCTTTGATTTGTAGTGATTCTGCTGCCTTAAGCAAAGCGCCTAACTGGTCTTGTGAAATGTTCACCTCTCCTCTGTACATGTAGTCCATCATAGCCTTTAATTCTTGAAATTTCACATCCTTTAAGATGAATATCGGGTGTTTGTCATAGTTTTGTGACAGTAACGCCTGTAAAGAATTCAACAATGTAGAACAAGACAAAAAATAATACAATCTCTATATGTTAATTACTGATTACGCAAAACTAATTGATATTTTTGTTTATAGCAGCAGCTAAAAATAATTCCTATTGAATTTTTATGAATTTACTCTTTGTAATATGTTTGCAAATAAATATTACCAGAACTAGGTTGAATACAACAAATAGGTTATGTATTAACTAAAGAACAATTGATATTATAATAATAATAATAGTACTTACTTCAAAGTATGGACTACACGCTGATAAGACTACTTTGTGAGCATTCAGGTATTTTCCCTCGGCAGCTAAGGTACAGTCAACTAACGTTCCATTCTCGAGGAGGGTGTCGAATACTGCTACTAATGTGGATTGATGGTTGTTCCACCGTAAACAAAACTGCTGGTCGTCATCCATTGTTGACTGTAAAAATTAAAGAGAATAAGTGATAAAATTATTGTTGATTTAATTAAAGTATATAATCTCTATGAAAAGCGTATTTTTTTAACAGGTTGACTGTGTTATTTAAACCGGAATACTAAGCCGGTGTGTGTTACCCTGTCCTCAAGGTACTGGTCTTCCAGTCCTGTCATTTTTACGACCACGCATTACGTGAATTTTCAAATAAAATTTTCAAATATAAAAATAGAATATGTAAATGTTGATAGATTTAATCTTTTTAAAAAGATAATATTCAAAATAAAACAAGGAATAAGGTGGCCTAAGAATTTGAATTATTATTTAGGCAAATAAAACTAATATGTCAAACCAAATTAAGTAGAAGAGTAATGAAATTATACTACACTGGTGTCTTAGTACAAACAGAAGATTACATATAAATATGAAACAGCAAAATAATGAAACACCGCTCTAAATCAGGCCCGATTGATATGATGTCCGAGAAATATGACTCACTGTATTCACAAATATCAAAGATTCATTACCAAAACAAACATTTATGAAAATATTTAGAAACTTGTAATCTAATTAGATTTATTATTGTTTTTTATTATTACTGGAATATCAAAAAGAAATAACAATGTAATCTACATGTGACACATTTCATTTGAAACTAAGTTAAACAATATATAGTCCATCCATTGGATCTTCCGTCCTATGTCACAAAATATCGCTTCGAGAAAGGACACAAAAACATTCAGTCTGATAAAGTAAACCAAATGCGTTAGAAAAAGAACGCACTGTAAAACTTTCGTCGTTTTTTGAAGCGATAGTTTGTGACGTACGACGGAAGATCCAACGGACAGACTATATTTGACAACGTACTTCTGCTCAAAGCCTAAACCTAGTTTCAGGATTGGTGTAACAAAATATGAAGAGAAATATTAATTATATAACTAAAACAACAGAAATTAATTTATAGTCGAACCACTGAAACAAAATAAAATATGACTGTGTCTTATCTATCTACGCAAATATTGTTATTCAAGAAATCAATACATCTATTGTCTCAAACCAAGTTAAGTAGAAGAGCAGTAAAATAAGCTAACAGTGTCGTGCACAAACGGAATAAATCAAAGTACATGTAAATATAAACATTATTAAACAGAACTATGAATCAGGCCCAATTGATACAATGTTCGAGAAATGTTAATTGTTAAAGTACTCACAAGAATCGAAAATTAGTTTCGGAAACAAAAAAACATTTGTGAAAATATTTAGAAATATGTAATCCAATTAGATCCATTATCATCGGGATATTAAATCGAAAAGGCAGTATAACACACCTTCAATTTTAGGTTAGCGTATACAAAACGTTAATATAAAAAAAACAATTCGGACAAACATACAAACGTACTGTTGTTTCAGGTTTGACGTAACACAATATCACAAGGAATGTTTGGTTTAGAACTAAGGTAGTATAAATGTATACATTCAAACCACCGAAAAGCATCTATGACGAGACACAGTATTAAGAGGTTATAATTCCAACGACAACAAATTCAAGGATAATCACAATTACTTACACTGAATTGTATAACCCATGTTAGATATTTTGTTAATTTATTGTGAAATAGTGAGTGTGCACATGTGTTGATTTCTAAATGATTGCTAAACTATCTGTATATAATGAAGTAATACGTTAATTCATTATAGTAAAATGTGGAATTGTATTAATCAACTACTCGACACTAAATAAAAAGAAAACTATTTCTTTTATTTTTCTACCAAACAAATAGTTATTGTTGAGAAGCTGTATAGTTGTATGTAAATAAAGGGACAATTAGAAACGAAACATAATTGAGCTTGCATAAAAATAAATGGAAAGAACTCACCATTATCACAAGATGTAATAAAAGTAACAGAACACAGCAACTAATTGATTCAACATGTGTGTTGAATTGAATACTAAGATCACAAAACAAGAACGATGTTTGACAAATAAAAGACCATGGCAACAATGGGCGTTAAGTCAATAACATTCCAACAACTGTAAACTCCAGTGAGCGCGAGAGAGAGGGAAACCCAAGCGGCGTAAACATGGCGGCTTTTCCAGTGAAATTCGGGAAAATGGCGCAGGTCATCAACAAAAAAATCAATACTTTTGATGTTGCAATGATTATTGATTAAACAGTAAATTAATGAACGTTGTTATCAATCGCACATTGTCACCGGCGTAATGACCGTAATTGTTATCATTCAGCAAAGAGTTAATTACCGCATTAGCATGTAATTAGACGTCGGACGTGTTAAAGTAGAATTTAAATGTGAATATTTACGTGATTAGAAACGAAAAGCCCTAGGCGTAAACTGTAAATTCGTCAGAGAATCAAGGGTGGGGCAGGGGAAAGCCAAGCTATTGGAACGGACCAACAATGGCCGCTTTTCCGACTAAACATGGGAAAATGGCGATGTCCCGTTTTTTACGTGGCCATCCGAGGCGTAGATGTTTAGAAAAACGTCCGATTTTATGTAATCGCGAGTTTAAATACGCATGCATGTTAACATGAAAGCTCCGGTGTTGGAAAAACAGGATAATAAAGCTCGTGTTTGCAGGAGCTTGGGTTGGAATGAACAAAGCTTCCATGTTAAAGTCGCGAAAACCGAGGAAAATTGCGATTAATGTTTTGGGAAAACGATGGGTAAACATGGGTGTTGAATATTTACCTATTTTGGCACTATTTCTAAGTAATATCACAATCGTTTTCACAAGACGATTCAAGAGACGACTTTAAACTGTGCTTCTATGGGGAATGGCGTTTCTTAACTAAAAGCGACCGGCAACTTTGAGCGTAGCTGGGTGCAGCAGGACGCTCGATTCTGTCCGGGGCGAAGCACCTTTGACGTCACGCGGCTTGCGCAGCAACGAGTTGGTCTCTTTGTGCGCACGAGTGTCGAGCGCCGGCCAATGAAACGGCGAGCTTTCAACGCCAAACTTTCGGCGGGGCAAGGGAAGAGCGTACGATTTCGTGCGGCGCGCCTCGGCTATTCCATCCGGCTCTAGAGAAGTGGATACAAGAAGAGAGAGAGGACGGTGAAAACTTAAAAGAGAGAGCAAAGAGATGAGAGGAGAGAATGAATTTGATCCACAACAAAATAGTGAGCCTGTCTCTTCTAATCGTACGGTCCGTTTTCCACTGCGGTCTTGCCATTTCACATCTCGCCGTTTTCCGAACGTGTCCGCACAGTTTTTTCGCATGTTTACTTTGTGACAATCCCCGATCTGTTAAAAGGCTAACAGGTAAGAGTCCTGTTAATGCCCCAATTCCGCAACACTTCACGGGATTATTTAGAGCGGTTGATATATCTGCGTAATTGCGGAAATAGAAGTGTCCCAGTTTATAAGTGTCCTGTCGGCTTTCTCCTCTCTCGCGTTATAACCTATCGTATTTTTTGTACGTCTTCGCCGGCGATCATTTCCATCCGAAAATCGTTTTTACATAACGCACCGCGGTGTTTTCCGTGCGTGGACGAATTTGTGTGCATTCGAATTTTAAATTGGCGCCACGCCGTCCCCCACGCACGACGCGTGCATGCGTCCAACTCGCCGCGTAAAACCGCTGTTTTTATTTTTTTTGCACATCCCATCCAATTTTCCCTTCGTATTGCAGCCAACCCTATAATCCACCGATTTACGTCATTGTTTGAACAGCGTTGTTTTTTGGGGCCCGACCAGTGTTTGTTTACGTTATCAAATTTTTGATAAGATACAAGATGCTCATAATTGTGACACACTTAATCCAGTACGCATGGCCGTGTTTTCGAATTTGAAATTGCGCTCAGCGCTAACGTTGACAGTTTTAATTGTGTAATTTACTTTTAAATTATACTTATATTATAAATAAATAAACTTACAATGTTCCTCATCTCTTTACGTCGCTACTGCTGAGCTGTCAAACAACTATTTTCGAATGTTTTGACTATCTTGATGAAAACAATAAACATGATTATGTCAATTTCATAATTTGACAGTTAAACCGCGTACTGTTTTCACTGTACTCGTAGTTGAATATTTTTACACATAATAAAATAGTTAATGCATTTGGTTGTTGTGATCGACAAAAGCTACGTTTCATTCTCAAGGAGATTAAATTTTATGAGTGATTGTAAATGAAAACTAGACATTGCCAGGTTAGTGGAAGTTAGAGCGTTTTAAACCTTGTAGTTCATTGTAAACATTACGTAAAAATCCTTTTCTTGTGTTTACATTGCGTTGTGTCTTTACGTATTCGCGTTTATTTATTATTTTTAAAACGACTTTTAACTATTTAAGCAAATTATTGATTATTTTTTAATAAATATAAAACCTATATTAATTTTTTCTGTTTTTAAAAATAAATATTTATAATTATTTTTCTGCATTTTCGAACATATTTTCATCTGTTTTTAATACAATTTCAATTGTTTTAGGTAAAATAAAGTAATCGTTTTAAGCCAATTTTAATTTTTTTTATTTTAACTACATATTTTTAAATATGTAGTTAAAATAAAAAACGATTTTACATTACCAAAATACAGTTCAAATTGAAAGGAAACAAAAACAAATAGAAGAATCGGTATTGAAGAGAAAAAAAAAAAATCAGTTATTTGATAGAAAAAAAAAAAAATAAGTTAAGCAAATGAATTCAATTTAAAAAACAGTTGAATATTAGCAGTAGCTTGTATACTCAGCTAAAAATCAAATAAAGTTTACTAAATAAACAAAAAAAGCAATTGCTATTGAAGAAACTAAAACAGAAGCGCATTTCTTTATCAATTGTTTCTTTTAACTAACTTAAATCTGTTTAATAAATTTTTAAATTTATTTTCTTATTTAGTATCTATTAAGGTTCTTAGATCTCTTGTCAAATGCCTATTAAGACAATTTGCCTCGATAATTGTATATTATCTTCCTGTTATCTTAGAAAACTGATTTTTTTTAATTGTATTTTTTAAGCCAGTTTTCAAACTATTTTAAAACTCTTTTCGTAAAAAAAATTAAAATTTCATTTAATAATCCAAGTCTTTTATTCAACCGTTTTATCAAAACTTGTAACTGTAAATGTTAAAAGCACCTTAATATCATCATTATTAAATAAACGTTTTTTTTTTTTTGATAAGACAAATATTAATTTTTTGACTTTTTTAAAAAAATAATTTTCAACCAATTTTTAATATTTCAATTGTTTATTGTGATATACAATAACCATTTTAAACCAATTTTTACATTGACAATTAGAAAAACACAATTAAGTTTTTTAACTCGAAAAATTATTTTTTTAGAATGTTTTGTATGTTTTTAAAGTCAGTTTCCAACTATTCTTAAACTCTTTCTGTAAAACATTTAAAGCTCTTTAAATATCTCTATTATTTAGTTTTCAAATTTAAACTGTTTTTCAAAACTTGTAAAGCAACTTTTATATTTTTTGACTGTTTAAAAAAAAATCACCCAATTTTCAAATTTCAATTGTTTGTTTTAATTTATAGTCGAGTCAATTTTTGTATTAATTATTAGAATTTTTCTATTTTTGTACTACATTTTTAAACTTTTATTTCATACATTTCTAACGACTTTAAAATATATTTTTTTGTTTTTAATTATTCAACCATTATTTGAAATGAAAATTGTAAAAAAATTAAATTATTTTACTCCACCAAAAATAATTTAATTTTTTTACAATTTTCATTTTTTTAAATGTAATTTCAAATACTTTCTTTTAACTAATTTTAAAACAATAAAAAATGTTTTTGAAGCATTTAACTGACGTTTTTAACCAAAATTGGAATAATTTTTTCTAAATTAGAATTTCAAATTGTATTTTTTAATTTAAAAAAAATGCAAAAAGCTTTCCTAAAAGTTTTTGCAAATTTTTATTTCTTATAACAAAATAACTTTTAAAGCAAATAATAATACTATTTATGTTTGAATATTTGAGTACGTGAAGAGTAGAGTAATAATTACTAGTAGTTAAAAATATCCGTTTCTTCACTGTTTTTATTATACTGCGAGGAAAAGGATATTATTAATTAGTAATACTATTTATTAATAAGGTGTATTGAAAATATTTCACTCATCCACATCTGAATCATCATCTCCAAAATCAGAAAATTCACTACCAGTATCAGAAACCCCTTGCAGCTCTTCAACCACCAACTTCTTCAACTTTTCTTCAAGCTCAACAGTCTGTTCCTTCTACATTTTTCTTCTTGCTCATGTACCTTAAGAAAGTCCTTCTCTTCTTTTCTGGTAGTGACTGCAGCAACTGCTTCATCTCAGTATCCAATTTCAACCCTTTCTTTTCATCAAAAACCGGTGGTATTACTTCCTTGCTTTTGCAGCATTTGGCACATAACTTTACTGAAGAGCTGCACTTGGAACACATGACATGCCAAAATCAGCATCCCTTTCTTGCTCCATCAACTTCTTCAATTTTCGTCAAGCTCAACAATCTGTTCCTTTACGAAAGTCATTCTCTTCCTTTCAGGTAGTGACTGCAGCAACTGCCTCATCTCTGTATCTAATTTCAACTGTTTTCTTTTCATCAAGAACCGGTGGTACTAATTCCTTGCTTTCGCAGCATTTGGCACACAACTTTACTGAAGACATGATAGGTTTTTCTGACACTTTTCTCTGAGCACTTTAAGCATGTTTTAGGCTATGATAAGGGTTTGTACTTTTTGTACGATTTTCCATTGAATTATGTCTTTGCGTCTGGTGCACATTTCGGATATTCGAATGTTGTTGATCATTTTGGTTCTGTGGTTTGTGTCGTCTAAGTCATTTTTGAATACCGTTTTGTTTTTATGTTTTTGGAGTCTGGTGCGTACATGATTTTCTCTTTGTGTACTCATCTTTAGAAACTGTTGTGAATTATACTTTTTACTAGTTTACTTTATTGGGATATTGTAACCGCGTGGTTTCCACAAACGTCAAAATTAGGTGTATTCCGTGACAAGAAAACAATTGCCATTTAGAAAACAAATAACAAAATGATCTATATGACAGTTGTCATTTAGTGACAAAAAAGGAATTGAAATTTAGAAAACAACAAGAAAATAACCTCAACTAACAATTGTTATTTTGAACAAAAAAACAATTGAAATTTAGATATCAACAACAAAATAACCTCTACGAACAACTGACAGTTATCATTCAGTGACAAAAAAACAATTAAAATTTAGAAAACAATAACAAAATAACCCAGACGAACAACTGACAGTTGCCATTCAATGATAAATAGGCAGTTGAAATTTAGATACCAATAACAAAATAACCTCTACGTATCATTCAGTGACAAAAAAACCATTGAAATTCAGAAAATAATAAGACAATAAGACCTCCACGAACAACAAACAATTATTATTTTGTGACAAAAGAAGCAATATCAAAATGACCCACATGAACAGCTGACAGTTGTCATTCAATAATATATAGGCAATTGAAATTCAGGTATCATTCAGTGACAAATAATAACATAACCTCTACGAGCAAATGACAGTTGTTATTTAGTGACAAAAAACCAACTGAAATTTAGAAAACAATCTCAACTAACAATTGTTATTTTGTGACAAAAGAAGCAATATCAAAATGACCCACATGAACAGCTGACAGTTGTCATTCAATGATAAATAGGCAATTGAAATTCAGGTATCATTCAGTGACAAAAAAACAATTGGAATTTAGAAAATAGCAAGACAATAACTTTCACGAACAACCAACAATTTTGTGACAAACAGGCATATGAAAGTTAGAAAACAATCATAGCATAATTTCTACTAGCAGGTGGCAGTTGTCATTCAACGACAAAAAAGCAATTGCAATTTAGAAAACCATAAGACAATAAGACCTCCACGAACAACAAACAATTGTTACTTTCTGACAAAAAAGCATATGAAATTTAGAAAACAATAATATCATAACCTCTACGAACAAGTGACATTTATTATTCAGTGACAAAAAAGCAATTAAAATTTAGAAATAAATATAATCATTTATTTACAATAATGTATCACAAAGTAGAGGTGTCCACAATTACCTATTTAAAATTTAGAAAACCTTAAGACAATATGACCTCCACAAACAACAAACAATTGTTATTTTGTGATAAAAAGGCATATGAGATTTAGAAATAATATCAGCAAAACTTCTACAAGCAAGTAGCAGTTGTTATTCAGTGATAAAAAAGCAATTGAAATTTAGAAAACAAATACAAAATGTCTACCAAGAAAAACTGACAGTTGTTATCCTGTAATTGCCATTTAGAAAACAATACCAAAATAACCTCTACGAACAACTGACTTATCATTTAGTGACAACATGGCAATTGAAATTTGGAAAACAATATCGAACAACTAGCAATTGTTATTTAGTTACAGAAATAGCGATTGTAATTCATATAACAATAACAAATTAACCTCTACGAACAACTGGCAGTTATCATTCAGTGCCAAAAACGAAATTTAAATTTAGATAACCATAACAAAATATCCTCCACGAAAAAACTGACAGTTGTTATCAGTGACAAAAAAAAAAAACAATTGTCGTTAAGAAAACAATAACCTCTATAAACAACTGGCAGTTGTCATTTAGTTACAAAAAACAATTAAAATTTAGAAAACAATTACAAAATAACCTCCACGAACAACTGTCAGTTGTCATTCAGTGACAAGTATAATTATGACTTAGTAAAATTTTACCTACAGTTATTTCTTATATAATATTCTTGTAACTGCTATACGTTTTAATCAAATTTATTAAAACAAACGTTTTATTTTTTTCTTAAAAACTAAAATATATATTTAAATTTCCTTTCAATAATAGTTGTTCAGTTGTTTACCATCTATATGGTTTATTTGAAAAATGTTATAATATTTTTAAAGAAAAATCCAGAATAAAAGAACACCCACGTTCGTTGCATTCATTTTTGTTAAAAGCTTCTTAGATGTTTCGATAAAGTTTTGAAAGCAATACTTTAATTGTAAAACATATTGTTGTCTTCTTCCCTTCGTCCTCACCTCTAGGTTTGTGGGGCGTTTATTCCCATCTCGGGCTAACGGTATTGAATGATGGTGTTTTTGTCATATTGGCATGGGCTCTGTTATTTTAATTTATTGTTTAGGATTGGGTTTTTTGTTTTATTTTAAAATGAATGTATTTAAGAGTTTTTACATATTCCTGTACAGTTATATTGTTTCGGTCGTTAATGCTTGTGAGTATTTTGTTTTTGTAAATCTTTCTGTTCTTATGTTTGATTTTCTTCTTGTTTTGTATTATTTTCAGATCTATTATGGATCCCTGCTTATCTCAGATGACTAACTCTAGCTTTGCCTTTTTGATTAGTCTTATCAACCCTGCCAGTGGGGCTTGAGTATAGCTCTGCGCGCTTGGATTTGTGGTGCCCAGCTTTTGATGTCTAATCCTTGCTACTTCCTCTAGGCAGAATCTGCATGGTGCTTCTTCCACCAGGCCTATTTTGCTCATGTGTTTGTTGAGCCTTCAGTGTCCTGTCATCAGTCCTACTATTGTTTTGGCCATCTTCCTGTCTTGGTTTAGAAGTTCGGTCGTGGATTTTAGAGATTGTTTCTTAAGGAATTGTTTCGCCTGTCTCTGTCCTGGTGAAATCGTCTACCAGGTTTGGCCCTCTGTCTCCTATTTTTTTATTGATTGTTTGACTGAGGTTTTGGAGATACCGCAGGAGAATTCCGGGCCAATTAGTGCTTTTGTTTGGCCAGTTCATCTGCTTTGTCATTCCCCGGATGTCCTCCATGTCCTGGGACCCATGTAATTGTTACTTTTTTGTGACTGCCAAGTTCATTAAGAACACATATACAGTTCCACACTAGTTTAGATTCAACCTGTGTGGAGCTTAGTGCTCTTAGTAGTGCCTGGCTGGGGAAGAATATAACTATTCACCTACTTTTGATGCCTTGTCTTGCTATTTCACTTGTGCAATGGAAGTGCTATCGCCTCTGCTTGAAACACCGTGGTGTTCTTGGTGCCCTTGCGAAATTGTATTTTTTCAATTTTTAAGAATTTCACAAAATTTGTTTTTTTTTCTTAAAATTATATAGTATCTAGTCATCGCATAACGGATATTTCCGTTAAAATTTTTATTCAAAAAATGTTCACGATCACAATACTTTCCCGTGAGAAAGGATATGTTTTCTTTTTCTACTACAATTGTCAATCTTCCGTCTGCCGGGCAAATTGATACACTCAGGTCTTGTTTTTCACTTTCTAAACCTAATTTATTGCTATTTTATTTCAGTATATAATATTTTCTTCTTACATTTTTACATTATTGGTTAATGTTGATCTTTCTTTATTTCTTCAATAAGAATTTCTTCTTAGATTATTCCATGTTTGTGCTTTTTCTAAACATTGTGTAAGTTAATTTTTACTTGTTAGGTTAGTATTGATTTTATTCGCAACTATTACTTCCATATATCATTTATTCTATTACTACTACTGATTTTTCTTTATAGTGAATGTCATAATTCTATTTAGTATATCTTAATCTGAGCCAAATCCTGCCTCAGCAACATCGACGCCAAAATTATCATATAATTTATTCGTATATTTCAAATCTGTTTTTTTTCCTCTCTGTAGAACGCAACATAGTAAGTGAAAGGTTTTCATCCGTGCCACACAAAAATGTCACCGAATCGGCCCGAAAAGCGTACGCTTTTTTTGCGCCTTGCGCAAGCCGCAAATTTGCATCCACAGGCGGTGGCGTTTTAGAAATCCTTAATAAATAAGGCGAACTTTAAATATCATTCCACTTTTCAATAAGTAACTATTGAATTAAAGCCATTTTGCATATCACTTTCACGGAATCTCGGTTATTGAAGGGAAGTTTGTGTTCTTTACACCTTGAATCAAAACGAATAATTGTTTAATTGTGCCGGCCTTCACTTTGTGGTACATGTGAAGAAGGATGTCATTAATAATAATAATTTAATAATAAAGTGGTAAAACAATGTCATCGTGTCTCCTTCTTCATTATAAAGGAATAATCATTCAAAATTCTTTAATCTTTTTTCAGACATAAACCTCATTTTTATCTCAAAACCCAAATTACAGTCCATATATTCAATATAAATAAGAGAAGTCCACTGTAATAGTGAAATCAGAGTTAGCCTTAAAAAACCTTCCTGGACTCCCCCGTATCCCTATGGATTAATAAAAACCCACAAACCTAATCAACCAACAGTTTGGCCAGTAGTTTAATATATCTACACTCCCAAAAGAGTTTTAATAATTAAAATTCACCAGATTTAAGAAAAAAATTTTAATACTCTAGCAAAAATTATCCGATAAACTACACCCAAGAACTCGAAATTAGTTTATTTTTACGTCAGTAGCATGTTTTCTGATATTTCTGCACACGAATGCCTTCAAATGGCGGAAGCTCTGCTAGACAAATCTAACCTATTTATAAAATCAGAATTATCTGATGCGAAATTTTCTTGAATCAAAATTACTTACATTTTGATAATAAGTATTTTGAACAAATTGACAGACTGGCAATGGAATTCCCTCTGAGTCTCTTGTTAGACGATGTTTTCATGTCGAATATATAAGAAAAAATCTTTAGTTTAAACTTCAGAAAAATACATATCTCATTTTGGTTTAAATACGTTGATAGTGATTTAGTGATGCAGCACGCCAGTTAGATCAAATTCTAAACTTAATTAATAGTGTTCACTCAAAAAATAAATTCACAGTAGAGAAAGAAAACGATAACAAAAATAATTTGTCAGACCTTATATTAATTCATCGATATAAGAAAATTGAATTCGAAATATTTAGGAAATCTACCAACGTCAGCTCCACAATTCCTTATAATTCAAATCATCCTCTGCCTCACAAGCTGCATTTCATTCTATGATTCAATTTATACTAGTCATCAAAAGATGACTATACAGTTACGAATATTCAAATAAAATGCGTTTTCAAAAGACCACTCTGTAAGACCCTTTAGATCATTTTTAATCAACAAATAATCGTGATGGTCATCTACTACAATGCATAAAACAGTTTTAGATGGTCAGCGTACAATCAACAATTACAATTTTTATCTATAAATATGAAATATAAAATTGAACCGAAGTGTGATCCCTGCGGCACCTCTGAGGTTACCTTAATTATCTTGGAAGTGTTATCACATATGCTAACTTTGTGGGTTCTATTAGTGATAAAATCTACTGATCCAATATATTATAGGTTCATTTAATTCTAAGTTTCGAGGTTTGTGAATTAAAACAGAGACTCTGTCAATGGCCTTCTCAAAGTCCGTGCATATCGCATCAACTTGGCTTTGATTTTCAATGGCTAGTAATACGTATCTATGAAAAAGAACTAAATTAGTAGCTGTTGATTTTCCACTGAAAAATCCATATTGTTCTTCGGTAATTATGTTGTTACATATCCAAATTAACTATTGTGAATTAATTTTATCTAATTATTTTGAAGTTGCCGGTTCTATGCAAACACCTCTATAGGTCGAAACATCGCTAGGATCTTATGAATTTGTGTTACAAATCTATTTTTCCAATAGTCGGGAACATCACGCTCGATAATAGAGTTTTGAAATAAATATGTAATAGGATATGTAAGAGTGTAAATGTAGCTTTTTAAAAATACATTAGGTAATTCATCAGGCCTCAACACAATGTGGAATCTAATTCTAGAATTTCTTTAAAAACTGAAGCAAAATCACAATTGAGAGTAAAGGAAGAGTCAACCTGAGATTTAAAATTGCATGTTTGAGGAGTATGCATAGTAAAATTGTATCAAGTATTTCAACACAGTTTTATTATAATAACCTTCACGTAACTCAAGAAATATATGTATAGGAGTATGCATATTGTTATGACAATAGACCTTGTAAAAGTGGTTCGCAAAGAGATCGACACATTGCTGTATATTAAAACTTAAATGATAATAAGTGCATTTCTGTTTGATATCCAGTTTTCTCTTTTAAAACAGAAAATTTCTATTTTTTTAGACTAATGCTTAAAGTTTAATTCCAGTCTTCTTATGTATTGTTTATACAAATCATTACTGAATTGTTTACATCTGATCTGAAATTCATGAAAGTAAGTGTGATGTGCCTGTTCATTGGATTGCTTGTAAAGTTTGTGCGATTGTTTCTTTTATTTCGTAATATTAATTGATTGAGCATTGAACCATTTTGAATATTTGTTTTTGTGTACGATTTTCATTGGAACATAAGAAACCACCACCATCTCAATTATATCAAAAAATAGCACGAACAGATTCACCTATACAGGAACCCGTAGATATTAAGCTATACCAGTCAAAAGAAGCGATACAATTAATAATTGAAAAATACTCCGCTTTGTTGAAGTCAGAGCGCACAATTTTTGATGTAAGATTATCAGAGGACTTATTACATAACAGCCTGATGGAGTAACGATATCATGATGTATGTTTGTATCCCGTAGATCTTCAGCTATGGTGACCTGTGTATACTCCATGTGTCTAAACACTTTTTTCTTGGTAGCATCTTCATCTCATGAAGGTTGTAAACTGTTTCAGCAAAACCCTCACGATCAACAAGGAATGAACATACAAGCCTGTCCATTTGCGTATATTTTTAGCCATGAGTGTTTTCTTTCAGAGTGCTTCATTTACCTTCAATTTTTTCTTCTATTATCAGTTTGAGAAAGTCGTATTTATTACTGCCTACTATGTCCTAGATAGGCAGTTTTTCTCTGTTTTAAAGATTTAACTAATTCTGTTTTTGATATTGTTCTCCCCATTATTAAGTAAGTCTATGGAACCCTGAGCAGTTTACGCAAAACTCTCATTTCAAACGCTTCAATCTTATTCATAGTATTGACTTTTACCGTCCTTACAAGCAAATGACAACAAAGAATATATGTAACATTTTACAAATAGATATTTAAGTTTGAAACAAACACCAAGTCCAGATAAACTCCTTGTCTATTTGGACAACAAATTAGTTGAAATAGATTTAAGAAACCAACTGTATCTGTCACAATTTTGTCCTTTTCACTTGAATATTCCAATATAGTCACCCTAAATTCATCATTGTCGTATTTATCTAATAGAAGGTTGTAGTCGCCACAGATTAATAAATTAATAAATTAGATTCGTACTTCTCAATACGACTTCGGGGAGCTTAGTAAACATCACCCACTAAGTAATTTTGTTGGTGGAGTTTTAATTTAATGAAAATATGTTCAATATCCTTGGAATCATTAATTATAAGGTTGGCTTGAAGAAATTTCTTGACCCTAATCATGACATCACCTCAGGATTTTTTGCCTAATTCGTTATTCGATTTATTGTTACTTATTCGATATGTTGTCACCATGTTTTCTAAATAATAAATTTGTACCACTTACATTTACTATTTTAGTAAATTCATGAATGTATCGCATAGTTACATTTTCTCCACTGTTTTAACGTCGTTCCAGTTCTTAACGTTATTCGACTGCTGCGCTTTTGTTAAGTCCGCCTTCATTTTTATATTTATTGGAAGCTGTTCCTTATTTAATTTGGGAACTTGTAACTCACGTTTACACTCAAATATAATTTTTGTTGGTTTCGTATTGGTTCCTTTCTTGTCCAACCTAATTACTTTACAGCGTTTTATTTGTAAGCCATATGACTACAAAATACTATTTATTTTAATGTCGTCTTAAATTCCATTGTTTATAACAGTATTCTTAGATTCTTTTAAATTAATAATTAGAAAAACACAAAAACAGTTCGTAAATCTACAACAATGAGTCGTACTAAGACTACAAAACACTTATTGCAACAACGTTAAGGGCTTTAATACATTTTTATTCTTTTAAATTACAATTACATTTTTACACGATAGACTCGATCTTCTATTTCTTCCATTAAATTTGAACTGTTAATAGATTTCTGATTTTTCAGTTGTTGAAAATTTTCGTCTTTTAGTGACTGAATGTGCTCATTTATTTGATTTATTTCAACGTGAAATGAATTCAGAAAATCGGTTTTAAATTTAGTAAGTTGTGAATGCAGTTTAGAGGTATTGTATTGTATGCTCAATATTGAAACTTGTATTAAAATTTGTATTAGAAATAGATTCACATGATGAACAAGACCAATAATTTAGCAACCAAATTGTATGGATTAACGCGATTAAACCATAAGGTCATAAAAAATAGCATCAACTGAATGGTAGGCTACGAAATCATATTGCATAAATGTATTAAATATTAAAAGGTCTTAGTATAAACTATCGGAACAGAAGCCATGCTGTTTATCTAGAAGTACATTTTTTTGCACGTCAATATTAATATCTTTTCCAGCGCATTCCTTATTCTGCCATACTATTATTAAACTATGCCAATAAATTATTCACTATGCTAGCGTACGATTAACCTATTCCAATAATTTCTTTATTGTCCTTTCAAACTCTTCACCTATCACAATAAAGTTTTCGCACTCTTGACCTATTCCAATACATTTTTCAATATTCTGTCTTATTCTTCATTCACCCCAATAAATAATTTATTTCCCTAGTGTCTAAATTACTAATTATTATTTTAGCGTAATCTTGACCTATCAAAATACATTATTCATTACTGCAGAGTACTCGTGATCTTTTTTTTTGTGGCCGGGAAGTGGAAAATCTTTTATAGACTGAGTGTGGGAGTCCCCAGAACTATACTGGTATACCCACTAAAAAACCACCTCCCCAAGTCGCCCTGACACCCCGCGGAACCGCCGTCTGACATTACTTCACGGGGTGTAGGGTGTCGTCTGTGTCGGTGATGTGTGCGTATGTATGATGAGAGTGTGTGTGTGTGCCACCCCGCGGAACCGCCATCAGGCATGACATCACGGGGTGTCAGTGCCGTTGTGTGTATGTGTGTGAGATGTGCGTGTGTGTGCAATGAACGGCTCGGGTACGTGGGGTCGCTACTCCCAAATGGCCGTGCACGTCAACCACCCCTGCGGGAGAGTACTCGTGACCTAACCCAATTTATTATTCATTGAGCCAGCCTACTCTTAACCTATCCCAATAAATTATTTATTGCACTAGCGCACTCTTGACCTATCCCAATATATTTTACACTGCATTATCGTACTCTTGACCTATCCTAACAACTTATATATTGCCCTAGCGTACCCCTGACCTATGCTAATGCATTATTTATTATCCTGGCGTACTCTTGACCTATCCCAACAAAATATATATTTCCCTATCGTACCCCTGACCTATCCCAATGCACTATTTAATGTCCTAACGTACCCTTGACCTATATTAATAAGTAGTTATCTAAGCTTATGAAGAATTGAAATTATTTTAAATGATACCTGTGAAAGATAGTAAAACATATAATTGTATTAGTTTATTGTGCTTCTGGCTTTACATTTTCAACATACAATGTACAAACATAGGCGTATTAATCGAATTTAATAATAACCACGATCATGAACATCATTTCTCATATCTTATGAACAATTATACAAACAAATTTAAATAAATTCCTTGATATAAATAACATTTTTGTTGGATTGATGAGGCTAATACTTGGCGAAACTCCATTAAATAAAAACACGACTATTACTAATGAAGGTTTAAATTAAATTACACTTGGTTTGTTTCACAATTTTTCAATATTTACTCGACTAGTTTTGCTTTGTAAAGCATTATCAAGATTATCTTGATAATTTAATTAATTTAAACCTTCATTAGTAATAGTTCAAAATGTTTCAACAAGTGATAATGAGATAGTGATTCAAGAAAAAAAAACACTACTGTTTCGAGTTTTGCTTTATTTGTATATACTTTGCTACAATTGTTCTATCAACAAATAAAGTAAAACTCTAAACAGTCGTGTTTTTATTTAATAATTGAAATTTGTTTTTTTAAATACATAAACACATGTATCACAAAGTGAAAGACTTTACACAATCAGTCAACTATTCATTCAATTATTTATAATTTACGGCCGATTTCATTCCGAGTCATTCATATCAGTGCAGTGTAGAATAACGAATTTCGAGATGTCTCAAAGTGTTTGTCACTGCACGTACTGATAATGAAATTAGAACAAATATTTTAATGTCTAGTTACATAACGTTATCTCGACGAACGTACTTATTGATACTATATGGTCGCGTCGTGTTACATCGTTTTATAATTTTATTTCTCATGTAGAAGTAGTAATAAGTCACCGTCCATTTGTTTATATGCATGTGAATGTTTGTGAAAATGATCTTGTTACTTACTACAAGATTAAAGTATTAAATGACTGGGTAGTTAAGAATGATATTTGATGAAAGTTCATATTAACTTTTGATAAATTTATTTATGAATTTATTAAAGGTAATTAAAGAATTATTTTTTTAAAGATATAAAACAGGGATATTTTAAGAGCTTTGCTGTATTATATAGAGACACTACCAATTGTTTCTCCACAACGTGGCTTCATCAGGCAGATAGGTTATTATTACTCTTAAACATCGGTGTTTTATAAATTTAAATGCATAATGGAGTTTCGCTAAAGCCTCATCAATCCAATATTCAAAGAATTTTTTATACAATTCGTAAATTACAACAGTGAGTTTTATTAAGATTACAAAACAAATTATTATCATGAAGGTGTCATCTCTTGTCTAAACGTTGCACTAGATCCCTATGAGTGGATAACCATCGACTATTACAGGGGACAATAATTAAATCACTTATTGTTTTGTACTATTTGTAGTGTTAATAATACTCATCATTGTAGATTTACAAAATATTTTGATATTTTAAAAGTATTAGATAATTTTCTTCAACAACCTAAGGACTTTAAATACATTTTAAGATTTTCATTTGGTTTTGAATTTTGAATTGTGTATTTTGGCGTTTTCAATTTATTATTACTTTGGTTTTTAGGAAGTATTTTTTTATTTTTGGCAAATGTTCAAACGTTTTTTTGTTGACTAACGGTTTTAAGGAATTTTTCGGATCGATAATACGCACCTCAAATTTATAAGACCATTCTTTTTAGAAAATTATATTTTATTGTTAATTTCTAATCATATTTTTTATTTATTGTTAACATAACTCTTATTAACAATATTCAGTCCATCTTCTCCTCGATACTATCACTCTTTAATGTCACCGTTCATATTTCTTGCGTCTGATCTATTGTTGTCACACCTTTCAAAAACTGCGTTATCTTCAGTATCATCTACAGCATTACTTATTGTACACTGGTTATCGATGATGAGAGACAAAGAGTGGAGGTAAATCAATGATTATATCGCTTGTCTTGGGACACTCACCTTCAATTACGTGCCATGTTTTTCGGACTATAAGACATACCTCAAATTTAGAGACGATTTATTGAAAAAAAATATTTTAATGTTACTTTCGGATCATAAGGCGCACCCAAAATTTGAATTTACTTTTCTATGTAAAAAAAGCACATCGTATAGTCCGAAAAATACGGCAAAGTTTTCCTTAAATAAGTTTTTAGATGCTAAGATATTTTTAATTGGTTTCCTTAAAATTTCATTTGTCACTTTTTAAAGACAATAATCAATCTTTTTTGTTCAATCTCAATTGTTTTTGACATCTTCTAGATATTCAATATGTTTCTGGTTAAATTCTCTTCTAAATTCTAAACTCTTCTTTTGAAAGTTATAAACTGTTTCTAATAAAATCAACTGTTTTTACTAAAATTTAATGTTAAATCTTCCCGACCTTTTTAAATGTTTTTTAGAAAGTTTTTTACTGTCACTTTGTAGCAAATATTCAAATTTTATAGTAATATTCCAACAGTTTTTATGTGATTTTCTTTAAAGTTTCCTGTTTATTTATTTATTTAAATTTTATGAACGGAATGACCTATTATACAGTAATAATAAATTAGATATAATGACAACAAAATAAACGTATCCTAGAACTAGAGTAATTACAAAATTAATATGAATTATTTATTAATTCTACGTAACCGCCTTTTGAAACTAATAAGATTAAAAGTAAATAAATAAAAATTACAATACAGATAATTTAATGTGGAGATAGAAAATTGAAATCCTATTCTGACTATAACCCTAACATTTTCAGAGCTCGGTTAACAATATATCGTATGTGGGCAGAAAATGACAGTTTACTACTGAATATTGCATTTATTTCAGCTTGTTGTCAATATAATAATTAGATAAGTGTATTTTGTGACTACAAGAGAAGAGATAGTTTTGCACTTTTTGACATTCAGAGTTAAAAGATTTTCAGGGCACCATCTAGAGATGTTGTTGAAGTTTAATTTAACTCCATTCCCTTTCGTTCGAATTGTGCTGTAAACTTTTAAATCGTATATTTTTAGCTATTTCTCAATTATATTTTTTTCATCTTTTTTTTTATAAAATATTCAATTGTTTTTCTATGGTATAATACCAACGGGTTTCAATTTTTATAAATCCAAAATTTCAAACTATTTACGTATTTACAAATTTTCTACCATCTTTTTAGTGTTTTCTATTTTTGTGAAATCGTTGTTTCTTATTCGATTTTTTAAGCTATTTAATTATATTTTAGAAAAGTTTTCAACTGTTTCTTAAGTAAGTTTTAATTCATATTTGGAAAATTCCAATTGGCCTTAAGCATATTAAAATGTTCAAATTTATTTATTTTTTATAATTCCAATAATTTAAACTTGTTTCATTAGCATTTCTTTTTTTTTATTTTGGTAAGATTTCAACTGTTTTTAATTTTCAACTGTCTCTCATTGAATAAAAACTTCAATCTGCCAATATCCACGTACCCGAATGCCAAATTGGTTTCCTACCCCAAAAACCATTTTCCTCTATCAATTCTAACCTTCAATATACAGGGTTATTCACGCTATACGGCACGGAATATTGTGGCCAAAATACGCGACTTTCAAAAAGTTTCACTTTGGGGATATATGGGGGTCTATTAGGGCTACTTTTTAAAATTACTTTCATAATATACAGGGTGTCCCAAAAACCCTAAAAGTATCAAAGTTGTCTTTTTTTTTTTATGAAACACCCTGTATTTTATTGCATTTTTGGATCCTTCGATCAAAATAAGTGTGTGTTTTAATAAGGTTTTTATTACTTAAACCTTAAGGTTTTTGAAATAATTTGAATTTTGTAAAAATTTAACCTAATTTTCATGTTTCAAATACTTAAAAAGTAATTAAGTTATGAATACCAAATTTATACTGAAATGTAACAATAGATCATATTTTATTTTCCAAGTATAATAAATTTGACATCTTATACCGGATGTAAAAAAATTGGAATTAAACAAATGAGAACTTTAAATGGCTATAACTTCATTTATTTAAATGGAACGCTATATTTATTAATTTATCAGCAAATGCACGCTTTAATTACCTATCGAATGGTATTTATATCTTAAATGTTAAGACTTCTCGTTTTTACAGAAAACGCCAAAATATTGTTTATTGCACCGTTTTAGTACTTTTTAAGTAAAAATGTTAATGTATCTAGTTTTCTATGGTATTTAAAAACGTCAGATAATTAATTTAGTATGCCACTTTAGTTTAAAAAGCCTGTCTTTTGTTATAGTTGTCTTATTTTGCATTTTTGTGTTAGATCGTTAGTAATCGTTATTGTTTGAACATCGCTGTTGTATTTTTTGGTAAAAAATGAAGATTTACTCAAAAGAAGGGGGTATTGGCATTATCTTTATGCTTGGAGAATATCATCAAAATTGTTTATTGGCTTGTCGAGTTTATACTTAAAGGTTTCCTGAAAGAAATCACCCTAAGCCAGCCATTTTTGAGAGACTATTAAACCAATTTAAAGAAATTGGAAGTGTCAGTTATAAAAACCCCAGTATAAGAAAATCTGTATAAATTTTCATTTTTTACTATTAAATACGACAACGATGTTCAAACAATAACGATTACTAACAACCTAACACAAAAACGCAAAATAACACAACTATAACAAAAGACAGGCTTTTTAAACTAAAGTAACAGACTAAATTAATTATCTTACGTTTTTAAATACGATGGAAAACTAGATACATTAAAATTTTTACTTAAAAAGTACTAAAACGGTGCAATAAACAATATTTTGGCGTTTTCTGTAAAAACGAGAAGACTTAACATTTAAGATATAAGTACCATTCGATAGGTAATTAAAACGTGCATTTGCTGTTAAATTAATAAATATAGCGTTCCATTTAAATAAATGAAGTTATAGCCATTTAAAGTTCTCATTTGTTTAATTCCAATTTTTTTACACCCGGTATAAGATGTCAAATTTATTATACTTAGAAAATAAAATATGATCTATTGTTACATTTCAGTATAAATTTGGTATGCATAACTTAATTACTTTTTAAGTATTTGAAACATGAAAATTAGGTTAAATTTTTACAAAATTCAAATTATTTCAAAAACCTTAAGGTTTAAGTAATAAAAACCTTATTAAAACACACACTTATTTTGATCGAAGGATCCAAAATTGCAATAAAATACAGGGTGTTTCATTAAAAAAAAACACAACTTTGATACTTTTAGGGTTTTTGGGACACCCTGTATATTATGAAGGTAATTTTAAAAAGTAGCCCTAATAGACCCCCATATATCCCCAAAGTGAAACTTTTTGAAAGTCGCGTATTTTGGCCACAATATTCCGTTCCGTATAGCGTGAATAACCCTGTATAAACCAATCATCTTAAAGGACGTAAAACAACAATTCTTTTACCTGACATATAAAAAGCAATTGATTCGGTTTGACTATTTGGCTTCACATATGAGTGTTTCTTTCCTTCTCAACATTCCACGCAATTTAGCAATTTAAATAATAATAATGTGCATTTGTTCTAAAAAATTTCAAACTAAAAATTTACATTCGTCAAAAAAAGAAAAATAACGTACATATGCTGTAAACTAAACCATAGATTTAGCTTTATTTACATAAACTAAAATGTATAACTAAAAAAACATTGATATTCAAAGGACATGCTGCAAATGTTAATAAAATATATTTAATGAAAATTTGTTCTGTGTCTTGTCTGCAATGGACACCGTCAATTACCATCGGCTGATGGCGAATGACCCCAAATTAAAAATTCCATAACTCATTTTTTGCATGAAATAAAGCATCAAAACTTTTTTGGACGCCGATATGTTTCGAAACAAATATATTAATTAATGTAATGGGTGTGATATTAAAAAGGTACTCGTGTTTTTAATAATTTATAAATGTATCACAAAGTAGAAGCCTCCACAATTACTTATTTAAATAAATTAGCGATGGTAATTTGTTTACTAGTCTCTCTCAATGCTTCGATCAAGTTAGTTATTGGCTCAAGATATATGTCAAGTAATTTACCTTTGTTTTATTTGTTGTGCTCCCTAAAGTTTGCGTTCCGAGTATAATATTCTACCTTTTTGTTTCATTTAAAATAAGTTTGTTTGCAACAAACCAATGCTTTATTGGTATTTTTCGTTACAGTTAAATATGTCTATTCAGCACTAATATATCATCTGCAAAAAGAACTAAGAAAGATTGATTTAAAAATTGATGTGTATCACTTACGTAAATAATGAAAAACGCAGTCCTAAAACCCCTCGATTAATAAGTAATATATTTAATAAAAATGGTGATGTGGCCATCATAGTACTTTCCCTATATTTTTCTCGACTACTATGAGATTTACGCAAAACGACTATTCTTAATAATTTATTCATTTTTTAATTCTCTACAATTATTTGTTATATAAATTTCATGTAACTCCAACAGTTAATTTTATGAAAAATATGTTTAAATAAAACTTGTTCAGTTTTTTATTCTCTTCAACTTTTGTTTGAACCGTTTTTCAAAATTTTTCATATTTAGAAAAATAACACCAAAAAACAAAAAAACGTCTCGAGTAAACATCCACTTCCGGTCTATGAATGTTTACCAAAAGCTTTTCAGTTCCAGTTTTTAATGACTTAAATTTAATGTTTCATCTCAATCGGATTATTCGTTTTTGAGATACAGCGCCCACCGACAGACAGACAGACAGAAAGACAGACAGACAGACAGACACAAACACAGACACAATTTTTTTTTTCCAGAAATTAGTGTAATGGACTCAGGGGACCTCAAAACGGATATTTCCGCAAAAAAAAATTTTCAAAAAAAATCACGATCACAATACTTCCCCTATATTTCATATAGGGAAAGTAAAAATATAAGTAATATATTTGATTCAACATATTGTCACCTTTCAGAAAAATGTGACCTAGAAAATTGACTTGTATTACTATCAATATTATAGTGTTCAAGTTTATAAAGTAGAATGTTATGCGAAATATTATGAGATACCTTTGCTAGGTCACAGAGTAAAGCACATACTTTCCATCTTCAATGTTTGAGTAAATGTAATTTAGCAAGTCAACTAATGCTTTATAACAGATTATTTGTCTCAAAATATTGAGTTAATCTATTTTTATTGCTATTTCAAATATTTTTTGAAAATTGGTAACACTCTTAAATCGTTTAGGGACCGTGGAAATATATTTGTATCTATTGCTCTGTTTATTAATTTTAACTTGCTTTATGATGAAGCCTTTTAATCCGTACGCATCAAAACTGTGAGGATGTTTCATTATATCCCGAACTTCAGATTCGGAAAATTTTGATAATTTAAAGTTAGTAGCTAATATTTCGTTAAAATTTATAGTTTTTAGGGCAGATTTAATTATCCTCAGCCACAACTTCCTCTCCAACAGAACTTGTTAAGTTAAAAGTAAACAAATTTATTCCGATTCACTTACTATCCAAAAGAGTAGCACAAGGATCTCCAATATCATCCCTTTTACATAACATCTGTTATCGATCGAAATCTTAATTAATCATCTCTCAAGCTGACGACACTGCACTGGTTACCCCGATTTTCCAAGCTACCCAATTATCCCTTCAATCATCATTCGATGCGATCCAATTGTGGTGTTCCAAATGGCGTATCAAAGTAAAACCTTCCAAATTCAAGCGATTTCTTTCATAAAATCCACCACATTCCCCTTCTATCAATATTAACAACATTATTATTCACCCCTCTAATACCTGTAAATACCTAGGCGTCCTTTCCGATTTCAAAGTTTCCTTTGCAGTCTACTCACGATCAATAAAAACCAAAATTAGAACAAGAGCTCGTCACTTTCGTTCACTAACATACAAAACTGAGTATATATATACCCCGATTGTCAACCCCTTATCGATTAAAGTGTGATCCTCTTTAGACAAATCATTTCTTCTACTATCCAACACTTCAACTTCGCCGAAAGGTCAACCCTACGTATCCTTAGGTTAGGTTAGGTTAGGTTGGTGTGGCAGCGCCTCTTCGTGCACCGCGAAGAGATGCACACTTAGGCCTAGATAGGCCCGTTGTGATACCAATGAGGGACATACACGAACATCCATGGATCCGGACGGAGAATTCTTCCTTTAGAAAAATCCACCGCCCGGCTGGGATTTGAACCCACAACCGTGTGGCCCGTGAGCAGGCACTCTACCCACTAGGCCACCGCGGTCCCCTAGGCCACGTATCCTTACTAAACTAAGATCCCCTACACAATCTTTCCAATCTTCTTCTTTGCGAAACCATCCAAGTCCCAACTTATAAATAGCCTAAGTATCAATTTTTTCAACAATCCCTTCAATGTAACCCTTCACAATAAATTCTGCACTCCTCGAAACCCCTATATCCTCCCTAAACATAAACATCCTTCACTTTACATCAATTAACTCGAATCATCCGGACAGTTAAGCTAAACAGCAATATTTATTTTTTCTATCTCACATAAATTAGAATCCAGTCAAGGCAGAAAGACCGATGGTCGATAGCCGGACGGACTAACCCATATTTTAAATTCATTTGTGTTTGTTCTAAATGTACTTATGTTTTTCCAAATAAAAATGTTATTCTCTCTCTCTATTCTGTATCTGTGGAAATTTTTCAATTTTTAGTTTATGCTAAGAAATTTTTCATTGTTTTTTCAACTATTTATTAAAATTAAAACTAAGCAAATTTTCCACTATTTTTTTAGGCGTTTAGACTTTTTTGAAAATTTTTAGTATTTTAACTATTATCAGCAAATTTTAATTTGTATATTTAAAACTTTTAAAATCTTATAAAGAATTTTGATGTAAATTTTGGTAAAATCTTAACTATTGCATAAAATCAGTTGAAATTGGAATTGTTTTTTTATTTACCAATGGGTCAATAGTTTTTTTTTAGGTTTTACTATTTTTAAAAAATATTTTAACTGTTATCAGCAAAGTGTGGTACACAATTATTACAGATGATTTTTTCAAGCATGTAAGAAAATTTTCATCTTTCTTTATTTTCTTGATTGTAGAAGCATTTACTTTTTGGTAAATCTTGATTAACTTAGAATTAAAACACTATGACTTTGTTTAACCACAAAATTTTTGGTTTCTTAATTTTTTTTTTGCACAATTCTGTATCAAACAATTTGCATTATTTTAAAGTAAATAATATTTTTATGTATAGAAAGGCAATTGTTTCATAGACACATACATACATTTTAATGACACCTGAGATGATTCTCAAAAGTTTTGATATGTTTCTTTTTATAAGCAATACAAAGAGTTAAAAAAATCTGGGTGAAATTTTGTTCACCGCATGTGGTTTGACGCCCTTTCTTGTTTTCTTTGTTTTTGATTTTTTTGTAGATAAGAAAAGATGAGAAGATATAATATAACGCTGAATAAAATCCTTAAGAAAAATTTTACCATTTGATTTTAAGAGATAAATTAATAAGCATGGTACATAAAATCGATAGCCAATTAAAAAAAGAAGAAGAAAAGCAGCATAGTAATTATTGTCGTATCATTATTGTAACACTATTTTCACTAAAGATGTTTACCTCTCTCTCATATAATTTTTTATTGCAAATTTTAATACTACGCATGCTTCAGTACCCTTATTTCGCTCGTTTTCCCAGTTGGCAACCCTAGACTATCCCAGATTTTTGTTCTACACTCTCGTTCCTAACAAATTATAATAATTAAGAATGTCATTAGCTCGAGCTAGCGGGCGGTTAGACAATAACACGTAATGATACTAATTAATACAGTTAGCATTTTCGGAGTGTGCAACGGTCTCCCCATTGTTGCCAAGGAAAGGAAGAGAAGTGGGACGAGCGGACGGACGTCTTCCTCTATTGTACGTATTCAAAAGAAAATTCTTGCGGAGCTGTCCTTCTCTCTGCTGCGTTTTATCGCTCCTCCGTTTTTATTCTCTCCTCCTATTGATTTTAGTCCTTTTTCCGTCTCTATCCTTTTCATACACGTTTCGTACAACGACAGAGTGTAAGGAAATATTTATACTCAACTTTGGAATGCAAGAAGTATTACATATAATGTATTTTCCTTTCGTAAATAATTAACAATAAACTATAAATATATTTGAGAACATTTATGATTACAAATAAGTAACATATTATTTGTTATTTATGTAGCAATTAGGTAATTCTTAATTTAATATACTATGCTTTTCTTCGATTTTGCATGAATTTATTTCTGAACTAGAAAGTCAAATTAATTACTACCTAGTTTAAGATTTCATGATATGTTAAACCTTGCCAAGGTTAAATGAATACTGATGTATTCTATTTAAATTTCAAGATTTTTGGAATTAATCTAAATAGATATTTTTTGTCCTAACCAATCTGTCAGTGAAAATATTTGTTTATTACATTAAAAAAACTCTATATAATATGGTTTGCACTATTTTTGGAATTCGAAACCGTTTCTATATTTAAAACATTTTGATAAGACCATATATTTACTTATCAAATAAGTGTTAATTTTATCTTTAGAAAACCAGTCAATTAGCTTCCAGACTTGCCCAAAAATAGTGCAGTTTGTGAATAAACAAACGAATCGCGTGAAAATACATCCTGCACACGTTGGAGCAGCGAGTTGTAAAAACGTGCCTTAGACAGATCTCCTCTTACATTTTACGATCGTCTGACTCGCTTTTACGGTCGTGGTCTCTCAACGGTTTCCTTTTGTGCGCATATTCCTAACGCTCTTTATGCCCGCTTTTTCCGCGCGAGGCTCCCTTTTCATATTTTTCCTAGAGAGAGAAAGAGAGACTTTCACGGTCCGGATCTCGCGATCCGAGAGACGGGCAGACGGTGTAAATATTTAACAGGCCGTAGTTTTTTCCCTCCTCTTCTTCTTCTTCAATGTGACACCGTTGCGAAAACTGAAGACTATTCGATTACAACAAGGCGGCGAATGTGATGATTTAACGCGTTTTATATGGGACATTTCTCACGGGCCGTGGAATTATGACGACGGCAACCGTGTGTTTTCACATTATTGATTTAATGTTGCCCCGGCGTGCTTAAAATCTGGGCAAAACCATGTTAAAAATAATTAATTGTGTCAACGAATATTGATTTTCATTTATTTAGAATTTACCTTTTAGAAATTTCAACGACAGAAGAAAACTTTACAAAATTTTTGTGTGAAAAAATCACATCACTGTTTTTCGAATATAATAAGAACAAAAATAGACACTATTTTTAAATTTATAGAGGCCTCAAATATAACCTTTTATCACAATCCCTTAAATTAATGTTGAAATGTTGATAGAAATCAATCTAGAAGCTAATTAGAATTTAATTTTGAATAGTTTTTTTATGATCAAAACTAAGATAGGTGCTTTTAATAACTTTTAAACCTTTCTCTTTTTCAACTTTGTTTGTTTATACATAGTGTGTAGTATAATTCTGACCTACACCAAAAATTATATATAAATTTCGCGTACTATTTACCTATTTCAATAAATTAGGCTTTAATCAAGTGCTGCTACTTCAAATGTGTCAAAAAATGTTGACTTACATGTCTAAGAGACTGAAGGATGTGCTTTGTTTTCTAAGAAGCTATATTTCAAAAATGATATCTCAATTTATTCCCTAAAACACCGCGGACACTCTCTTTAATGGAGAAACAAATGAAATAGTTTCATGTGATTTAAATCAATAAATTAAACAAATTGAATCTAATTGTTAACGCTTGTATAAAGAAATACATCATAATTTACAAATGAATTAATTACTTTGTTTCTATAACCGCGACTTATTTAATGACTATAGTTTCGACAATTTCAACATATTAGTTTAAATCACTTCTAATTTGAAAATGACAAATTGAAATTGTCGAAACTATAGTCACTGAAGAAAGTTATACAAAGTAAAAATGTGTTTCATTTGTGAACTTGAATCTATTTTTACATTTGTTTATTTGTGAAATTTCAACTATTTTAACAATTATTTTAGTTTTTAAATGCTTATTAAGCAAATTTTCAACTGTTTTTCTTAAAATTACATTTCCAACAAAATTTTCATCTCTCTTTTAGTACATTTTTATTTAATGCTTTAAACATATTTTTGGTCTATTAACTTTTAAAGATTTTAAAACCCTACCCTACCTCCATAAATTACGCTTTAATCCAGTGAACCTATCTCAAATGACAAATATTGTTATATACCGGGTGTAACGCCTCGGACCATACCTCCCTTACGATAAAAGCTATCGAAAAGAATCTAAGAGCAAAGTGGTGCATAATTACCGTCGGTATGTTTCAAAAATATTTCTAATCATCAGTGGCGTGCCGTGCTCCAGTGGCGTACCAAACTTATGTTTTTTTTAAATGGAATGCCCTATTTTTTATTGCAGATTTGGAAAGTGCTTGGAGAGTACTTATTTTTTTATCTAACATGTTATACCCTTCACTTTAGCGGTTTCGCTGTTATAACCCCTTTTTTCAAAATTGTGCCCCATTTTTGAGATTTTTTTGTAGAGAAACTAATTGACGCCGGCGCCTAAATTTTGAATTGAGATACAGGTTAAGACCTCGTATACCTTCACATAATTTTTTTTCGGGTAATTTATCTTCGCATGTTGTCATTTTTTTCGAAAATATCAAATGGCACCACCTTAAAAAAAATACGGCGTTGTACAGCCAAAACTCTAAATTTTTCATTGGTATAAAAAAATACACATTGCATAACAAAATTTCGGAGAAAAAAGGAATTTCATCGCAAATGTCGGGAAATGTTTTTCGTTCCCAAGTGTGTCATGAGAAAACAAAAACATAAATACGGTCAATATAATAGTATGTACCTATTTATTCAACATGATATGAAAAATGCAGATAAAGAAAATTTAACAACTTAAACTAAATGTTCGAAATGACGACCTTCCTGCTGGAGGCATAACCGCAACTTCGACTCACAGGCTCTAGACACTGCCCTAAGGACTTCTGGTGATATACCGCGGAAAGCCGCGCGGATTCTCTCCCTCATATCCTCGACAGTAGTTTGTACCGTCCTGTAAACCTCGTCTTTGATATGGCCCCAAAGGAAGAAGTCAAGGGGAATGAGGTCTGGTGACCTTGGCGGCCACCTCACAGGACCCCCACGACCAATCCAGGAGTCCGGAAACGTTTCATCGAGAAATTCCCGAATGACACGGCTATTATATGCAGGAGCCCCATCGTGCTGGAAAACTATCTGTCGTAGAGCAGCTAGAGGGACATTTTCCAAGAGATCATCCAAGTCGTCGCGAAGGAACCTCAAATAACTGTTGCCGTTCAGGTGCCTCGATGAAATAAGGACCCAAAAGGTGTTCTCCAAGTATGCCTCCCCAAACATTTAGCGACCATCTTTGCTGGTGGTTTATCATTCGCATGGCGTGTGGGTCGCTTCATCAGAAAATAATACGCGCATAAGAAATGATTGCTCCTGCTCAATTTTGTTGATAACCCACATGCAGAAATCTTGCCTCGCATGAAAATCTTGAGGTTGCAATTCTTGGTGCAGTTGAATCTTAAATGGACGGAATTTGTACTTTTGAAGAACACGATGTACGGATCGCGTTGAAATATCGTAATTCCTACTAATATCACGTATACTGGTATTTTCGGTAAAAACTGCCTTCTTTCTAACTCTCCTTGGCCGTTTCACACTTTCCGTAGTAGTAAATTTCTCCAACACTTTTTGAAACGCACGTTCATTTGGATGTGCCCTGTGCGGATATCTCGCAGCGTACACTCGTGACGCCAAGAAACAATTCTTGTTACATTCTCCAAGAATAAATATCATGTCAACCATTTCCTCTTGAGTTCGGAACATTTATAGAACGTTTATCAAAAATGACTTATGGCTGCTACTGGCGTCTAATAATTTACTTTGACAATTACCAATCTTTTGTTTTCTCATGGCAAACTTGGCAACGGAAAACGTTTCCCGACATTTGCAATGAAATTCCTTTTTTCTCCGAAATTTTGTTATGCAATGTGTAATTTTTTTTGTACCAATGAAAAATTTAGAGTTTTGGCTGTACAACGCCGTAATTTTTTTTAGGGGGGTGCTAATAGAAATTTTCGAAAAAAATTACAACATGCGAAGATCAAACAAATTTTATTTTTCCATAAATTACCCGAAAAAAAATTATGTGAAGGTATAAGAGGTCTTAACCTGTATCTCAATTCAAAATTTAGGCGCCGGCGTCAATTAGTTTCTCTACAAAAAAATCTCAAAATTGGGGCGCAATTTTGAAAGAAGGGGTTATAACAGCGAAACCGCTAAAGTGAAGGGTATAACATGTTAGATAAAAAAAACAAGTACTCTACGAGCACTTTCCAAATCTGCAATAAACAATAGGGCATTCCATTTAAAAAAACATAAGTTTGGTACGCCACTGGAGCACGGCACGCTACTGATGATTAGAAATATTTTTGAAACATAGCGACGGTAATTATGCACCACTTTGCTCTTAGAGTTTTTTCGATAGCTTTTATCGTAAGGGAGCTATGGTCCGAGGCGTCTTAAGTGCCACACCCGGTATATATTATTGACAAAAAAAAATGGTTTGATTTATAGATTTATTGGTGAAATAATAAAATAGTTTTACGTGATTTATTACAACTTTCGAATAAAATACAAAAACCGTTTTCTTTTTGGACACCAAGAAGTATCCCTGTGATACTGGTTGATTGTAGAGTGTTCCTCCAAGGGTATTTTTATTTGCAGATTCAGTTCTGCACAATATATACCTGCACCTTTTTCTTTCTTATTTTTTGCTCCACCCGTGAACATAAAGTAGTATAGTAGCTACAAGAGCCTCAGAGTTTTGTGACATGTAGTGTCTTCCGAAAAGGTAGGTCGGAGTAGCACGGTCCTGACATTTCCCTAGAAAAGCGTCCCTCTGATCTGTATCATGATGGGCTGCCGATGAGTTGTTCATCGGTTTTTTTTTAATCCAACATTGGTTAGCGAAAATTTAAAGATTGTATCCCTGAATGTTTACCATGTTGAAGATGGTCAGCTAATTGTCACACAAAAGAATAACCTGTTGTAGATTTAGTAAGCCGAAACGCACTTATCCTCAGGTTATTACTTTCACAGTATCGTGTTGATGAAAATCCTTATTTAAGTCTTTAAGGTCTTCATACTTTGTTTAGTATACATTAAACAAGCTAGAATGTATAGGCTGGGCGCAGTTAATATATTTAATTATTTGAATTTTCGGCAGTCCTGCCCATAAGAACGTCCTGCTAGAATTAGCATGGCTCGTCGCTGCAACGTAAAAATATCAGCCAAAAGTATGGTATACAGGGTGACTGACGAAAAACCTTTGGTGCTGTATCTCGCTTATTTTTGATCCGATTTGAATAAATAAAACATCAAATTAAATGATTTTTAAAAGACATATGAACTGTACTGATATTTTTTCTTGCATCCAGTTTTTGACAAAAGACGATCAACTTTTTTTTTCAAATTGCACTGTATATATATTTTGTACTGATCCGCAAGGAGATTTTTTTCTGAATCTAAATTTGTAAACGATTTTATCCATTCATCAAACCAAAGTCGAGAAATTGAGGATTAAAAAAAAAATCAAATACCCATAGTAAACAATATACAGAGCCTATTCCAAATGTCAAAAGTGACAGTATCAGTCATTGCTACAATACTGCAATGATTTTTAATAATTTCATAATAAAAATGTTGCAAGATTTCAAAAACTGAAAAACGATTTCTGTAGAAGCACAAAATTCTAGTACAGTGTTTGAAATATTGCAACATTTTAATTATGAAATAATTAAAAATCGTTGCAGTATTGTATCAATGGCTGTCACTGTCACTTTTGACATTTAAAATAGGGTCTGTATATTGTTTACAATGGATACTTGACTTTTTATTTATTTTTTTAATCCTCAATTTCTCGACTTAAGTTTGATGTATGGATAAATTTGTCTACAATTTTATATTCAGAAAAAAAATCTCCTTGCGAATCAATAAAAATATATATACAGTGCAATTAAAAAAAAAATGTTGATCGTATTTTGTCAAAAACTGGGTGCGAGAAAAAATAACAGTTCAGATCCTATTAAAGTCTTTTAAAAATGGTTTAATTTGATGTTTTATTTATTAAAATCGGATAAAAAATAAGCGAGATACAGCACCAAAGGTTTTTCGTCAGTCACCCTGTATATACATTAAACTCTCCTTAGGAACTGATCTTGTCATATTTCTTAAAATATAATTTACCCAGGTTAATTGATAACTAGACCTTAGATGTTTAATAAGAACGTTTAATGTGATTTAGTGTTAGCAACATCTGGACTGTTTTTGAGCCATTTAATTTTAATCTATTAGCATTGAATTAATTTTTGACTGCATTTATATCGATATTCAGTTCATGCATTGCCGATTCTACTTATTTTTCTCTTGCTGATATTGTCATATCATCTGCATAAAGGTTCAAAACAGAATCGGGCCAAGTACCGACCCTTGCGGAAGCCCATATACTATATTTTCCAAGTTTGAAGTACATGACTTAACGTTAACGATTTGTTTTCTATTAGTAAGATAAGATATCAGCTTGGATACACAAGGGTTGAAATTATAAGCATATAACTTTCTGTAAAGTATTGAGTGCGCGGCGCAATCTCAAGAACGCTGTATCTCAAGAAAGTTATAAGTTTTTAAAAGTAGTAGGTAAAAATTCGTGGTCTGACATTATGATTTTAAAAGGAGTTCCCCTTTTTTCCCGTTCTTCTTCCTATTTTGGTCATAATATAAAAGTTGTGACAAAATTTAATAATAGCTCTAAATTGTCACGTAAAATTACTTTAGTCGCTAAAAGTATTAAAAGTAGAACTCATCTTGTTTCACTTTATTCTACTCTTGTCCCTTTTCCTTCCTTGTTTTTTTTTTCATTTTTCCTCTTATATTAATTATACATTCTGTAGGTAACTCCCCATTAATCATCAAAAAATTGTTTTGCTCTTAATTATTCTAATCATTATAATTCGTTATCATCGTCTTCTTATTAATAATAATACACATTTTTATTGACAAACTATACATATTTACATTTAAATAATAAATAATGGATGATGTGTTAGTGAGTTAGTTCGTCAAAAGGCTATCGACCAGAGGTCTTTCTGCCTTGTTTTGTCCGGTCATATGGCGTCAGTCGTTAATGCGTAGATGGATTTTAAATTTGGGGTTTACACTCGGATTTCTAGGAATATAATATAAGGATAATATGTGAAAGTTGAAAGGATTTTTGGAGAATTTTTCTGATAGGAATCGAAGATGTTCTAAGATGGGGATAACTAAAGTAGTATCATAGAGGAGCTGGTTAGAAGGATTGTGTAAAGGATTAAGAGGATGACGGAGTTTTGTTAGGGTTTCTATCACGCTTCATAATCTTTGTTGTATTTTTTTGCAAATTTCTAAATTGCGTAAACATGTATGTTTGTATTAATTTTATAACTATATATAACTCCTGGGTTTCTCACATTTCGGTTTTTTTTTTCACATGTTTAATTGTTTTTGTTTGACCTTTCCTACACTGCATTTATCATTTGTCATTTTCTTGCATATTTCTATAATTTAACTCTTTTTAGAGTGACATTTAATTTTGTACCGCTTTTGATATATTTTTAATAAATTCCTAACAGCCATAAGAGTTTTGTAAAGCATTTAATTAATTTAGCTCTTAGAGGAATTTTTAATTTTTATTTGTTTTAGTTTTTACGTCAATGTTCAACTGCTTTTATCGATTGTTTCCTGCGAGTTTTTTAATTTTTTTTTTGAAAATTCATATTTTTTGTTACCAATTAACATGTATCAATTACTTTAAATTAATTTTTTAATGCTTTTATTAATTTTAATTGTCTTCTGTTTACTAATTCTCAGTTTGTTTTTATTAGTAAATTTTTTTAATTGAATTGTTTTCTAGAGCAATATTCAATTATTCTGGCACATTTGTCGGTTTTAACTCCTTTTCTAAATCATTTTTAATTGTTTTCTTTCGTCAAGCAAATATCTATTTGTCAATTGTTATTTTTTACAAATATCTAATTATTTCAATTTATTTCTAAAGTAACATTCACTTTTCTCTACAATTTCAAACATATTCAGGAATGGTATTCAATTATATTAGCCTTTTTATCAATTTATTAAAATATAGTTCAATCATTTACGTTCATCAAACTTATGTCGATTTTTAATTAAAGTTATTTCAATTGTTTCCTATTGAGACGTTTATTATTATTAGTTAATTTCAATTACCTTCTCGTTTCTTTGATATAACGTACTATTCATTATTTTAAACTATAATAAACCAAATATTATTTAGTATAGTCTTATATACTTCATCATTATTTATTCTAGGGTACTCTTGACCTACCACAATAACCCATGCAATGACCTCTCGTACTCCCGACCTATCTTAATAAACTATGCATTTACCTAGGTTAAGAGTACGCTAGTTAAAATTTTAGTTTTATTTATATCCGATGCCCTGTTTCACAATTGTTCATCCTGAAAATATCATTTAGAGCAGCACAATATGGAAATAAAGATCATTTCAGTAACTTAAATGTTTCTGAATTAATTCTACATGTACAAGTAAACCCTCAGCCTCAAATACACAAAAATAAATTTGCTAAAAATTAACTGGAGTCATAGATAAAAGGTTTATAATTAATTTTTACTTTGTTTTACTTATAGGTTATAATGTCATTATCAAGAATGATGTACAAAACGATGCTGTGTCATTAAGGTGACACATATTGTTTAAAGCTTTGCAGTTATTAAACTCAATAGTAAAACTCCGTTTCAATGTCTTTAACTTCTTAACGCTGATTAGATTCAAAATAGATCGTCTGTGGCTGTTGTTTCCTAGAAAACAAACATTTAATTTTTCAAATAATTATGTTTAATTATTTTGATTAATAATGTAAGTACTATTTTCTTTGTTGTTGTTGTGTCTTCTGTGTGTAATATTTAGTCATTCTATTTTGGAAAATCAATCTAATACTTCACAAAGACATGTTTTATTTTTTTATATTTCTAGTTAAATTATTAAGGAATAGAATGTTTTGATAATATCGATAAACGCCATAAAATTCTGAACTATTTATTTAGAGTCAGTTCCTTTATGGTCCAAAAATTCTTTCACCTCTAAAAGAACTTTTACTACTCAATAAACTTTAAGCATTCGGCACATCTGTGTTGTTTATAAATTACAGAGAGATTTCACTGTGTTTAGGAAGCTTTATATATATATATATATAGGGAATCTTATGGCTTACCTTATTCCAGTTTTGGAAGAACGGGATTTTTGTCTATTATTATTACTGTTTTGATACTAAACTTTAGGAGACCTTAAAAGTAAAATTCTGAAAATAAGAGGAAATGCAATAGTGTAAATACCTCGCCTTCCAAATTTCTTATTTATATTTTGTGGTTGAAAGATTTTTATTTACCCAAGTCTTATTAAGCGAGTTGTTTTTTCATATACTAATGTTTCTTTTAATACACGATGCTTTCTTATTGGATAGTCTTATTTAATATTTTTTTAGAGAAGTACACTATTTACTGATTCAAAATAAAATAATCAATATTGTCCAATTTATTGCCAACAATAAACCTCAGCATTCTTCTTCTTCGGGTGCCTATTCGTTTCGAATAACTCGGTGGTAATTTTTGAGAACCATTTTCTTAAGTTTTTAAGCCATGAATTCTTCTTCTTCCTGGTCTTCTTTTACTTCGGAAAACCGATTTTAGAAGGCGGTATTTGATCTCGTTTCTCATAATGTATCCAAGGTATTCTAGTTTTCTTCTCTTAGCGGTATACTTATTTCCTTCTCGTTGGCACTAAGATTATATTGTTTTGTTAATATTGTTTTCAAACCTTCATATGATTTACAAGTAAAAAATTCTTAAGATTTTACTTATTAAATTTACCGAGCCTTAAAAGAGCCTCTTTAAAAAAAAAATTGTATTTCTTAAAAATTCTTCTCTAGATTATCGATGACCATATAATGAAAGAATTAGTTTACACCTTTACTCCGAGAAACATTAATAGTGATTTTCACATTTAAAATGGATGAGTGGCCAGTTATTCAATTTTGAACCAAATTTATCTGTTTGACAGTGACTGTTGCAACAAAGGTTTTCCAGCAGTTAAACATGAACCTGCATTGAACAACTGGATGTTTTTATATTTGCTTAAAGTGACTCAAAGAATTAAATATATATCAATAATCTACACAGACTACACATTAATTTTGCATCTTGTTTATCTTAACAGATATTACCAGGTAGTAACGGTCGCAATCTTTATCTTCAGATTTCTTCTGGGCATTTGATCATATCCTTAGGTAGTATTTCCTTTTACTAACCGATACTCTTCTTCTTTTCGCGACAGTGTAAACGAATATGCAGAAAGAATATTTAAGCCAGTTGGGGTAAAAATTAATTTGAAATACAGTATAATTAATTGAACACAGTTATATTTCTCATTTCACTATTTATTTAAAATGTACATTTCGAACACTTTGTGTTCATTATTAATAGTTAAATAAAAGTTAAAAAGGTACAACAAAATGTGATTACAGATGATGATACATACACTACATTCTTTTGGTAAGCTTTATAAAAGTACTATGCCTATTGGCATAATCTGCTAAAAACAATTAAGGAAACCACAGCTTACTGGCTTAGTCTCTAGACCTCAGGTTCGTCGAAGAAAATCAATTGTTTAAAGTTTCATTAATTTATTTTCAGTCTCCTGGGTAGTGTTTCAATCAAGTTATAATATAACAAATGTCTTCTCATTCATTTGTATACATATTTGGTTCCCTCAAGAATTTAACACAAGAAGCATCAACTATCCTAAATTTCAAGAATTACAACTAATTACATTGAAATTTTAATAATTAAAAACTTATGATTAAATTAGTAAATGAATGGAGATTACCTTTTCCTAAGCTCTTGTTAAAGACAGAAATAATAGAGACGTTTGTTAGAACGTTGATACTGCAATGCTAGATTAGGAGAACACACGTTATCAACAAAATAAATTTAGAGAGAAAGGTTAAAGTTAATTTTGTAAAAACTTTTTAGATTATGGGATTATGTACTACAAGAGTATAAAATCTTAAATTAATGATAAAGTGTAAGATTTATTTAATTCGCTTTCTACTTATTAATCTATTAAGTTAACTAATCTATATCAAATAAACGTTAATTTATTAAAAGTACGTTATCAATTATTTACATTCCATTAGCCTTCAATCAAATAACCATCAGTTTTTAGTTGAGAAACACAATCAGTGTGCAAATTTTTGTGTTTCTCTGCACATTTTCAATATAAGTGTTCTATTTCGTACATAAATGATGAATTGAGATATATTAGTGAAGAATTATTTTTCAAAGCGCTATACAAAACCTAACAAGTACCTGCTAAAACAACTACTCTCCCCATTAAAGCACCGCCAGATATTGATTTATATAAATGATGAATACAGTATAATATAACATAATTTAGATAAAAATAACGCTCTGAGAGAAAAATTTATTTTCCAGATAACTATCTCATCTATACAATGGTAATAAATTTGGCAGAATTTTATTTCTCTAACTACTACTTTTTATCTACTGTTTAATGTATAGTGTACGTTTTTATTAGTTTATAAAATCACTAGTACATCAAATGAGCCCAGCAAATCCATCCCCGAAACGCATTTAACTGATTTCGAATCGCAATTAAAACCGTCCCGATAATTAATAAATGATCCGCCTGTGTACGTGTCCGATATTAATTAAATCGGCTTATATATTTTCGGTATAATACATTATTCATAGGTACGCATTACATAGAATATGCAATTTCATAAAACCGAACAACGCGCCGTCGATTAATCAATAAGTTTTCATGCATGCATATAGTTTCGTTATAACAATAACGATATATTTTTATATATAATGTTTTTTTCACAGAATAATGTCCAGCCAACATTACTGCCTACGATGGAACAATTATCAGACGAATATGACATCCGTTTTCCATCAGTTGCTGCAGAATGAAGCCTTCGTTGATGTGACACTGGCGTGTAATGATCTTTCCCTTAAAGCACATAAAGTGAGTATATTCGAAATAATAAATAAGCAATTTTTCTATGAAGGTTCTGTCTTTAGACAAAAGATTCTTACTCAAATTGTGTGTATATTTAATAATTTTTAAAAAATTCCAAAAACAAAGAGGAGGAAAAGCACAATTATAAGCAAATATTATTAGAAAATTAGGGTTTCTAATCTTAATTATAATTCCTAGAAAGTAAAGGAGAGAAAGAGAGTGAGAAATATACTTTTATTAGTAAATTTATTCATAGATATGTATAAGGTGTACTAATAAATGTTGCAAATTATTTTAAGCATTTAAGAAATTAATTTGGAAATTAATTGATTTTCCCGTTCTTTTGTGATTATATAGTGTTGATATATATTGTTTAAAAATTAAAGTTGGTATGTCGAAGATCCTAACATAATCTTAAAAAATATTTAGTTTCCAGTAAGGTAAAAATGCTTCAAAGATGTGTAAGTCGATTTGTTCTTTTCTGCGCGAAGGTATTTTATCGTACGATGTGTGCATATTTTGGTTTGAACGGTTTAAAGCAGTGATTTCTATCTAAAGGCCCTAGAAAGGACAACAACGATGAGTTGGAGAAGATAGTTACTCAAAGGTCGGCATTAACACCGGAAGAGCTTGTAGAACATCTAGGAGTAACCCAGCAACTGATTTTCTAACACCTACGTGAGATGAAAAAGATCCAGAAAGAAGGAAAATAGGTTTCGCATAAACTCATTAAAACCAAAGAAAATTTTTTTCTCTACTAAATAAACAGTGTCGTTACGGGTGATTTTATCATGGAGAAATCCTGGTGAATCATCAGAATTGGTCGCAAAACCCAAACGCTTCGGAAAGAAGGTTCTTCTCTGCATTTGGTAGCATATGAGCAATGTCTGGTGAATATTCCGGGTTCTAGAAGACGTTTCAGCCAAGACTCATTATGATATCTTTTGTACTGGAAGCAACATGTGGACTGGCGTTATCATGCAACAATTTCACTGGTCGTTTTCAAGCGGATAAATTCACTTTGGTAACAGTACGCAGTAACTGTTTCGCCCGCACGTCGTTCGTATACCACATGCAGGGAAGAACCTTCTTTCCGAAACGATTAAGTTTTGCAATCGATTGCGTTAATGCGCCGCGATTTACCCATCGGATTACCATAGAGTATCAATTTCTCATCGCCAGTAACGATTTTCCACAAGAGAAACTTTTGGAGCTGTTTATTGAGCAGAGAAAGACAAGCTGTAACTCTTTGATTTTTGTTGCTTTCAGTGAGTTTATGCGAAACCCATTTTCCTCCATTCCGTATCTTTTCCATCTCATGTAGGCGTTTGGAAATCAATTGCTCGATTACTCCCAGCTGTTCTTTAAGCTCCTTCTACCTTTGTGTCGAATTTTCAACTAGCATCTTATCCAACTTATCGTTGCCGCACTTTCTAGGGCCACCAGGGCGTTGTTTGTCGTTCAGATATAAATTATCGCTTTTAAACCGCCAAAACCAAAATGCGGACACATCTTAGGATACAACATCTTCGCATGCTTTTACAGAATTTTTTCGTTGTTGAAATTAGTAAAGAATGCGGTATCGGATATTCTCCTCATCTGTGCCCATTTTCGATTGTATTAAACTGAATATTTTTAGAAGTTATGCGAGAGATGCATTTTAAACACTACAACCGCAAACGAATAGGAAAATCAATTGATATTTAAATTATTTCTTGACTGCTTAAAGTAATTTGGTTTATTCATCTGTACACATATCGGACGAATAATTATTATTTAATTTCATTTTAGTTTGGTAATATATATCACATTAATAGCGTACGTATTTATGATGGATGTTTTTTAATATAATATCCTTATAAATTAAATTTTCATGCACATACCGAGCCCAATTATTATTTGGAACGTGCATAAATTATAATTCGACGCGGTGCGCAAACAAATTTTCATGATTAGGCGTGATGTATATTGCAATTTGTTATGCATAAAATTGATGAGCGTTTCCAACATTTATGGCGCAAATACGTATATATACATACATATATACATATATGTGTACATATATAGAATTTCCACCGTGCATAAAATCATTACTTTATATGTATTTACATAATATATAGAATGTGTGTGTACCTAATCGATAACTCACTAATGAAACGCCCGCATTTAGCCAGACAATGATAATTTATTAGTATATATATATATATATATATAATTAAAGAGAGAGAGGCAGAGGGAGAGATAGAGCGAGCAATAAACAACGTCAAAATCGTAATAATCAAATATTGGCCCCTTTATTTGTGTAAGGGGAATTTAATGAAATTATTAATGTTGATGTGTCTGATTTAATTTTGTCTTCCTATTAGAACTTTAAAAATGTCTTAACGTGGGATGAAGTTGAATCAATCTTTGAATTCTTAATATCGATGAATATCGCCATTTTAGAAGTACGTTTATTTTAATCTGTTAGACTCCAAGATGCTTTCATATTTTTAAAATTTTATCTGCTCACGGATGCTTCAAGGCACATACCTCGATATCCAGATTGCACATTAGTCAGAATCCTCATATTTGTACCTTTTGGAATAAATTACATTGGGCATTGAATACGTATATAAGTATAATAAAAATACTTAATACTTTGTATATTAGTTACTAAACTTTTAAATCTTCATTATTAATAGGACATACAGCTAAGATCAGTACCTTCAGAGTGCGTGGCGGAACCACACAGCTGTGTTATATTTTTTTGTAAGAGGAGAGGACCTTTACCGACTAAATCGACTCCTCTAAGTGCAGTGCCATAGGTATTTTCCAATCGAAACTCAAACGAAATGATCGCCAAGATTGGTCAAATCCGGTCGTCTACGTATTGCTCTCCTCAAAACGAAGCAGCACCACTAAGCGGATTACGGTGGCTCAAACATTTAAGAGGGCTAATTGGACATCAATTAGTATTTTACTAAACTATGTTTGCTATCAGTTGTGTAATCGTATATTGGAAACTTTATTCTGGAAGGAGGACTTTAAACATATTTATTGGGTTATAAGTCATTTCGGTTTCGACCAATGTCGATGTCTACACTTCTATTCTTAGCCAACTATCTTCAACTAACCTAAACACCATTTAACAGGAGATCATACGGTAAATATTCCTTAACAGAACTCCAGTACCAGAATTGGTTTTCCCAATTCCGTGCCGGGAATTTTAATGTCAAAAATGCGCCCCGTTCAGGAAGGCCAGTTGAAGCGGAAGATGATAAAATAAAGGCATTAATCGTAGCACGTCACACGATTCGAAAGGTCGCAGAAATATTAAACATTTCTCAAACGATTGTGGAAAGACATTTGCACAAGCTTAGTAACCCGTCAGAAATTGGGAAAGCATTCTAAAGGATAACTGTGGAACCTCTTTTACAAATTAGAGTCATGTCATCAACGTATTGGATGATCATTGCTGGAGCCAACATTTCGGATTCTGTAACTATATTTTACAGACATTTAGTGCCTTATATTTTAGGGACAAAGACTTAAACCCTCAATTCCAAAAAGGATTCCTTTAGTACAATTTCTTTCAGAAACTAAAAAACCTCATCTTTGCAATAAAATTATTAGTCTTTGGAAATATCTATGCACTTAACACTAATTGACATTTACGCTTATAACTAATTCATACACGCACTATCCGGGATCACAAATCCCGGCGGTTAGAGAGGGTCTATTGCACGTGAACAGTGTCTATTATATGGGAAAGCGTCTATTTTGTCGGCGATGTCTGCTTCCTCTGTGCTAATGGCTTTTGGTGATACCGATGGGGAAGATAATCCTTGGCAGCGTCTCTGGCGATGGAGTTGATGGTGATGTCGGAGAGCTGAGCGGATGCCATCGCACAGTTTTCATGTTGCGATCAAGGTATTCGGAATTGGGGCACACACGGGGTTTGTATTAATTATAGCGATTATTTCGTGAAGCGGGGTATGCATTTGTATTTCTTTGAGACACTTGGTTTTAGTTCTGTTGGTGGATGACACGAGAATCGGTGCTAATTCAGCAGCGATTAAACAAGCACGAGTTCTGCGACGGTGCTTGGTATAAAGAAGAACGTTTGCCTTAGTGTCGGTGATTCAAGAGGTCACATCATCTTGGTTTTAAATTCCTTTGTCAAGGCTAGGTATCTATTGAAGAGGATCTTTTTTCTGAAGGCGAACATTCCCCGTGGCGTCGAATTCTGCTGAGTAGACAATCAGCTCATCATGTGCGAGTGAATCTGGGTCTACGGATGCAATCAGCAAAGTAGCCACCGAACTTGGCTTTAGAAGTACTATTTCTCTATCGTAGTGTATATTCTTACTAGTAGATTTATCAAAAATTTCGACAGCCTCTTAAAAAAAGGCTTAAAATCTGATATTTGATTTCTAAAAGGCTTTCTATAATGCATTAGTATTTTTAGATATCTTTGCAGCATATTTTTAAATAGCTTGTTTTTGACATACCTTATCCACAACTTTAAACTTTTTAGAATTATTTCGTTTTATCTTTGACATAATTTAAAGAAGGACCTTTCATAATCGGTGCTAATGACACTAATATGTGTAGATGTTCTACAGTACCAGAAAAGTCCTAAGGAACGCATTCATAGATAGAGTATTGTTGATTTTGCAAAAAAACTTTTTGTCACAAAGAAAGTAGTTAGGAAGTTAAGATGATGATTTTTAAATGCGGCCATCGTGACAAACCCTATTGAATGCTTTCGTTTATTCTATCGGACTTTTAGAAATATATACGATATACTTTAACAGCCTCTGTCAGTTCGTAATATTGAGCACGGCTTTTAACTGGAAACGTTTCAGGTAGACACAAATAGCTAAAGAAGTAATTTATTCTCCATGGCTTCAATTTACCTAGCCCTCTAGGTTCTTGTATGCCTATATTCTTACACATTTATCCATTATGTTTTTCTTGATTTTCTCCTCGATTAGGAGACGACCTATCTTCTGTACCACCTTATTTCTTGCTTTCTAAAGCTAGGTTATTTGACAGGAATTTGAATTTGAAAACGCCGGTGATATGGAGAATAGGTGTAATCAATTAAGTAATTTTAACAACTGTTTATTACATTTCGTGTACAGAATACGGGTAAGCAATGTGATCATGACTTACTTTGAATCCAAAATTTCAAAGGGAATATTTTAATTCAACTAAGTCTAATTCGATTATTTTTTAAATGTGTCTGTTTGTGTGACTATGTACCATATATATATATATGTGTGTGTGTGTGTGTATGTCTGTCGTTCGGCATTCTATCTCAAGAAACTATAAAGATAACTGAAGCTCTAAACATAATCTAAAAGATTTTGGTAAAAATTCATTCAACAAAAGTAGATTTTTTTCAGAGTTTTGTTAAACAAAATTATGCAGGGAATAAAAAACGGGAAACATACGAAGAATAGTTTTTTCTTGCGTAGGATAGAAGAATTATATAAAATGTGGCGAAATGTCATACATACCTACAATATTTAATCAAACGCACATAGACATCATTCGAAATTCTCAGTTGTTAACAAAGCGTTAAGGATTATTAGCTGATTCTCTTATGATTTGTGAACATATGTCGACAGTATGGTACAACGAAAGTTCTAGATTAACATTATATACCCCGAAACTAGGTGAGGAATAGGGCCTGTGTTTATATTAGGTAAGTATGAAGTCCTTATTCAAAGTATGCACCAAATGCTTGAGCACAACAATTCCTTTGATGAAACAGCTGAAGGATACCGTGATCCTAAAACTCTTGTGGCCGCGACAATACACAGTCCTTCACCTCGACCTTGAGTTTGGTGTCCGAGTTGAAGCGTTGACCACTACTTTTTTAATTATTCGAGCACAGAAGAACCATTAACTCCGAGAAGTACTGTGAGACACTCCGAAGATAACGCAAGTCCATCAAGAACAAAAGACCAAGGTTGATCACGGAGGGTAGGTCCTGCTTCGCGATAACGTGGGTTCATACGTCTCCAGGGTCAAACATGCGGAATTGGCAAGTTCAAATGAGAACACCTTGACCATACACCCTACAACTCGGACATTTCGCCCTGGTTTTCCCACTTGTACGACGATGTGAAGGAGGGAATCTCGTCATGGCCACATGAGTTCTGGGAACACGGAATCCTTCCGCTTGTCAATCGTTGTGCCCAGACCTATTGTGTATGCTTTGAATAAAGACTTCACATACACCCACACAGTCATTTCGTACCTTTTCATTTGAACACCCCTTATATTATTTGTATGTATTTATAATCCAGCATTGTATCTTTACAACTAAATGTAGTCTTAGCATGATACCTTAATTTTAAGCTTTTATTGAACATTTAGAAATGTTATTTTGTATTTATTAAGGCCCATTTTCGTTTTTCTGCTCTATCTTTTAAATGGTATGGAAAACATTTTTTTATTAGTATTAAAGATAGGACAAATAGACAGTTGGTTTTATTTGCAAATTTTTATTTTTTACTTATCTTACACTATTATTTTATTATTATTCAATATTTTTGTCATGTTATTATTACATATTTATATTAATTTTGTTTATTGTAGCGAACTCTTGACGTACCTCAAATAACTATGCAGTAACCTAAATTAAACTAGCACGATCATATAAAATCATCACACCATCAAGCGTACTCTTGACCTACCTCAACCAACGGTGTATTAGTAAAGGTCATGGTTATGCAGGTCAATGTATATTTCTTTAAGGTAGGTCAAGAGTACGCTGTAAAATTTATTTTGGGCAGGTTAATAGTACACTATCTGATTTTCTTATCTATCGCACTATAATAACAAATTTAAAAAAACATTTTGTGCAGAGAGAGTAAAATAACAAAATGTTTTTTTTAATATTTGTTTTGAAAAAGAAACAAATTATGCACTATTGAATTACACGCAAAAATTAATTTTTATAGATTTTTCCCATCGTTTTAAAGAAAGAATTCTATGTTTCTCATGGCTATCTATAAAAAGTTTTTTTTAAATAATCCAAGAAACTCACTTAAAAAACGACAACAGTTTTCAGAAATCGTGTTTCGTATAATTGTATATTTTTCCATCCTTTTAAAGAAAGACATCGTTTGAATAAATTATTTTGCCCCATGTTTCAAAAAAAAGGAATGAACATTTTCAATTTGAGAAATCACTTGATAAATTACGAAAATTTTTATAAAATTATAATTGTACCTTTTTGAAATTGTCATGGCATGGGTACATTTTATCTGCCCGTTTAAATAACAGGATCGTATGAAATTACTTTTTTTATTAATTAAAACAAATATTACAAATATTATAATTATTTTTGTTGAAGTTGTTAATTTTATATTCTAGAATTACACTTGAAAATGAGAAAATAGGAAAAGAGGAATTGATTGATCACGGTATATAATTGAAAATTGCTTTTTTTATCAATGAAAATAAATTAAATATTCTGAAAATACTGACCAAATTGTTCAAGTTTGTACATTTTTGTCATCGTTTCAAAGGGTTAAAAATTACATTTAGAAACGACATTTTCAGACTTTTTTAAATTGTAGATTATTATTATTATTTTAATCGTTTTGATTTTTCCATGGATTCGAATAACAAAGTAAAATAAATAGCAAATTGCGTTTTTATTAAATGGAAACAAATGAAATACTCGGTAATTACTGATCAAATTGTTAATGTTTATACATTTTTAAAATTGTCTAAAAAATTAGTCGCTTGCACTAATTGTTTTACCCTAGTGGTCTAAATAAAAATGTTGAACATTTTCAATCCGTGAAATAAACTTTTTTGCCTTGCATTTTTTTAAATCGCCTCGCTAATATAAGATAACCTGGGCAAATTCTCTTTATCTATTTAAATAACAAAGTAATGAAATAGCAAAATGTGTTTTTTGTCTAAAAAAAACATAAAATACTAACAAAATTGTTTGTACATTTTTTTCATTGTCTTAAAGACGGGACTTGATTGCACTTATTATATTTTTATCCTACCTGCTTGAATCAACAAATTTATTTTTTTCAATCCAAGAATTAAAGATAAAAATGATAATATTTTTCAAAATATTTTTTCGCATAATTGTTGATTATTATAAATAATTGAAATCTCGTTAAGATGAGTCGATTAGTCTTAGCAAATATTCTCTCTCTGTAATAACAATATATAAAAATAGCAAAATTTGCTTTTTATCAATGAAAACGAATAAAATACTCGGAAATTATAAATCAAAGTGTTAGTGTTTGTACATTATTGTGATTGTCTTAAAGAAAGGAATTGTTTCTACTAATTATTTTTCTTAGCTATGTAAACAAAAAAAGTTCAAGCTTTTGAAAAACGTCAAAAACTGTTTTCCTCAAAATATAATCTGTTCAAAATAGGAACGTAAGAAATAATAAAATTCGTTTCTTATTCGTGAAAACAAATGGAATGTTCGAAAATTACTTCTATCATCCATTAGTTTGCAATAATTATTAACCTCCCCTCACGACTTTTGAACTGGAATCAGTTACTTAATTAATCACCTAAAAAACTTTTTGATATTCAAAATAAGTTTTGATTTCCTTGAATACCAAAAAGTATTATAGCTGATTAAGTGTGTAAAAAAGGATTTCAATTGCAAATTTGGGGGTGGGGGTATAATAACTGTAATCGATTTTGAAAGTACAGTTGTACATTGATTAGGGAAAATTTACACAAATCATCCTGAATTGTTAAGATAAATTTTTACCCATATTCAGCGAAAGGTAAAGAATCAAATATATTGGTAATTTATTTGTTAATTAAAATTTAATATTAATAAATTCCACCAATATCTCGACTCCAAATATTACATTTTATACAATATAAATTCAAAGTATTGATTTTATATACACAATGCATTTATTACACGTATATTCATTATTTTAATGGAATTTATTAATTAATATATAAATTTTATGTTATATACAAGTATTTATTATTTTAGCTAACATACATAACGGTTGCACACCCGGCAGGATATATTTTTAGCGCTATTTTTAAATCGAGTGAGTCCAGTTTGCGGCCGGGTGTGTTTTCAGAAGAGGCGACAACAAAGAGGAAACGGAATAGGGTAGCCTTGGGAAAACGTTGGGGTAGGTGCAGGCGTGCAGACAGGGGTGAGGGTGCACGAAATGGGGCATTTGGACATGGGGGCTCTCGCACACATACACACTGTCTGACTCACTGAGCATCCCCATTAACATAAGCACATCCGGCTGGGGAGTCGCGTGCTTTTTTAAGATAGAATTATTGCTTATATTGTTCACGTGATATAAAATCAAACAAATTTTTATTCCCTCGGCTTTCGGCTAAGAATCTAATGACAGAAAAAATTTAAATTTATTAAAACTTTAAAATGTATTATTCACAAAGCATATAAAATATTCTTGAATATTCTAGAAAAATCAAGTAGTCAATACAAATGAAAGAAATAGAAAAGAAATATCACAGGGAATTGAAATAATGATCAATGAATAAATAAATAAATTAAATTAGAAAGGGTGTATTAGCAGAAATTAGAGTTTTTTTGATAACATATAATACGAAATAATTAAAAAAAGATACTTTGGACTTACGGATGTAGTTCTCAAAGCGTTATTAATTTTTATTGGTGATCACTGCAACATATTTTAGCACACAGTATAAATCTTCCTGATAAAGCCACTGTGTGGTGAAACAAGTAGTGATCAAAAATTAAAGTGAAACCCTCCCAACTGTGTTGTTTTATTTCAATCAATTATAAAATAAATACAAACATGCCAAGGAACGTATTTGCGAGAATAATAGAAAAAAAACAATACAAAATCAAGCTTGTAACGTCTGTTGACATATTAAGACAAACAAATTGATAAAAAGGCCAAAAGGTTGAAGAATATATACAGAGGGAGTTTTTTTTAGATTTTCTCTATGGGAATCTTAGAAACTAAAAGAGATAGAAAAACGCTTAAATGAGGAAAGAAGTGTAGATTTACCAGATGAATAAAATTATCCTTTCAAGGTTCTTAGAAAACTCTAGGGTAATTAGATATTTGGAAAAAGTGTCAATTTTTTCAAATCAATATATCTCAGTTAATATGACAGAGAGAAAAAACTGTTTAACCGTTTTTCTATCTCTTATATTTTCCGAGATCCCCATAGAGGTCATCTAAAAACCCTATATGAATTATTTGTCTATTATTTTTTTGTTAGAAATACATTTGTTGGTATTGAATATTGATTTTGTTAAAAAATTAGATATTGTAATTTGCTGAAATATCAAGAAAACAAAAAAAACGTGAACCTCATAGTTTTCTAGTAAAATATAGGGGAAGTACTATGATGGCCACATCACCATTTTTCACTACAATTTTATGAGGTCACTGTTCCATTTGATTAAAGTGTTCTCTGAAAAAATATTAACTCGTCTTTTAGCCTTTTTGGGTAAGATAAGAAAGCACAAAACATTTGTTAGTGTGTGAAGTTGGGGCATAGGTGTAATTTTTGCATATTTTAATTGGTCATCAAAGGTCGCTTCTTATAAGGGAATATTTGGACATTCCTAGCATTTGAAGTATGTTTCTTGCTTACAACAGGTTTTCAGCATTTAGTCGTATTTTTGGAGTTTGCATAACTTTAGTTAGTGTTGTATTAAGTCCATTTTCATCTGGATGTATTTTATGAAATTTATCATCTGTTTCCTTATACGATTTATAATTATTGCGCACTATTATTAAGGTTACTTTAAAGTTTAAACATGATTTAATAATTTTTGATATGGGCAAAAATAAAAGTACTCTAGATCAAAATACATAATTTTTAAATTTTCACATATTTCTTAATATTATACCTTAGTTTTCTGACTATTTCAAAATGTTTTAAACCTCTTGTCCCAAGTCTATCATAGGAAAATTTCTCCATACATTTTAAACTGTTTTTTAATATTAAAAAACACGAGAATATTAATATAAAGTGTGTGATATTAAAAAAAAGTACTCGTGTTTATAATTATATTAATTTATAAATGTATGTATAATTACTGTTTTTTTAAATAGTTTTTTAATCTGTCGAAGAAAAACATTAGTTGTCTTCCATATTGTTGTCTTTATTTTCATATGTTTGGTTACTGAACCAAAAGAACATTTTCGAAGTATAAACTGAAGATTTTTATAATAAAATATATTTAAGTGCTTTTAAATTTCCGATTATTATTGTAATACAATCTCAACTATTCTTAAATGAATTTTCATCTGTTTTTTTTAGATATTTTTACATTTTCAAATTTTCTGTTTTTCAATAGCAATTTTTCAATTCTTTTTTAATCTATTTTTCAGAAAGCTTATTATTGTCATTTTTTGTAAAAAGTAATTTTCGGTTTTTTAGGAAAAAAATATCTGTTGTTTTAATAGATATTAGATTGCAATTTCCTTTTAAAATGTTTAAATGTAGTTTGTGCAATATATAATTAATATAATTTTTTAGAAGGTTTTGTACTGTTAAAATAAAAGTTTCAACTTTTTAAAGAAATTTTTCAATTGACTTTTTCTAAAGATATTAGCTTGTTTTTTTTTCATTTTCAAATTTACAACTGTTTTTACTGCAATTTGTAAATTGTTCTTTAATACTATTTATTATACTATTAGAAAGTATTGTACCGTATTTTTTTAGAAAAATTTTGATTGTGATACTTTTAAAATCAAATTATTTTTTTATGAAAAAAATTTTCTTAAGCAAATTTTAATCTCCATTTATTTAATAATTTTTTAATTTATTTTTTAAATAATCTTTTTATTTAGTAAAAAAAAGTTTTAACTAGTATTTTTTTCTTTTAAATTTTCAACTGTTCTTTATGTCAGTTTTAAATTGTTTCTATCTATTTTTTCTGCTGAACTTTCTTTCTTTTAGTTAGAATTTTAGATTGTGTTTATCTGTAAAATAAAATTCTAACGGTTGTTAAGCAAATTTTGATTTTTTTGATAATCTGTTTGCTTTTTTAAGTAAATTTTAATTTCCAATTTTTCCTTTTTTTAACAGAATTTTTTCAAATTTATTGCTTTTTATGGCGCAAATTTTATGCCAGTTTTTCAATTGTTTTTTATTTTTTGTAAAAAGTTTCGTACCCTTCTTTTTGTATCAAATTTTAAATTGTGATTTCAACGTTAAAATTCTAACGGGTTTTATTTTCTTTTTGTTTCTAGATAATCTGTTTATTTGTCGAGCAAATTTTTAGTAAAGTTTAATTTTTTACATTTTTTATTTAATTTTTCAATCAATTATTTCTAAATTGTTCAATCTTAACTTTTTATGAAAAAAAAACTTTTTTTTAGGAGTTTTTAAATTATTGTTAAGTCTATAAAGTAATGTACTGTCTTCCTTAGCAAACCTTTTTCTGTACAAATTTATAACTGTTTTTTTCAATTGTTTTTTTCTTCTGTAGCAAATTTTCAATTGTTTTATATTTTTGAACAGTTTTTAGATTTTTTTTAAATCTATAAAATTATCTACTGCCTTCCTTAGCACACATTCATTTGTTTTATTCTCTTCAAATAATCAACTGTTTTTTTTTTTAAATTTTTTTTTGGTAAAAAATTATTTTTATGGTAAATTTTCAACTGTTTTAAGTGAAATTTAATCTGGTTTTTACTCTTTTAAGCATTGCTTATACAAATATTTATAAAGTTTTCAAGTGCCCCTAAGCAAATTCAATTGTTTTTTTTCTGATAATTTTTACTGTTCATTTTTAGAATTTTTTAGGGATCAAATTCTAACGGTTCATAAGCAAATTTTAACTTTTTTTATTTTAGATAGGTTTTAACTCTATCTAGGAAATTTTAACTTTTTTGAACATGTTTTAAACAATTATTTCTAGTTTTCAACATTTTTTAAGTAAAAATTGAATTAAACAATTAAGTTTTTATAATCGAAATAAGTAAAATTTTAACTGTCTTCTTAGCAAATATGCAATTGTTTTTTTTTTCAAAATTCAACATTGTCTATCATATTTTAAAGTTATTTAATTAATCATTTTAATTATTTTTTAATATTTTTATACAAAGGTTCCACTCACCTTTTTATAGCAAACTTTCAACTTTTGCTGATGGTAATATATAAGATTAAATGTTCATTTACAATTTTTCAAAGAAAATTTTCAACAGTCTTCTTTAGCAAATATTGAATTGTTGATTTGCAATTTTGAACTGTTTTAGATTTAATTTTTAATCTATTTTTACAAAAGTTTTCTACTCTTCTCTTTTGCAAATTATTGATTGTTTCTAATGGTAGATTCCAGCGGTTTTAAAGCAAATTTTAATTTGTTTTACTTAAAAAAAATTGTCAGTTTTTTTAATTGTTCTGTTATTTATTTATTTATTTATTTTACTTTACAATGTCCTGTTATAATTGGATATATGAAAAACTTAAAAATACACATACAAATAATACAAAAATTTAGCTCATAGGACTTGCAGACGGAGAATTTCCTATCGACACAGCATTTTCACCATTCGGTAATATTATAGCCCATACAGGCATATTTAGGTCCATTTTACATGGAACTTTTGCTAAAATTCTAACTTTCAGTTCTCTTCTTTAGTATTTATTCATTTTTCTTCTTTTTTTTTTTCTTCAAATATCAAACTGTTTTTTCAGTTGCCTTTGACAATTTTTTTATATATTTTATATTCTGTCTATTTCTAGTAATTTTTCACTTGTTTCTTAATTTAAGGTTCCAACGGATTTAAGCGAATTTAATTTAGTTTTCATTAACAAAATCTTCTGCTTTAATAACATTAATTTTTGATATATTATTTTTAAATAAAATTAATTATTTTAAACTTTTTTCAATAAAGTTCTTTGTTTGTGGATAAATTTTATTTTCATCTTTTTAAAGAAATTTTTCAACTGTCTTATTAGCAGATTATGATTTTTCTGTCCAGTTTCTCATCTGTTTCCTTTTTCAATTAATTTTAAACTAATTAGAAGATTAATTAAAACAAATCTTCCTCATACATTCATATTCTACAATTTGTAATAAAATTACTAATATCATTAATACAGAGGATAAAACGAATGGGTCCGTAGTCTGAACCCTGAGGAACCCCAGAGACTACATCAATTATTCTATATAATTTATCAAGGACTCTCACATATTGTATTCTGCCCATTAAGAACGAAGATATCCAGGCCAAAGCTTTTACTGAAAAACAAATTTGTTCCAATTTTGAAATCAGTACTCAGTTATTAACCCTATCAAATGCCTTAGAAAAATCTGTATAGATAACATCGATCTGTTTTTTTACCTCGAAGGCATCGATATAAATTGGGAGTATAACAATAAATTTCTCGTAGATGATCTGCCCTTAATAAAACCATGTTGTAAGTTAGACAAAAAATGTTTGCAAAGCAAAAAGACAGACTTCCTCAACGTGCTTTTTTGGAAGTACAAATTGAATACACACACCCCTATAATTGTTATGGTCGCCTGATTTAAAAAGTGGTACAATATAGCTTTTTTCCATTCATCCGGAAATACACCTAATGACAAAGAAGTTCTAAAATTTTCATGAATTGGTTTTTATAAAATACAATTGGTATTCAATCCGGCCCGGGTGAAGAATTTATATCTAATTGCAATATTAAGTCAAAAACCTCCTCCACTGAAATACTAAAATCAATATATTAATTAATACACTTTCTTGAAATGCACGTGCTGGTGCTGGACTTGCGATTTTCAAAACCGGACTTCATTTTTAAAATACTTATTTTACTTGGAGTTTTATCAGATCTAAAATGTAGATTACGGTCATTATTGATTTAAGCAATTCCCTGGCTGATTGCTGGTCTCTGAATGTTGGGAGCCCAACCTAACAACTTTACTTGAATAGAAAAAACACGAAAATATTTTCGTAAAATCTACAACAAATGAGTCTTATTAAGACTACAAGAACAAATCACTTTTGAAACAACTACTTCTCTAGCTAATACTTCGACAGACATTGAGTAATACAAAAGTAATTTGCGTGTTACAAAATAGCAAGGCTATCAAAGCAACACTAGTTTGAACGTATTTCTTTCTGTAAAATGAACTAAAAATGATTGAATGTACGTTAAAATAGTTTGTGAGTAACTATACTATGGTAATTTGGAACAAGATATGAATTTAGGTTGATGTAATTAAAAATAAATTAGCAAAAGCAATTAAATAATTCAATACTCAATTTTATAACCATCTGTAGACACTTGTTTCGATATTTCAATCTCTTCAGTACAGCTTTATTATAAAATTGATTTTAAACATAAATAAAAACGTTTACTAAAATAAATATAATGAAATATAAATAACTTACTCAGATATGCACGGCAACTGACACAATAATGAAAATATAATCGACTGAAGGTCTTATTTATACCTGCATGGATTACTGAATTCTACGGAAATAATTACGTTCGAGATTAAGGAAAATACCCAATTAGAGCATAATTTAATAATAAAATATATATTTTATTAACTTTACTTGAGTTTACATGTACATTCAGAGGATGAAGTATATTTTGAATACGAGTTGAATCATTTGATATTTATCCTTTATCATAGTAGAAGGTAATTCAGATAGATAAAATAACATTACATTTTCGTTTACGTCTATCCTCAATCTCCTCAATTAAGTCCCTTAGAATGATTTAACTGCAATTTATATAATCGCGTCTCTAAATTTTTAAATCTATTTTAAATCTAATTAACATTATTTCACTTTATTCTCTTTCGTGAGTTATTTCTAAAAATGCCTTTATTTTTTTATTTAAATATATCAAAAGTTGAAAGCTAGGTTATACCGAAATAGAGATAGATAGATAGAGAAATAGAAAGAAAGAGATAGATAAAAAGAGAACGAGAGAAAACGCGTCTGCAGATGGCCAAAAATTATATCTCTGCTTTTATTGCCTATTTGATTTAAAACAAATTTTCTGTTGTGTTTTTATTAATGTAAAAATTTGATTGCGTGCTTAGGAAGTATCAATACTGTAGAAATCATGTGATCTAAAAATTTATATATATACTTCCACTGCATATCAAATTAGGAACAATGATAAATTACATCAAGGCTGTGAATAAACTTTCTGATGAATTATTGTGCTTGAAAACGAAAAATTAATATATTTCCCAGATTACGACATGGCAAAGGTCATGCACATCATAAAGTGCATTGGTTTAAGCGGTTATTTTAGTGATACGCTGCGGTTTTCATGTTTCAGGCATAGACACTTACACAATTACATTTTCTTATGTATTAATTTCTAATTGCAATTAAAGGACACGTTGTGTTATTAAAAAAGGTCACCCATTGCAAGGCATTAATTTATTGCATTCCTTTCATTCATTTGCCCTTTCTTCTTCCTACACTCCCTTCGATTCTATATTACATCATCCTCGCCGATAGAATGTAATTTTCTCTCCACCCTGTACGGTTGTGTGTGTGTGTGTGTTTTTTTTTCCTGGGCTGTTATTATATGGGCTCCCCTATTTTCTAGGTCCTATTATATTTCGCCCCCCACATACACACACACACATATTTGCTTCCTTTAAAAGCATTTTCCTTTTATTTCGTTATCGGTCGTCTCTTTCACACGCGCACGTTTATTCCTCTGCGCTTGTTCTTCCGTCATTCTCTAATAACCAGTCTCCGTCCCCCTTTACGTCACTCAACTGTGTTTTTTGTAATACTAATACCCTTCCACCCTTCCGTCTGATCCCCCATTTATTACATTCGATAAGAAATCACCCCCCGTGGAAAAGGACTTATAATTTTTCTTTTTTTTTGTTATTAAAATTATGCATGCACTTAGGGACAGAAATTTATGAATGTCATATTTCACACTAGTAAATCAATACGCAAGTCGTTTGCTTGGGTCCTTATAATTAATTATTATAGTAAATTCGGTATACTTTTAAGATACAAATGTATTTAAACTCTTGTTAATAGAAAAACAATTGAATTTTAATAATTTATAAATACGCAAACATTTCGTAAATTATATTTAGTGAATTTTCTACAACGACGAATATTTTTACTTTCCCTATATAGTATATATAGGGGAAGTATTGTTTTCGTGTATGAAAATGTCTGTGGGCGCTCTATCTCAGAAACGAATAATTCGTTTGAGATGAAACTCTAAATTTAACGTTGTATCATTAAAAATTAGAACTGAAAAGCTTTTGGTAAACATTCCTAAACCGGAAGTGGTTGTTTACTCAAAGCGATTTTTTGGATTTTTCTCGATATTTTTCTAATTTTTAAAAATATTACATTACTCTTCAAACAAAAGTTTAAAGGGAATGAGAAACTGAGCAAGTTTTATTAGAACATGTTTTTCCTAAAGTGCTTAAATTGCGAGAAAAAAATTAAAAATGAAAAATTTTGATATTTTTTGGCTAGTACTAATAAACTGTGTGAGATACATGAAATTTGTATAACACGTAATTGTAAAAAATCCGAAATTAAGTAAATTATTAAGAATAGCCTTTTGCGCAACCTCTTAGTTTTGGAGAAATTGTAAGGAAAATCACCATTTTTATATTTCTTTACATTTTACAATTTTTAATTAAAACCCTCGCTTATGATCTACTGATTAAAAGGTCGGATAGAGGCCACCCACCCACCCTACATATACATGATAACCTCAAATATTAATCGTTGATGATTTTGCTGCAAAAAACAATAAAATCTTATATCTAATAAAAAAATATAGCATAATCCAAATTTACGTTTAAATATAAATGTCCTTCTATAGCTAATACTATCTATTTTAGATTTGAAGTCTGTCTAACCATTCTGCTTAAAAATTTGATTAATTTCGATACCAAAAAATATTGAATTTTTTTTAATTCAAAAAGTTCTGTATAATTAATTTACTCCAAACCACAAGACGATTAGTAATTGAAATTCATATGTATATGTAGGGTGGGTGGGTGGCCTCTATCTCACCTTCCAATCAGTAAAACATCATCAAAAATTATTTGAAAAATATGTATAAATAAATATCAAAAAATGCAAAAATTAAAAAAAAAATTGAATATCTAGATTTTAAATCAGCAAATATCTAGATAATTTAAGTTCCAATAACCCTCTTTTATACACACTACAGTTTCTTGTACAGATGTCGGTGATGGTTATATGTATTTTTAAAAGCTTATCTTCTTTAGTTTAATATTTCTTTGCGTCAAATTTTCTTTTTCTTTCTTTTTTTCCAAAATTGGACATCCACATAATTCCATACCTACCTATACAATCCTTCTAACGGAATAACTTTATGAATATTATTTTTACATTCGCATTGATGTTAAACCAGTGTAGTGATTAATTTCTAGTCTACAAGTATCTTATTGATGTAAATCATCGAGAAATATTAAAAAAAAAATTGTAATTAATTTCATTGGATACAACGAGGCGATACGGAATTAAAGTTTATATGTATATGTAGGGTGGGTGGGTGGCCCACCACCAAAAATTATTTGAAATTGTTTGAATATATCTATTAAATTTAGCAAAAATGTTACGAAATTTACGTTTTACAACTTTTAATTCTCTGGCTTATGTTTCACTGATTGGATGGTGGGTTAAAAGAAACCCACCCACCCTACATATACATATAAATTTAGAATTTAGAATTTAAAATTGAGCAAATTATTGAGAATAGCCTTTTTGCGTAATCCTCATAGTTTTCGAGAAAAATATAGGGAAAGTGTTATGTTGGCCACATCATCATTTTATATATTTATTTACCCCCATTAAGAACGAATAAAATACTGAAACTAATTTCTTAACGAAAATTCTAACAATTTGGAGGAGAACAAAAATTACTGAAAATGTTCAGAATAATCGAAGTGAACTCTTAAAAAGGAAAAATTGAATTTTAGGAAAATTCTATAAAATCGGAAAAAAATTTCAAAGAAATTATTAAAACATAAAACTTGGCAAAATTTGAAAGTAAAATTACTAGAAATTTAAAGAAATACTGATTTTAGTAAACATTTTAAGAGTTTGGAAAAGATTAGAAATTCTTTTTTGTATCGAAAAATTCGCAAAATTTGAAAGAGAAGTTACTAGAAATTTAGAGAAATATTAATTTTAGTAAAAATTTTAACAGAATAGAAATTCTTTTTAGTTCTCTTCCAAACTTTTAAAATGTTCACTAAAATCAATATTTCTCCAATTTTCTGGTAACTTGCAAATTTTGAGAACAATTTTGTGTGTGTCTTTCCTTTTTTCTAAATCAAATTCTACAGCGCCAATTAAACGAGTACAAATTACAAATAAGCAATTTAGTTTCCAACAATTTGAGTTTAAACAATCGCCATTTTGTTTCCAAGCAAGAAACTTCAATTGTTTCACCGGAATATTAAAAACTTATTAATTTCGGATGGATTGTGTCTTTTTTTTTTGAAGATCATTTAAGTGAAGATGTTAATTTTACGATGTTTTAAACCACCGAAAGCAATTTGATTTCCAACAACTTGACTTTCAACAATCGCCATTTTGTTTCCAAGCAAAAAACTTCAATTGTTTCACCGGAATATTAAAAACGTATTCATTTCGGATGGATTGTGTCTTTTTTTGAAGATCATTTAAGTGAAGATGTTAATTTTACGATGTTTTAAACCACCGAAAGCAATTTAATTTCCAACAATTTGAGTTTCAACAATCGCCATTTTGTTCCCAAGCAACAAAACTTCAATTGTTTCACCGGAATATTAAAAACGTATTCATTTCGGATGGATTGTGTCATTTTTGAAGATTATTTAAATGAAGATGTTAATTTTACGATGTTTTAAATCACCGAAAGCAATTTAATTTCCAACAATTTGAGTTTCAACAATCGCCATTTTGTTCCCAAGCAAAAAACTTCAATTGTTTCACCGGAATATTAAAAACGTATTCATTTCGGATGGATTGTGTCATTTTTGAAGATTATTTAAATGAATATGTTAATTTTACGATGTTTTAAATCACCGAAAGCAATTTGATTTCCAACAATTTGACTTTCAACAATCGCCATTTTGTTTCCAAGCAAAAAACTTCAATTGTTTCACCGGAATATTAAAAACGTGTTCATTTTGGATGGATTGTGTCGTTTTTGAAGATTATTTAATTGAAGATATTATTATTTTTGTTCTTTTCATTTAATTTTTCAGCAATGTTTCAAAATGCTACGAAAAAGTGCTGCTTTCGTCATTTTTTTTGACAGTGACGAACTGCTTTTATCGTTTGTCAATTGTATTATCTTAACAATTTCCGAACATTCGCTTAACTTTGTGTTTTTAACACGATAAACTCTTTCATTGATACAAACATAAATTACTTTATTTATTTATTGATTTAGTTTATTAATTTATCGTACTTATTTGTTTAACTTATTTGACTGATTATATCAATTGCTTATTGCTTATTGAAAAAGAAAAAAAAACGTTCGTTGACAAACACGTTTTCAATAGAGACATTTTTTAAATAATAATTTTCAATTGTTTTCGCTAATATTCAACTGATTTTTTGAAACGAATTTAATGCAGCTGTAATAAAATATTTTTTTAATTTTAACAAATGTCATTTTTTATTTTCTGATAAATTTTTACTTTAGAAAAGCTTTTCAATAATTTAAACTATTTTTTTCTAATTTTCAATTGGTTTTCGTTTGTCAAGATTTAATTGATCGTCCGTTGTTTTTAGAGATTGTCAATTGTTTCTATTCTACAAATTTCTAATACATTTTTTAGTATATTTAACAATTTTTGTCATTTTTCAATTGTCTTCGTTCGTGGAGCTTTAATTGACCGTAAATTGCTTTTAGGGACTGCCAATTGTTTTTTAAGGGCCAATATTTTTCTTCCTATTGTTCTTTTGTTTATGTTAATTCCCAATTATTTTAAAACAAATTTAAACTCAGGTTAAACGAAAATAATTTTTAAGTTTTTATACCACTATTTATTGTATAATATTCACAAACAAAGTTTACAATATATTATCAATTTTGACACAACTATACTTTCGACCTTTGCAGGTCATTAACAAGTGTTAATTTTTTTTAAATGAACTACCACATAGTAACGGTCGCTACCATCATTTTCATTAAATTTAAACTCATTTTCTTACATTTTTTAAATTTATTTTTATTTTATTTTATAACTTTTAATTGTTTTCGTTTGTAATTTATGTCCACCTTCTTTGATTATTTGTTGATTGTTTTTTTTTTACAAAGATTCCAACCATTTTTTTTACCATAAATAATTATTTGTGATTCTGTAATGATTCTGTAACATTCAAATGTTGTAGTGTTTTTAACGTTTTCAATTATCTTCAAAAGTTTCAATTATTATATCACATATTTTTTTCAATTTAATTAAGCTGTTTTTTTTGATAATTTTCAATTGTTTCCTTTCGTTACATTTGCTGTTGTTTCTTTATTGTCAGTTTAATTTTTAATAACAATTTTGATTTAATGTAACTTTTTTTAAATATTTTTTGTTTTTATCGTTAATATTCAAATTCTATTATTGATTGTCAATTGTTATTGTATCTGGAAAATTTCAACTATTTTTACTAATTATTATTGTTTTCGACCGTCAAGCTTTAATTGATTGTTTTTAGGCATTGTCAACTGTTTTCTAGATATAAATTTCTAATAGTTTCAAGCTATTATTGTAACTATTTATAATAATTTTCAATTGATTTTGTTCATCAAATTAAGGTCAAAACCTTTAATTGTTCATTTATTTCTAACAATTTTAATAATTTTTTGGAGTATTGTTTAATTTGTTTTAAACTTTAGCATTCTTTTTCTAAATCACCTCGTCATATTGTTTCTATCAATTATGTTTTATAACTAATAACTCCAATTGTTTTTTAGAATCTCACTTTAGAAATTATAACAACTTTTTTTGCGTTTCTTAATAATTTGTTTAAATATTTTTTTCGTTCGATTATCCTTTTTTTTAATTGTTTTGTTTTTTAGAAATTCAATTGTTATAGTGCTTTGATATTTCATTAATTTCGTCTGTTCTTTTCTTCTTTTATTAAAAACTAACTGAATATTAATTGAATAGAATTAACTTAAAATATTCTTGATCATAAGATGTTCTAGCGTACTCTTGACCTACCACAATAAGCAGTGCAATGGCCGATCGTACTCCTGACCCGCGCAAATAAATTACACGTTGAGGTAGGTCAAGAGTACGCTGGAGTTTTAACGAGGGAGTAGGCGCTAGGTTAACACATAGGTTATTAGGGTGGGTCAGGAGTACGCTAGATAAAAGGAGGGTATAATTTATTAAGGCTGGATGTGCTTTTTTTTGCTATTTTCAATAAATTTAAATATCTTTTGAAAATTTACAATTATTATTACGATTTCTTTTAAATTTTTTAAAATTTTTTTTTTTATTTTTCTTTTGTTAAGAACTGTTCAATTAAAAGTTTAAACTATATTAAAGCTAATTTTAAACATTGTTGACGGTTTTCAATAGTCAATAGTTTTGTCTTTGTAAAATGTAAGTTTTTTTTTAATTTGCTCCTTTTTTGTTTACTATTTAAAACAAAACCTCCAACTGTTTCGCTACTCACTCTCTTTTAAATGAAGTGTTTTTTTTTGGGTTGTAAAATTTAAACTTTTTCTTTTTGCGAAAAATCTCATGGTTTTCGAGAAAAATATAGGGAAAGTACTATGATGGCCACATCACCATTTATATTTTATGTTAGTATCATCACCTATTCTATATACTTCTAAAAAAATAAATAGTATATTTGTGTTAATAATAATAATATAGTTAATTAATTATTCCAATCCTCATGATTCTTATTGTTTATGGTATATTTAAAAAAAAATATTTTATAGTATAAATATAATATTCTATGGTTGATTAATTTAAAATAAAACCCTATCTATTTGACTTTCACATTTTCTATTACAGATTCTTAATTGATATAAGTGTAATAGATTTTTATTGATTGAAAATTATTATTATCGAGGGAATTGTTTCAATATTTTTAAAGTGAAGCGATGATTCTACCTCGACTTACTTTGGTCGGTAACAAAATGCGAAAAGCGTCTCTAGGGACGTCATTGTGTCCGACGAGTTTATGAAAGTCGACGCGAAAATGTCAGGTGATACTTTTCTATTCCGTTATTTATTTCCATCCATTTTCGCTTCGCTTTAAGAGCCTCTCCAGTCTCGGCACCATCCTCGCAAAATCCAATCACTTTCTCGACTTTCTATTACCAAAAACAACGCGAGGCATCCGCGTCTATTCCGTTTCTGTCATAGACTGAACAGAGGCGGCTGTTTAATCATCAACATCCATAAAATGGTTCAAATGAAATATGTAACAGTTATTAAAATACTGTCGGTACACTTGAAGATATTAATACAACAATTAGTTAATTGATTGAGGTTAGAGGCACTTACTGCGTGATACATTTCAAGTTAATAAAAATACTTTTCTCTAACTGTGTGATATTTACTGGTTAAAATTATTTTACAACAATTAATATTATTTGCATTATCTCAAAATGTAAATATATAATCTTGTAATAATGTAATATGAAGTAACAAAATGTATTTCAAGGATATAAGTACAACATGTTTCTTATTGGATTGATTGACCTTAAATTTTAGAAATGTTTTGTTTTAATATAAACATTTTTGCTGTAATGAACTGATCCACGAGGCATTTAGTTTTTAAATTTTTATTAAATTCACTACTGTTACGGCTTCTTCGGGTGAAGAATATACATTTTTACTATAGATATTGCCCAGTGTATTCCACTGCAATTCATTATATCATACTCAAAACAAAAATAGGTGTTCATTTTGAGTTTTAAATGTTCGAAAAGCGTCTCATTAACCATTCCTGTCCGATTACTTATTGGCAGTAATTAATGGGTTTTTGTAAAGATTTATTCGAATTTTGTATCTAGGTTTCTTGAATGACAACTACCCGTAAGAAAATTCAGTCTGAGGATCGATCTGGCCATTAAATTGCTCATTTTTTCGATCCAAAGTCTCGGAAAAATTGGTCTAAGAAACTGAAGTCTAAAGAATGGCGGATCACCGTCCTCTAAACCCAAATGATCTCAAGTTGGGGTCGAAGAGTTCCCTAAGAATTGGAATCATATTATTTTGGAGTTATATCGTAGATGCAATATTTACTTCTATGAAAGATACCCTTATAATATGCCTTCCAATAATGTTACACCATACATTGATTTTTTTCTGGAAACTAGGTTTGGAGGAAATCCATCCAATGTCAATTAGTATGCTACCAATACAAATGAATCGTGATGGTTGACAGTGCCATTTAAACAGAAGGTAGCTTCTTCTGGAAATACAATGAGGTCTCCGAAATTCTTTTCTTTTCGAGATCTTATTAACGGAAGTTAACGGGATGTTGTTAACCCTCTCCAATTGTATCAAAACCTCTCTAGATTATTATGCTACATTTAATATTATATTAAGAGATTGTTCTTCATTTGTAACGACAACGTCGTGCGAAAACGATCATGGTAAAAACCCGGCAAATAAGCTGCAACCACTTCGACAGCAAATATCCATTAAAAGAAGGTTATGCTCTCAATTTGGTGGGTTTGCAAAGTCGTCGTGTATTTTGAACTGCTAAATTATCAATATGGCTGTATATTGTCGGTAATTGGACAAATTGAATGAAGCCATCAACGAAAAGCGGCCAGAATTGACAAATCGTAATGGTGTTGTATTTCACCACGACAACTTGAGACCACATATAAGTAGTAACCCGCCAGAAGTTGCTGGAGCTTAAATGGAATTTGAAGGAACATCTACCATACTAACCAGACCTAGCGCCGTCCGACTACTATTTGTTTCGAACTCTGTGAATGGTTAACAATTCATTTCAGATAATAGTATCAAACAGCACTTGCTTCATTTTTTACTAAGAAAGATCAGAAGTTCTTTGATGACATTACCTGAAAGATGACAAAAGGTCAAAAATATTTTTTTCTATAAAAAATCGCCTTTGATTATTATGGTAAAATGCCGAAATGACTTAAGACTCAACCCAATAGGCATATTCGGACTAGACAAAAACATTTCTTTGAAATAAATCTTTTTGTTTTTTTCCCAAATCAGATTAGGAGTGTTTGTTTTTTTTAAATAATTTGTTTCAGTTTCTTCCAAATCATTGGTGTTTCTTGATAACATTTCTTCTATTTTACCATGTAATTTAATATTAAATATCCTATTGCTTGCTCTTAAAAGACAAAATCTTCCAAAGCTTGCAAAACTATATTATAAAAAGGCAAAATCACGTTAATGATATATCTCCAATCAAATGTCAAAAATTAAACATTTTAAATATGTAAAAACGGCTATCCACATTTTTCAAATATACAGGGTCCGGCAGAGAAGTATGACTCCGAGAATTTTCAATTAAATCAAAATTTTATTTGTTTAATAGGCAGGTGCGAATTTGCCATTTCGTATTCATCTCAAAGAAAAGGCTATCATCTAACTGATCTCCTTTATTTTGTACATATTCCTTAAGTCGAGTTAAGAAGTTGTTTATGCATCCTTCAAACAGGCTGGCTGGAATCCCTTGAATTTCTCGGGTTATGGGTTAAGGGTCCGTTGATTCTTAACAAACACCCGGGCATTAAGATACCCCTGCAGAAAAAAAAAATCAGGCGATCGTGGAGCCACTCGACGTGCCCACGTATCGAAGTGAGTCGTCCTCGAAATTGTTCTCACAAAAATGCCATAGACTCACCTGAACTGTGGTAAGTTCCATCTTGCTGAAAAAAAACTCTTCTAATATCAACATTGTCAACCCTGGAAGAAAAAAAACAACGCAGAATGGTGACTTCCTTTCATAGCTGCCCTAACTCGAGCCACATTTTCAGGAGTTCTGACACCTCTTTCTTCACCTCAAAGTACTCCAGGCTTTAACGATCCTCTAATATATATACCTGAAGCTGGTTTTATATGAAAAGTGGAGGAGAGGATAAGGGTTTGAGTGGAAGATCACCTGGAAGCGTGAACTCCGCCCGTCAGTATGTATGTTTTTGATTCCTTCGAGATTGTGAATGTCTCATTATTTTATTTGTATATATTGTAACCATGTTTGATAAAGATTAAATAAAGAACAAAGAATAAAGTACGGAAGTTCTTCACCCACTTCAGGATGCTGTTTCGCGTAGGAACGTGACCGTGCCCTTTAAGATTAAATTGTGTTCGAAATATGCATTGTGTGGCAACCACAGAACGCCCAGTTTCGATGTATGTGTCGTAAACCAATACGTGTTGCTCTAGAGGCCATGGTACCATAACTACTAAACCAAACAAACTGGCAAGGTTGGGTGGTCATATATCAACCATTTCGATAAAGTTAGGCTGCCCCTGCGCTGAGTTATACGCGTACCAAAAACATCATACTCTGCCGGACCCTGTATATTTACTATTATTGACTAAAATCAATCAAAACTTGAGTTATTATTATTATTTTTCTGTTTCTAAAGATAATTAATTAATTTTCATTCAGTTTTTGAAGGCTTTTGTTGATTTTTAATTGTTTTCCGAAAAATTTGAATTTTACTGCATCAACTATTTTTTAACCTACTACAATATATTTGAAAATTTATTTCAACTTTATTTGTAACATCTTATTCAGTTTGAACATCAAAATGGAACAGTTTTTTCTTCAAATATATTCTTCCTTGAATAAATTTGAAATTGTACTAAAACCATTGTAAAAACCCGGCGTATTCCTGACCTACCCTAATAAGCTGTGTATTGACCCAGTGTACGTACTATATTTATTGCAGTATGTCAGGGGTTCAGAAACAGTAAAAAAAGATAACACCAAACCATTCATAAAATAGTATAATAATTAATTAAGCACTTCAATTTATAAAATATCTTGTGTCTCTTACGATTAAAGAAAAATAAAAACACACGACAACAATCCAGAAATAAAAGTAGAATCACAAAAAAGTAAATGAAAGAATTGCAAAAGTATTTGTTTTTAATAACAAAACAAAATACCAATAAAATACAAACCAAATAGAAAAATTATAGATTAATGAAAGACGATAAATAATAAATTAAAGAAACTCTAGATATGATCAAAAAGATAAAAATAAAAATTTAAAAAAGCAGACTACTTTTTAATTAGGAACTTTAAAAGACTGTTCATATCAAATACAGAATTTATTTTTTGACAAAAAAGACATAACAAAACCGACAGTCGAATATAAAAAAAGGAATAAAGACACTCAAAATGTATATGACAACCAAAAGATAATTTACAGAATAATAAGAGTCAGACAGAGGATAAAAAAATAGTCAAAAGGTATAAGAAAAACAATCAATGAAATCAAATAAACAGAAAAGCGACAATTAGAAAAAAGGCATAAAAATATCAAACAAGAAACATCCAGGAGAAACACAAAAGACGAAATAAGCCAAGATCAAAGACAAATCAATCCTAAGACAGATGAATAAAATTCAAAATTGTATACTTTAGTATTATAAGTTACGAATTTTCCTGTTTTAGTTTTTCTGTTGGGAAATAAATTTATTATTATTATTAAAATTGTCTATTTTTCCATTGAATTGAATTACCACGTACTAACGATCGTTACCATTATCTTTATTAAAGACAAAATACAAACAAAAACGGATGGACAAATTAAAAACGTGACGGAAAACAAACATTCAGAGAGAGAGAGAGAGTAAGCAGAAAAGGGTGAGATATTACAGAGATAAAAACAGACACAAAGAGGATTTATTTATTTATTTGGACCTTTGGTCTCCTGTCTTAAAAAATACATATACTGACTTTTATAAAAATTTCAACACCTAGAATTTGTTGAACGGTTTTATTGAAATGTTCATAAATCGTCTATTTAAATAGATACCGTAAAGAAACATTTTTTTATGAAACAAAGTAATGATTGGATAACAACGTGCCATGCTACCAATCATGTTTTGTGGTATATCGACCCTAGCTTTTTGAATCCATTGCTGGAGATCGTGTAAGATATCTAGAGGGTGTGGTAAATTATCCAGTCACCTGTTCAATGGGCGACAGATCAGACGACTGAGCTTCTTACAAAAAACGTGTTGTAGACCTTATGAGGGCGAAAATTTTGATTTTCCAGTCCCTGAAGATATGGAAGCGCAACGGATTCTAGCACATTGGCAATATAAACAGCTGCGTTTAGGTTAGTGTCAATGAAGATCAAGGGTGATCTGCTAACACACATATATTGCATCCCATACCATCACTCCTTGTGTGAGGGTTGTATTGCGCTCCACCAAAAATGTTGGATTTTTACGTTCTCCACGTATCCTTCTGACCCTCCTACGACCATCGTGGGCTCACAAGCAAAATCGAGACTCGTCATTAAGCACAATTTAATGCCATTCTTGCGCCTAATTTGTTCATTCGTTGCTCCATTCTAGCCTTCGTAAACGGTGAAGTGGTGCAAGAAGATGACCAAAAAATGGACAATATTAATGCAGTCCATAAGGCCTTATCCCCCGATAAGAAGATGACATTAAAATTCTGGGTTCTACACCTCGCATTCAATCATTTGCAATTGATCGAGTTGTTCAAAATATGTCTCTTATGGCCAAAAGTCTTAAGCAACATTCTTCGAGATTGGTAGTCCACCGGGGGATCCAGATCCAAGGCGACGTTGTTGATCCCCTTCCTCGGATAATTTAAACCAACAGCAGTACATGCCAATAGTACGGCCATGTCCAAAAAATGTGGGTTTTGACGTACTCTTGGCATGGTTCTCAAGTTTTAGAAGGAAACTGTGAACAAACAATTTGCATAATTGACAGTTGATTATCTCATTGATGAAATTTGTTAAAGCTCTAAAAGTTGAACTTAATTATACGGCAATATTTCTTCCTGTGTATGTCAATTTATGAGACTGTTGGGTAAATGGGTACGTTTTTTCATGTATTTTCATAAATCAGTTACGCCCGGGAGGTTAGGTATTGTGTTCATTTGAAGGAGTTTTTGCTTTGCTAAATTAGGACACAAAAAGTTTGGTGGTTTGGAAAATTGTATTCCACGATTTAAAAAATTGTAAGAAATAACCACATAAGGAATTAGTTACAAAGTTTCATAATCTATTAACAAAACACGTAGCTGTAGTATTTCACATAAACAATTGACATACATCACTTACAAACAAAATTACAACGCTTAAATTTCTGAAGTGAAGTAAATTAAAATTGCATTCCACGATTAAAAAATTTGCAAAAAATATACATAAGGAATTAGTGAATGATTCAATTAGTTATTTGTGGGTTTTTATGGATTTCTATTATCAATGATGCGATGAATTAATTTATTTTCTTTTTATAATTTATTAACTGCTAGGTGTCCTAATTCTCTTGTGCTTTCCACTGCGAGAACCAAAACGAGTTATTAAAAAAAACATTGACCGTCCCATGACAATCATTCGAGAATTGCGTGTGATTGTCGGACGTAACGCTTCTCCAACTAAATCCTCAGTTCGGAAGTTGATCCGAAAGTTTGAGACCACGGGTTCTGCAGCAACTGTTAAAGAACAGGATCTCCACGTTGTGTTCGAACACAAGAAAACATTGCTGCCATGCGTGATAATGTAACCGTAAGTCCCAGAAAATTGGGTAGCTGACAAACCCAGAAACTAAATTTAACGACAATTTTTGGTTTCAACAAGATGGTGCAACATGTCACACATCCCATGAAATCATTGCTCCGAATAAAAAGTTTCCCCAAAAAATTATCTCTTTGCGTGGCAACCAGGATTGGCCTGTCAGATCATGCGATCTTACGCCTTGTGGGTATTTGTGAAATCAAAAGTATACGTGAACCAATCACAAACAATACACCAATTGAAGAAGGAAATTCAAACGGCATCCTACCAAATGTTTGTGATCGTGTTTTTGAGGAATTCAATGAGCACTTTGCTCGAATCCACGCAGCCTTGGGTGGTCATATGGATAATTAAATGTTTCATATATAAATGGGAGATGATACCTATAAGTTATTAATAGGTAGTTGATAAAAAATTCACTACATTACCTATTATTAACATAATGTTTCACCAAGTGATAAATAAGAAACAAATACAAGATATAGATAAGTTATGTTGAATTATAATATCTTGCTTTCAAAAATCTATAATTTAGCAATTTCCCCACATTATCTGGATAGTCGGTATATTAGCAAAAAATTGTAACGTGAAATTCTTGTTTTAATTCTTGATTCGAAATCACTAACTGTAATCCTTGCGCAATTTTAGAAGTAATTAAAAGATTTAACACATATAAACTAACGGCGTTAACTGCACGATCGTGAAAATTAACGGAAACGTAATAAAACGTGTGTCTGTTTCATTTTTTTTACAGGTAGTCCTCTCCGCGTGTTCTTCGTACTTTCAAAAACTCCTTTTAGAGAACCCGTGCAAACATCCCACGATCATAATGCCACAAGACGTCTGCTACGCCGATCTCAAATTCATCATTGAATTCGTTTACAAAGGAGAAATCGACGTTTCCCAGGCAGAGCTCCAGGTACGTTTCTTGCACACACACACACGCACACACACACATGCACACACAGCACACACACACGCGTACACGTGGGGAAACCACTTTACTTTTTCTTTTGATGTTCCTCCTCCATGCTGCTTTCCTACACCTATTGTTCCGTCTCTTCAAACCGTGGAAATTTGTAAGAAGCACGTGCATAATGAGGGGACATGTTTTATTTATTAGCTTTTCCGTTAGAAGTTTTTTTTTAATGGCCGAGATGAATAGGCCGTTATCAGTTGGGTTGATGAAATCGCCGACGGTGTTATCTGGCGGTGCATTAAAAGGGGGGATATATTGATATTTTTATAGATAACGGCGATTGAGGTTGAAGGGAGCGCGACTCTTGAAGTTACTTCTAAAATGTAATAAATTAAATTGCAACTTAACTGATTACAAAATAATTTATTAAAAATATAAATAAATCGTCATGGTAATAACAAATCTTAATACTTGTCACTGTCATAAATAAAAATATAAATAGTTTAGTTTATTGACTTTACTAGTCCTACTATATACAAAATAACATACATTTACAATAACTTTGAAATTTAGTCTCGAAGGCTTATTATTATTATTTTCTATAACCGATGATGATTATTACCATTGAGGCAATATTTTTGCCAAAACTAGTGGCTATTTTGGTCCAATTTACATGGAGTTATTTTATGACTGGTCAAGTGATTACAGTTATATTAAAAAAAAATACTCTTAACCTAAATTCAATTTGATATTAAAGACATATATTCCAAATAGTAAATACAAGGATCATATATGTAATAATGATAATTTTTGACAAGAATTGTTTGTTGCTAAATTTTCTTCTCGCTTATTGCACTGATTTATTCATTTAAAAATTACTCCATTCAATTTTTCTTTGGTTTATTTTTATTGTAAATTTGGATAAGTTTTATTCATGTCAATAATTCGGTCAAATTAATCTTACATATTAATATTTGTTTGAAAAACCGTACAAAACATTAAATTTTATTATGAGACACAAAAATTTTCAAATGAACTGATCTTTTAAGCAGTATTTTTTAAAATGTTTATAAGGAACACAAATAAAACTAAATATTTTTGTTTTTATTTTGTGATACCATTGTTTCTGATATGTTAATAAATTATGGCTATAATAATGAAATGATGTGTTATACTAGGATAATTAACAATAATAAATTCAGACAGATCGAATAAAGCCTTCAATTGTTATAAATTAATTAAATAATATTTTATTGGAACTTTGAAGACTAATTAGAACTTAACCGTAAACTTTTGGATATAGATAAGTAGTATTAAATCATCATATTTTGATCTTAGGAATCTATGTTTTAGCTATTTGCCTACAATTATTTATTTACCTATTTATTGACACAGTAAAATTACAAACATATGTATGTTAATAATAATTTGACATTACATTAAGCATATAAAATATCTTATAGCGAAAATTACTTAATTAAACTAAATCTATCAGAATATATATTTACATATCTGCACATTCTTTCTATTATTTTGTACCATTTTACACCTCTAGCATATTTGAATAACACTTACCTTTTTTTTACATAGTAATGATTATTTTTCTCAAGAAAATATTTTAATAAAAATAAATGTTTGTTTAAACGATAATTGTTAACTTACTTTATAAATAACTAAAGTAGATAATATTTATATTGAAAAAATGCGATTTTGTGCATGGTGGCGCCATCTGACGCATTTTAATCGAACGCTATGCTTCACCTACCAGCCGCGACAACTCGAAGCGCTTCGTTTACAGTTTTCTCTCTCGTGGTCGGTACACTAGGCATCTGTACGGAAATTCAATTATGATTTAATCGATTAAGGCGACTTATTTACTTATCAGCGTGGATTTAGGAAACCTTGGAGCTCTATTAACGGGACGTAAAATATATCTCTGCCGTCGGGCGTTGAATTTAAATGCTCTGCGTTTATATTGCTGACGATGAAATATTGCCATTAAACATAAAACGCATTAACTTCGATTCAGATAAATTAAGTAATAAACGAAGAGTGTTGTATTAAATATTTAATTTGTATTTATGGTTTATTTTAATTTACTTTTAACAAAATTGTTGGATGAAGTATATATGCATGTATATTTGTGAAATGTTTTCAATAATTAACGCTGGTAGTAGGCAAAGGGTTTAACTGAGCCGATAGCGATTGTGCAGCACCGTTAGTCTGGGTATGCAATCTGATGGATGACCAATATCTACACATTCCTATTAAGATATAATTAATGGCTCTTTCGAGTGATCCTTTAAAGTAAGAAGATCATTAACACGCACATAAATACACAAATAACACGGCAGGTCGATATCCAATTACTGCTACTAGTACTAATAATTAAATGAATTATTAAATAAGCAGTATACAGGGTGAGTTTTTTTTTAGATGTTCTCTATGGGGATCTCGGAAACTATAAGAGATAGAGAAAGTGTTAAATGGGGAAAGACGTAGATTTACGAGACGAATAAAATTCCACTTTCAAAGTTTTCAAAAAATTCAAGGGTAACTAGATATTTTTTTAAATCAATATATTTCGGTTATTATAACAGATAAAAATAAACTGTAAAAGACAGAGTTTTAGATAATTTGATGCAGATTAATAAAAGATAATGAGAAAAATTTTATCGCCATTATTTTTCGAGATATGACGCAAACTTACATTTTTTAAATGAAAACCATAGTTGGTTATGGCCACATACGTCTACATATGCCAACCATTTATTTGATAATGATCATAATTTTAATAAAAAAATTAAGATTTTGCATACCTGTGATAAAAGTAAGAAACTAAACCTTCTCGAACAATTAGAAATTAACAATTGTCGCAGTGCATCGACATTAAATTGTGTAAATTCTCAAAACCCAAGTGTTTTATTTATGACCTACAAATGTCATTTGTTGTAAAGTAATGTCAACCATTGTTGTTAGTCTGTGTTTTACAACAAATGACGTTTGTTTATTCAGATTTTTTAAGGCACACTAAATTTATACGAAAAAAAATCAAATTAAAATCAATATATTGGGCATCATTGGATTAAAAAAAAATAAATGTTTAGTATAAAAAAATAAGAAAAGTAAATGCAGCGATTTAAAAATTTTAAGTTGACTGTCGATGAAGTTAATTTTGAAAAAATGTATAATTAATGTCATTTCATAGTATTTAAAGGGCCATTGAATTTGTTTTTTAGTTGATTCAAATCGGTTAATAAGTAATAAAATTATGGCGTTGGGCGTTTTTTATCGAACACCCGGTATAACCCATGTATGTAAAATAAAGTTTTCTGTCTCTTAAATAACTACTTAGTAGACTTATTATATTTGAATTAATAATAATATCCTGCATACATGCGATGAGTGGAAGCTTTGGTAAGATTCGTATAAATTCACTTTATTTAAGCTCTTGGAAATTAATTCAGTAACATTTATTATTGCCTTTTCACCGACTATAAAATCATTGAGTTTAATAAAAATGATGGTAGCGACCATTACTATGTGGTAGTTCAGTTTAAAAGGGCAAATAAAAATAATTTTGACGTTTTTATACCACTATTTATTATTTATTTATTTATAAATAGTGGTATGAAAACATCAAGTTTATTTTCATTTACCCTATTAATTGAGATTAAGAAAATTAGGTGATAATTCTCAATGTTGTTATGATCTCCCTTTTTGAATGTAGGATAATTGGAAATTTTTCAACATTTCGAGAAAATTCCTGTTTTCAAATTTAAACTAAAAATGTGTTTTTTCAAAGCAATTACGACAATCCTTGTCTAAGACCTTGTAAGTGAGTATAAATTGGACCAATCTGGACCGTTTATAGCATTATATATCGTTACTAAGTATTTTATTCTCTGCTTAATATTAACAGAACGATTAATTAAACGATTATTCATAGCATACTGCAGGGTGATGACTGTCCTTAATTAAGATGTCATTTGCTCTAATATCCTTATTGTTAAAAGAATATGATACAAAAATAAGGTCGTAAATGTATTTGGTCATAGTTTATGGTGAGAGAAAATGGTTTTTTTTTGTTATTCATCCATTCATTCATAATAATTTTGTAAGTCAAAATTGTTGAAATACCATATTTGGTTGATATAGATTGGTTTCTATATATTCAAAATGGGTATTATAATCACTTTTGACCGATGACGCCGCCAGCCCAAAAATCAAAACCAAACAGTGACTTTTCAGGAGGCATTGGACGCTCTTGGATCTCATGTGGAATAGTATTGTCCCAAATTCGACATTTTTTTTGTTGACATACCCATTCATCCAGAAATATGGGCCTCATCGCTGAAGATAATTTTTTGATGAAAAGTAGGATTAGTTTCCAACTGCTTAGGGATCCATTCAGTGAACACATGTCGTTTTCTATGGTTGTTAACCTTCAGATCCTAGGTCAGTTGAATTTTGTACGGGTGCAGACCTAAGTCATGACATAAAAGTTGTGGTCTGTGAAAAGCCGAGTTCTTGTCAGCGATACTAAATCGACTGCCTCGGATTCTTTTGCACACTCTCACTGACAAAGACGATGTTTTCGGCAGATCTTGCGTTTCGCATTTTCACGTGTTGTTGAACACTATATCCACCGTTAGTGATTTGGCAAAACAAACGTAGGAAATGACAGCTAATTCGACAGATGTAACTTCAACAATATGACCGCTATCATCTGTCAAAGTTTGGAAGTCTCTATTGGAAGACCCTTTTTCTCTATTTTTGCTAACTGCTTTATTTAATTTTATACAAATGTTATACTAATCACTTTGGTAAATTTTCGTAAATGAAATACGATAACACTTTCAAATGTTTATTTTGCTGTTCGCGACAATTGTTTCAACACACTGTGTCTTCTTCAGGCAAAGAAATAACTATTCAGTTAAATACTATTGTGTAAATTTTATTAATTGCTTTTATTAAAAACTTTGTTTGTTTTCTTCATGAAAACTTTTTTCTTTTCTTCAAAACACTTAATATTTACGTTTTCATCGAAGAAGATATTTGTTTAGATAATGTAGACTCAAAAATAGTATCAGTACAACACTGTGAAAGTATTTTTTGACACCTATTAATGATATTTGGTATATAGTTATAATAGATTGGAAATAAATATATACTGGAGCTCAAAAGTTATTTAACACCCCTTAGATGTGGTTTAGTCCAGCAACAAATACGTGCGTTATAAAGCAAATTCAATAATGTTAATAAAAAGTCACCTGCTCTACTCTGATCCTTTTTGAGCTCTTCAGTATATTGAAAAACCTTGCTAAAATGCCTAGAATTCCTGCACCCCGTAGATTTCATCAATTAAATGATTTTCAAAAAGGTTGCATTGTTGGTATGAAAGAGGCTGGCTTCAGTTTGAGGGAAATAGCCCAAAGACTCGAACTTACACCCTTAACTGTAATGCGAGTATGGAGAAGATGGTTTGAAGAAAAGGACTATCAGCGACAGAGACATTTGTGTAGGCCTAGGATGATACAGGGTAGTCAAGAATGGTACCTAAGACTGCTTGCGATACGTAATCGCCACGAGACTTTGCGGCAAGTTCGAGATGCCTTTGTTGCAGAAACAGGACGTGTGGTTTCTAGGCAAACAGTTAATCGAAGAGTTCTTGCCTTGGGTCTTTATGCGTTCCGAACGTTTTGTGTGATATCTATGACTCCGCTGCACAAAGCTCTTCGCTTGCAATAGTGTCAAGCCAGATTCAACTGGGATGTAGAGTGGAACATCATTTGCTTTAGTGATGAGTCCAGATTCTGCTTCTCGATTTCGCGGGAAAAGGCAAAATGTTGAGTTTTCCTTAGAACACCACACAGTCAATACCCCTGGCATCATGGTATGGGGCGCTATATATCTTGGAGGTAGGTCCCCCCTGGTGTTCATTACTGGTATTCTAACAGCCCAACGGTACATTAATGAAGTTCTACATCCTGTTGCAATACTATACATTGAATAATAAAATGTATTAAAATTCTTTAGTTCGTTGTAGAAAATTAAATAATAATTTAAAAATACGAAAACATTTCGTGAATCTACAACAATGAGTCTTACTAAGACTTCTCTGGCTAGAGAAGTAGTTGTTTTAAAATTAATTTGTTTTTTAGTCTTAATAAGACTCATTGTTGTAGATTCACGAAATGTTTTCGTGTTTTTAAACTATTACCATACATTGAATCTATCCCAAACGTCATTTTTCAGTAAGACAACGTCAGGTCGCATATGGCCTGTCAAACCACTTTATACAAAATTCTGGCGTAGAGCTTTTAGATTGACCTACAAGATCCCCTGATTTATCGAACAAGTATGGCATAGCATTGGAACAAAACTTCGGCGATTGCCACAGCCACCAAGGATTTTGGACCAATTGCACGAACAAAGGTTCAACATGCTTAGGACCGCTTGCCACTAGAAGACATCGACCACTTGTTTCGGTCTATGCTTCGCTGAGTTAGAGCGTGCTACAATAACCGCGATGGGTATAATTAAATTTTTGTCAGTATTTTTTGTTCAACCTGCACCATATTGTAATATTTTGTACTGACACGAAAACTGAACATAAATTTAATACAAAAACATTTCAAACATTTTTCTTTCAAGGTGTTGCATTACTTTTGAGCTCCAATGTGTTAATTATCTAACATTTACCCTGACTCAAAATTTCTCATTTGCGTTGACTATCATCTCCCAACGTCTATTTGGTCTAATGAAGGACTCGGTCTTATTAACCATAGTACTTCTTAACCAACACAAATAATTGCTGAGACATTTAGCTTATATAATTCAAATTTGTGACATACCGGCCCGGCAGATCAGTATCAAGTAGGCTTTTCTCATTTAGTGCATTTATCCTCAATGTCATCGAAGTAGACCATTTAGTTGATATTGTTTTCACGGATTTTCCCAAAGCGTTTTATTGCGTTAACCGTAAGATTTAGATTGCTGATGTCATAAAGTGGGTTCATAGCTTTCTAATTAATTGCATCCATGTGCAAAAATTAAGGATCTTTTTATCTAATGTCCCTCAGATGTTCCACAGGGGTGACATTGTGATCCATTGCTGTTTTTACTATTTATAAATGGCATTTCTCAAGTTATAAGGAACTCCTCATTTTTGCTTTATGTTCATGATCTTAAGCTTTTTAAATTAAGATAATTGATGATTGTAAATTTTTACCAGATCTTACATCTCTTGTCAACTGGTGTAACGATAATCATCTCTTTCAATATTGCAAAATGCAAATTTTTGAGTTTTTGCAGGAAAAAGAAATCTTACATTTTTGATACATTATTAAGAGTAGAGCAAATTAACGTAACCAAAGACTTGGATATAACTTTTGACAGAAAATTATGTTTCAGTGACCATATCCACTTAATTTGTAACCCAGCTTTAAAAATATTAGGTTTTTTTAGACGAATGGCTATCGACTTATCGAGAGCAGCTTTTAAGCTTGTGTGCTTATGTTTGTTCCCATTTCAAATACGTATCTTGTGTGTGGTAACCTATACAATTTACTGAAAAATGTTTCGAAATAATTTATAAAATATATAACTGAGACTATAATACGGATATTAATATTAGCGTGTTCTCGTCTGTTCAACATATTAATAAACTGTGCTGCCATAGATTTTATGGAGATATGTCATTACTTTATAAATTAATTTCTGATCAAGTCCAATGTACTTTTCTCCTTTCTCAAATCAATTTCAGTGTTAATTTATCTGACCGATCGATTAGGCAATTAACTGTATTTCACATTCTCTACTTCAACTATGGTATTAATAGTCCACTCTCTCGATTTATGCGAACCTCTAATGCATTCTCGCTAAATTTAAATTTCGATCTATTTGTTAACTCGCACCCACAATTTATGCGTAGATTAGTATATGATAATTTATAATTATTAAGTTTATATCTTATTTTTGTTATAATTTTTCAGTCTTTTACTTTACTGTTTAGTTTGTTTTTATGTGTTTTTGTATTGTTATAATATTTGTTTTTTTGTAATTTTTGTAAAACTGGATTTTCCGCACATAAATATTATTATTATTACACATATAGTTAATTATACAAGACCTTAAAATTACTACCTCAATTGAAAAGAAAAACGCGAACGTAACCTTCCTAAATGTCAACCGAAGTGTAAAATTGCAAATGCCAGTGGGTTATAATGCGAAGCTATTGATAATAGCGTCTGGATGTCCAATAATAGCGCATTACATAGAATAAATGTCATTACATTCAGTTAAAAAAATTAACAACGACTTACGACATATCCTAAGGCAATTTAAGAACTTGCCGATTTAGAAATACACTGAATTGGTATAGTCATCTAAAAGCCTTTGAATCAGTTGGTCGCAAGTAAAAAATAAAATTCATTTCATAGTCTCGGGTTCAGTTTTTAAGGCACCTAAAAGCAAGGCTTTTTAAACATTTCCATTGATTTTATTCCTACAGAAACTGTTGACTATCGTCCATCTTGTTTGTTTTGTTAGTCACCGTTGATATGCCCCAATCGGTGTGAAGTGTGTCCCTGTTCTTATCCCAGTTTATTTTATCTTTACTTATACATAATGATTGATCTTAAATGTAATTCAATCGTTGACTCCGCTGATAAATTCATAGTATGTGATGGTTGCAAAAGGCACGTTCGTGGAAAATGCTCTGACTTAAGTCCTTCGGAAATTAAGTGTCTCGAATTACGTCAAAATCCAAAGAGACGTATTAAATACATCTGCCTTGAATGTGAAAAAGGGTTTCAGCAAATACCGAAGCTCGTTACATTAATTGATGAACTTAAGGCTGAAATTAATGAATTAAAATCAAAAGTCTACACATCTAAGAATGTCACGCCCGTTGATAACTCAGAAGAAATGATTGCTGAGATCCATGAACGTTCAAAACGATCTAAAAATATTATTATTTATGGCTCAACTGAAGATGGTATCTAAGCACCAACAGTCGGAATGTGACGCTGTCATTATTAAAAATATGCTGAGTAAATTAAATATATCTGATTCTCAAGTTAGCAAAATTTGATGTTACTAAGCGGAACTCACGACCAATAAAACTTCGACTGAGTTCTGCTGATTCAGTTCATCAAATAATTAAACAAATAAAAAACTTCAAACTGATACGGATTACTCAAAAATCTCAGCGTCTGTTGATCGCACACCTAAGCAAATTGCTTATTACAAATTGGTGAAAAGTGAGTTAACAGATCGTGTGGATAAAGGCGAAACTAACCTAAAAATCAAATATAAAAATGGTATTCCAGTTATTCAGGAGGAAAACCAATAAGCTCCAACAGGATAGTTCTCCCAATTAGTATATTTTATCAAAACGTTCGTGGATTAAAATCAAAAACAAACGATTTTTATAATAATTGTTGTAACTTAGACTTTGATCTTGTTCTGTTATCAGAAACATGATTAAATGACTCTCTATTCAGTAGTGAAGTATTTACTCATAATTTTAGTGTCATCGTTCAGATATAAACTTTTTTTAGTTAATCGAGGTGTCCTGTTTGCATTTAAAAATCACATCTCCGTTACTTTGGTTGATATCACCGAAATTACAAACACTGTTCCACTCGTTGATTGTATTTTATGCAAAAGTCGTTTTTCCTCCAATACTATTATTATTGGGGTTGTTTATATTCCACCAGGCATATCTTACAATAATTTAGAAATACTAACCTCACAATTGGAAGTTCTCTTAATGGATCAAAAATTTATAATTATTGTTGATTTTAATATTCCATCAATACAGTATGAACATATGTCTGCAAATTCTAAATCGTCTTGTTTTAAATATTTCACTGATATCCTTAATATAAAACAATACAACAATATTCATAACACAAACAATTCGTTGTTAGAACGAAGTTGATCTGTCTGTTTCACATGAAGAGTTGCCTCTTGTTCCTGAGGATAGCTTTCATCCTGCTCTGGAAATTAATTTCTCAAACCATCCTAATGACTTTCTTTCACAATTTCCCAGTAAAGATAATTTGATGTCCGTAGGGCTAACCTTATATCTTTGTACAACGAACTTTATAGCTTAGATTGGAGTATACTCGATTCATTTAATAATGTCGATGAAATGGTTGACAGGTTTTATGATATACTTTATTCTGTTCTCTAAAAACATGTCCCTATATACAAATCTAACAAACAGAAACATCCACCATGGTTTTCGTCTGAAATTAAAGGTAATTTAAATTCCAAGTCTTATTATAGAAAGATGTGGCATCAAACCAAAAATCCACATTTTCTTCATGAAAAAAAGATTACGTACTCTAATTACGCATCAAATTTCTGAAACATATTCCGCAACACGGAAAATAACTTAAAAGAAAACCCCTCTGACTTATGGAAGTTCGTCTGTAGTAAGCGTGGAACTACTCGAATCTCAAGTGTGGTACATACTGACCAGGAATAATTCACTGATCCCAATGGCATAGTTAATGAATTCGCTGATATCTTTAAAAGTAATATCAATCGAGATTAAAATCCTACACAGGGCGATTCAACTGTGTATCCGCCATTTCTGATTAATAAAGTCGACGAGTCTCGAACTTATTACTATAATGTCAAGACTTCCAAATAAATTCACCGCGGGTGATGATAAAATTCCAATTTTTATTAATTCGCGACTGTAGATTCGCATTTGCCAGCCCATTGTGTACGATTTTACTCAATTTCTTCTTGTCAGTTCCAAACATCTGCAAACGTGCTAGACTAACTCCTGTTTTCAAGAAAGGTGACAAATCCCATCTTCGTAATTATCGTCCAATATCGATCCTTTGCAAAAATCTATGAAAGTGTATTGCATAATAACATATTTAAAGGAATGGGTCTCTTCATATCTCCATATAAACACGGATTTATGCCTGCCAGATCGACAACAACAAATCTGGCAAGAATTTCGCAATACCTAACCGATTCTCTAGATGCTCGTGGTCAAGTTGACGTTATCTATACTGATTTTTCAGGCGCCTTTGACTCAATTGATATCATGGTCAATTGATGAATTAGAAGATCATTCTAGTCGTTTGGTTGTTGTTCCTGCAGTCACTAAACTCATTGGGTCATATTTACAAAATCGTTCATGTTATGTATTTTATAACGGTTTTAAATTCTAAGAATTTTCTCCTGCCAATGGTGTTCCGCAAGGTTCTAGTCTTGGCTACCTCTTGTTTAATATTTTTATTAATGAGTTATTGGGAATGCTTACCTGTTTTGGCATACGCTGATGATCTTAAAATTTACCTAAAAATTAATTCTTGGAATGATGTAATCACTCTACAATTTAATGTAATTGCTGATTGGTGTAAGAGAGTTAGATTAGTACTAAATGTCAACAAATATTGTGTGGTAAGTTATTTCCGCACTCGTACTTCACTTGAATCAAGTTATCAGATCAACGGATACTATTTATCGAGATTTATCGAGAACGTGGTACACGTTCAAAGATTTAGGAATTTCTTTTGACAACCAACTCACGTTTAAACTTCATATTGAATCTGTCCGTACAAATGCATCGAAGGCTTTAGGATTTATTCTTCGAGTTAGCCGCGACTTTTCCAATGTTGATGCTATAAAATCTCTCTTTGTGTTGAGTAAAATGGAATATAATAGTTTGATCTGGTTTCCTATTTACGCTAGTCACTCACTTTTGTTGGGTCGCATACATCATCGATTTTTAAAATTTCTATCGTTTAAACTGGACCGTGCTTATCCACCAATTGGAACGTCTCAAGAAGATCTTCTCCAGCGTCACCAAATAGAGTCACTCGCCGACAGAACAAATCTGAGATGTGCAACTTTTATGAAGAAACTTTTAGATGGAAAAGTCGACTGCCCTGAAATTCTCGCCAGGGTTTCATTTAATGTCCTGTAAAACCTACACGATTTCCAAAATATAGATTACCATCGGCGCGTATAATACCAATGTATTGCAGCGTTCACCTGTGATTATATTGTGCCAGTGTGCGAAAAAACAATTTTGTGACATTTTTATTTAGTATTATTATTCAGTTTTATTTACTACTTCATTTATTTATATGTATTTTTACTTTATTACATATTCAAATTTTTGTTCTGTAATTGGGTTATCCTGTTGGACAAATAAAGATATTATTATTATTATTATTACTTGAAGCATTATTAGAGTTAACTCCGACAATCATTCGATACGCTTCAGCTGCAATTTTTTCCATTTAATCCAAAAAACCAAAATGTTTTTTGAAAACATCTGAAAATGCAGTAAAAGTAAATTTTAAATTTAATATGGAAATTCTTATGTTATGCTTAAATTTTACAATGTATATATTTTTTTATTTCTTAGATGTGGCTATTAAAGTGAAAATCTGCGAAATGTACGCACACACACACACACATACGATCCGTTTTTACTGTTTTCATTCCGGTGTGTTAATGTGAGAAGTAATAAATTGTGCGAGGGGGGATCTTTAGTTCTTGGTTGTTGGGAAAGACAATAGTCATTAACGCTGTAATGTATAAGCAATGCACGCTGCTGGTGTGTTGCTGCTGCTGCTGCTGTGTGGGAAAAGGGGGGACGCAAACGGTACGTAGTGGGTGGGAGCGAGCGAGCGAACGACGACAATAAAAATCAATCGCAGGAGGCCTGCTTCGGCCAGATGTTTTTAGAATAGGGAATAGGCCGCCGCGGCGCCTCCGACGGAACCGACGCCTCGTTAAGAAGCGTCGCGCTCGGCCCTTCTCGGCAAAAATACACAAACACACCGCCGAAAAAAAAAATGAAAGGCACAAACACTGCAAAGAATGAAATAAGAAAAAAAAAATCGTTGGGGGGGGAGTATAATTCATTGTTTCATCGAGCGTTACCAAACGGAGGGCGTTCTTATTGATATTTTTATATTGTACAATTAAAATAATAATTATTAATTTATACAAACAACAAAATTGTTATAAATAATAATAAATATAAAACTCATTTTTAAACAATAGATTTTTAAAATTAATTATTAAACGTCAACATTTAAATATATAAAGAAAGTTTAAAATAATACTACATGGTTTTTGCTTTTAAAATATATCGTATAAGGGGAAAGAATTTTGAATAAAACACGATAACTTTTATTTGTTATATAAGATGCAATTACGAAAACGTTATTTCGTTAATTCGAATCGAATTTTGAGATTTTAGAAGATATATTCTTGTTGAAATCCAAAATAATTTAATTTTTCTCTATAAGGCAGGATATTTGTGTGATATTCACTGAATTTTTTTTCTACAAACAGTGAGTAATGGTCGGACATATTGTGCATCAAAAATATCTCTATTCTTGATCTAAATGTAGTCAGCTAGGATACTACAACTCTACTTGCTATTTACTTTTTCCCATTAAAGATAATTACTGATCATTACAGATCAGCCTCAAAAATTTTCGAAAATAAGAAATAAATGTAGCATCCCATAACTGTATAAGAATCAGCCACTACAAAACGATATTTAGTTCATCAATTAATCAGCATAGTACAACTCCACTTATCTCGATACATCTTTTTCATTGTAGAAATTTATTGATGAATTGTCTTGTTTTCTACCGTAGTAATACTTCCCAAGCCTGCTATCTAATTCATACAAATATAGCTTTTAATTATTTGTTTCTAAAATTATGTACAAATTACACATCACAATGTCATACGAGGGTTGTTATTTTCAATAGAGAATAGAAAGAATAAACAAATGAATTTTATCAAAAATGTCTTTATTACTATCCAAAATAATCGCCTTTAGGATCTATACATTTTGCATGCAATTGAACTACCCTTTAAAGCTATTTATCCAGGCAGTAGTTGGTAGCTCTAAAACAAGCATTCAGAAGGCGGGAGATGAAAATCGTTGTCCATGCAGTTTATCTTTAGTTACTGGGAACAAGAGAAAGTTATTGGGTATGTAATGCTAATGCGGAGATCCATCAATTCGATCTTTTGTGTGTCCAAATACTCGTTTATTGCATATGATGTAAACCGATTCGTCGTTTTGGGTTGATTTCTCTCAATTTACCAAAAACTTCAGGCAAACAAATGGTCGTATACCACGCTGAATTAACGGTCTTTTGATTTTCGAGATACACACTAGCCACGTGACCGGTTTTCGTGAAGAAAAATGCCACCATTTGCTTCTTAACGCTTCGAGAACGAACAACTTTTGTTGTCTTTGCTTCACATAGATACACACAAACTGGCAATTGGCATTTTCTTTCTGGCTCATACGGATAAATCAACGTCACCTGTGTGATGCTGTTTACGGCTTTGGATGCAACACAGTTGTATTTTGAAATCATTTGACAGCACCAATCGACACGAGTATTTTTCTGAGAATCTGTCAACAAATGTGGAATCCAACGCGCAGACATTTTCCGAACACCCAAACATTATTTAATTCTTATGTATGCTGGTCATACTAATGCTTAAACATCTCTCTCACATGACGATCTTCTTCAATTAGTTTTCGCAAAGCATCGATATTTTCCCGTACAACGACCGATTTTGGACGACCTTCTTTAACTACGTTCACATTTGAATTCAATGTACCAGCGATATACAATGGCTGCGGATGGCGCGTTATCGCCAAAAATTGAATTCAGTTGATTGATGCACTATTCTTGAATTAGACCACGTCGAAAGTCACAATAATATCTTTTGGCCGACATGAAATTTTCAACTTACTGGAAACAACACAAATAGTACTTGCACGTACGTATAACATCAAAAATATCAAACTTTACGATGGCAATGATTTCACATGGCAATACCAGTGTTGCCAGTTCTTTATTCTGTGATGCTTTAATATGATATTATGTACATTATTTATCATTAAATATAGCTTTAATAAAATGACTAAATATTTATATGCTAGGTCAAAGCAAATGCGAAAGCAAATTGTCGACTCTGTTGTTGTCAGCATAAAAATAGATATAATTATATATGTAAATAGAAATCCTAGACACGCCGGTGGTGGCGCATCGGTTACGGCCCCGAACTGACGTGCAGCAACGTTGATTCGGGTCAGTAGTCGGATGGGTGACCGGTACCATTCACCATTGGGATCCAATTAATGGTGCTTTAGAGTGACGGGGGCGATCCTTTAAAGTAACAAGCTCATTTACACACACACAAATACACAAATGACACATGTCGGAAGGACCACGTGGTCGATAGCCTAACACTACTACTACTACTACTAGAAATCCTAGTTTTTTGCTATCTGTAGACGCTTTTAGATTTTTAGATTTCAACTAACTCGAAAGAAATTAGATCGCAAGAAATGGTGTCAAACAAAGTTAAAGTGTAAGAACTTTGATTAGATGAGTTATTACTGAGCTATTTGATTTTGAAATTCCACGACGTTCTTCTTTTTAATTTCTGATTGATTTTTATTTAAGCACTAAAAACAAGTTTCAAGTTTGCTTGAAAACAATATTTTCTTTTACAAAATAGTGGAAAATTAAAAAAAAACTAATTTAATAGGACCGATTAAAATTTTTAAAAATATTATCAAAAAAAATTTGCTTAAAAAGAGTTGAAACTTTCTAAATAGTTATTTAAACATGGCTAAGGACGGGACAAGAAAGAACAGTAAAGAAAGCGAGGGAGCAAGGAGAGACCCAGAAAATCTTAGAGAGAAGTAGTGCGAAAAGCAGCGTAAATTAGAGGAATTAAATGGGGAGAACTGAAAAAACTAACTAGAAACAAAAAAGAATGGAAAGAAAGCTTGAAAAAACTAGGAAATGAGGAAGAAACCTATTTCAATGCCCTATGAAATCTATAATTTTATAAATATATGTAATTTATTTTGTATATATAAAGAAGAGTTCGAAATAAAATTTTCAAAAAACAATTACAAACTTACTAAAGAAACAAATGATAATTTACCTATATCAGTTATTATTATCTGATAAAAAATACTGATAAAATTTTGTAACAATTACATTTGTTTGAAAAACAATTGAAAACTTTATAAATATTTGTAAAACATAATTAAAAAAATTAAAATTATATAAAATGCAATTGAAAATTTTCTTAAAACAACTGAACAACGTTTCAAAAAGAAATATACATTAATATTCATTCGAAGTTTTTTAAACAGGGACCGTACAAAACTATCTAAATAACAGATTAAAAACAATTGAAAACCTTTGTAAATAATTATTAAAACAAACTTAAAACAGTTAAAATTTTCCCAAGACAGGAAAGTGAGTAAATACAGTTTGATAATGATTACCTTGTAATTGAAACTAGTCACGAGAAATAAAAAATATAAGTGGTATAAAAAAGTTAAGTATTTTCTTTATTTAATAATCGAAAATGTATCACGAAGTAAACGCCTCCAAAATTCAAGAATTGAGAAAATTTGCTTAAAAGTACAATACAAAACTTTAAATTAAAATACAATACATAAATTATTAAAAATTTACATTAAATAAAAAGATTTACTTTTAAAAAAGACTTGATTTTATTAAATCGTTGAATATAAAATTTTACCAAAAACAATTAAATAAGCTTTATAAAAAGGCAAGAACCATCAAAAATTTGCTTAAAAGGTCAGTTAAAAACTTCTTAAAAGAATTAATTTAAAAAAAACAATTGATAAACTGCGAAAAAAACAAATAATAAATTGCTAAAAAACACTTGTATAAGAATTTTTCCCCGACTATTAGTCACCAACAGTCTCATAAATTTGCCTGTAAATTATGCATTTATTTATTGTATTATGAATTACTTGTGTAAAACATTATACGAGTGAAATTCAGTAATTAGGTCACAAAATTATGCGAGAAAGCTGAAAATAGCAGTTAGTTATTTCCCTATGTATCATTAGGTGGTAGCACAATCCAGCTTTATGATACTCAAGTGGCAGTTGCCGTATGTTAATTCAATAATAAAATATTTATTTATTTATTATTTCCTTAAAAAGTTGGAAATGAAATTTTACCAAAAGCTTAGCAAAGAAAGTTGTAAATAATTGTTTAAAACATGTATAAGTTGTGTTTAAAAAATATCATTGCTTTAATTTCTAAAACAAATTAAAATTCGCATGAAATCGTTGCCATAAAACAAGAGAACATTTGCTAAAAAGGGGATCAAATTTTCTGTAAATATTAGTTAAAAATAATTGAATAACTTCTAAAAACAGTTGGAAATTGAACAATTTAATATGTGCTAAAAAGACTGTTAATATTTTTTATTTTAAAGTTGGAATTTTTTTTATCAAAAACAATGTGATTGTCAGTTTGAAAAGTTTATAAATCGCATCCTGAAATTGAGAGAAAAATAAGCATCTAAACGCTAAACAATATGAGTTTATCTTTAACCGTTTGGAATAGCGGAGAAAAGGAGATATAAGTTTGAATGGAAGAACATTTAATACAAATAAATTCCGCCCTTCGGCATGCTGACAAAATGTGTATATTATTTTTTGTGCCATTTTATGTTAATATTCTTTTATAAAAACATGTATGATAAAGACAATTATAATATAACATAACTGTTTAAAACTTGCGTAGAATATTAAGAATTTTATAATAAAACAGATTAAAATTCGCTTATAATTGTTGGAAATTTACAATTTTTATTTAAATATCTGATAAAGACGGTTAAAAAAAATAATCAAGTTATAAAGGAAACATTTAATTAGCTTAGAAAACTGTTGAATGCTTTATAAATAATTGCTTAAGCAACTTAATGGAGTTTTGCCAATCTAGAAAAAACCTAAAAACTGATTAAAAGCAATTGAGAAACCATTAAAAAATAGTTTAAACTCTCCCACACAATCCTTCTAATGCTCTCTTCTATGATACCACCCTAGTCACCCCAATATCCCAACGTCCCTTCAAAGTAACCCTCCTCAAAAATGTCTGCATTCCCCGAAACCCCAATATCCCCCCCTAAACATAAACATCCACCAATCACCCTTCATCATTAGTTCGAATAATCCAGACTGTTGAGGTAGCTAGCAACATTATTCGTTTATTACACATAATTTACAGTCAAGACATTGCTTATTACTTGAATGTTTCTTAAAATTGTATAGTTAAAACTTGAAACTAAAATCAATTGAGAAAACCAGTTGAAAACATATGAGAAAAAAGTTCCAAATTTGCTTGAGAAAGTCAAAATTTTTAAATTCTTAGAAATACTTGAAAACTTAAAAAAAAAAACAGATACTTGAAAGGATTAAAATATTAAAAGAAATAAAAACTTGCCGAATTAAAGTTTATAATAGATTTTCATACATTTATTTTACACTAGGTACACTAATTGATGGTTTACTACTTAAAAGGTTCCGGCCCCATCATTAATTAAACATTAGGTGATGAACTTTGTTATGGTTTATTTCATTAATGAAAATGATGGTAGCGACCGTTACTATGTGGTAGTTCATTTAACCTTTTTTATTTCATTAATTCGTTAAAATTATTAATATAACTTGTTTTATTTTTTAGTATTTTTTTTTATTTTTGTGTCTGGGTGTATTTGAACATTTAGATTTATAATTTGTGAAGATTTTATTTTTAGCATTGTTCTTGGATAAAATATGTTGTGGAATAATTTAGATATAATCTGAATAATGGTATTACGATGGTTGTTATTTATGTAATGAAAATATAACCACCCTTCAAGGCACTGTATTCAGGCAAAAGATGGTAGCTCTAAAACATGCGTTGTGAAGGCCTCAACAACAGGCAATGAAAATTGTTGTCTACGCAGTTTATCTTTAATTACTGGGAACTAAAAAATTGATTTCGTTCCAAGTCGCGGTTTTAATACAACTGTGATTTTGTGTAAATTAGATTTATGTCTAATATATGCTAGGTCTTCTAGCTAGCAAATGTCTCTATTCCTACGTAGAGAGGAGAGGACAAGCAAAAAACGATTTCATAGAACATAATCATGTTTTTGACCGTTACCACGTCTTATTTAATATAATCACTGTTAACCGTCTCAACAGTGATTTTTGATTACTGCATATTTTCACACATATTACCATAAGTGATGGCAATTTACTCGAATAAATTTTGTTTTTGTATAAGCAACAAACTTGAATGTACTAAAAACAAAATTTATTCTCAGTTGATTGCCATCACGAAAGGTATTTGGAAAGACTATTCCACGACTACGCCCAGTCTTTCAGATTCGCGGCAAGAGCTTCCATTTTTTTTTAACTATAATAATATACAAGTATACTTATAGTTAAGTCAAACAAACATTAAAGGAATTGCTAACAACTGGTAGTTTATATCGGCGCAGAATTCTTCAAATTGCTTCCAAACACACGATCTCGTTTTTATTGTATTTGTGGTACCATACCTTTCCATTTTATAATTTACTTGCAACTGACATAAGTATAAACAATGTTTTTCGCTTTTTTATCAAGGTTAATTCAATTTGTTGACAAATAGTTAACTTCGGTTTTCTCAGTTGAAAACGCTAAGTTCGGTTTATTTACGTAATAATTGACGTGATTGGCTAAATAATAACACAAGACTCCTTGTCATTGTCTACATGCAATAGGAGTGGAATAGTTCAGGTTATTTTATGTTCTAAACGTAGATGCAAATAATAGGACAGTGCTGGCTAGTCGATGTCAGTAGAAAGTGATAGAAAATATAGAGAAGTTGCTACTGATTTCGAATTGTGTAAATATTATGTAATCATATTTTTCAAATTTAATTAGACATTTAGTTATTTTTAGACAATTCCGTTTTACTCGCCTAACCTTGCTCCCTGAGATCTCTTAAGAGGAAAAAGATTTTAAATAATTTCTAAGATTAAGGCAGATGCAATAAAAGCACTGAATGATCGTATATACAAAATATAAAAAGTATTTAATTTAGCGTGCGTCTTTATAAATGTTGAATAACAGAATTCTTTTATGTTTAACTTAAGTATACAAATCTTCAAGTATTCTTGTAAATTTTGTTACTAATTTTACGTATCTTGAGCTCCTATATAAGAAATTCCATTTTTTTCAAGAGTTTTCTAGTGTATTATTACAATGAATATATGGCAACATTCATTGTGTACACAATTTAAAGAGTCTTAACGTTTAATGATGTTTTGCAATAGTACATCGCCCGGACAATCATAAACCCGGCTTAATTATCACGCAATAGGGATTTCATTGGACCATGTCGTAAACAGTGAATTCATTGGTTACAAAGTAGGCGAAATCAATTGTTTTTTTTTGTGTATTGTATAATTTATAAACAATTATAGGGGTAATAAAAAAAAGCATTTACGATGTCATTATAGAAATTTAGTAAGTAAATTAGGGTTAATAAAATAACTATACTATACGATTTTTTACGTTGATCAATAAAACTCTTTTCATACGAATTATTATAAACTTAAACATGAAATAAAAATTATGGTGTCATAAATATTTTTTAATATTTTATCTTAACACTTTTGTTTTAGCCATCTTATTTGATAAAAGACTCCATCTTTATAATAATATTTCTAATAATTAAAAAAAAACATGTTATATATGTTGGAGGCTTCTACTTCGTTATACATTTTTGTAAATTGAATAAAACACGATAACTTTGTTTGTATAACTTGAAAACTTTTTATTGTGACTAGTTTCAAGTTATACAAACAAAGTTATCGTGTTTTATTCAATTTAAAAAAAAACATGAAAATATTTCGTAAAATCTACAACAAATGAGTCTTATTAAGACTACAATTATTATTATTATTTCTTTTAGCAAAAAAGTTGCGACTATACATATAAAAGCGCTACAACAGACCTTTTCACTTATTCTCTTCATTTTTCTGTATGCTGTACTAGTTCGGTCCACTATTAATTTAAAACTTGAGTCTTATTTCTTCACAAAATTTTATGAATAGCATTAACAATTTTATGAAGAAAGGAGACTCAATATTTCATCTAATAGTGTAGTGCATCTTCCGTAACTCAGCAATCATTAAACTGTAGTTCAGTCCATTAAGGAATTTTTATAATATTGAGTTCTTTCATAAATATCTTCTTTCATTTTATTTTATTTGGTTCACCTCTTCTTTTATTTCATATTATCTTTCGCCTCCGCAAATTCCTTTATTGTTATGCTGAATATGTCCTCTTTATAATTCCTGATGTTTTCGCCTCCTCGTATTTGTTTTCTAATTCCTTTATTGGTTCGTCCTGTTTATCCATTTTTTTCTCCAATTAATACTTATCTTTCGATTCCATATATTTGTTTTAATAAAATTTTTGTCTATAAATCCTCTGTGAAATTATTTTTGGCCTTTATTGCAAAAATGTTAACGTTGTAAATTATCAATATGTGGAAATGAATGATTACACTCTAAGGTATGATTAGAAAAAGAAATTGTTCTATGTCGAAATGTTCATTGAATCTCTTCTCAAAACTCCAACCTCTCTGCCCTAGATATGTGCTATTACATTCAAAACTTGAAATTTGGTATACTTCGGATTTTTTAATTGAATGTATTTTGTCTTTTGCGATAAAACTTATATTTGAAATTTTGCTCGCTGGTCTAAAAGTAATTTGATGATTTTGTTTTCTAAAGATATTCGATATTTTATTTGTTATTTGCCCGAAATAAGTGAATGTTACAAATTTTGTATTCGTTCGATCTAAAATATTTGAATTGGTTGTTTTGTAAAGCTTTTTGTGAATAAAATTTTGACTGGAAAGCCATTCTCCTTTGCTATTGAAATGATGTTGTCAAATTCTATGGCTCTACTTGAATCAGACAAAGAAATTATAGTTGGAATGAAATGTACCTAACTTGTGAGATAAACGATGATTTTAATTTTAGGAAATTTAGGAGTTGACGTTAGTAGGTTTTCTAAATATTTCGCATTTAATTTAGTTATTCTGATGAATCAAGGTATGATCTAAAAAATTAATTCTATTGTCGTTTTCTCTATAGTTTCGTATAAAATTGATAATATATTGTAAAATTTGTTTGTATATATTATACAATAAATAGTGGTATAAAAACGTCGAGAATATTTTGTTTGTTCTTTAAAATGAACTGCCATCATCATTTTCATTTGAATAGAAATTTATTTAAGATATATCATTAAGGTGATACCTACCAATAAGTCATAGCAAGTTTAATTGTCCTCTCCTTAGAGGAAAGTAAAATTCTTTTATATAGAGACCTTCTTTGATAGTAGTACCTAAGTAGCAGTAGGTAAGTGTGGAAGATTATTTTATTTTGAATTCAAGCCTTTCCATGTGTAATCAAAATTTTTGTTAGAAATAATTGTTATTTGTATGTATTTTTATGTTTATTCTCTAAACCGTTACACTAATGTTTCTCCAATAGACTGAATACACCACTAATAAACATAGGGAAATGCCAACAACCATAATTACAATTATAATAATTAGAAAACATTGAATTATTGCTTTCCTATAAACAATGTTTTATACGCTATGTATTATCTTAATGGTATATCACGAGGCATAAAATAGATCTGTGGCTGTTGTTGACAAAGAAGCAAAAATTAAAATGTATTTTATTATTAAAGTAATCTAAAGAAATTGGGTGAGTTGTATGAGAAAATTGTGTTTGAAAGATATTCTACATAACCTAGGAGATTAATAAAATTTTAGACTTTACTATAAATTGGCCTTGAATTCTTGAATTATTCCAAATATACTGAAAATAAATATTAATTTATATTATCTTTAATAGTCTTTAATTTCTTGGTTTAATTTAAAAAATATGCAGGGAAAGGGGAATAATCTTAAATTAAACAAAATAACAGTTTTAAAATATTTAAGAATTATATATGAGGCTAAACAATTTTCATGTCGAAGAGTTTATGCTGGTGGTAGAAATAAAATCAAATTGCTATTAAATTTTAATTACAATTGAAAGGTGTGAATCTTTATCATAAATAAATTAGAAAGAAATTAAAATACTAAACTTTTTGAAAAATATCTAGTTGCTCATTCTAAATTTCTTCCTGCAAATTTTAAGGGATTTCAGTGTAGTGAATGCTATGCACATGTCTAGTTATTAATTTAAAACTAATTTCTGCAAATATTATGCGATTTATGTGTTATAAGAGGCAAATTACAGACGTTTAATTATTGAATTTAAATTTAACAGTTCTTCAAATGAAAATACATTATTTCGCTTTGCCGTAATTAAATTAATTAGCAATTTAAGAAGAACTAGTTTATGCAATTGTGAGTCAATTTCATAGATTTTAGATTTATACCTCTAAATTTTAAGATATCAATGGATTGCAAAAGATCAAATTTTTAGTTCTTGACAAATTAAGTTAAAATTTTATATATGTTATTTCACCTTTCTTTCTTTTTATGAAAATCGTATTTTTCAGCGTTTTCCTTTTTCGTTTATTAGTTACTGGTTGGATTTCTTAAATTTAGTACAAGATTAATCTTGTACTGTTATCAGATTTTATTGTTAAATAACATTTTACTTTTATCAAATTTTATCCTTTCATGTAAAGACATTTGTTAGCTTTGTTTCACATTGATGTTTATTAAAAGTCATTTGTTATTAATAATATAAATACATTATACACATTTTAATAGATTATTTAATAGTAATAACATTAAAATTGTCCTTTGAGGGAATTACATGAAAGGAATTTTTTTGTAATACTTATGTAAAATTTAATGAAAAATACCTCTCTAAATTTTTTGTTTGTTAATGGAACGTAATTTCCTGGATATTTCCCACGTCATTAAAGCTTCAAGCGTACGAGAGGAGATGGTGTTGATGGTCTTGTTTGTTTAATCCGACAGTTATTATTAAAACTTTTCATATAAAACGTGGGTGTAAGTGTGAAGGAGGGAATAAGCAGATTTATAGATGTAGGTCAAGATTTGCGAACGGGCGTCAAAAGGAGAATGGACAAAGTTTTCAACAAAACCTTGATGAAAGGGAAAAGTTGGCCATTACGAATGATCATCCACTAAAAACAAAAGATAATAGCTCATTTAATTATTAAAAAAACAATCATATTTATTGCTTTGTTGTAGTCTTCATGAAGAATAAGTAGAAATAAATAAATTATAGGTGTGCATGATGAAAGGGTTATGTTAGGTTTGGATATGTCGCTGAAGTATGCTGAAAATACAGAAACACAGCCCGCATAGAGTCGTACATATATACACACAGGCACACGTCGTGCAAAAACCCCAATTAAGCCGAAGTAGTGTAGTGCGTGCGCCGAGCATTTCTCGATCTATCGCGGCTCGCAGCATCCCTGCTGTTGTAGTAGGCTGTGCAAAAGGGTCCAGTCTTAGTTCGCGCTCTGTGCTGAAGGTCGTCGGGGTCACCGAGAGTAAGTACATAGTGTGCATGTGCACTAGGGATGCATGCCTGCACTTTCACCCGGAAATAGTTTTCGGCTCAACCGGAAGTGGAACTCAAACTCACTCACTCGCTCACTCACTCACACACGTACGTACCCTCAACACACGCCGGCTGAGCGCGACGCGGACAGGTGTAGTAGCATTAACGTCTTTGTTTTGTTCCTTATATCCATCGCGTATTCGCCTCCTCCGTCTGTCCTTCAACTTTACTTATTCAATAAAACTTTGAAACGGGTTAATCACCCCTATCATTTCATACACTCCTATCTTCTTCCCTTCGCTTCCTCCGCAACTTTCTCGAGTGATCTCAAGTGGTGATACAATAGTAAAATTTATATGTACGTGAATGATGATGGAAAAGGAAAACGCCTATAGGAGATTTTTCCCGGAGTTGCACGGAGAGAGAGACAATTCCGGGTCTAATCCGGGGGGTTGCCTGGTAAGCTGCTCTGGGGCACAAGCACTGGGGGAAAGTGATGCTGTGTCTGGACCAATCAATACGGGGTTCAAGGACGCTCCTAACTACATTTCTTTGCTTTTTTTTGTCTCTTTCCCATTCACTCGCATCGATGATATGTAAGAAAGGAACGGGTGTATTTACCCTTGGGCACAAGTAATACGTAATAGTTTAATTAATAATTTCCCACCTAATTCCCTCTTAATAATCATACTATATATGTATTATTTATCTAAATGCGCTTAACTCAAAATACATCGAGACTTTTCAATTAATGGTTTATTTACAAACATTATTTTTTGTGTCTTATAAACAAATTCACAGTTTAAATAGTGTAGTTTATCGTGACAGTGAATCAAACAATTGTGCTTAATGACTTTCTCATTTATCATTTGGTGAAACATTTTAAACTATTACTGTTTTTACTATTAAAGTAACAGTACTATTACAGTTATAGTTAATCTAATTAATATTTGATTTCAAAACTCGCGCGTTTAATTCTCATTAAAAAAATGCGCGCGCAAATTTGTCAGATATTGGTTATAATTGTTAGGTTACAAAAAAATTATTTTTGACGTGACATTTTCTGTTATAAAAATCTATATATTTTTGTTTTTGTAGAATTTTTACTCGTTGATATATTTTGCTTTTAATATTAAGAATTTTAAAAGTTTTCTATTTCTTTATACACACTTAATCATAAAACTAATGCCATCCAACAAAAAACTTCTAATAACAAGAAAGTAAGCTTGTGTTTTGATTTTTTATACTATTCACTTAATCACAAAATTAATAAAAATGACACGTGAAAACAGAATTGTCTGAAAATTATTTTGAAAAATTTGTTGTTATCTTACGAAATATTGTCTTTATATCTTTAGTATTTTATAAATTAATGAATAAGAACATAGATGGTGCAAATATTGTTTGGTAGAGCCGTAAAAACAATGAAAAATCTTAGAGACAAAAATTGTTGCTTTAAATAAAGAAAACACTTTTTTATTTATTATTTTTTTATTTATTATTAAACGGGTAATCCCAATAATACATAATTAGAAACAAACAAAAAAACTAACATACAAATTAAGTTCATTAAAATCGAACGAAAAGTAATAAAATTATTTATAAATAAATCTAAATTATTCCGAACACAAAGTACATTAGCCATACGCATTAATCTAGACATAGAACTATTATAACTAAAATTTGACCTGTGCATTCTTTCCCTAAATATCTTGAAAAGTCTAATATGACTACCTCGAACTTGATGCCAAAAATCAAGTAAAGTTAATAATGAAGCGCAAAAAAATTGACCAGAGAGCAAAATTTCTGCGAGAACGCAACTTACAAATTTCAAGATCAGATATTAATTGTGTATAATTGATAGAGGCATACGGTATATTTGATTTAATGGCAATCATCCTTAAAAATCTTGTTTGTACTCTCTCAAGCAAATCTATTAAATACTTTTTATGCGGTTGCCATATACTAGAGGCATATTCCAGATGGGACTGCACAAAAGCGCAATACAAAAGTTAAGGTGTAAACATTAAATTCCATGCCTATTCTCCGAATAAATCCCAACATTTTTGTCGCTCTATTAACAATTGACGTAATGATAAATTTTTATCGAAAAGAATCCCCAAATCAGATATAGTACCAACTCTCACCAAACTGGTATTGTTAATTTTGTAATTGTTAAGCATTACATTTCTGCTTCTTGAGAAGTTAATCGTTTTGCATTTATCTGAATTTATTGCTAATTTATTTTCAATGCACCAACTAAATATGGAGTCAATATCTTGTTGTATAAACTGAGTGTCTTCAACTAAGCTAACTTTGCGAAAAAGCTTTAGATCATCAGCATATAAAAAAAACTTGCGATGCCTAATTACAGTTGGTAATTCGTTAATAAAAAATAAAAACAAAACCGGCCCCATATGAGATCCCTGCGGTACCCCTGATGTAACACTAATTAACCTAGATGTGCAATTACCAATTCTCACCATTTGAAATCGTTCAGTCAAAAAACTTCTTAACCATCCTACAACTCCGTCATTAAAACCCAGCCAACTAAGTTTATCCAGTAAAATTGTATGATTTACTCTGTCGAAAGCCTTGGAAAAGTCAGTATATAGAGAGTCAATTTGAACCCTATCTTCCAAGGTATTCAACAGATAAGATTGGTATAAAATCAAATTAGTACTGGAAGACCTACCATGGAAAAAACTATGTTGTTCCTCAACAATGATATTTTTTGTGGCCCATTTCAACTGTCTAGCTTGATGTGATATAAAGTAGAAGACATTAATGCATGACAAACAATTTCACCCAATCAATATCATAAAAATGTGCATTCTTGAAATCATAATAATAAATAATAATATTTTCAAATTCAGTTAAATCTTTTAAAGATAAATCCACGCAATAACCTAAGTGATGATTTTTATTATCAGAAAGCAAATCAATAAAAGAAGTAACAGAACAATTACTTCGGCTAAATACTAAATCTAAGAATACACCATTGGAATTAGGAATCGCATTAACTTGCCTTAAATTGAGAAAACCGTAACTGTTGATTAAACTAAGTGCACGTTCACTCGATGTTGATGATTGACTCACCCCCAAAGTGTCGTTACACAAATTACCGCGTTTTCTATCACAATTTCTTCAAAAATTTCTTCAACGTCAGGATATGAATTAGGAGGAATATACACCGCTCCAATAATAATTTTTTACCATTTATACTTAATTTAATAAATAAATGTTCGTATTGAAAAGTTGCACTTGCGAGTTGAGTTGCTATAAATTTCTTCTTGACTAGAATTAATACGCCACCTCCTCTGGATTTTAAAGAATTCGCGAATGATCTATCGGTGCGAAACACATTATAATCAGGAACGCGAATTTCCCCATCACTAATTTTATCCGAAAACCAAGACTCGATGATTATGATAATGTAATTTGATGAAACTACTTGCAAAGTCCGAAAGCTGTCCAGTAAATCTTTTTTTATACCATTTATATTTAATTTTTTTGAGACTAGTTTCAAACTGTTTGAAAATAATTACCGTATAATTAAAACTAGAGTCACAGAAAAATAAAATCTAAGTGGTATAGAAAAGTTAAGTGTTTTCTTTATTTGAAAAATCGAAAATTTACCATGAAGTGAACGCCTTCAAAATTCAAGCAAAAATAGTTGCTTTTGATAAAATTTTAAATATATGTATTCTAAACACGTTTATCTATTAAAGAAATAATTAAATAATAAAGTAACCTATCATTTAATTGCTAAAACAATATAGTAATCATTCTCTTGGAATTGTTAATATTATTATTTTATTTTGAGAAAAATGTTTTGTCCATATGCTATAAATGCTTCCATCTAAAAAAAACAATTCATAAAGAAACAGCAGTTGTTTTTCAAATAAATCATCGATTTCCTTAGGTTTATGTAAATATACAACCTAACTTTAGATCTGTTTATATTATATTTTTATTTATGATCGAAATAGTAAATTTGTTGAATTTGGTTCTCGTTTATCACGTGGTGAAATAGTATAGTTTATAAATTTAGAAATATAAGTATTAACCATCTGGTAAGATGATTTCATTTTCATGAAAAATTCAGACAATATTTTAATACATACTACAATATTTTATCTAATGTCATTTTTCTAACTTTTCTCTTTCTGGTTGCCTATCATTTAATGTCTGCTATCTGCTGTTTTATGTTATCTGATATCTACCTACCTATATAGTAACAATCAGAGAACTTAGAAGTTTTTATTATTGGAACCGTTAAATTATTAGAAATTAGAACTATTTTAAGTCTTCAGGCAAATTCATTTATTATAAATAAATCCATTATCATTGATATGAATACTATTGTTTATCATGTTTCACCTATCATTTCTCATTTGTCATGTTGTATATAACGAGCATCTAACAAAAATAAATTGATGTCGAAATTACAGTTGAATTACTCAAATCATTCTACTTTACATGCAAACATGTGTCTTTAGTTTAAACCTGGTAATCGCTTTTTGTTCAACCCACAATTATAAACCATTTATTAGATATCATTTATCTTCTACAACCCGTTATCTATTATCTATCACCGATCATCTGCCATCAGTTACCTTAGTCATTGACTATTGTTGAAGGCTCGTTATTATAAACATTAATAGCCATCATTTCGTGGCAAGACTAGCGACCTTGCCTACAAACCAGCTGAAGAATCATCTGAAAAGATGTCCTATGCTCCTCAACAGGTCTAATAATAAAACCATAATTTATCTAACCTTTCTGTAACCTGCCATCTGTCACTCATCGATCATTGATCATGTCACTTGTCCTCTATCATCTGCTACCTGTTATATGTAACCTATTATTTTGTATTAATTGTCTGTGAACTGTCATCTTAAATTCATCAGAGGACTTATATTTGATTCTATCAAATTTTGGGAATTACCAATCTCTCAAATTTTGATGAATTCCAGAATTTTTGTATCTTAAATAACTCTACGGTGTTGAAACTCTCTTTTCGGCTATAAATTATAAATAAAAGGTTTTTTCTATTTGAGAGAGATAAATTTATTTACAAATTTACAATAATTTACATAATGTATAATTAATTTACAAACATATAAATGTATTGCACTTTTCTTCCCTTCGTCCTCACCTCGAGGTTAGTGGAAATTTATTCCCGTCTCGGGCTATCGGTATTAAGGGATGTTGTGGTTTTCCTAATGTTGTCTTGTCTTATTCTATTTAAGTTTGTTGTTTAGAATAATATTTTTAACTTCTAGTTTAAACGGACTGTACTTGAGTGATTTTATATATTCGGGTAGGTTGTTATATTGGTTGTGAATATTTTGTTGTTGTAAATCTTTCTGTTCTTATGTCCGATTTTCTTCTTGTTTTATATTCATGTAACAAGTAATTTACTTTTACTTTGAAGGTAATATTTGTCTTGATTAAGTTGTTTTCTATTTTATATGTGAGTAGTAGGTTGTTTAGTGTAATCATATTTCTTATGTCCAGTTCGTGTGTCTGTTGGTATAGTTTTAGGGTATTTGTTCTTTTATCTAGTTTGTATAGTATTTTTAATATTTTGTTTTGTTGTATTTGTAGTCTCGTTATATTTTCTTTCGTTGTGTCTCCCCAGATATTATTGAGGTAAGTATTTTGTGATTTGAAGAGAGCGTTGTATATTTGTTTCCTTTTCGTTTCTGGTATGTAATTTCCTAAGAATACCTAAAACTTCAAAGGATAAGTTTTAGAAAAAGTGTTTGCACATTAGATCTAAACTAAATAATAAACAAACATATGAATACTTCTTAAATTTTGATACCTTAGATCATAAATTATAAAAAATATGTTCTATTTATTAGCTGTCATTTGTTACCGGGGATCAATTATCTACAATTTGTTATCTCTCTTCAGTCATCTTTTATATAAATTCTAAAAGCTTAATAAACTTTAGAAGTATATATATCTGGCATCTCTTAGAGAATCCTTATTTAAGCAGAATATTTTAGAACATTAATTTCATTAATCTTCATTATTCGATGTTATAAAAATTATAAACCATCGGTTAGTTATCATTTATCTTCTACAAACCCGTTATCTATTACCTGTCATCGATCATCTGCCGTCTGTTATCTTCGTCATTGATTTTTTTGTTGAAGGCTCGTTATTATAAACATAATTAACCATCGTTTATATGACCTTTACCTTTCACTTATCCTCTATCATCTGCTACCTGATATGGTCTGTGACCTGTCCTCTTTAATCCATTAAAGAACTTGTATTTGATTTTTCCAAATTTTGGGAATTATCAATCTCTCAAATTTTGATGAATTCCAGAATTGATAGGATTTTTATATCTGGAAGAACTCTACGGTGTTGAAACTTTCCTTTCGACTATAAACTATAAAAAAATATTCGCTGTATGTTACCTATCATCAGCACTCTGACGTTTGTTGTAGAAATAATATTTTTTAAGCTTTTCAAAACTATTGAAATTACGAAATCCACCAAGAACTCTCAAATTTTGATGAATTACGAAATTGTTAGGATTTTTATATCTTAAAGAATTATACGTGGTTTATACGATTTAAATTATAAAATATTAATTATTTGGAATTTGTTAAAGAATCGTTATCTGAGAACAAGATTTTAGAACTTTAATTAACTCTAATAGGACACACTTGATTTAGGGCGCATTTTTAAAACTTCAAAACAGTAAGAATACCTAAAACTCCAAAGGATAAGTTTTAGAAAAATCTAAAAGTTTTTGCACATTAGATATAAACTAAATAATAAATAACAAACGTATGAAGACCTTCAGGGATGCCGAGTACGTGAAGAGTTATTATCCAAATTGCTTAAAATTCCCTTTTCTTCACTGTTTTTATTTTAACACTAAATGTACATTTCAAACACAATGTTTCATTATCAATAGTTATTAAAAACTAGTTTGTAATGTTTGAAATGTAGATTTAGTATTAAAATAAAAACAGTGAAAAAACGGGCATTTGAAACACATTGAATATGAAAACCTCTTAAATTTTAATATCCTGGATCATAAATTATAAAAAAATATATTCTATTTATTATCTGCCATTTGTTATCTGTCTTCATTCATCTTTTATATAAATTCTAAAATCCTAATAAACCAATTTAAACTTTTTAAAACTTTCGAAATGGCCAAACCTACAAAGAATTTAAATTTTGATGAATTCAAAAATATTAGGATTTTTATATCTTTAATAATTTGGGCACTAAATTATAAAATATCAATTATCTGGCATCTCTTAGAGAATTAGTCAAGGATTCTCTAAGAGATGCCAAATAATTGATATTATATAATTTAGTGCCGAAAAGAGAGTTTAAACGACGCAGAATTATTTAAGATATCAAAATCCTAATACTTCAAAGCAGAAGCAGAAGATTTTAGAACTTGAGTTTACTCTAAAAGGGCACACTTAATTTACAGAGCATTTTTTTAAACTTTAAAACAGTAAAAATACCTAAAATCCCAAAGAATAAGTTTTGCAGAAACCTAAGAGTTTGCGCATTTGATCCAAACTATTTAAAACTTTAAAATTAACAAACATGTGAAGAACTCTTAATTTTAATATCTTAAAGTACTCTGTTTTGGAGTATAAATTTAAATAAAAATGTGTTCCATTTATTACCTGTAGTTTACCATTTGTAATTTGTCTTTAGTTTATTATATAAATTCTAAAAGTATAATGAATTCTAGAAGCATACACCTGTTTTAAGGACAAATTTTAAAACTATTTAATATATATATTTCGGGTGTTGTGTGTAATCCATAAGTTACATTTTAATTGTCCTTGTATAAATTTTGCCCCTTTCCTTTTTATTCCTGCCTCGGTTGTTTTCCCTCTGTTATTGGTATCCCCTTTTCTTCTGTTATCTTCTTTACTTCTTCTTTCCATGTTTGCCTGGGTCTGCACTTCTTCCTGTTCTTTATCGTCCGTGTTTGCCATACCCTCTTCGTAATCCTTTGTGCTCCCACCAGCTCATTTGTCTCCTTTCTATAAATGTTACCATTGCTTCCATTTCCAATCCTTCTCTAACTTTTGTGTTTTGGATTTTGTCCATTTTTGTGATTCCTTTGACAGAATTTCATTTCCATCACTTGTACCTCACTTTTGTATATTGATCTTAATTCCATATTCATTTATTGTCTTTTTTCTTCGTTACTTTTCTTTTAGTATTTTTCCTTTAATTTCTCCTCTGTATCCCTGTTTTCCGATGTCAGTAATTCCATGAAATATTCTCGCCATTTTTTCATAATTTCTTTGTACTTAATTTTTAATACACTATTTGATTTGTTGGGTTGCCTCATTCTTTTCAGTGCTCCGTAAAACACTTTACTATTTAAAACTTTTGAAATTGCCAAACCTACAAAAAACTCTCAAAAATTGATGAATTTCTGAATTATTAAAAAAAAATTATCTTATCTAGCATCTATTAGAGAATCATTATCAGTGCAGAAAAAAGTCTAGAACTGTAATGAACCCTCTTGATTTACAGTGTAATTTATAAACTTTAGAAGAGTAAAAATAACCAAAACTCTAAAAAATAAGTTCAATAATATCTAATAAAAGTGTTTGCACATTAAAACTTTCAAAATATCAAACGAATGAAGAACTCTTAAATATCTGAAATCTGAATGAACTATATAGTGTGTAAACTCTCTTTTAAAATAAAAATTTTTAAAAAAATATGTTCCATTTGATATCTGCTTTCTGCCACCTGTTATCTGTCACTCATCTGTCATCTATCACATGTTCTCGCATCATCGACTACATGTTGTTTGTCGTCTTTCATCTTGCAGTAATAGTCTATTATCTGTCATTTTATTTAATCCATCAAAGGACATATTTGATTATTATTATTAATGAAATCCAGAAGGATTAGGATTTTTAGATCTTAAAGAACTCTACGCTGTTTAAACTTTCTTTTCGAATATAAATTATCAAAAAATAATATATTTTCTATTTGCTATCAGATAACTGACATCTGTTGTAGAATTAATATTTGACGAAGGAATTCTAGAACTTTAATAACCTCTAGAAATACACTGGATTTAAGAAGTTTTTTTTTAAAACTTCTATTCGAAATTACCAAAACCACAAAGAAATTTTGATGAATTCCGGAATTATTAAGATTTTTATATCTTAAATAATTCTGCGCCATTTAAACTCTTTTTTTGTCACTAAATTATAAAATATCAATTATCTGACATCTGTTAGAGAATCATTATCTGAGTACAAGATTTTTTTAACTTTAACTAACTCTGATTTAAAACCTCAAAACAGTAAAATTACTTAAAACTTTTTTTAATATCTTAGACTCCACATCGTTTAAACTCTTTTTTAGAATATAAATTATAAAAAATACGTTCCATTTGTTATCTGCCTTTAATAATCTGACATCTATCTGTTCTAGAAATATTATTTGACCAGGGAATTCTAGAAGTTTAATAAACTCTAGAATTTTTACATATTGATATATTTTGCTTTTAATTTTAAAGCTTTTTAAAAGTCTTCTATTTTGTTACACACCCTTAATCACAAAATTAATATCATCCAACAAAAATCTTCTAATGCCAAGAAAGTAAGCGTGTGTTTCGTTTTATACTATTGACTCAATCATACAATTAATAAAAATGATTCGTGAATGTATCAAAACCTATATCATCAAATAAAAATCTTCTAATACCAATAAGTAATAGTGCGTTTAAAAAATTTTAATATTGCATACATTCCCCAACAATTGATGATTGAAGACATAAAGAAGATTATGTTTTTTGTAATGCTTATTGTAATATACTTGAATAATCATCAATTAAAAATAAATATTGCGTTTTCTTTAAAATTTTATTTGAAAGCTATTTGACTTACACATTCTCAGTTTTTTCTTTTAATTTAATTATAACGGTTAGATTATAATAAACTGAAACGAATGATATTTATAATAAGGGATACTAAGAAATTGCTAAAAAAAGCCGTACTTTTAATTTTAATATGATTGATGGTGGAAACCATTGCTAATAATGTAATCAGGAACTTTTTCTTGTGGGTGATATCAGCAAATTGCAGTTTCCTTTAAAGTTCCTAATTTTAAAGTTTAAGAAGAACCATTTATACAATTATTATCCAACTTTCAATAACTTGTATCTATAATATTAGTCAAAACAAAATGTAGTTCATTATCAAATATTAAATGCAAATTTTTATGAAAGTTTAAATAAACAATCTTGATACTTTAGTCTATAATTCCAGTTGATTATCAAACAAATGTGCTCTTATGTTTAAAAAAATTCATCATCAATTAAATAGTCCGGAAAACTCTTTGAAGAAATCAGTTGCAAAAAGATTTCTTTAATGGATGAGAATTGTCTGAAAATTATTTTGAAAAATTAGTTAAGATATCTTTTATTAAACTTACGAAAGATTTTCTTTATATCTTTAGTATTTTATAAATTAATGAATAAGAACATAGGTGATGTAAAGATTTTTTTGGTAGAGCCATAAAAATAATGTAAAATCTTAGAGACAAAAATTGTTGCTTTAAATAAAGAAAACACTTGACCTTTGTATACCACTAATATTTATATTTTTCTGTGACTAGTTCCAACTGTTGAAAATGATTACCGTGTATTTGAAACTAGTCACAGAAAAATAAAATATAAGTGGTATAAAAAAGTTAAGTGTTTTCCTTATTTAAAAAAATTGAAAATGTACCATGAAGTGAACGCCTACAAAATTCAAGGAGAAATAGTTGCTTTTGATAAAATTTTAAATATATCTAAACACGTTTCTCTATTAAAGAAATAATTAAATAATAATGTAACCTATCAATTAATTGCTAAAACAAAATAGTAATCATTCTCTTGGAATTTTTAATATTATTTTACTTTGAGTAAATGCTTTCATCTTAAAAACCAATTCATAAAGAAACAGCAGTTATTTTTTCAAATAAATCATCGATTGCCTTATGTTTTTGTAAATATACAACCTAACTTTAGAACTTTTTATAATTGTCGAATTTGTATAGGTTTAAAACACTACGTCTACAAGAAAACTTAGAAATATAAGGCAACTACAGAGTTCGAAGAGATCTATCATTTTTCACTTGGTTGGATTGATTGTAGTTATAATATAGTATTGTTTTGTAGAATATTTGAATAAACATTTAAAATACCAAATTTGGAAATATAAGTATATACCATCTAGTAAGATAATAGTGGCAGTTCAGTTTCATGAAAAAATCAGACAATATTTTAATACCACAATTATTTATGTATTATGTCACTTTTCTAACTTGTCTCTTGCTTATTTGGACAAATAATAATCTCATATGTAATAAATATTTATTGTATACATTTTCACACCATATTAATGTATTTTTTTCTCTGTAAAAATGAGTTTCCGTAAATAAATAAATAATTAATAAGTAATTAATAATAAATTGCTTAATCTGATATCTGATGTTTTATGCTATCTGATATCTACCTATCTATCTGTCTATCTAGTACCAATCAGAAAACTTAGAAGTTTTTATTATTGGAACCATTAAATTATTAGAAATTTAAGAACTATTTCAAGTCTTCAGGCAAATTCATTTATTTACATTAAATCGTTTATTATTGATATGAATAGTCACATATCATTTATCATGTGTCACCTACCATCTCTCATCTGTCATGTTGTAGATAACGATCGTCTAACAAAAATGGATGTCGAAGTTGCAGTTGAATTACTCAAATCATTTTACTTTACATGCAAACATGTGATTTTAGTTTAAACTTGGTAATTGGTTTTTGTTCAACACTCGATGTTATACAAATTATAAACCATTTGTTACTTATCATTTATCTTCTACAACCCGTTATCTATTACCTGTCATCATCTGCTATCAGTTACTCTCGTCGTTGACTATTGTTGAAGGCTCGTTATTATAAACATAATTAATTATTATTTCGGCGCAGGACTAGGGACCTTGCCTTCAAACCAGCTGAAGAATCATCTGAGAAACTGCCCTATGCTCCTTAACAGGTCTAATAATAAAATCATCATTTATCTAACCTTTCTGTAACCTCATCGATCCTTGATCATCTGTCGCTTGTCCTCTATCATCTGCTACCTGTTATAGGTCATCTATCATCTTGCATTAATGGTCTGTAATCTGCCATCTTTAATCCAACAAAGCGATTTTTCAAATTTTGCCAATTAACAATATCTTAAATTTTGATGAATTCCAGAATTATTAGGCTTTTTATATTTTAAAGAACTCTACGGTATTTAAACTTTCATTTCGGCTAAAATTACAAAAAAATATATTTATTATTTTTTACCTGAGACCACCCATCTGTCCTCTGCTGTAGAATTAAAATTTTGTAACTTTTTAAATTACGAAACCCACCAAGAACTCTCAAATTTTGACGAATTTTGAAATTATTACGATTTTTATATCTTATACAATTATACTCTTTTTTGACACTTAATTATAAAATATCAATTGTCTGGCAACTGTTACAGAATCTTTATTTGAACACAATACTTTAGAACTTTAATTAACTCTAAAATGGAACATTTGATTTACGAAGACATTTTGTAACTTCAAAACCGTAAAAATACCTAAAACCCTAAAGAATAAGTTTTAGAAAAATCTAGAAGTGTTTGCACATTAGATCTATACTAAATAATAAATAACAAACATATGAAGACCTCTTAAATTTTAATATCTTGGATTATAAATTATAAAAAAATATGTTATATTTATTATCGGTCATTTTTACCTGGAATCAATCGTTTACCATTTGTTATCTGTTTCCAGTCATCTGTTATAACCTTTATATATATATATATATATATATATATATATATATATATATATATATATAAATTCTAAAGCTTGATTAACTCTACAAGTATACAGTTGACCCAAGGAGAATTTTTAATTTCCATTCCAAAAAAAAATTTAAATTCTGATAAACTCTCTTTTGGGCACTAAATTATAAAATATCAATTATCTGTCATCTCTTAAAGAATTAGCAAAGCATTCTCTAAGAGATACCAGTTAATTGATTTTTTATAATTTAGTGCCGAAAAGAGAGTTTATGTGACACAGAATTATATAAGATATAAAAATCCTAATACTGCCATAGAAGCAGAAGATTTTAGAACTTTAATTGACTCTAAAAGGGCACATATTCACAGAGCATTTTTTAAACTTCAAAACAGTAAAAATACCTAAACTCCCTAAAAATAAGTTTTGCAGAAACCTACAAGAGTTTGCACATTAGATCTAAACTATTAAAAACATGTGAAGAGCTCTTAATTTTAATACTTTAAAGTACTCTCTTTTAGAGTATAAATTTAAATAAGAATATGTTCCATTTGTTACCTGTTATTTACCATTTGTAATTTGTCTTTAGTCCATTTTATAAATTGTAAACGCATGATGAACTCTGAAAGCATACACTTGTTTTAAGGATAATTTTTAAAACTATTTAAAACTTTCGAAATTGCCAAACCTACAAACAACTCTCAAATATTGATAAATTCCGGAATTATTAAAAATTTTATATCTTGAAGAATTATACGCCGTTATATTTGGCATGTATTAGAGAATCGTTATCTATGCAGAAAATTCTAGAACTGTAATGAACTAAAAGGGCACACTTGATTTACAGAGCAATTTTTAAGCTTTAGAAGAGTAAAAATAACCAAAACTCTAAAGAATAATAATAAGAGGTATGTTATTTAAATGCAACTCCTTAAAGATCCCACCCAACCTTCTTAACCTATTTGACAACTACCTATCCAACAGACTCCTACAAGTTAGAATCCGCAACACCCTATAAAGTGCATTTATCCCCCAACTATGTGTCCCTCAAGGCTCTCCTCTATCACCAATCCTTTACAATATCTTTGTTCATAATATTTATAACCCTGATCCACATTACCTAAATCCTTCAGCTTACCCGCTCCTGTACGCAGATGACACAGCCTTAGTAGTACATGCCCCCCACCCTGTACAAGGCACTAACCACCCTACAAGGGCTTATCGATACCATACAACTATGGTTCGCAAAATGGAGAATAAAAGTTAACCACAATAAATCCCACCTTCTAATTCCTTTTCATCGTTTACAAATTCACTCAAAATAACCATTCCATTTCACCATTTCCTTCTTGCAAATACCTTGGAATAACATTTGACCCCAAACTAACATTTAAAACCCATTTCCAAAACCTCAAAGCGAATGTCAAGAAGAGAGCACGGCATTTCAGAAGTCTCACTTACAAAAATGAGGGCATAACAACAAAAGCAGCTGTTAATATTTACAAACTCTTAAATCATTATATATTAAAGAAATCTACAGCCTTTAAACTCTTGTAGAATAAAAATTATTTAAAAGAATATGTTCCATTTGTTGTCTGGCTTCTGTCATCATTAATCATCTGTCATCTATTACATGTTCTCGTATCATCTGCTACATGTTATGTGTTATCTATCATCTTGCATTAATGGTCTATTATTTAATTTAATCTATCAACGGAATTTTATTTGATTTTTCAAACTTTTTTGGAATTTCCAATCTCTCAAATGTTGTCAGTATTATTAGGATCTCAAAGTACTCAACGGTATTCAAAATGAGAGCTTAATTTTTTAATATAAATTATTTGCTATTTGTTGTTAGTCATCAGTTATCTGACAACTGTTGTAGATATATTATTTCATCAGTGAATTGTAGAAATTTAATGAACTCTAAGAGTAACCACCTGAATTAGGGATAATTCATTATTTGATCTGGGAATTCTAGAAGTTTATTGACCTTAAATAACAGATTACTGATGATAATTATTTTTCAATTATTATGAGACATCAATCATCTGTTATCTGTTGTAATGTTTATTATTCTAGGAGTATAGTGAATTCTAGAAGTATACACTTGATTTAAGAACCATTTTTTAAACTTTCCAAAACTTCCGGAAATTCCAATCATATTAGCAAACGCTCAAATTACATGAATTCTAGAATTATTAGGATTTTAAAATCTTGCAGAATTATACGGCTTTAAGACTCCCTTTTCGACACTAAATTATAAAATATCAATTATCTAGCATCTGTTGGAGAATCAATATCCGACCAGAAAATTCTAGAACTTAAATGAGCTAAAAGGGCACACTCGATTTACGGAGAATTTTTAAACTTCAAAACATTAAAAATGACTAAAACTCCAAAAAATACATTTTAAAAATATCTAAAAGTGTTTGTACATTTAGAGTTTAGTGAACTCTAGAACTAAGCACTTAATTAAATGACTATATAAAATATAACATATTAAAAAAACGCTCAAATTACATAAATTCTGGAATTATTAGGATTTTTATATCTTATAGAATTATACATCGTTTAATCTCTCTTTTGGACACTAAATTATAAAATATCAATCATCTGCAATCTATCTGTTAGAAAATGATCTAAATAGGAAATTCTGGAACTTTAATGAACTCTAAAAGGACACACTTTTTTTGGGAGCATTTTTAAAACTTCAACACTCATAACACTTAAACTTTAATATTTTATCTGTCTTCATTCAACTGACATCTAAAAATGCTTACTCATTAGATCTAAATTAAGGAAAACGTTGAAAATAACAAACCTTTGAAGGACTTCTAGGGTTTAATAATTCTATAATTGTATAACTTACCTAAATAGACTTAATAATATTATATATACATTGATACAAATATAATAATAAATTGCAAGTACAAAACTGAAGTACGATGTCAAATAGCTATCGATTATTGCTCTTTCCGCATATATTTGTCAGCTATATAGCAATATAACTTTTATTGATACTCGCGTTTAGGTCTGTCATCTGTCATTATTGAAAGTTGAGATATTTATGAATTCATGAATTTTATATCTTAAGGAACTGTACTGCGTTTAAACTTTCTTTTTGACTACTATGTACTATTTGCTCTGAATCACTATTTGAGTAGGAAATTCTAAAACTTTATGCTGACATAAAAAGCTAAAAAGTCTCCCCTAAAAAGGTAACAAAAAGTAAATAAAAGGATTTGTAGAAAAATATCCAAGAAAATATTTGCTCCCCCAGCATCATGGATAAAAACAAGGGTTAGAGTGGAAGATCATCGCAGCTGCATGAACTCCGCCCAACTTCAACCATCCAAAATTTTTGTAAGTTTTGTATTTTTGGAAAGGAAGCTAAAGTTTAATAAAAATGTAAACAAATTCTAAGAATCATTAAAAATAAAAATCTTAAAATGTTTGGACATTACATGCAAACTCTTCAATACCCCTTAAATAATAAATATATGAAAAACTCCTAAATCTTAACTATCTTTTGTTATATAATCTGTCATCTATCATATATCTTTGTTTTTGGTATTAAATATCTTTATCTCCACATTTTCCTTATTACGTAAAATGTACAATTCTCCACATTTCAGGATTACTTTAACACTACCAAATTAGTCGAGTTTAGCTTTTATTAACGTGAGAACTTTTTCCCTTATAAAATGTGCATACTCGACAAAATCTACATGATGCCAACGTTGAGACACTTTGAAAGTTTCACTTTTCTGTTCAAATTCAGATGCAATCTTTTCAACACTGCCACAAATTACTACGAATCCATTATTTTTATGAGCTGCACATTTTAGATGACCAAATATACATTTCTTCTTCACTAGTACGTTGCAAATTGCACATGTCACAACGTCTGGCAATACTCGCTTCTTAGAATTTGAGGTAGTAGTAAGTAGGCAATACAATGCCATATCTCTCTCTATTTTTATCCACCCATGATTTTTTCTTGACCACTACGATATATCTCCGACCGACTCCAGGAAATATTCAAGAGCTTTCCAAAATTTTCGGCAAATAGGGCTCCCGCTATATGTCCCCCCCAATCGAACTGAAAGGTAGCCGATGATTGTATTGTAACTTTAGTGGTTTTTCATCATAATACACCCAGCTCAGGTGTTTCCACCACTGCTCCATCATACTTCCCAAATGTTTCCTGATGTGATCATACGACATAAGTTAACTTGGAACCTATTTTTCAGTTTCCGGAGATAAATATATTTCAACGAAATAGTCAGGACAGCTGTCTGGCTCTTTTCTACTATCAATGGATTCATTTTTTTCGGATTTAAAATAAGTAAATACAACCAAAAAATTTAAGGCGTAAGTTACCTTCACTTTGCAAAACGAATTTCGGTCGACTATTGCCTTTTATTTATTATTTATTTCTTTCAAGCATTCCCCTTGAGAATTTTACCCGGTGTTTTTAAAGTCAAGGTTTCAAGGTCATTTGAAAGTCAAGGTCATTTGAAAGTCAACATCACTTGAAGGTCAATGCCAAGAACCTCCTCTGACCTTGAACTAGCTCAGAACTAGGTCAGACGAGGTTTCCCCTACTACCATCTTTATTAGTTATACTGGGTGTTCCAAAAGGGAGTTTATATTTATTCTTAGTGTTTCACAAGAAAACGTCCATAGGGACTAAATTAAGGCTACGTGAGTGCCAATTTATATTACCTCTCCTGGAGATCAATCTTCTAGGAAAATTTTTACTTTGCTCGGCATCTTGGTTCTTTATTTCTTGTAGCAATTGTATCTATACGATCTGGGCACATTTAAAAAGCTTATGCGCTTTCGAATTGAAAAGTTCGAATCGTCATGCCAGTCTGTTCGGGACGATCCGAACTTTTCAATTAACACTATCCACGTTTTATGCCACTCTCGATAAAGTTGGTTGATCCATTTTTGATTTACCAATATTGTACTGGTTACTTTAAAATTCTTTGCACATTTTCGAATGAGAGGTATGCTTGACACCTCATTTAAGTGGTTAAAACCTCTGCTGTAGTCGCTGAATTGAAAAGTTCGAATCGGCTCGAACAGACTGGTTAACACTATCTACGTCCTCTGTCGTTTTTGATGATCTTGGTCCACCGGATTTTGATTTGTCCAATGTTATCATGGTGTTTCCATTAGAAATGTATTTTGCCTTAATTAATCATTAATTTTAAAATTATTAGTTACCTTTATAATTCAAAGTTAACCTGCTGCTGATGGCCTACAGAAAAAAGTAATAATCGAATATTTATATATTATTTATAATATAACTTCAGAGCTACTAAATTTTCAAGAGCCAGACTACCGATTGACGCGCCCCTTGGATTAGTTGCGTTTGTGCAGGAAACTAAAACAGGATCTTTTGGGACAACCTGTAGTTAAATTACAATTTTAATAAACATACAGTCCTGTCCAAGAATTATCATTCCTTGCTGTAACTCTCAAAATAAGACAATTGCTCTCCTTTCTAATACAATATCACAAAAAGCATATACAAAATTTGAAAGCCGAAGGGAGAACGGGCGGAGGTCACTTCTTCAAATGATCTTCCACTCAAACCCATGAATAGATTTCATCAATACTACTTCAATGAACGTTTGTTCACTTAGTTTGTCTCTTTATTTTGTTTTGTGTCCCTTAGCAATTAGCAATCTTGGAATCTACCTGGCAGTATCTGCTGATAGTATCATGAAGTGATCCGGAAACATATCCATAGTTGTTATGCATTTCGTAGATAGTGAAGCAACTGTTATGGCAAATTCACATTACAATTTAAAATATAATTAAGCTGATAATAACTTATCTTAAAAGAGGCAGATAAATTTCTAATTGCTAACGATGGCTAAACCATAGCGTTGTTGGTACAGGTCTGCAATCAGATGAGAGACGGTTACCATTTGCCATCGGGATACAATTAATAGCACTTTATAGTAACGATTTTTCAAACTATTTCTTAAATTCTGCAGAAATGTGTGAAAATATTTTCAAAAAACAACCATTGAAAAAAGAAAAGAGAGAGCATTGATTCTAAAATTGTTAAGACTCGAGAAAGAAACTTTTGCAGATGTATGATACTTGTCGAGTCCAGAATTACAACTACAATCTATTAATAAAATGTATTAAAATCCTTTAGTTCGTTGTAGAAAATTAAATAATAAATTTAAAAATACGAAAACATTTCGTGAATCTACAACAATGAGTCTTACTAAGACTACAAAACAAATTAATTTGAAACAACTACTTCTCTAGCTAATACTTCGACAGACATTGAATAATACAAATTAATTTGCGTGTTACAAATAGTACAACTATTAAAGCAACACTAATTTGAATGAAATTATTTCTGCTGAAAACACTAATAAATGATAAAATGTACTTTAGATTGTTTAAATGTAGCTAGAGAAGTAGTTGTTTCAAATTAATTTGTTTTGTAGTCTTAGTAAGACTCATTGTTGTAGATTCACGAAATGTTTTCGTATTTTTAAATTTATTACAATCTATTAATTTATATTTCTTTAACACCGCATTTTCCAAAAGACGCGATTCATTTATAATTTCATCTGGAACAAAAACAAATGGCTTTTCTTCTGCAAAATTGACCATTTTTACTTTTTATACTGTCAATTGAAAAGTTGCATGGTTACGATACACAGAGCAACTTTACTTATTTATAAATTTAAATACAAACGAATTTCAAACATAATAAATTAGATAATAAATTTAAAAATACGAAAACACTTCGTGAATCTACAACAGTGAGTCTTACTAAGACTATAAAACAAATTAATTTGAAACAACTACTACTAATAAATTAGATTAGAAATACGAAACGAAATAAAATAATATATGCAATTCGGAGATCAAGCTACATTTAAATCTTCGGAGATCTTGTAACACCGAGGCAATATCTCCTCAGATTTAAAGTACTGCTTGATCTCCTTATTACATAATATAAATTATATCTTTCATATTCCGCGTCGTTTAAACTTTTTTTTGGGCACAAAATCAAAAATATACATCTGGCATCTCTTAGAGAATTAGACAAGGATTCTTTAAAAGATGCTAGATAATTGATATTTCATAATTTAGTGCCGAAAAGAGAGTTTAAATGACGCAGAATTATTCAAGATATAAAAATCCTAATACTTCTGCAGAAGATTTTAGAACTTTAATTTAATACGGTATATACTGCACTCTTGATGAAACGAAATTATAATATTAGGTAATTTCAAATTAAAACACTTGTTTAGTTTTATATTGTAATATTCAGTTTCCTAACACGTGTTTCGGTCAATGAGTTATTTTTGTAATTCCTTTGAGAATGGTCGTCATTGACCGAAACACGTGTCAGGAAACTGAATATTACAATATGAAACTAAACAAGTGTTTTAATTTGAAATTACCTAAACTTTAATTTACTCTAAAAGGGCACATTTTATTTACGGAGCATTTCAAAACAGTAAAAATACCTAAAATTCCATAAAATAAGTTTTACTAAAACCTAAAAGGGTTTTCACATTAAAACTAGATTTTCAAAAAGTTTGAAATTGATAAACATGCAAAGAGCTCTTAATTTTAATATCTTAAAGTACTCTCTTTTGGAGTATAAATTAAAAAAATATGTTCCATTTGTTGTCATTTACCATTTGTAGTCTGTTTTAGGTATTATTTATTTTATCCAACAAGCTAACAAAAGTATTCCAATATTATACATTATAATTGTTTACAATGATTTCGATTGCACTTAACAAGGCTCGAATTCACAAAATATGTGTTCTTGCCCTTAATTCTTCTGGCAACAGTTCTGCTCCACGAAGACTCTAGATGACTATTTAACAAATTTTTGGGATTTTGTTGTCATTATATTTTAATCTATTATATAAAAGATTAACTCTAGAAGCATACACTTGTTTTAAGGATAATTTTTAAAACTATTTTAATCTTTCGAAATTGCCGAATCTACAAAGCATTATATCAAATATTGATGAATTCCGGAATTATTAAAATTTTTATATCTTCAAGAATTATACCGCGTTATATTTGGCACTATAATATATCAATTGTCTGGTATGTATTGGAGAATTTACGGAGCAGATTTAAACTTCAAAAAAGTAAAACTCTAAAGAATAAGTTTTAAAAAATCTAAAAGTGGACCATAAAAATGTAAACAAATTCTAAGATTGATTACAAATTAAAATCTAAACTTTTAAATCTTAACAGTTACTATTAGGAAGTTTATTACTTATGGCGAACATTATTTACTATCTTTCATTTGTCATCTATCATATATCTTCACACTTTATTTTTGGTATTAAATGTCTTTATCTCCACATTTTCCTTATTAGATAAAAAGTACAATTCTCCACATTCTAGATTTACTTTAACACTGTCAAATTCGCGTTGATAGTAACGTAAGAACCTTTTCCCTTATTAAATGTGTAAATCGAGAAAATCTACATGATTCCAACGTTGAAACACTTTAAAAGTTTCGCTTTTCTGTTCAAATTTAGATGAAAACTTTTCAACAGCATCATCAATTACTACGAAAATAATGGATTTTTATGAGCTAGAGTTTTTAGGCGATCAGTCATAGATTTCTTCTTCACTTGTACATTGCAAATTTTACATGTTACGACATCTGACAATAATCGCTTCTTAGCATTTGAGGTAGTAGAATATTCTTCTAGTACTGTTGTTCTTTCAACACAAGAGTTCACCTTGTGATGCTTTATATTGTCTTTTCTTGTAAAAGTCTTACAACAATATATGCAGGGAAATATGGTGCTATTGGGCAGTAAACAAATTGTAGTTGAGTAATATTTACACTGGTTTTTCCTGTGAACTTAACGATGAAGTTGAAGTGAGTGCTGATAGTGAACTCCATAATTATTGCATGTAAATTGGCTCTCCTTGAGTGACATCACTTTACTCAAAGTTAACCTTCAGTAAAATTGAACTTGAGTAAAGCAATCTCTGCATACAGCAGATTGAAAGGAGGTACCCTTGAGAGTGATACCACTCAAGATTAACCTTCAAGTACATTAAACATAAGTAAAGCAATTTCACTTACAAGCTAATCTTCGTCGGTATCTATCATGTCCGTATCTGTATCGGATATATTTGATAGCTCATAATAAAGCGGCTCATGAACAGATAAGCCAATCTCAGAAATAAATCCTTGGCAGTGACATGGTAAATCAGAAGTCACAGTACCTTTTCCCTATCGAAAGAATTCTTTTATACTAACACTATTCATCGAAACATTTTTGGAGTTCTCTGTTCTAAAAAAGTTCCTTAACTTGGAACATAGTTTTCAGTATCCGGAGACATAGAAATTTCAACTCTATAGTCATCAGGCTTTCGGGTTCTTTCACCTACTCTTTGTACCATCACTGGATTCATAAATGGTTACAATATGTTTTTTTTACAATTCTAATTTCGTTTATCTATTGCCTTTCAATTTATTTTATTTGAACGTCCCTCATTATCCCAATTGACTAGTATACCAGGTGTTTTTAAAGTCAAGTTGACTTGAAGGTAAAGACCATTTGAAGGTCGAGGTCATTGTCAAAAACTAGTCGGTTCTAGAACGTTCTCACGATCCTCAAGGTCAGAGGAGGTTCTAGAATCGGCTGGTTCCTTCTACTGCCATCTATACTTGTTATACAGGGTGTTCCAAAAGGAAGTTTATATTTATTCTTATAGTTTCACAGGAAGAAGTCAATAGGGGTTAAATCAGAACTACGCGGAAGCCAATCTACGCGTACAACAGATTGAAACTGGTTACCCTTGAGTTACTCCCAATTGACTAGTATAACAAGTGTTTTTAAAGTCAAGGTAACTTGAAGGTCAAGGTCGTTTAAAGGTCAAAGTCAAGAACTTCCTCTGACCTTGAACTAGCCGATTCTAAAACCTCCTCATGACTCTTAAGATCAGAGGAGGTTCTAGGAACGTTTGTTATAGATGGTGTTCCAGAAGGAAGTTTATATTTATTCTTAGAGTTTCACAGAAAGAAGGCCATAGGGGTTAAATCAAGACTACGCGAAGGCCAATTTATATCACCTCTTCTGGAGATAAATTTTACCTTGACCCTCATCCTGGGGCTTTAGTTCTTGTGTCAATTGAATTTTATAGGGTTGCAGCTTTAGGTCTGTATGCAAAATACTTTGTAATGATGATCACGAACAGACTGGTTAACACTATCCACGTTCTCTGTCATTCTTGATAATATTGGTTGATGCGTTTTTGATTTGTTTCATGTTGTACTGGTGTCTTTAAAATTCTTCAACCATTTTTGAATGAGGGGTATGCTTGACACCTCATTTAAGTGGTTAAAAACTCTGCTGTAGTCACCGAAAAGAAAAGTTCGAATCGTCACGAACAGACTGGTTAAAACTATCTACGTTCCCTGCCGTTTTTGATGATCTTGGTCGCCCGCTTTTGATTTGTCCAATGTTGTAATGATGTCTTCAAAATAAAATTCTTCACCCATTTTCGAATGCTTGGCACCTCATTTAAGTGGTTAAAACCTCTGCTGCAATCGCTGAACCACAATTTTTGTAAAACACTCGCACTCACAACGCGCGTTCTACTCCCGACCTATGGAGACTTGTCGCAATCCTGAAATTTAATTAATTGATTAATGAAGGCAAAATATACTTCCAATTGAAATTTGTAAGCAATTCTTTTGAATTCTTACTTCAAAAGAATTGCTTACAAATTTCGATTGGAAATGAATTTTGCCTTCATTAATCATAAATTTATTAGTTACCTTTATAATTCAAAGTTAACCTGCTGCTAATGGCCTACAGAAAAAGTAATAATCGAATATTTATATATTATTTATAATATAACTTCAGAGCTACTAAATTTTTAAGAGCCAGACTACCGCTCCTCGGATTAGTTGCGTTTGCGCAGGAATCTAAAAAAGGATCTTTTGAGACAACCTGCACTTAAATTACAATTGTAAAAAACATACCATACAGTCCCGTCCAAAAATTATCATTCATTGCTGTAACTCTCAAAATAAAACAATTAAAAGCCATCCATTTTGTTTTGTGTCCCTTAGCAATTTGCAATCTTGGAACCTACCAGTAGTAGTCCAAAGTTGTTATGCATTTCGTAGATAGTGAAGTAACTGTTCTTGCAAATTCACTTTGAAATTTGAAATATAATAATTAAGCTGAAAATAAAGTATCTTTAAAAAAGCATTTAAATTTCTAAGTACTTACGATGGCCAAACTGGAGCGTTGTTGATCCAGGTCTCCGATCAGATGGAGACGAGTACCATTTGCCACCGGGATACAATGAATAGTTTTTTATAGTGACGATCTTTTAACATATTTCTTAAATACTGCAAATGTGTGAAAATATTTAAAAAAACAACCATAAAAAAAGAAAAGAGAGAGCATTGATTCTAAAATTGTTAAGAATTAAAAAAGAAACTTTTGCAGATGCTTTCGATACTTGTCGAGTCTAGAAAAGGCAATTACAATTACAATCTCTTTATTTATATTTCTTTATCTTTTACAAAAAAAACGTTTAAACAAATAGCAAGGAAAATAATTAAAAATTTTCTAATACCAAAACAATTATTTGATGCTAAAATTATTAAAAATCAAGACAGAAATGATTTTGAAGATCACATTTTATTTGTCTAATACAAGAAAGGTCAAAGAATTTAATTTTAAAATAAGCTTAACTTTTAAGAAAAGCATTGATTTTAAAATTCCTAAGACTCAAAAAAGAATCTTTTATAAAGGCATTTTTCTTACTTACTTATCAGGTTTTAAAATTTGCAAAAATGTTTAAAAAAATCAGAGAGCCAAAGAGAAACATTAAATTAAATTAAATTTTATAATTTTTAAGAATCAAAATAGAAACTTTTATCGATGTATGTTACTTATAGAGTACTGAAAAAGTCATTAAACCACAATCTCTTTTTTTATATATTACTTTAAATTAAAAAATAAATAAATTACAACGAAAAAAAAAATTTAAAAATCTAGAAACTACAAAAAAATGTCATTACAATTATTATCTTCTCATTTATATTGTCAAAATGTGTGAAAAATGTTAGCCAAAAAAAAATTGACAACTTAAAAATAATATCCATTCAGTAAAGCTAGTACCAGATTTATGTTCAGACCATCTATCAATATCCTTCCTCCTTAACACACAACAAAGTCCAATCCAAATTCTATCAGAAGTTATTAATGATTATAAACGAGCAAACCTAACTTAAATATCCCGTGACCTCCAAATTTTTATTTCTAAGCACACAACTATCGATTCCCATACTACTTCCCAATTTAACTCCCTCATAGAAAAATCAATTAATAAGCATACACCCGAAATTATTAGACAACACTACAAATATCCCCTACCCAAGTACATCGTAAGACTGTTAAAGTATAAACGACAACTATATAGAGACTATAGACAGTCAGAAGACGAACAAATCAAGCAGACATTTAATAGACTTAACGTACAAAAACTTATCATAGAATATAAAACTCATAAATGGATTGAAACATGCAAAAACATAGAATCCTTAAATGGAAGGAAATACTGGACAGAAATTAAAAAGCTAAGCAGATATAAAACACACAATAATATCGGACAATTAAAAGACCCAGCAACTGACAATTTTTTAATGACAGATAAAGACAAAGCAAAGGCTTTTTCAAAACTTTTTAATGACAAATGATCCAGCTTTCGACAATGATTTCTTCAGGACAGTAAATAGATGGTACGAAAACCGAGACATGCCTACTATTCGGCTTCCTTCCTAAACGGTCCACTACACTCCCGCTTACTATCCTTACATCCAACTGCCAAACCGTACATCTCGAGGGTAAAAAATCAGCCATACTCTTCTTGGATATATCAAAAGCATTTGATTCCGTTTGGCACCGAGGTCTACTCTACAAGTGCAGTCTCCTTAACTTACCTGATCACAACCTAATACAAAATTTTCTATCTGATCGTAAATTACAAGTCCGAATAAATAAAACCCTATCATTACCCTTCATTCCTCTACAAGGTTTACCTCAAGGATCTCCCCTGTCTTCTCTCCTCTACAATATATTTTGCAATGACCTGTACAACCCCGATCCAAACCTTTTAAATCCAACTCATTATCCACTACAATTCGCAGACGATACTGCACTAATATCACATGCTTCTTCCACTAGTGCAGCCTTAAAATCCCTCCAAGACTTTACTGATACCACATCGAAATGGTTTTCCAAATGAAGACTCCGAATAAACCCCAGTAAACCCCAACTCCACCGTATACTTCCAACACCCTTATCAATATCAATAAATGGATCCTCTATCCCCTCAACCCCTCTATACAAATATCTAGGCATCACATTAGATACAAAATTTTCATTTAGGAAGCATACGTCATCCGCCAAAATAAAAGTTATCAACAGAGCGAAACATTTCCGCTCATTAACGTACAAAAAGCAAGGAATAAGCATGAAAACCTGCACGAAGATTTACAAAATGATATGCCGCCCCATTTTGGACTACAACTCCATTCTTTATATAAGTCCCTGCTTAGCCACACTTCGTAACCTTGAAGTGGCTGAACGAGCATCCCTTCGTATTATAACCAAACTCTGACATCCTCAAAATCCTCTCCATAATCCTTCTAACACCCTTTTATACGAATCCACCAATATAACTCCAATAAAACAAAGGGTTCGATTTCTCGCAGAACGATACGCATGTAATGAAAACAATTTGGAAATTCTAAATAAAATGTGCTTCCCTAGAAATTATAATATACCAGCGAAATTAAAAAACCCCGTCCAAACCCCGTACGAACACATAACCTCACTCCACCCTACCATGAATGGGAAAAATAACAACAAAACAAACGTGGGCAGAAAGACCGAAGGTCGATAGCCCTTTATCTGTAAATAAACAAATATATATATTGTAGGTAAATATTATAGTTGTATATATGTACATACATGATAATAAAGATTGTTTACTACTACTTAATAATATCTGTGATCTAAAAAATTTTAAGAATCAAGTAGGAAACGTTTATACATGATAGAAATAGTTTTAAAAAATGACAATAATTAAACAGATGAAAAATAAAAAATAAAAATAAATTTTAAAAAAATCTTAAATTCTAACATTGTAAAAAATCAAGAGACACTATTTATTAATGTTATTGTTCAATATAAAAAATGTCATTCTAATCATTATCCTTTTATTTATATTATCTTAACGTTTACAAAAAGTGTGAAAAATAGGGAGAAAACGAATTTAAAAAATGTATAAATGAATATATTAGGAAAGCCTTTGTTTTTAAAACTGTTAACATTAAAGAAAGAAAACATTATATGCATGAAATGTATTAATTTTAAAGCTTACAAGTTTATCTTCAAAATTCAAGTCACATCATAACTATTTTTCTTTTTAAATTAAAATGTATATGTAAGGTGGGTGTTAGTGATGACTTTGCAAGTAGAAGTAGGAATATTTTACGTAGTAAACATAATAAAGTGCAGATGTTTAGATGAACACTCTTGTTTGTTCTATAAGTTGGAAGGTTTGAAAATATTTATGCATATATAGGGTGGGTGGGTTCCCTAACCCCCTCTACATATGCATAAATATTTTTATTACAGGTTTTTTAACAATAGCATCGTTACTTTTGATGTTGTTACAGAAATTGTAGTTTAAATAAAGGGTGGATGGGTAGTCACTATTTGCTCTCAATAATTTTTTCATTTATAAGGGCCTTTTTTGTATTAAATAATCTAAAATTAATTCTTAAAACCTTACAAATGAAGAATTAAATAATCTAAACCCAATCCATATTTATTCTGGCTAAAACATAGCGAATGTTTTATTCAGTGTAATTCTAAATAACGATATTATTAGATAATTATTGAGTAATTTTATAATAGTATTTACAATACGGAATGTTTAGGAATTGCTTTATGGAATAAGGTTATTATATTATAAGATGTAGATAAATGTGAATATTTTAATGATGGCGTTCAGAAATTTCGAAATTACTTAATTCAATCCGTAGCAATTTGGAATATTTAAATCGGTTCTAAAAGCGATCCGGCGATAAAATCGGAACCAAAACAACAATAACGATTTCGAAACAATGTTCGGATCTGGTTTTAAAATTGATATTCAACACCGGTGCACCTAATCCAATCCCAAAAAGCCCACCACCGTTCTATACCTGAAATGTCGAACAGCGCACCCAAAGAACCTGTTTTGTTTTGCTCGGCAGTCGCTGTTAAAGACGGCGGATCAATTGAAAATAAAGGGGCTGTGCGAGTCGCCCGATGAGAACGAGAACCAGGAGGACCCCTCTTCGTCGCCCTCGTCGCCGTTCCCATTCGCCGCCAGAGAGTTTCCGAAACTACCCAAACTAGAGTTCTCGCCGCGGCACCACCCGGCCACCGCGACCGCCGAGAGTAACAACAACAGGAAGCACAAGTACAGAAAGCCCGAGAAGATCGTGGCCAGCCAGGAGGAGGACAATAAAGAAACGGAGAAGGAAACGCAAGAGCCAAATGGTGGTGAGTCGTCGGACGAGGAGAACGCCGCCAAACCAGTCTTGAGTTCGAATGAGGAGAGGAGGAGGAAACAAGTGACGCCAGTACAAAACAAACCGATTAACATGAGCAGTAATGCGCTTTTGGCCGGACAGGTAAGAATAATTTCTTCTACTTTTTACTACTAATACTTAAATGCCACGCGTTTACTTTTTAATCCAACAACAATATTACCATAATTACTATACTACTATTAAATTACAATATTAAACAATACAAGTACAAGAGAAAGTGCTTTATTTGTAAGCATTATACGTTGTTATATCATAAACAATTAGTCAAGGGTGATGGAATGGACTTAATTATATTCATAAATTCTCAGGTGGATAACTGGTTGGGTTTACCTGGAATCTAATGTAATATAGAATACACAACAGGTGGCAGGCGAGATTGTGTAGTATTTTTTTAAATATTAACTTATAATTCCAAATTTTTGGCAAAATATCAAAATTTATGAGTACGTCAATTCTATTCAAACATTGATTGAAATGAATATAATAGGTGGAAATAATAATTTAATTATTTAATACATACACAATAATAGGACTTAATTACAAAGAAAAAAATCAATTAGAGTGTTTTGGTAAAACCAAAAAATCAAAATGATGGTATAAAATTTTTAGTTTCAATAAAGAGAATTGTTGCGACCGTTACTACGTGGTAATCCATACTTACACTCAATTTTTCAATTCAGTTTTAGTTTTAATGTTTAATAATAGCAAGATCAACTGTATTCAACTAATTGATAAATTAAATTAAATAATGTAATAAAAGTAATATAGTTAACCTTAATGTTTTCTCTATATGAGTTTTGTTGTGTTTTATTTAGTATTTTTAATGTATAGCTAAGCAAAAGTATAATATAGTTATAATAAAATCTTAGTAAATTCAATGTTATTATTATATAATATTGATTGATGATGCACATAATTAAATATCCATATTATATTTAATTAAAAAGGTATGTTCTCTTTTCAAATATTTTATTTACTATAACAATTTCGTCACTCTTAGACTTCTTCAGGTGAAAAATATACAGTTAAAATTACATTGCATTTCTTAAATACTTTGATGGCTTTATTGGTGTGGGTGGGGGGAGATTGTTACCTTTTTAGGGGTGAATTGGATCAATTGTTTTGATCCTTAATGATTATTCTATTTTATATTTTTATAAATTTCGCGGTTTTCCACTAGTGTTATTTTCTCTCATTTATTCTCTTCGTGTATAATTTTATTCTTTTATAAGAAAAAAAACTGTTATCTTCTTATCTTTACGTGCAGAAATAAATGATGAATTGTTCATTGTGTGCAGTAAATTAATTATAAATAATTTGTACTATTACACCTTCCATTGCAGCGTTAATTAGCTTCTAAAGGTAGCCATTATCATTAAAATGATAAATGAACTTACGTGGACCGAATATCAATCAAAATTTATGGTCGTTATGAATTGATACTTTTGAATACTGTTATGAATACGTTTTAGGGTACAAAGCATACATTAGTAAGACAATATTTTCGTTTATAATATTATTTCTATGTAGTATATGAAACGTCACGTTAAAATATTGTGGAATTGTGACTTTAAGCCTTTGGAGTTTTAGGCAATGCACCAATTAAATAGATAATTATTGAGGCTTTCATTTCGTGATATAAAAATATCAAAGTGTCTTTACTTAAAGATGTAAAAAAACGAATTTTCAATAAATAATAGCCTTATCAATTAATATACTTCGAGATAAATTTTGATAATGAAAATTTGCCAATTATATATTTTCTAAATTCATTGTAGATTTAATACTTTATGCAGAATTAACGTCTGTCATTCGTTATGCAAGTTCTTTCTAAACTTCTGTTAATGAGTTTGATTTATTAGAATAAAGTTAAAGCTAAATTTCTTGCTTGACAACTTTATGGAAAAATCTATTCTTTTTTAATTCGTTATATAAACAAACATATTTCCAGATACATAGATAACGTTTTATGACCTTGAAAAAAGCCCAAATTAGATCCTGCAGTACACCAAGAGTTTTTTTACACAAAATCTACTCCTTTCATAGCGACCAATTTTTTTTGTTTAATATGCAAATATATCTAACAAAATTATTATATTATTAGCTAAATAAACAAAATGTATCACGAAGTGAAAGCCTCCACAATTACTTATTTATATTATTAGCTGTTTACGTTTTATTATTATCTTGATAGAGGCTCTAAATTAGATACTAAAGATATTTCGTATACAAAATCTAATGTTTTCACATGATACATTTCACCATGATGCATTTTGTTTGTGGTATAAGCAAACCTCTTATTTTATCATCTTCGCCAAGAAGGTTTTGAAATTTACATTTTGTGATATTTATAAGGGACCTATATTCGATCATTATGACATACCAAGAGCATCTGGTACGGAAAATCTATTTTTTTACATTCAACATCACACATCAACAAATTTTATACGTTTCATTAGCAAGATGAATCTCTACTTAAATAGTTTAAAAAGTTGTAAGTTTTCTGACATTTATAGGGGACCTATATTAGATCCTTGTGGTATACCAAAATCTATTTATACGCAAAATCTATCCTTTCACATAACACACTACACATCGACCAATTTTATTCGTTTTATATGAAAACATATCTAAAGTTTACGTTTTATTATTAGGATAGAGTAGAATATTTATTGATGAAACAATATAACAAATACTTAAATTTAAGTGAAGGACACAAGACAAAAAATATACCTAAAATATATTATAGCTCAATCTATCTTAAACATAACTAAGTAGTTTTTTAGATTTTATTTGCAATTTGAAGTTACTTAAAGTACTACTAATAATATTATAATTATGAAGATGATTTTAACAATTAACTAAATTCATACATCAATGCAGTGGGCTATTAATGCTATAATTAGTTTTCGCGTAAGACATCTAAATAGCAAGTTACCAGTATTCACTAACATAGGATTTACATAAAAATTTAATGAGCTGACAGCATGATTACAGTTTATACTACCGGAAATGATTTTGTGCAACAAAATAAGATCACTTTTTATTCTACGTACTTATACATATCATTATAACTGAACCATTGATAATGAGTACATTGTACTCGAAATGTACATCTGGTATTAATAAAAGTAAAAATAATAAGTGAAGTAAGGAATTTTATTTTCGTTTCATCATAATATATAACACTTCACATTACTCAACCCGAAATTTAGTGATAACTGAAGCCATTGTATCAAATTTACTTTGCACTTGCTCAATCTGTTCCGAATAGCAATCATAAAAAGGATACCATGTTGTTGAGGCATACTTCAAAGTAGATCTTACAATTGAGAAGTGTAAGAGCTTCAATGTGTGTATGCTAAATTTGGAATAATTTCTTTTTATAAAAGCTAGGTTTTTAAGAGCTGTATTACAAATAAAATTAACATTATCACAAAAACTAAGCTTTTAATCAAAAAACCCTCCTAAATCTTTAACAACTGATTCTCCACTGAATTATTTACAGAATCATCAAAAATAGTGGGCCGAATTTTTCTAGTAAATGACAGAACATTATATTTTTTTAAATATTTAAATGCAGATCATTTTTAATACACCATCTCTCGCAAATCTGATTGAAGTTTATAACAATCTTGGGTATTGTTAATTATTCTAAAAATAAATAATTTCATCCGCAAATAGCAAGCAATTGAAAAATTAAAGCAGTCTAGTATATTATCCACAAATAGCAAAATCAAGATTGGGTCAATGAGTGAACCATGCGGCACACCGGAATAAACAGAAATTGGTTCAGAACTAAAATTTTTGTATTTCACAATTTGTGTTCTACTGTGTAGGTTCTTATCTTATCTTATCCAATCAATGGTATTGTGATTAAAACAATAGGCCACTAGCTTAGCTATTAAAATATTACGATTAACGCGATCAAAGGCCTTAGTGAAATCAGTAAACACTGTATCTACTTGCTTTTGCATCTCTAGGGCCTTTATACAATAACTTTTTAAAATTTAATAAATTATTCTTGATCGACCTGTAGTGAACTTATGCTGATTATCACTTGAAAGATATCTGACACTCCACGATAATTGTTATGCCATCAATTTATCAAATATCTTAGGAATAGATGATTGAATAGATGCACCTCTATAGTTTTCAATATTATTATGTTTACCTTTTTATAGACAGATGTTATAAACGTAGATTTTCATAAATTGGGGAAAATAGATTGTTCAAGTAAGGTTGAAAATAAAACATGTAAAGGTTTTAGTAATCGTGAAAACAGTGTTGGCCAAAAAGTAACCGGGTATGCCATCAGGGCCACAACTAAAATTATTTGACAATAGTGATATTTTGTTAAAAACATCTTCTACAGATAATATAAACTTATATGACTCAACGGACTTATATAATTACAATTAAAGTTACTAGTATTAGGCTTAACATACACTGATGAGAAGAAATCTGCAAACGAGTTTACTATATCCAGACCATTTTCCAATTGGATCTCCTCGATTTGAAGATAGACTTTATATATTTATTTATTTATTTATTTATTTATTATAATGATCTACTTAACACTGAACAATGATTACGTAGAATTCGAAAAGATTCACAATCCATAGGATTGTTACTTGTTTTGTATTTTATATGGACCGATCGCTTTTTAATAATAAGACTAATTATTAGCGTTTTGTTGAACCAGCAAACGAATGAAGATGATTTAATTTGTATCATAGTGACATATTTTATGATAAAGAAGTTAACTATATTATAAAACTCTTCAACTATTGGATCAATATTTCTATTTATAAATAGTTTATCCCAATCAATACTTGCAAGAAAATTATGAATATCTCTGTAGTTTCCTTTTTTAAAATTATGTGAAATAAATATAGTGTATTTGTTGATCAGTTAGAGAAGTAATTAATTCTAATTCATACCCAGAATGATGCAATGAATTGCTGCATAAATTATTACTTGAAATTGAAATGTTTATATCAGAAATAGATATAGAAAATATAAGACCTAATAATGTACCTATCTGAATAGGTAAAGAGTTTAATTGAAATAAATTTAGAAAACTAAATAAACCAACAATAATATTAGCTGATGAATTATTCGTATTTGATATCTGTACTCCCAAATTGTCGTTACTCCATTTAATGTTAGGCAAATTATAATCACCAAACAGTAAAAATTGATAATCCTTATAATCTTGTCTTAAATTTTCAACTGTAGTAATATGTAGAAAATGCGAAATCATTTCATAAATCTACAATAAATGTGTCTTATAAAGACTACAAAAAACAAATCACTTGTTGAAACAACTACTTCTCTGGCTAATACATTGAATGATACAAAAGTAATTTGCGTGTTACATATAACAAGGCTATCAAATCAACACTAGTTTGAACGTATTTATTTGTGTGAAATAAACTAAAAATGGTTAAGTATATGTTAAAATAGTTTGTGATTGAATATATGGTATGACAAATTAGAACATTAAATTAATTTACTTTGATGTCTTTAAAAATCAAATAGCAAAGTAATTAAATAACTTAACACATAAGTTTATAACCATCTGTAGACAGGTGTTTCGATCTTTCGATCTCTTCAGTACAGCTTTGTAGTCGTTTCAATAAATAATTTGTTTTTTAGTCTTAATAAGATACATTTGTTGTAGATTTACGAAATGATTTCATGTTTTTCTAATTAATAGTTAATTTTCTACAACGTAAAGGACTTTAATACATTTTTATGAGGTAGTAATATCTGAATGAGACTTAGGTGAAAGGTATACTCCTCCAATTATCAAATTTTGCGAATTTATAATAAGAGTAATAAACAATTGTTCAACATTTTTATTCGGAAATACAAACTTCATAAGATATAATAGAGTTATTAACCGTTATTAAAATCCCACCAGCCCTAGATTTCTCGCTAGATAGAGGCTCTATATTAGATCCCTGTAGTACACCAAGGGTATTTTATATACCAAATCTAATGTATTCACATGCTACACCACACCTTGATTATTTATTTGTGATATAAGCAAACATTTTAAAATAAATCTAGAAAGTTTAGATATTTACATTCTTTGATATTTATCGGGATATATTATCGATCCTTGTGGTACATAAAGTCTATTGGGTTTCTCAAATCGGCAAATGTTACTAACTTTATAAACTTTATTAAAGTAAAACTGCACCTAGAGCATTTAAAAGTTTACATTTGAATGTGTGAAATTTACTGGAGACCTATATTAGATTCTGCGATATACCAAAAGCATGTAGTCATTTCTTTCGAATTTGTTTTATAAGAAAATATATCTTAAGATAAATTTATACCTATTTACTTTATTATGCTAAAAAAATACCAAACATCGACAAATTTTATTCGTTTGGTAAGCATTTCTAACTATATAGAAATTTGTTTTGAGTTACGTGAAGATATAATTAAAACTTGAATAAAACACTAACACTTTCTTCACAATTAATTTTTATTTTTTATATATTGATAATGGGTGCATAGTACCCGAAATGTACATCTAGCGAAATAAAAATTAATTGTGAAGAAAGTGTTAGTGTTTTAATCAAGATTTCTAACTATGCCTAAAGAGTCAATAAAGTTTTATGACTGTAAGAAACTTGAAACTACTATACATGTAGTTAATATTTGACACTATCCGTTCTTCCGAGAACTTAATGCATAAAAATATTTAAATTATTGTTCAATCATTGTTCAGTTATATGATTGAGTCTAAAAAGTAATGGGATGATGTCTAATATCATGCTAAATATCTTTATAAACTTTAAGCTTTATAAGTTATATTAATGACTAAATTTATGATATTAGATAAATTATTGCTTTGTTTAACTAGATTTTGTTTCATGGTGATTCAAAAATAAGTATTTTAATCAATCAAGTTAATACAAAATTATTTCTTCGTGGAATTGGTTTTATTGAAAAAAATAATAAATCTATTCTTAAATATCCATCATAATCATAGAATGATACCTTCAATAAAAATGTTTATCTCTCTCTCCATCTATCTCATATAATGATACGATACGTATTATACTAAAGTCGAATTTATTTAATAAGTTGGTACAGTATTTGATAATGCAATTTTAAGTTAATTACTTTGTAACTAAATAGAATAAATTATGATATAAAAATATTGAACAGCACTTTATTACTGTACTATGAGTTTCATTTACTAACATTACTACATTTCTAACTCAAAAAACATTTGATTTGTATAAATTTCACACTGGTGAAATTCAAAAAATTCATCAAATCCGGCCTGTGATTGTTTGCTGACAAGAAAGCAATAATTCAATATTTTCATGAAATAAATTGTTCGACATATCGTTACACTCTGTAATTTCAGTGGAAAAATATTGATTTCACCAAGTGAGATATTCTACAGTATTTTTATTGTAAATTGAAAATTGATTATTAGTAAGGATATTGATTAACCGTTTTAATTAATTATTTCATTGAAAAGTGTAAAAGTCTAGATAATTCCAATTATGCAATCGACTTAGATTTAATTGTAAATTAAATAAAGTGTTTAGGTGCTGACCTTAAGGAAATAAGTAAAAATATAGAAATTCGTTGTAAAGATTTGATTAATAAACTTGGAATAAAACACTAACACTTTCTTAACAAATTATTTTTAGTTTAGCTAGATGTACATTTGTATGATATGTTCTGTTTGCTATTGATAATAATCACTTTGTGACCGAAATGTACAACTAGCTAAAATAAAAATTATTTGTGGAGAAAGTGTTAGTGTTTTATTCCAAGTTTAATTAAAAATATATGAAATTGTAAGGTTTTAAAACTAGAACCTTGTGGCAAACCTTTGAATACGTCTATTTAATTTATTTTATATTTCAATTATCACGTTATATAGTAAACACTTTTGTACGGATTGGTACCTCATTTCTTTCCTCTAAAATTACAGATATAAAAATACTTGACCGTCTCTATGAACGTCTGTTCTGCGGCTCAAGACAATTTAAGAATAAAACAAAGATGATTGCATGCAGAAATTCATAAAAATTTCAAAAAAAGAAAAAAATAAGATAAATAAGTCAAAAGTCACTATGTTTTAACAACAAATAATGATTGTAGAAATATAATAAACGTGCAAAAAGATAGTTATATAAATTTAAAACAGGTAACACGACTTGCCTGGTTTAGATTTATATAACTGTTTTAACACGTTATGTAATGTTTAGGCTCACCCACCCTACACATACATTAAAAATTAGGTAAAAATTGGTTTTAAACACACTCTAGAGTAACACAGGTAAAGAACTTTGGAAATAATTACAGTAACAGTTATTCAATTAGTAATATAAATGTAGGTTGGTGTCTAACCAAGTTTAATATTTACAGTGCTTAGTTTATTTGAATCTCGTCTAAATTTAATTAAGTGTATTTTCTCCATCTTTCATAAAAAACGAATTAGACTGAGTCTCAACATTTTGCATATATTCATCCTCTGCTGAAGTTTCACTTGCAATAACAGCATCCTCAGCCTCAACATTTCATCTGGACCTTTTAATAGATTCACATCATTGATATTCAACATAATATCTGTATTTTCAACCACTTATTTTTGTCTATAATATTAGTTAATTAAGCCTTATCTTTAAGAACTAAATCACTAACTAAAGAAGGAGCATTTGAACATGTGTCTAATTATATGTTGTTTCAGATTTTCATATTCTGTAACTGAATTAAATTCCAATTTTTCTTGTGGTTTACTGCTTATTAGAACTAGTGTATTGGTTATACTTGTTTTTACAGGTTTGAGGATTTGATACCATAATTAATGTTTGCCCGCAACTTATCACTGTTTTGGTAGCTAATGTTTTGCAGGTTGCACATACTTTAATAGTTTTTTGTAAATTATTTTACAATGTTTTAATCCGTAGTTGGTTCACTTTATTGATTAAAAACAGGCTTTGGTTATAATTTTTACTGTTTGGTTTTCACTTAAACATCAGGTTCAGATGTAGATTTCTTTTCTTCTTCTTCTAAAGAGTAGAATTTTGTTTGCCCCTATAATGCTGATATTCTGTAAGATGTTTATTTTGGGTTCTGTAAGATATTTGATAGGTTAGTTGCTATTTTTGGTTAAATATTTTGTTGTCAGACAAATAAGTAATAATAAAATGGCGGTTTCTTCACTGTTCTTATTTAAGCACTAGATGTACATTTCGGACACTATGCGTCCATTATCAATAGTTGACTAATAAGTTTTACAATGGTGTCGTTAGACGGATTAAAGGTAAAACCTAAAAGTAATTATGTCAGTATAGACTAATCATACTTCTTAATATTAGCCGCTTATCGGAAAAGCGCCAGTTTCATTAGCGCTACATTTATGAGGAATTAAGTCTAGTAGGGGGTTCTTTAATGCGCTCAAATCGAAATTCATCAGATTATAGAAGTTCTTTTTCATTTCGATCGCTTCTATCATATTTAAGTTGTAAGATGTAGATGTTTCTAAAATGTTGTGATCAACGTAAGATTTGTATGGGTTAATATTTTTAATGTGGTATAAATCTTCTTTAAATCTAGTGTTAACGTTTCTTCTAGATTGTCCTTATATTTTATTACAATTATTGCAACGAATAGAATAAATTCCCAATAGAGATAGTTTGTTTTGTTTTTCAAACGTGTTGCCTAATAATCTGTTGAGTTTCGTATTTGAGAAATAAGCTGGAGTGATTGAATTTTTTGCTAAGTTTCTGGTTAACTTGTGGAACGTAAATGATTTTATTGATTTATTTCTTTGTGTGGTGATCTAGTTTAATGTGGATGTTGATTGTATAAAGCGTTTTCTGTTAAGTTGGTTAATTATTTTATTAGTAGTATGAATAAGGATTTCTGAATTTTACGTATGAGGTTGAATTCAGACTGTCTGATTGGTTCTGAGAGGGGCAACTGAGTTACTCTGTATATCATACTATGAAATGCGAATAATTTACGTATGAAAGGTGAGTAAGAGTGGTGGAGTGTGTGTAAAAGTGTGAGTAGATTTTCTGCAAATGTTGAATTCTAATTTTCTATTGTTTCTAATAACTAGTAAATCTAAAAACGGTAGTTGATTTCTTGATTCAATCTCGTATGTAAAATTTATGCTAGGGTAAAAACTATTTAGTTAGGATATAAAATCTGTGATGTTTAATGTTTTCTTAGTGATTGTAAATATATCATCAACATTTCTAATTCACATTTTAGAGAAGTTAATTAAGGTGTTTTTTGCTTTGTTCTCAAAACTATTCATGAAAGTGTTCGTAAGAAAAGGTGGAAGGGGATTATCCATAGCCATACCAAATGTTGGTTTATAATATTTTCCTTCAAATGCAAAAGCGTTTAAATCCATTACTAATTTTGTTAATTTAATGGAAATGTCTGCTTTGTTTTTTGAAATATTATTTTCTTTTAAAGTTGTAGTTTTCAATATTTCTAATGGGGAAGAGAGATTCAACATCAAACGAAACTAACTGTTCGTCTGCAAAATCTACATTCTCCAATATTTTTTTAATTTGAAGAGTTATTGACAGAAAAACTATTATTTTATTTTACTAAACTGTTTAACTATCTATTTAGCTAAATTTTAAGATGGTACATTTATATTTGAAACTATCTGCCAGTCTTTCCCGGTCTATGTATTTTTGGAAGGCAATATAATTTAGGTAATTTGGTGTTTTTAAATTTTAGCAAATTGGCGGTTCTTTTGTCAATTAGGCGTGGAGAATTTTTAAGTGTATCGTTAATTTTATTGATCTACGTTGTTAATAGATTTTTTGTTTGTTTTGTCTCTAACAGTTCATGAACAGTTTTTTAATAATCGGTCTTATTGACTATAACTGTGGCATTACCATTGTCACACTTTAAGAAAAATACATTTCTGTTTTTCAGTTTTTCTCAGCGTCGTAAGGTCTTAGGCTCTTCTTCTCTTCTTGTAGTAGTTGGTTTTCTTTTGGGCTTTTTAAATGCATTCTTTAGTTGAGAGACGAAACGTGGCCTGTTCTTTCTCCATTTTCATTGCCGCGATTTCCAAATCACCAAGCCACCGTTATAGTATCTCATATCTTGACTGACGGTTTATCTGGAAATTTAAAAACTGTAAAGTAAAACTCCGTTTCGCCTTCTTCAACTGCGCTACGCCGATAAGATCCAAAATAGATCGAAACCGGTCCATGACTGTTGCAGGCACGGAACAATCATTAAACTTGGAATCGTTACCTATTGCATTAGATAAATTTTGATGTATCAAAATCTTGTTCAACTATCATTAAAAGCTGCTCCTTCTGTCTAGCTTTTATTTTTCTCTTAATATATGTTTGGGGAACATATACGTACGTGTTTAGAAACTGCATTTTTTTGTTTCCACCCATCAATAAACAAAATATAAGCTTTACTCTATTAATTCGTGTTTGCAAGAAAGTTGATTAATTACATTTTTGCAGAAATATTGTCTTTCGTATAGATTTTACTCAAGAAACTTTCGGTTATATTATAAAAATTGGAGGGTGTGATGATGGGCACTTTTTAATTACAAGATTTATTTTCTATTTTCTATAAAAGGATTCTTTCCATTATATTTTTTTATATTTTAAAAGCCTCATTTTTGCATTTGCCTCTAACCCATCTTTCAATGACCAAAATATTAGCTATTATTAAAACATATGCCTACTAATTTAGATATCATTTATAATTTAGTGTTGGATAATACTCCTATGTGTAAAGTATATTTTCTTTTATATTTATTTTGTAAATAAACAAATACAAATAATAAATTAAATAGACTATATTACAATACGTAAAACATTTAGAAGCACCATCAAATTAATCAAATGTCACATGTATAACTCCTCCTCCGGATAGGTAGAAAAAATATGTAAAAACATCAATGTTTTATTTGTATGATACTTATGTGTTGAAATATTAAAGTACCTTAATTAAAATTACTCATCCGTTATATATTTTGTTTTGTTTATTTAATTAATTTGCAATATGGCGAGTAAAAATATAATCGACCGCTTGATTAACTCAATTAAAAAGTCTCCTTCGAATATTTCCAATTAATCAGACGGTAACATTATTACGGCTTGCAGGTAAATTATTTTATCTTATTTTTTTGTCGAAAGGGCGGAATTGCGGGTTGGGAAAAGTAAATCAATAGGAAACTGGCGAAGGCTACGGTGCCACATTTCCATCGATTTATATGTAATTTAAATTATATTTAAGTCTAATCACATTTTTAAGACATTAACTTAATTATTAACTAATGTTTTAAGAAATGTGTTTTCAACCAAATATTGAAAATGCTAAAAATTAAAAGGCTAGAAAAACTATCCATATTGAGTTGGAAAAATACATTACACAGAAAGTAAAGTCTAGTTTCTGGACTATAAAATATTTACTTTACGATCGTGCTGATTTAAATAAACTCAAAGTGATCCAAGAATGTTTGAATTATTGTTTGCAAATGATAAGCTATAATCAATAATAAATTTAGTCGTTTACAAATAAATAATACATTCATTCATTATTATTATTATTATGTTACACTCGTAAACAATTTAGTATTCATGTAAATTACCGAAACGATTAATTCAAAAAAAAAAAGTGTGTGCTGAAAGTTGAATCATACTAACACACTAACCATTAACATAACTTGTTTGCAACTCACGCAGATGCTCTTCTCGCAGTTCGGTGTAGACAATGAGGACTTCCCGCCAGAGCCACCGGCGCCGTCGGCGACACCTGTCGGACACGTGGACATGCAAGACCACTCACCAACACGGACCCTACTTACCAACTCGTCCATACACAGGACGGACCTTTCAGGTACACAATTATGCAATTTACCCGTTCAACAATAGCGCAAGCAATGAAATTGCCATGCAAATTGGTCGTAATTCAAGAACCGATCATAAAAAGTGAAGTGATTTAATTGTGTAATAACAACAATGCTTAGAGAGATTAGTCTTGATAATCTTTTATTAGTTATAATCTTGTTCGTGAGGTTTTTCAAGTGTTGTAATTATTGCATAAGAAAGATAACAAAATTTCTTTTGTAGTTTAGCTTCTTTGTATACAGGGTGACTGACGAAAAACCTTTGGTGCTGTATCTCGCTTATTTTTGATCCGATTTGAATAAATAAAACATAAAATTAAATGATTTTTAAAAGACTGTAATATGAACTGTACTGATATTTTATCTTGCATCCAGTTTTTGACAAAAGACGATCAACTTTTTTTTTTCAAATTGCACTGTATATATATTTTGTACTGATCCGCAAGGAGATTTTTTTCTGAATCTAAATTTGTAAACGATTTTGTCCATTCATCAAACCAAAGTCGAGAAATTGAGGATTAAAAAAAAAAATTAAAAATCAAATTCCCATAGTAAACAATATACAGAGCCTATTCCAAATGTCAAAAGTGACAGTGTCAGTCATTGGTACAATACTGCAATGATTTTTAATAATTTCATAATAAAAATGTTGCAAGATTTCAAAAACTGAAAAACGATTTCTGTAGAAGCACAAAATTCTAGTACAGTGTTTGAAATATTGCAACATTTTAATTATGAAATAATTAAAAATCGTTGCAGTATTGTATCAATGGCTGCCACTGTCACCTTTGACATTTAAAATAGGGTCTGTATATTGTTTACAATGGATACTTGACTTTTTATTTATTTTTTTAACCCTCAATTTCTCGACTTAAGTTTGATGTATGGATAAATTTGTCTACAATTTTATATTCAGAAAAAAATATCCTTGCGAATCAATAAAAATATATATACAGTGCAATTAAAAAAAAAATGTTGATCGTATTTTGTCAAAAACTGGGTGCGAGAAAAAATAACAGTTCAGATCCTATTAAAGTCTTTTAAAAATGGTTTAATTTGATGTTTTATTTATTGAAATCGGATAAAAAATAAGCGAGATACAGCACCAAAGGTGAATAGTTATTTGGTTTTCCATCAAAAACTATACCTGAAATAATAAATTCTTCTATTTTTATAATAGCATAACCTCTAATGAGTTATTACATATATTGCCAACTTCATTATTTTAAATTTAAAAAAAAACACTGTATGTGAGTTATTGAAAATATTGTTTATTGTTCTTAGTGTTAAAATTATATTCACTGGCTAATAATTAAAAGCATGAATAGCACAGCACTTTCATTTGTTATAATAAAAACGTAAAACATTAATTATCGATCCGCATTTGTATTTCTTGAGCGAAATGGAGGATATCCCTATATACGCACACACACAAAAAAAAACTCGGTTTTATCCGTCCTTTCAGTCCCCTACTCTCTAAACACCCTCCTTCGTTCCTTCGTTCCCATAGAATATAGTGGGATCCATTTTTCCGGCGTTGCTACTTATCCTTTTCGCACCTTCACTAGTTGAGTCGAGGGAGAGTGTTCCTTTTCTAACGCTCTCCCCCCTCTCGGGCTATTTGCTTCTCTCGTCCTCCTCTTATGCTTTCATGATTTCCGTCGTTAGGCTCCATCCTCGCTCTCCGGCATTCGTTCCACACAGTTTTCCGCGTTCAGTGCCGTCTTCTCTTATCATCATGGTATCGATTATCGATCTTTCGCCACAATAACAACTAACGTCATTGTTTTTTAGATATTCCTCGAGATTGGGAATAATTTTCTTAACCAGTATCCTTGATATCATTTGTTAACGACACTGACATCCAGTGCATATTGTAGATGTGATGGTGCAGTTGACAGTTTACTGATATGAATTATTTTAACACGAATCCACCTTTGTAATGTATTTGGTGTGAAATAAAATTTGTATATTATCTCCTCTCAATTTTCCTCAATTATTTCATCTGCTATTTATAAGTATATGTTTATTTATTGATCTGTTTCTTCAAAATGATTGATTAAATTTCATTTTGCAGATTCGCACATAAAGTATGGCGACATCAAGAAAGAAATCGATATCAAATTCGAAACGCTACGATCGTACGACCAGGATTCCTTGCTGGACATCGATACCTCCCGCATGTCCGGACATGACCATTCCATGGACAGCCACGAAGACACCGACCAGAATTTACACCACACCACCATGATGATCACACCGGAACTTATGGGTATTATGCCGGGTGCTTCACACCGAATGGGTATGTAACTTCTAATCGCGTGAAAGTACATTAATTCAAGCCATCTACGTTAGTTAATTAGTTTCAGACTAAAAGTTAAAATAAGTGTATTCAGTCTTTTTATGAAAATACCAAAGAAAATTGTTTCTAAATCAAAATAAGTTTTGTCTGGTGTACCCCAAGGATCACATTATGATACTATCTTGGTTTTGTTATTTGTTAATGACATCATTACATATATTACACATTGGAATCTATTATAACTTGCTCATAATAATACATTCCTAATAAGATTTCTTTAAATGGAAACCATAGTTGGCTGTGACCTCATTCAAAAGGTATTTTTTTCTCTTTAATCCAATATGGCATATGACATAGTTATTTCTGAAAATGAGTGAGTTATAGTTATTTTAAATTTTATTATAAATAAAAAATGGGTAGCCATGAAAAAGATGAAAGTAAAACAATTGCAGTTGTTTATAATATTAGCAATATTGTAATTATTAGTTTTACAGAGATAAATCAAAATGAAACAACCGCATAAAGTAATTCTGTAATTATCAATATATCATTGGGAGAGAAATTTTAATATTAAAAAAATATGGTCAAAGAGTCCACTATTAATACTATTATGACATAGATTATATCTTTTTAAAATTTAATTTATGGATTTTTCACTATTCTCATGTAAATTGAATTAAATGTTTCAATAACAACTAGTTTATGATCCTCCACAGATTGATATGATTTTTCATATACTTTGTTTTTTACATAACCCCACAGAAAATATTCTAAAACGCGCAGATCGGGAGATCTAGGTGGCCCTGGGATTGGTTTATTTCTTCCCACTTATGAGTTAGGAAAAGCATCATTTAAATAATTTGTAAAGCCAACATGTTATTAGGTGGAGCACCGTCATATTGGAACCATTTTAATCTTGCTTGTAATGATAAATTTAAACAATCGAGCGTATCTTCAAATGTTTTCTGAAGAAAATGAAAGTAATCAGTTCCACTTAGTGAGCTTTTAAAAATATATGGACCGAGAATTATTAATCCAAACACACCATGGATTAAACCCAAATTTAATTTGTAGTTTTCTCTGTGAAACTTCTCGTGGATTCTCTTAAGTTCATCTATGTTCATTGTGGCGATTAAAAATACCACAATTAGTGAATCGCGATTCATCTGTTCATAATATTTTTGTAAGAAAGTATTATCCTCTTGACAAATGGGTTTATACCACATACAGAAGGCCATTTGATAATTACAAAATTATTATTCTTATGCTGGTTTTTCATTTTTATTTAACTTTGTAGAACTAATAATTACAATATTGCTATTATTATAAATAACTGCAATTGTTTTACTTTCATCTTTTCCATGGCTACCCATTTTTTTATTTATAATAAAATTTAAAATGACTATAACTCACTTATTTTTAGAAATAACTATGTCGTATGTCATATTGGATTAAAGAGAAAAAAATTCCCTTTTGAATGAGGCCATAGCCAACTATGGTTTCCATTTAAAAACATGTAAGTTTGCGTCATATCTCGGAAAATAATGGCGATAAAAATTTTCTGATTATTTTTTATTAATCTGCATAAAATTATCTAAAACTTTGTCCTTTATAGTTTTTTTCTATCTGTTATAATAACCGAGATATATTGTTTTGAAAAAAAATGACACTTTTTACTTTTTTCAAAATATCTAGTTACCCTTGACTTTTTTGAAAACTTTGAAAGTGGAATTTTATTCGTCTCGTAAATCTACACTTCTTTCCCCATTTAACCGTTTCTCTATCTCTTATAGTTTCCGAGATCCCCATAGAGAACATCGAAAAAAACTCACCCTGTATACAATATTATAAAATTAAGGACTTTCTTTCTCATTACTTTAAATGGTTATAGATTATCCGAAGTAATATTAGTTTTATTAATATTATGTACATGACCTTGGTGAAATTTTTGATTGCCAACTTACATTTATCAGACAGTGAGATACAATATACATAATTTTCGCAAATTAATGATATCAGTGATTATTATAAGCACGTGCTAATCTCTTTAAAGTAAACAAACAAAGAGCTATCAAAATTTCACGCCCTCTTTAGACGGAGAATAAGATTTCGTATCCTCAATTGACGCTACGAAAGTCTTTCGGACGTTTCTTAATGATTTAAATGGAAATTGCCTTTATTTTCTATTTATTATTATTTTTTTTTAGAGCAACTAGATCACCTAGGTAAAACAAATGGTCACGTGGATCACCTACCGGGAACCCGGCACGGGGGAGGACCGAAAACTTGGACGCAGGACGATATGGAGTTGGCCTTAGACGCTTTGAGGAATCACAATATGAGCTTAACCAAAGTAAGCCATCTAAATATATTATCAAATTCTGTAGCAACATGTCAATATACTGATGAGACCCGAATAGATCGAAAACAGCCCTTACCTGTTGTTGACAGGGAAACATTACTTTCATGAATATAACACTGTTATTTCATTTCTTCGTACTTTATTTTCTAACGTTGAGAGTTCACGAAGACAAACATCTAATTGTTTATGAACTTTTAAAAAACACACTCAGGACTTTTTTGTTACTATAGTTTTATTAACCTTTTCAAGGCCATAATCAAACCTACAATTGATTAATTATCATACTCAAAACTACAGTTACGAAAAAATCCTGCGGGAATCTGCAAAGTGTACTTTCTTTAAAATTCCTAATCTTCAAGATCTGCTTCAGTTAATTATTTTTAGTCTAGCTATAGAAATATAAAAGTTTTTTTTTTTCAAAATCTGAAAAATAATAACTTTTTTTATTTGACACTTATTCATGAATATTTATACACCGTTGATAGCGCCTTGGTGAGATGAATTGATTAAACTGATTAATTTTTACTCCACCTAAATAAATAAATTTGGTTCTAATAAAGTAAAAACTTTTCTAATCATTGTTGAATTCCTCTTTTGCCCATGTTATTTTCGTATGATACAATCTCACCACAATGCGAAAATAAGACAACAACCATCTTTCACTATTTACTTATTAAGACTGACTACATCTACAGTTTTTTTTAAATTTGGTTCTTGTTTATCTCGTTATTTTTAATATTAAGGGTTGTTTTTCAATAAGGCGCTTGGTTGGTTTCACAATTATTTACATTTTATTCCGACTAGTTTCGATTTTTACAACATTATCTGGGAATCATTAAAAATCCCTTAATATCTACAGTTACTCTGCATTGTAACATATGCAACTTAAAATACACTTGTGGTTAATACATTACAATTATGAATCATATTATTTAATGTTTACATTATCAAACTTGTTTTATAGGCTTCCGCAACGTATGGCATCCCGTCGACGACGCTGTGGCAGCGCGCGCACCGCCTCGGCATCGACACGCCGAAGAAGGAGGGCCCGACGAAGTCGTGGACGGAGGAGAACCTGAATTCCGCCCTGGAGGCACTGCGGACGGGGACGATATCGGCGAACAAAGCGAGTAAGGCGTACGGGATACCGAGCAGCACCTTGTACAAAATCGCCAGGAGGGAGGGTATACGGCTGGCGGCGCCGTTCAACGCGGCGCCCACCACGTGGACGCCGGAGGACCTGGAGAAGGCGCTGGAGTCGATCAGGTCGGGGCAGACGTCGGTGCAGAGGGCGTCGACGGAGTACGGCATTCCCACCGGCACGCTGTACGGACGGTGTAAGCGGGAAGGGATCGAGCTGTCGAGGTCGAATCCTACGCCGTGGTCCGAGGACGCCATGGGTGAAGCTTTAGAGGCAGTGAGGTTTGTATATTCTTATTTTGAATTAATTTTACTTTATTTATTTATTAATATCTTTGTTTCTTTTCTTTCTTACAAAATAATACAAAATTTATAATATAAAATATGTAAATATCCTTAAAATTATACTCGAAAATTATAGTGTTCTCTTCATTGAAAGATCTTCCACTCAAACCCATGATTATATATTCATCCATTCCGCTTCAGAATTTATTGCTTGAATAAAGCATATTTTAGTCTCTTAAAAGAGATATTTTAATGACATGTGTTGTCATTGTCCAATTATTATTACTTTGAAATAATAAGAATGAATCGGTGCTCAAGTCTAAACAAATATAATAATTTTTTCGGCTGCACTGTTGTCTTAAGTTCTAAGAGAGCTAATGGCTACCAGCTGAAACAACACTATCTTTCAAAATGATTCTTATTATTATAGTGTTCTTTCTCGGTCTGTTTACAAGTAATAATTTATGCCAAGTTCATAAAAATTATCTGATAATATATAATATAATCTATAATAATTCCGATTGCATTTAGAACAGACAAAGTTTACAAAATCTAATTCTTTCACTCATACTCACACAAAATGCTATCTATTAAATATTATTCATGACACGTCTTCATGTTTGGCCAAATATAGCAGATCTGCTCTTAAAAGGGATGTATATTATTATTTGACTTTATTCTTTTCTTTATTCATTGTCTTTAGTTCTCCTGCTAACAAAATTACAGAAAAATTCAAGTTCAATGTTTACCAATAGCCTTCTAATCAAAACCACGTTCTTCAATAGACAAGTGATACACATTTTTGCCATTTTCTGAATTCTTTTTAATTATTCATAAGCAAATATGCTTCATTTTGACCCCTTTGTGGGATATTTTATACAAAGTCTATTAAGAAATCTTCAAATTGTTAATCTAGAATTTCGTAGTTCGTACTTAATATTTACACATAAAATAAAACTGTTAACGGTGGAGGCTTCTACTTCGTTATACATAATTCTTCACAAATAAAAAACTTTTTAACTTTGTTTGTATAACACGGACTTTATTTAGTGACTATAGTTTCGACAATTTTAGCTTGTCATTATCAAACTAGAAGTAATTAAACTAACAATTTACAGGTATATATATGCTTAAAAATTAAGGTTTTTCAACAGCGTTAAAAAGGGGGGTATATATCAGGTCAACCTGGTCGTTAATTACGGGGGTTTCCGGATTAGCGCGCGCTTTGTAAATTTCTAGAGACTCCAGGAGGTCCATCTTACGGCCTTTTTCGGCAAAATGTATAATTGACAGTACATCCTTACCAAAAGTATGATTGTTTTCAATCATATGTCTGGCAAAAGATGACTTATCAATTAAATTAAGCCGAAAAGAACGAAGATGTTCCTTTAGTCTTGTATTGAAATTTCGACCAGATTGCCCTATATATATTCCCTTACAATTTTCACAAGTAAGTTTGTATATCCCTGATCTATGAGTATTCTCTATTGATGTTTTCGGATTAAAAATTATGTTGCGTATTTTCTTAAAAGGTTTTAGAGCTACTATTACATTATGTTTTGACAAAATATGTTTAATTTTTAATGAAATGTCACCAAAGAAGGTAAGGGGCTTATAAATTAAATGTTTTTGTGGTACCTGGCCTGCATATATGTATTTACGAAGGTTTTTCATTTTGTATTTATTAATTAATTTATCAATGATTGATGTAGAATACCCATTTGAAGAAGCTATTGTTTTTATGATGTTAATTTCTGAATTAAAAGCTTGTTTTGACAGTGGAATATTAAAGGCTCGAAAAATCATAGAATTAAACGCAGACAATTTATGTTTTAGTGGATGGTTAGAACTGTTAGGGATGACTCGATCAGTATACGTAGGTTTACGGTAAATTTCAAATGTTAATGATTGATTAGTTTTTGTTATTGAAAGGTCTAGAAATTTAATATTATTGTTAATTTCGGATTCGACTGTGAATGTTATATTTGGGTGGAGGTTATTAATAAATTCTAAAAATTGTTTTAGTTGTCTATCTGTTCCTACAAATGAAGCTAATATATCATCGACGTATCTAAACCACATTTTGATATGTGCATCAAATGACCATTATTAATGGTTTAATACTGCATTAAACCATTGATTATGGTACACTCATCTAATCAAATGGAGCACATTTTTTCTTTAATTAATTGCTCACTTAACCCGTGGTGAAACATTTTTGAACCATTTTGATTAGAACGTTTCACAAAATATTATTATTTCTTCTCAGACCTGTTTTCGACAATCAAAGAGTAATGAATAATGTACAAAATGTTACGCTAATATATATATGGATTACAATTTCAGGTAATAAGGGCCGCCTTAATCGGGAAGTTACACATCTCCTCAATATTATTAGTCACTTGTTTGCACAATTTTTACTTGCTATTGTGAATGTTGTTTTCAAGAGAAGTATTTGTCTTGAGGAATTATTTAGAAAAAATATGATGTCATATGATATCATAAATCATTAAAGATTTTGAACTGAACTTTAAACTTCAGCTTTTAGTCTGTGTCAGAAGATGTAGAAAGCCTTCACTCTATGCCGTTTTTGTTTTTGCAGATATTTCTTTAAAACACTTTTAAAATTTTTTCCACTAATAAAAACTGAACAACTTTTAATTAACATTTTCAAAAACATTTGTTTTTTCACATTTTTTTTTAATATATCATTTCAAAGAATAGCAGTGTTATCAAAAATTATTAAATAAATAATTTTAGACAATAATAAATTGATTCTAACTATATTCACAGCCTTTCCTGCTCAGTGTCATTAAGTGTACTTATAAGTACCTACTGTGCAATGTTTCAATCCTTACTCTCTTATTGCCTGACTTTGTGGGGCCATTCTGTAGGCAAACATAGAATTTTCAGTTTACAACACAAAACTTTGAAGATCATAGCTAGGACCAATTTTAGTGCAGATACCAAACCTATATTTTTACAGCTTAAAATAATGTATATCAATGCATATTATATGTAAAACGTAATCAACATATCTACATTATGAATAACAATCCACAGCCATAACAATTATCAAGTTCATGATATTCATATTGATAGAGCAAGATTTAAAAATTTTAATCAGGCTCAAATTACAGGAGTCTTAAATTTTTTAATGCTCTGCCACCAGTTGTGAGATGTCTACCCCTCATAGCTTTTAAAACACATATAAAAATATACTTACTAAGGCTTATTTTGATTGGGAACATTTCCTAAATGCAAGTAGTTAATTTTCAAAATCATTATAATTTTCGCTCTTAAGAACTGATTTTATATTCTGATCTTTTATGTATACATTTTTAATATTATATTGTCCCCATTGTGTAACATATTATTTTGTGTGGATGGCACCAATAAATTTGATATTTTTAAAAGTGTTCAATTGATTTTAAAAAATAAGTATTTTTAGTGTTAAAATTTTACTTGTAATGAAACAAATTCTAATTGATTTATTAAGAAAGGTTCAAACTGTTATTTATTATTAATTATTTAAATTTAAATTTTAAAGACATTATTGTGTTACCAACTATTTATTTAAATAATTTTTATAAAATTGTACTTTTTTTTAAATTTTAAGCAATCTTTTTAACGACCATTTTGTTTTTTCTTTGTTTACTGTTTTTTCATTAATGAATAAAGCACTAAAAACCAATGTTTTCATATATATTTTTTACAATTCAATTGCTTCAATTTAGAAACGTTTTGTTTTTGAGCAAATATTTGATTTTTTCGATAAAATTATTTTTTCCACAAAATTTGAAAGCATTTTTAAGAAAGTTTTCTATTGTTTTTTCTTGTAAATTTCAATTGTTTTTTTAAGTTGATCTATTTAACAATCATTCTGTAGAAAATGTTTAATGGGTTTTTATTTTATTGGAAAATAGTGTTACATCTGATAATACGACAATTTCTATGCTTTTTGTCTTCTTTTTTTTCATTGTTTTTTTTAATTTTTCCCTTTTTATACATTGTCATTTAAGTGTCATTAAAGTGTTTTAATTTGAATTTTAATCGTTTTAATAATATTGTTTTTTTTTAACACTGAATAAAACATTTACTATGTTTTTAACCACTATAATTAACATAGTAAATGCTCATTATGAATTACCACGTAGTAACGGGCGCATCCCTCATTATGTTTTTTTTTACATTAAAGCTTTTAATTTAAGAAAGTTATCAATTGTTTTTCTTTGTAAATTTTCAATGGTTTATTTATAAGTAGATCTATTTAACAATCGTTTTGTATCAATTTTTTTTATAGTTTCCTTTGATTTAAACATTTTTATACATTTTTATTTAATTAAAATGTTTAAAGAAAGTTTTCAACGGTTTCCAAACAAATTTCAAATATTTTCCTGTAATATTTAATTTTTCTTTACAGAAAGATATTTTTTTTGGCAATTTTTCTACTGTTTCTTAGTTAAAAATTTCTTTTCTACTTTTACATAAAATTTTCCATTGCAATTTTTTGTACAGATTACTATTTTTGATTAAACTTGTGTGTTTTTTCTTTTGAAATTACAATTGTTTTTTTTAAGATGATTTGATTAACAAAAAAGTGTTTAACCGTTTTGCTACGTTTTATTTATTTTTTATGCTAAAATTTTGACAATAATGAAAAAGAAAATATATAAATTGGTATGCTTAAAGTAAGGTTCCAACTGTTTTTTTTTCAAACATTTTCAATACTTTTTTTCTAAATTTTCAACTTCCCTAAAGGAAAGTTTCAATTGTTTGCAAATTTTCAACACCTGCTTAATTAAGCATTCTTTACTTTTGCAAAAAGAAAATTGTCTTTCAACTGTTCCTTTTTTATTTTAAATTGTTAACTCTCTTTTGATGTTTTTCAATAATTTCTTTACTACGTATGTGATTGTTTATAATTTTAATTTTCAAACTTTTTTTTTGCATATATTCAATTGTTTCTATATTATACAGTTTCAACTGTTATTTACCAAAATTTTAAAACAAGTTTCTTGTAAAATTTTTAATTGTCTCTTTTAAGTAGTTTTGTTCTAGCAAAGTTTTAGAGCATATTTTATTGTGTTATTTTTGTAAAAATTGAATCCTATATTTTCATTTGATTCATGTGTTCATCATTATGTTTTAATTTAAGTCTCAATCTATTACTTCTAACTTTTTTGTTGTAAATTTCTATTTTTTTTTTTCATTTTTCTTATAAAATATAAACTCAAATTTAAACTGTTATTTTTACATTTCTACAAAACTCTTTTTAATATGAATTATGAATAGCTCTTCTGGAGATATTTTATTTGAATTTTTACAATGTTAAACTATCTAATTTAAATTAAAATAAACTATTATTTGTTCTTATTTAAGCTTTCATCTGTTTTTTTTTTAAATTTATAAAAACTATAAACTATAAACTATTTTAACTCAAATTTTAAAAACAAAATAAAGTTTTTAAATATTTTTCCAGTAAATTATCCATCTTTTTTAAACATTTTTTAACTGATTATTTTTGTATATTTTCAACTGTTTCTTATTTGACATTTTTTCTTTACATTTTCAAAAAAGTGTTTTTCTTTTAACTTTAAAACTTTAAAAAAAAAACATAAATAGTTTTTTAACTTAGAAACATGTAGATCAAGTAAGAGTAAGATAATCGCCATATTATTTCTAAATGATTATTCGTTCATAGGTTGATTTAGTAAAATATGGATTTCTAATTGAAATTAATTAATAAATTAAATGACGAAGAACTTTATAAGTAGATGAAGATTGTGTATACAGGGTCCATTATAAAAGTAATGAGCTCATTCTGGAAAAATATATTAATTTATCGTAACTGTACAAAGGTTTAAAATCTTCAAAATACTCTTCCCCAGCATCAATACATTTACAGAAACATGTCTACCAAGCTTGGAAGGCACTCTGAAACTCCTCGATGGGAATGTCTCTTAGGAACGTTGTAAGATGCTTTTGGATGTTTTCCACAGACTCCAAGGCTGGAAGTTTGGGAACATTTTCATGGCGTAGCCTTGCCATGTCTTTGATATCATCTCTCATACCGGTAACTCAGCGTTTTAATCTCTTGAGCACCTGATTTCACATTTCTCTCTGACTGTGACCTTGAAACGCAGTCATCCTTGAAGGCCTCTTGAAACAGCTGGAATGTTTCCAACAATTTGATTGCGTATCGCTGTTCAAGCGAATGCTCCATCGAGCCTTGTTTCTAAGTCTAAAAATACACTTCACGTAGAAGCATGTCTTTCCACTCAGACTGCTCACAGCAAACTGGCGACGGCCGGCTGCATTGGAAGCACAGACTCTTCAGCAGAATTTTCGACCCGTTTTACCCTCCTGCGATGGATGGTCGCATCACAATAAAACCAGGCGCAATATTTTCCTAATAGAACCTGTATATGAATATTATATTTATTGAATGATATTTTATGCACATAGAATATTTCTCATTGATAGTAGTATTTTGTACAAGTTGTGTACGATACCACAGTTTGTTGAGTTTTCCTGATCTCAAAATGTTGGCTACTATAATATTATTATTATTAATAACTTGGTAAACAACTGAAGAAAGTGACACTATTTTATTTTTCTATTTTTATAATTCTGTGACTATTTATTATAATTGAGATCAGTCATTCAATTTGCGTTCAGTTTATTGTAAATTACTTTTCAGATTTATGATTTTTAGTATTTAATTCCTACATTTTTCATTTATTCTCAAATAATAATTATTATTATTATTTCATGCTATACATAGAAATGCTTACACATGTCGAACTATAATTTACAATCACAAAATATATATAAATATAGATAAAAAAAAACAGGAGTTTAAACAATATAAAATTTAAAGTATCAACCTAATAACAAAACAGACATGTAAATATACAAACAAGAATGATTAAACATTTTCTATAGGGCTCAATAGAAATTCATCATGAAATGAGTAGAACGACTTTTGAAGAAGATATTTACGAATCTTTGATTTAAATAAATTCTTTTGAAGGTGCATTATGAAATTTAATACCAAATGAATTTAATCGCAATTCGTTTTTCCGCGATGAAATTGCGGTTTTTGGCCGTATTTGTCGATATTAAGCTTAATATGCATCAAACATTCTAGTATGGAACATGTCAATATGCTCAATATTCTATTCTATAATAAGGCTAAGCAACCTAATATTATATTTATTCAATATTAAAATGTTATTCTTTCAGATTAGGACATATGTCGATAAACCAAGCGGCTATACACTACAACCTGCCATATTCATCCCTGTACGGACGTTTCAAACGGGGCATAAAGTACTCAGAAACGGACCCGATCGACCCCAACACCGACAGCCAGTCACAGATGGAGGGCCAGCCGCACATGATGGACTACAGCACGCACCAAATCCAGTACCAGAACCAGAACAGCTGAAACGAATATTATTAGTCACAGAAAGAAAATTGTTTATGCTTATTTTCCATATTGTTGTTATGTTTTAATATCGTCATTTTTGTTTTTTTTTTTATTTTATCGATTAGTCAGGAAATTTGCGCCATCGGAAACGCCTTCTTCGCAGGAACTAAACGAAATCCCAATGTGATAAATATTATGGGGGATGCAAGAAGGCGTTCCACGAACCCACCGCAAATGTTTTATTGATGATTATTATATCGATGATGATCCGGCCGGGGTTGAATTTTATAATAAAGTTTACGCCGGCGTGCTATTGTCAAAAATTCAATTGTTTTTCAACAAAAAATTATTGTTTATAAATATTTTTAAAATAAATATTAAATTTCTTTCATAGTACAATAACACTCTTATAAAATATAAAATCGTCATCAAATAAACTTATTTTTGTATGGGTTTATATTCTATATCATTTGAAATTTTTTATTTATCCAAAACTTTTAACGAAACGATCCTCTCTAGTATTAATTATATTATTTTTCTATGTATCATACTAATTAATAATTTGAATGAGTTTTTAATAAGTAGATGCATTGTACAATTGTATATAGCTCGGAAATAAATTGGATTATTGTGAAATTAGTAAATATTAATAAATTAAATATATAATATACTGGAGGGTTTTAATTATTGACGATTGAATTAATACTTGATTATGTTTAAAAACAATTGAATTTCTCACTTATAGTATGGCGCCAACAAAATCTTAGTCCATTTTAACGTTACCTATATATTTCATTTAGGATTTTACATTAATTTATTAAAAACGAAATTGTAGAGAAAATTGTACGGTAAATAGCTATTAAGAAGTGATAGTAAGTTTTACAAGGTATTATAATTAACGATGTGCAATATAAAGAAAATGGATACCTAATTGATAGCTGCGTTTCTTGTATATTAACTATAAATATTGAGACGGTCGTTTATTTTTTTTTTTTCGTTTCTTTTCCGATTCTACTTCTTTTTTTGTAAAACTTCGTATTATTTTCGACGCCAGCACACAGTGTTGATATTGAACATTTATAACGTGCCTAATATATTATTTTATATCGAATATTGTAGGTATTGGTTTCTCTTAAAATAACTTTACAAAAAAAAAATATGTATATTATTTATTGTTCTTTATTTGTTTTAATTAAATAAATATAAAATACAGTTTATATATTTTATTACAGAAAATTACAAATTTACGTTTAATATACAGGTTATAAAAATTATTTTAAATATGAAAAGTTCATTTTCCAAATGGACTGATTGAGTTTAGTTGACTTGCTTTAAAAATCATGTTCAAAAAATTTAAACATACAAAATAAACCATAAATTTATAACCTTTGAAATTAGCATCGAACAACTTAAAAACTCGAGTTCACAATGTATTACACTGCTATTAAATTAATTATTTCCTCTAGGCCTACACATAAAATACCTTGATTTAGCAATTTTGTAATTAATTTAAGCCACAGTCCGAGAATTTATTAAGTTTAAAGAGAGTAATTTTATTCTATTAAAATAATTGTATAGATGATTGGTATACTATAGTTATAAGTACAATAACTTGATAACTTAACATCATACCAACAAGGCCCACTCTCTAGTAGCAAAAAATGAGAAAAAATTCAGGATTTTAAATTTATTGAATTTTGATTTATTTATTTATTAATATCTTTGATGTAGTGAATATAAACTAAACTCTCAAATTTCATGAGCGAAACTGCTTATAGTTTAGGAGCAAGCTATAGTTACTCAAAAATATTTATTTTATTATTAATAATTAAAATAAATTAATTTATGAAACATAACCTAAGAGAAAACAGAAATTGTAAGTTAATCTTCAGCCTCGATAGATTGGAGCAAGCTATTATTCTAATCAATACTTGTTCTGCTACTCTCTTGATGGAACCAGATTTTCAAATTAGGAGAAGTAAAACTCTTGTTATGTTCCATTTCTTTATTTTCAGATAACTCATACGTATTTCGGTCCTTGCGGATCATTATCAAAGTTAAAACTAAATTGAGTTTTAACTTTGTTAATGATCCGCAAGAGTTTTACTTCTCCTAATTTCAAGCTATTATTACCAGAAAGTGTTTAATTTTTACTCTAATGATTAAATAATACGATCTCTGATATATAATATAAATAAGTCTATAAACCTTTGCCACTAATATGAAGAAAGAATACAGGCAAAGGTTGAGTACAAAAGATTACTCATTGGTATTAAGCCTTTGTAAAGACCTCATACATTGTGGATGAATTAATCGTTGTTTTTGTCAAAATAAATGTAGCATTAATGATACTGACTGACAAAATTTTTAAGAGCGTATGTAAAAATATTAGATCGTTACCTGGGAAAGCACATGGGTTGGCTGTTCTTTTTGGGATAATATGCAATATTTAGCATTAAAATATATTTTACCAAAACCTGGAAGTTAAAATCATTATTCAACATCTAAATTTTCTGCAAAAGGTTCTGCTTAGATAAGAAATTTAATGGGTAACCTACAGAGAAAGTAGGATTGCCTTTTGATTATATTGGTTTAAAGAGAAGAAATAATAAATTACCTGTGAAACAAACCAAGTGATCTTTATTTGAAACCAGTATAGTTAAAAAATATTTTCCCTGGGTTGAGGTAGTATAGACTTCCATGATCAAGACCATTTGAAGTGAAAGCACTGCAGAATGGTGCGGACGTACATAAAATAATCAGTCTGTGCTACCAAATATACAAAAGCAGCTCTTGTTCAGGTAATTAAAGATATGAATTGAGGTTTCTCGACAGCATATGCAATGTATGTAAAAAGTATAATATATCGCAGCCCACTTTATATGCTCATTTAAAGGGCAGAAGAGTTAATAAAAGTGGCACACAGGGGAGAGTAATAGATTTTTCAATTGATGAAGAAAAATAGTCCCCTAACTTCCTTGGAGTTATGGAAAAGTGGAAACACGAAGTGAAATATTACGTACAGTAGGATCTTTTGGGAAAAATAACAATTTGAAAACTTCTTTTAAAGATGGCTATCCTGGTGAGGAATGGTTTTTAGGATTTGCCAAACAGAACAATCTCAGTATCCAGAAACCCCAATCAGTTAAATATTCTAGAAAAAAGTGTTTGGTATTGTGTCGATTAAGTAATAACCTCTGTTGATTATGATTTGAAGTGAAATTTATATGAAAAGTCTAGTTGTTGGATGCTATGGTATATGTGGCATTTGTATAGCCTGATAAGGATGATGAATGCTCCATTTCATGGGAAGATGTTATTAAACTGCTTCCTATACCTAGCATTTAAAGTGGAAGACGAGGACTAATACAGTTTAATATTAGTTTTGCGGAGGCGATCCTTTAAAGTAACAAGCTCATTTACACACACACAAATACACAAATCACACATGGCGGAAGGACCACGTGGTCGATAGCCTAACACTACTACTACTACTATTAGTTTTGAAGGTTACAATGTTTTATAATTAGTAATCCATTCAGTAAATTATGTTATGTTAGTATATTGAACTGTTTACTATCCAATTAAAAGTATCTAACTCCTTTTGCTATAGCTCTGTAAGTTGAAATTTTCTTAAAAGCATAATTGAATGAAAAGTATACATTATTTTGGAAACTCAAATAAGTAACACTTTATCACACTTAATATTCCGTTCTCTACTACTCACAGCTGAGCAGAAAGAAAATAAAACTACATACTCGTCACACTTTTAATACAATCATGAAACAAAGTGCAACTATTGTTTTTTTACTGTACACTTGCCTCACTTCATCCTAACTTAAATGTGAACTTGATGTATCTACATGCAATACAGAGAAGAAAATATGATTGCTCTGAATCATCCCTTTTCATACAATTCCTATAATGAGCCAAGATTTCAAATGAATTGTTAAAGTTGTAGATCTAGGCATATCTGTAATTGCCGATAACACTTGTAGATCCTGTGCATATTAGTATCAGCGATTAATGTAATTTAGTAGTAGCGGATCATCTTATCCACACTTCAATAATTCTTAAATAAGAATTTACCAGTGATTGTGATGGATTTTTGACAGTTTACTCAGCACCATAGAAAATATACATATACTGATTATACATTATACTGATGATGTCTATTGACGTGTTCCGGACCAACCCTAATATTGTTACACTCTTGTTGGCGTTCATAAAGTTGCGTGTTAATACAGTCACTTCATCCTCATAATCGGTTTTAAAGTCGAATACCTGGCGGTTGTTACTTGTCCATTGTTTCAGTTCGAATCCACCACCTAAAAGCAAATTATTCACATGATCACGTACCTGAATCAGATTATTTAATGAGTCTACTCCTGTTATTAGGTTATCAACGTATACTTCCAAACTGGAAACCTGCTGACTCTCCGATTATCTGTGTGACTGGCTAGATTAGATGCATTGGCAGTAGATAGTTCGTAAGATCAATACTCCTTCAGAGCTGTTTCTCCACCAGATTCGTTGATATCTTCTGTCTTCAGGTCTGACCAATACTTGCCAGTATATCTTTGCATTATCAGCGGTAATCATATAATTCCAACATCTCATTTTCTGCAATATGGAGAATAGATAATGTGATGTATTCATTTATGAATATGCGGTACTCGGCATACACACCAGGTTGGTTTATCAGTCTTCGTTCTAAGAATAAAATATGCTGATTTACTGACTGATGTGATATTTCTAACCGTCATGCTGTTCTTCAAATGGAGTTCCACCGGAAACCGCCCGCTGATGGTTGTTTCTTCGAAGTAATTTTCATATATTATATCATTTTACTTCGTTTTTAGTTGCCAGAATTTAGTAACTGCTTCCTGAATTCCCAATCCTACTATAGTGTTGTCTTGTTGAAATTTCGAGATTGGTGGTAACTCTCCGTTTACAATCCAGCCGAAATGAATGTTAAATAATGTCAAAGGTTTGAGGTTTGAGTATAATCTCTCCTTCAAGCAGGGTGTCTCTGTAGTACACGTTTCCTATGTCGAGGCCCATTTCTTGTGGCTCCGAAAAGTCGGGATCGGCTAATTGAACACCGTTTGGTATTCTAGATTGATCGAAATCCAATTGGCGAGCGGGAATTAGATCTGTTATACCCTCGATGACAAGTGCACTTATCTTTATGTTAAAATCAAAGTAGTGAGAACTAATTTGTGTAGAAATGACTTCACGAATGTCATGTGTTGTTGCTACGAATTATATAAATTCGTTTTTGCCACTTCCTTTTAGCGAAGTACAAACTGCTGCATCATCTTATTACCTAGTGAATACAAACAATTAGCTAGTTAAAATTAATCATTCTTAATTTCACTCGACTTTTAAATGTATTGAACCAAGTCGTTGATCCTTTCTGTAATTTCTATACAATAACATATGTAACTGATTGGTACAAAAGCAAAAATAGATGTCGGTTTCGTTCTCTTCGATGGCCAAAGAATATTTTTTCATAAATAGCTATAAATGGTTCTATTTGTAGTACATGATCAGATTGCGGATGCAAACCTTTCATTCATATGTTGTTGATTTTAAAGAATCTGCACACCTTTTTCAAAGAAAGGAAAAAAAGAAAACACCGAAACAATATATCCTTAATTAATACTTTGACGATTATTGATGTTGTTGTTGTTTAGTTTGATAACTGATATAAATTTACCCATTTACTGATGTATTTATTTCCATAGTACTAACGAATAGATACTCTGCTTCATTATTGTGGACCTTTGTCTTATATACAATATATACATTTTTTGTACCATTCATTTACATTTCACTCAGTCGATAGTTTATTTAAGGTTTTCGTTATACCTTAAGATTCATCGGAAGATCCGATCACTTCTAATATTCGGTTTTTTTGGCCTAGTATGGTTTTAAATCTGAAAATATTTTGAAAATTCTTATCATGTTGGCTTAGAAATCTTCTATTTTAATTCCTTTAGAAGCTTTAGGATGGAATCATCTGATTATACTAAGTCTGATTCATTGTGAAGCCATAAGATATGTAAAAATGTACAATCCTAAAATTACAAATGGGATGCCAATTAGATAGAGCAAAGGTAGAGGCAAACAGCATTTATTAGCATCAAAGTTAAATTGGATTGATCGAGTTTTTTAGGTCCTTTCGTTCCAATATAGTTGCCAAGCCAGGTTTTTCTAGTTTGTACAAAATTTCTCACCAAACTGTTGCTTCCTCCCTTCATTTTATTTTATTTATTTTATCAACTTCCATACAACAAATTAACTAAAAACCTGTTACTACTCTTTCGATTCTGCGTTCTTCAAGTGTTTACAATATCCTCGGTATTGCTGAGCTTCACTTTTAAAATCAAACTTTTGAACCCTCTTTAGCTAACGTTCAAGATATCACTAAAGTATCTATTATTGTCCAATGAGTTTCTGATAAAACAGCTTTAATTTTCCCATTTCTTGAAACGGTATTAAAAACGAATATTTCCTCTGATAGCGGAAAACCCAAAACTGGTGCGGTATTATAAGTGCATTCTTTAGTTTTTGGAATTACTCTTTATGTTACTCTAAACATTGTTATTTTTCTATAAAATAAAATTTAATAAATATTTTAAAATCAGCTATTTTCTTACCATTAAATTTTGTTACAAATCTACTACACCTTTACTCGTGACAATGCATTCTAGATACGGTTTTTCCATCTTCAAAACACAACATTTCCTTAGAAATTTAACATCCATAAAAATGCCTCGCTTTGAACAGCCAAAAAATTCGAAGACAATGAATGAAAGACAACAGATAAAGTTTCATGATAAACGTAAGAGGACCTTATCATTGGAGTTACGTAGTAAGCAGTTTAATAAGATTAAAATCCAAGGAATAGATTCAAAAAGAGGTCAAATTCAGAGACCTTTTACTTGCGAAATTCTACAATCCAAGAAAAAAATATTACTACCGATCAATCGTTGCTCTTGACCTTAATATTAACACCATGTCTCAAAAATACATTTAAAGGCTCTTAAAAGGAATATTTTTACCGAACTTATCATATTCGCCGGAATTTCTCCTTCTGATTACTGGTTGTTCTGTCAGATTCAACAAGATTTTCAAAGTCAACATTACACGTATTTTCCAGAAAAAGAAAGAAAATTGGCTTCTAATTTATATTATCAAAAACATTTTCTAGATGGAATCTAAATATATTCATACTCCAAAATGAAGATTTTCGAGACAGCAAGGAGGTGGAGAGATTTGCGAAGGAGATGACGGGAGTGGAGATATAGGTGAATGAGAGTTTTAGGGTGGATGAGGGGGAAACGATAATGGTGGTGAAGCTACGGAAGAGGAAAGATAAAGTAAAAATAATGACCAATAAGAAGCTAATTAAAAGGACATGAGAGAGAATATATATAGACGACGACCTGACGGAAAAGGAGCGGATACAAAAGGATTTAAGGGAAAGGGACGATAAGCAAGGGTGGGGTATCATACTCCAAAGTAAATCATGTCTTCAGGACGATAATTCAATTAAGTTCTTATTGATGTTGGTCAATAATACATGCTGCTTTGTGGTAGGTTAAAGAAATAATAGATGATTTACCGTAGTGACTCAAGAGTATGAAAGTTGCAGTAGGCTTTTTTTAGCTCGTTCAAAATTATGTTACTTACAAGATTATTTGTAGTAGGTAAATGAAACGCTCTGGTTTATAATGAACACAGTTTTTAATGTCGGAACACTGCGACAATTGTTTCGTCACACAGTGGCTTCATCAGGCAGATAATGTGTAGTTTTATAAATTTATTTAATGAAAGTGTAAGAATAACATTAAAACAGTTAATTTATATACATATTACATTATTTATAATCTATTGATTATAAAGAGAAAATAAGTCAGGAAATGCGGAGAATTTTATTACTTTGATACGGACAATTAGAAATTTTAAAACTTAATGGCGAAATTTGTTATATTTCACAAAGAAAAGAAATTTTGAAATTTGACTTTTAGTGAAACAAAAAAAAAACATTCAGCAAGTGTTTTTCGAGGAAGCTAATCTAAAATAAAATTAAAAGAATCCAAAATGGAAAAGTTAAAGATTTATATTAGTATTATTGTCATCAATCAAGTAGATTCTGGTAAGTTTACCTCCATTGGATATTTGATGTATATATAATGCGGAGGTGTTGATAGTTATAACATTGAGAAGTTTAAGGAGGAAACCTAGGAAGTAGGCAAGAGCTTAAATAAGTTCTTTATAAATTAGAAATCTGTCAAATACTATGCCACAATTGTTAGTGGCCTTTAATGTTGTGCTGTACTGATTGTTACTGCGGGTACTGAAAAGTTTAAAGTCATTATCTTTAAGAAAGGACGAACTAGATAATAGATTCCTTTGCTGTCTTTACCTAAGCTGACAATCGGCTAATTGTTGGGGTTGAAAAGATGGATAAACTAAACCAACCACCATACAGTGAAACACGGTTTGACAATATTAAAAAAGGAGGTTCATCCTATATAAAGATGAATGAAATGAAGATGAACATGGTTACAATACTTCTGTTAAAAAACCCAAATACATTAAATTTGGGGATGCAGCGATTGTGAAGTTGGTTTCTTCGAAGCCAATGAATGTTGAATAATTCTAGGAATTCTCTTCATTTGTTGCATACGTCAAAAAGTTGCAGTAGGTATTATAATGCCTGTCAATTCGAAAGATACTACTTATAGATAGATTAATTAAACCACCATACAGTAAAAAACTTTTTTCTGAATATTTACAAAAGGTGGGTTATTCTACATCAAGAAAAATGATGATTTTTGCCATTTTTTTAATGGCTATGTAAGCTTCTGGAAAGAAATACTGTTGTTTTTTTATCATTATATAATGTTTGTTTGATTTCTCTTGCTGTTTATTTTTGCTAACTTCTGCCTGATATTGAGATAATATACTACATGTCTCGGTTTAGATTCCAAGTTGCCATTTTTATCATTTGTAATGCTTGTTAAATTTCCTCGTCAATTCAAGTGAATGAAATATGGTTGATGCTTTAGAGGTGGACTATTAAATGTAAAGAAAGGAATGTTTAATTTTTATGTATATGGTATGTTAATTTGAGGGCGCAAAACATTTCATTCCTTTCATATAAGTCTGACTTTTTCACTTTTTTATATGCACAAATTAAAGCTCTTTAAGATCTTATAATCACTTTTATTTATTTTTAAATTTATTAACTTCAAATTCTTACATTTTTATAAAGCAGAAATTTACAAAGTGTTAAACTCAGTTTTGAGTTTGTTATTTCAAAATTTAGTGAATATAAATGTTTTATTTTTACCACATTTTAGAATCTAAATAAATTTTATCAATTTTGTATAGATGGCAAATGTTTTTCTATTTTTAAATTCCGATTTTTAAAGACATTAATTGCCAAAATGACAAACTCAGTTTTTGGTTGGTTATTTCAAAATCTAGTAAATGCAGATGTTTTTATTTTACCACATTATCAAATCTAATGGATTTTAAATAAATTTAATCAATTTCGTATAGATGACAAATATTTTTATTTCCGATTTTTATTATTTTTCACTTTCAAAATGAGAAACTCGGTTTTGTGTTGATTATTTCAAAATCTAGTGAATGCAGGTGTTTTATTTTTACTACATTAGCAAATATATTGGACTTTAAACAAATTTTATCAATTTCGCATAGAAGGCAATTGTTTTTCTATTTTTTATTTCCGATTTTTAAAAACATTGATTTCCAAAATGAAAAACTCAGTTTTGGGTTGATTATTTTAAAATCTAGTAAATGCAGATGTTTTATTTTTAGCACATTATCAAATCTAATGGATTTTAAATAAATTTTATCAATTTCGTATTGATAGCAATTATTTTTAAATTTTTTATATCCGATTTTTAAAGACATTAGTTTCTAAAATGAGAAACTCAGTTTTGGGTTGATTATTTTAAAATTTAGTATATGCAGATGTTTTATTTTTGCCACATTATAGAATCTAATGGATTTGAAATAAATTTCATCACTTTCACATAGATGGCAATTGTTTTTCTATTTTTTATTTTGGATTTTTAAAAACTTTAATTTCCAAAATGACAAACTCAGTTTTGGATTGATTATTTCAAAATCTAGTGAATGCAGATGTTTTATTTTTACTATATTATCAAATCTAATGGATTTTAAATAAATTTTATCACTTTCGTACTGATGGCAATTGTTTTTCAATTTTTTATGTCCGATTTTTAAAGACATTAATTTCCAAAATGACAAACTCAGTTTTGGGTTGATTATTTCAAAATCTAGTGAATGCAGATGTTTTATTTTTACCATATTAGAGAATATAAGTTGTGTATCCCATTCAATTAGGGATTTATAGTGTAGCGTTTAGATAATAGATGTCACTTAATCTAATGAACTTAAATTGAAACATAAAGTTCTGCTTATATCAATAATTTAGCATGGTACCAGATTAACAAAACTTACCTGATATTATTGCAGTTATTAAGAGATTATTTTACAAATTAGTTAAAGATAATTTAACATTAAAGTTTGTTAAAATAGCAATTTTATTAGACTTTTATCTTCAATAAAAAGAGAAAATACAAACAATCACATACATGTACGGATGCAATTTTCTTCTTCTTTACAGAAGATTTTATCTATCTCCAAAATCGAATCAACAAAATCAGTAAGAACCTGTGGAATAATTTTACAAAGTGATCAATAAATTACACCTTCAATAAGAAATTTATTCAAACATACCGCATTGAAAACAACACGTAAAATTGAAGCTAACAAAAAAAAACAAAACTCTTCATAAGAAAATATGTTCTTCTCCCGACTATAAATGCGTATTTGGCATTACCAAAATATTGGCTCGACACACTTACATAATATTTACATACAAACTACAGTAATCCCGACGACGAAAAAATGTAAATATATATAAAAATCATTACATTAATTCCAAGCTATGTTTCAATAAGTAATGAGCATGCAAGATACATTTGGAGATCACACATAGAACATTCATGTTTACATGTTTGGAGTATTTAACGAGTAAGCTGTTAATGTATAATTTTTTTTGTTTGGTGTTATTGATCAAAATTAGAAAAATATTTTACAATGAGATGATGATTCAGGTACTGATGAGGGCAAGCAAAATGAGGCTGAGTTATGTACAAGGTGTGGGTTTTCAGAAATGATGACAATCACAATTCACAACCGTATCACATTGTTATTATTTCTCGTCGAACTGGGTCTTTACGAAGTAGGTGGTGAGTGTGCCTTTTCCTTTCACGTACGTCGGTCCTCTGCACTCGCACTCGTAGCCGACGTTCATCAGGATTTTCGCAGTGTCTTCTGTCACTTGGATGCGGCCCATTATGCCGCAGGAGTCCATTCGCGAGGCCACGTTCACCGTGTTCCCCCAGATGTCGTATTGTGGCTTTTGGGCACCAACGACTCCAGCAATAACGGCACCATGATTTAAACCTACAATAAGAGATAGTAGTAGTATTAGTGTTTGGATATCGACCATGTGGCCCTTTCGTGGTATTATTATTTATGTATTTGTGTGTGTAAATGAGGTTGGTACTTGAAAGCCCAATTGCGAATATTATGGGTCATCCATCCAATTCCTGATGCTGACTAACGATTGCTGTATTTTCGCTATCGCTATTTCGGCTGCAACAGTATGTACCCACCACTGGTGTTTAAAAGAGAAATTTAGGATTTGAAATGATTTTTGTATTTGGTTTGGTAAATATAGAATAATTAAAAATACGATTTTTCTTGATTAGAATTAAAACACATTTAATTTTCTGTGTTTTTAATTCCAATCAAGATAGTTCAAAAATGTTTCACCACCTGTTAAATGAGCAATTAATTAAATAAATACGATTTTTTTGTAAATATTTGATAGATTTATGAAAAAGTTGGTATTTTTAAATAAAGTATCGTAAATAACTGTAACATTTAATTGATTTTATTGTAATATTAGAATATATTTTTAATTAATTTATTAATAGAATACTAACCAACTCTTAATTTAAACCTTTGGAATGAGTCGCGATTGATTTGCTCCAGTGTTGTCATTAGGGCGACAGCAAATTCCACTAGGGTTGTAATGATATGCTCTTCCTTTCTAGTGGCTTCCTGAAATGTGCATTATTTTAATATTTTCCTCAAATTAACTTCAATGCAAAAAATAACAATATATAGACAAACACAGTACCTTTAAATTATCCTAGTAGGGGGGATTATGGAAAAATAAAAGAAAATTTTTGGATTAATATAATATGTTGCTAAGCCAATGTATTTGAAATTATAAGATTGCAATTAGAAAGAACAAAGCAGAAATAATATAAGTAATACATTTTGCAAAAGATTAGTTTATTATTAGTTATAAGATCTGTTTATGATATTATGTTAATATTAAAATTTTCTTAGCATATTTCAAAAACAATTTGGCCTCTGCATGGAAAATAAAGCAAAAGAAAACGTGATTTGGTTCCTCGTGCAAAAAATAAAGCTGTGCAATATATTTAGAACAACAAAAATTGTTAACTCACCCCTCTGTCGTCTTCCTCGCCAGGCCTTAACCCTGACGCCAGCATGTAAGTACTTCCTATGGTTTTAATTTTCTCAATACAACTAAACTTAGGCTTCAATAAAAGCTGAAATAATAAAACACATTTATAAGTTATAAGTTTGCGATTAATTTATAGAGTAAAAACCGAAAATAAAAAATATCTTTAAAGTAGACATCGTTTATTACCTTATCAAACTCGCAGATGATTTCGTTCAGTAACCTGAGACACTCAAGACCCTGTTTGTTGACATCGCTCTCGTCGTAGAACTCTTTGTAGTTGGGTATGGAGGCAAACATGACGGCTATACAGGAATATCTCTCGTGATATAAATCCTGGGTCACCCTGGTGGACAAAAAGTGCTCGGCGACGTGAGCCGGTAAAATATTTTCCAGCAATATCTGAAAGTAAACAGTATCTATTTCAGGAAAATGCAACCCCTTTTCACACAAAACTGGCTCGTATCAAATGTTAAATATCCGCTCGCCTCTATAAATTGGAAATAAATATATTTTTTATATAAGTAAATTTCTTAATAACAGGATATAATAATAATTTGTAATTTATAAATGAACTGTTTGTATTATCTAGGGTCGATGTTTACTTTAGACAATTTTAACTTGTTTTATTAATTCATGAATTTTGAGTAGCCTAAAGGGTCAAACTTTTGAAACAAATATGAACAGTATTATTATACCTGCATCTATATACGGTTTTAGGAAAATATAAAATAATTATGTTATTATTTCGTAGTTGCTAGAATATATTTATTTATTAATTAATGCACATATTAATTTAACTAATTTAAGTTATAAAATTTATTCCAATAATATTGTTGTTTTTTAAACCTTACAAATATATAAAATTTGACCTAAAATTTAGCATAAAAATGGAATATTTCTACCTATTGAATTATAATTTTTCTGGTACAAATTGTCATAGCGATTTTATGATTTCAAAGTAAGAGATGGAATTTATTTATATATACATTCACTGGAACTTAGTTGTCGCTTTACGATATGTTACTTTATGCCTTTTTCTTGAGTTCACAACAAATAATTCCACAAAACTTTGGAATAGTGCTAAAACCTATTATAATTGGCGCCCAATATGGGGCCGTGCGTTTTCTTGTAGTTTTATTGCGCTGTTAATATATTTAAAATTAAGTGTCGCCTTTGCATTGTAGAAAATACGATTTTCGCACTGTAAAACGTATATCTTTAATCGCTGTTTATAATTGGTTGTAGTAATGTTAATTTTATTGCTTATAAAAATATTATTTGATGGACAAATTGAAGCAAGCAAAGTAGCCAAATAACATCGACAATGATATCATTTAATGATGCATACGAATTCAACTGATAAACTTTCCATTGCCATTAAAATATTTGACAGTTATTAGTTTAACTATATAAATTCTCTTTTGTTGTCTTACTTGAAGCCAAAAGGCTATGTTTTGATGTTTAGGTGTTTTAAATTTGGTATTGTGCTGATGATCCCAGTACTATTTTAAAACATGGCTTTGAAGTTAGCTCAAAAATTCAAAAGTGTGTACTATATTTAAAAATTACTGTCGGAAGAGAGCTCTATGTTAGACGATTCACACAGGAAAAGAAAGAAAGAACCAAAGAAAAATATATTATTGATGTGTTTGAATCAATTGATTAGGTTACTTTGTATGCTGACACGATCATTTACTGATTGCAGCACTGCCTTAAAGTATGGTTTCTGCAAACTAAGCTATTCTTCAGAAGTTGATCATTAGTATCCTTAAAGAAGAGATTATTGAGGAATATTAAGTCTTTAGTTTCCGCTCGAGGTACTCATTCGAAAGAAGAACAATGAAAAGCGTGTGTGTATTGATATCCGTAAACTTAATACTGTAACTATTGCAGACACTTACCGCTGCCTCCACTTAAGTTGACTGAATACCATAAAGCGTTCCCTATTCATATCTTCAATTTGATCATTATCAGAAGAAAAATTATAAGTGTAACAAAGACAAAACCACATTATCTTAACTTTTTCGTTTCTTTAAGATCTCTTTCGGACGTTGCAATGTTTTCGCTACCTTCTAAAGACTCATAAATATATAGAAGTGGTTTTAAAGATATTGAAATTTTAATTTTATTTAAACGATACAAGTAGTCTATTTTCTATTAACCTGCTCCAGGTATAAAAGATTTCTGTCAAATTTCGGTGAGGTGTTTAGACTGTTCAGCAGCTTGACGAATAGAAATACTGTGTGGAAATATGGTTTGTAGCAGAAAAAATCATTTGCAAAGCTAAAAACCTAGTAACTGTGTGCTTATATTTCGGTAGTTGAATACTTACACCTATCTGATATTAATTAAGGGCTGGTATATTTAATATTGATTCTTCTTTTTTGAGCTGGCCTTGTTTTAACAAGTTACCAAGATCGTAACTATCTCATGAATGTAAATACTATAATGGTTTTCATGATAATTCTGTAAAGCATTATATTGTTCTCAAAAAAGAAATTCTTAGGATAAGTCTATTGTAGAAGATGTAAAATTTAGCAAAAATAGAGATGTAGGGGGGTCACTTTTCGAAAGTATTTTGAAAATCATTCATAGCTTGTCTAGTATTTACTGAATTTATTATCGAACTTGTAAACTTAACCGACTTTGTATTAATCTAGCGTACTCTTGACCTACGACAATCCATTTAGTATTGATCAAGCGAATTCTCGACCTAACCCAATAAGTACTATATTAGTCTTGACATGCCTTAGTAAAATAATACATTGACCTATAGTCCTTCAGAATACTAAGTTTATTGACCTAGCGCTATCTTGACCTACCTTAATAAACTGTAAATTGACTAAGAACATATGTACGAAAAGCTAATACACATAAAGAGGATGGCTGCAACCGCTACTACTTGTTAATTCATACTTACACTGAATTGAAAAATTCACTTTGTTTTTACCACAAATAATAAATTTAGTGCAAGCCAATAAACAGCTTATAAGTACGCTAGGTAAACGTAAAATATGAGGAAAAGAGGTACTTACCTCCTCAGTAAAAAAAAAACGTTTCCTATCAAATACATTTTCCAAAAAAAAAAAACGAAAATTAATACTTTCGCATAAAGAATAATAGTTTGAAGACAGGACAAAATTAATTATTATTGGAAAATGTTTAAAATGAAGGTAAATATTTATACCTACAATTAAAAATCATCAGAAAAGTAATAACTCTGCATAAAACTCTTTATAATAAAATAATAATTGAAAGCCAATTTTTTTAATTATTATTGAGAAATACTTGAAAATTGGAGTAAATAGTCATGTAGGTAAAACAACACTATTTTTAAGTAACTAAAAACATACACTGAATTGAAAAATTATTATATAACCTGTAGGCACAAAAAAGCAACTAATATTTTTCTGTTATACCGAATCCGCAAACAAATAGCGGCAGGTATATTCACTTGATAATGACGATAAAACTTCGAAACTCGAGTTGTGCTGTGTTGTTTAGATTTATATAATTGTGCCGGAAGATCATTCAAACAACGAATACAACAGCATAAAAATGTTTCATACCAAAAAAGACATCATCAACATGCTCCAATCATTTAATAGAACATAAAAAAAACTCCAAATTTTGATTTCAAAATACTACACTAAGCAAAAAGCTTACACTACTGGAAAACCTGGAAACATAAAAATAAAACAGAAAATTTATTAAACGATCAACAGAATTTATCCAACTCGCCTCTTATAAGAATGTTCATCTCGATGACAAGTGCACAAGCACCAACAAAAACCAACATAGTACTTAGGGAATAAAATGTATTGAGAAATGAGAAGGATTTTTCTAAAATATTGATGACGATTTTGTGTTTTGTTTTTTTCAATATTTATTTAAATGAGTACTATCTTTGTGTGCTTGTTATTTATATATTTTAATGGCTTCTGTATTTCTATAGATTTTATTATTATGCTTCTTCTCTTCTTGTTTTATCCATTGGCTAACGACCTGTGGTCTTTCAGCCTATTACTTTTATTTTCTTAATTTTTTCTTTCCTAATTTCTAATGGCCTTGCGTTTTTTAGGGTTTCCTTCTTCAAAAATACAGGATATCAACAGTATTTTTATCGTTCTTTTTCCCTTTATAGGGAAAGTATTGTTTTGGGGAAATTTTTAAGAAAAATTTTACAACGGAAATATCCGATTTGAGATCTCGTCAGCCGAATTCACTAATTTCTGGAAATAAACATTTTTTGTCTGTGCTGTGTGTGTGTGTATCGGTGGGCGCTGCATCTCAAAAACTGATCGAAAAAATGATTCTTTTGAGATGATACTATAAACTTATAGTTTTAGTGTAAAAAACTGGAACTGAAAAGATTTTAGAGAAGGCGTTTTTTTTAAATGTTTTTCCCGATATTTTTTTAAATGTGAAAAATAAGACAAAACATTTTAAATACAGTAAAAATAGATTATTTTTCGAGTCCGAGAACTCTGCGAGATCGCACGTGTTGTAAGCTTAACAGTGGTTAAAGTGATTTATCAGTTTCTATAGTAAAGAAAATTTATACTATACGGTTCCCCAATGGGTACGGAGGAATACTCATCCTCTACGGACATGGAGGTGGATTCCGTGCCCTCCACATCACGGTCACAACCGCCAGCAGGTTTTACCACGGTGGTTAGGAAGAGAGGACGTCCAAAAGGAAACAAATTCGGCAACATGGCCAAGAAAAAAACCGACCAAGTAAGACCCAAAACAACAAGCAATACGCTAAAACAAATCGTATTAACCCGCACAAACACAACAACAACCAAACACACAACCACCAACTCAAACTACTTTGACACAAATACATCACAAAAATTCAAAACAAATGCAAAACTACAATCATACATTCTCAGTAACAACCATTTCTGAACTGTCCCGGATCCAACTCGCAGAAATATGGTCACAGCACAAATTTCACGAAGATACACTAATAATTAAAACCAAAAACGGTTTCATTATTAAAACAAACGAAAATAAAAATACAGTGGAACACAACCTAAAAATTTTACAAGCGGAAAAAATCGTACACTTATTCCGCGAATGGACCTCAGCAACACACGCATCCGCAGCTGGCGCAGCCGCAGGCGCGAAACGCGCGCTGCCGGCGCCGTCGTACTGCGTGATCATTAAAAGTGTCGAGCCCGAAATTAGCGATGAAAATATTAGCGCGCGGCTAAATGAGCTCGGAATAACACACAGATATTGTCGCCGAATTATCGCCAAACAAGACAATATAAGAACTCATATGATCCGCGTAATAACACCATCACACGAAGCCTTCACAAAAATACTGCATGAGCAATTCAAATACATGTGCAAACGATACCCGGTGATCGAAAGCAGACCACCGACGCCAATTCCCGTCCCATGCAGTAAATGCAATAAATTTACGCACGTAACCGCAGACTGCAAGGAAGCAATATCCTGTGCAAAGTGCGCGGGCTCTCACTCAACTACAACCTGCACCACCACTTTGCCAATCAAGTGTAAGTCTTGTGGAGAAACTACACATGGAGCCTGGTCCACCCGATGCCCGAACAGACCCCTCCAGCCCATAGAAGGAATACCAAACGTCAAAATACAAAACGTTAACAAAAAGTCGGCGGCTATCGACCAGAAACTGACAAAAGACTCACGAATTCACACCCCCATTACCATCCACGACTACATTATAGACGTTTACACTAGCAAAATAAATTCACCCTTGAACACGGACAGACAAGCGTTACTGAAAAAATTAAAGACCCGATTCATTGACTCATTTCGCATTGACACTCATATAAACTTTTCAGGCAATAGAATGTATATTGTGATGTTTGATATGGACCTACCTAACGTCATTCCACCAGTGGAGCCAATTTTAGGTATCCATATAGGACACACCGAGGTGGTAAGAAATGGCTAGTCTAAATATCATATACACTAACATCAATTCATTGTCGAAAAAATCCCATCTCCTTTCCCATTTCCTCTGTAACAATCCAATAGATGTCACCCTTATGGTTGAAACGAAAACTACCAAACCCTTTTCCTTTAAAAACTGGTCCTCTATCCAAATCCCATCTACTATCCCTAACCAAAATATTCGTGGTGGTTCAATAGTAGCAGCAAGGCCAGGTATAAAACTAGGGAAAGCCAACCCTCCTAAAGTCAATAACATAATGAACGAATGCCTACACTGCACTATTGAACTACAATCCTTTACACTCCATCTTTTCCTAATTTATATTCATCATTCCTCCTCTATTGAAGATACAATCCTTACAAAAGCATCCCTATACGACCACGTTGTCATAATCGGAGACTTCAACATCAATAAGACAAAAACAAGGCAGCTTTCCTCATTTATTTCGAATTCAAACTTTGTACGTAGCAAGACTCCTCCTACATTTATCATGTCCCGAAACCAATCTACTACTCCAGACATCCTGTTATGTACAAGTAACATCCAACACCTCCTCCAAAATGTAGTCTTAATCCCTGATCTTTGTTCAGACCATCTATCTATCCAATTTTCAATCCTACAACAACCTCCTATCCCAGACCCTCCAAAAATTATATATAGATACAAGGACTGCGACATTGACAAAGTGACTAAGGACCTAACGGACGTCATTGCATCCCACCCACAAGTAAACCCATCCTCTATTCCTTTATTTCTTAATAAATTGTCGGACTTAGTTAAAAAACACACACCTGCATATACGAAAAAAGAATATAAATATCCCCTCCCAAACTTTATTCTAAGACTGATCAAATACAAAAGACAACTGTACCGAGACCTACGATTGACAGATAATTGCGAACTAAAACAGAAATTTAATGGCCTAAATAAAACGATACAAAGACTTATCAAAGAATACAAGACTGACGTATGGACTACGACATGCAAAGACATTAACGACAAACAAGGAAAACAATATTGGGACGAAATTAAAAAACTGACTAAATACAGGAAAACTGACCTTCTACAGAAAATACAAGACCCAATTTCACAATCTTTAATTACGGACGAACAATTAATGGCAAATACTTTTGCAGACTATTTTGACAGGAACTACACCATGACAGTTAATGATGATTTTGACAATGACCATTTTAATACGGTAAACTCCTGGTACGATAATTTTAAAAATACCCACATACCTTACCCTCCCGATGACGATATAAATGAGGAAGAATATTTTACCTGCCTATATAAAGGTAAAAACACTGCCCCCGGTTATGACAACGTTCCTAGAGCTATCCTCAAATCCCTCCCTAACAATATCCACAAATATATCCTAAAAATATTTAACTACATATATCATTCTCAGATCATACCCAAGGAGTGGAAGCAGGGTATTATTACATGTATCCCGAAAACTGGACAAGACACGTCAGACGTGTCAAGTTACCGCCCAATCACCCTGCTTCCAGTCTTGGGTAAAATGTTTGAAAATATAGTTAAGAACAAACTAATGTCCCATATATCACATCATATCCCTCCTTACCAATTTGGCTTCCTTGAACATCGTTCCACTTCCTTACCACTTTCTATCCTCACCTCTAACTGCCAAACAGCACACCTCGAAGGCCAAAAATCCGCAATTGCCCTACTAGATATTCAAAAAGCGTTTGATTCAGTTTGGCATCGAGGTTTGCTGTTTAAATGTAACTCCATAAATATCCCACCTCATCTCCTTAACCTTATTGACAGCTTCTTATCCAATCGAATCCTAAGAGTTAAAATCCGAAATACCCTATCACGCGCCTTTGTACCACAACAAGGTGTTCCCCAAGGATCCCCCCTATCACCGCTCCTTTATAACATTTTTGTTTATGATATTTATAACCCTAACCCACACTATATAAATCCTTCATCCTACCCGCTCCTATACGCAGACGATACTGCCCTAGTAGTACACGCCCCCACCCTACACAAAGCACTTACCACACTGCAAGGGCTGATCGATACCATACAGCTATGGTTTGCAAAATGGAGAGTAACCATTAATCCTAATAAATCCCAGCTCCTAATCCCTTTTCATCGATCACTGAATTCTCCGTTCCATATAACCATCAATAACCATCCTATTTTACCATCTCCTTCATGCAAATATCTTGGTATTACATTTGATCCCAAATTAACCTTTAAAACACACGCCCAAAACCTTAAAGTGAGTGTCAAGAAGAGAGCTCGGCACTTCAGAAGCCTCACTTATAAGAACCAAGGCATATCAACGAAAACAGCAGTACATATTTATAAAATGATCTGCCGACCTCTTCTTGACTACGCCGCTATCCTTTTCTATAAACCCCATCCTTCCACTCTTAAAAGTATTCAGGTATCGGAACGATCAGCCCTTCGCACGCTTACAAAAATTAGACATCCCCTTAACCCCATACATAATCCATCTAACACCCTCCTGTATCAATTAGCTAATCTAACTCCTATTGAACAACGTCTCACATTCCTCGCTCAAAAATTCGCCACTAACCCTCACAATATTGATATCCTTAACCACATGTGTATCCCTCGTAATCCTTTAATAATACCCCGATACAAATACCCTGAAATCACCATTCATCAGTTCATCTCTGCATTTCATAACGACATTAGTGATCATGACGTTTAAAGAACAACCGACAGTTAATTACGTTAGACATTAGCAATCATGACGTTTGTAAGACAGATAACTCCAGGCTGAAAGACCGCGGGTCGATAGCCGTTTGACAGGAAAAAAAAAAAGTATTGTATCATTGTCATATTGTTAAACACATGTAAATTTATTTCCTTTTTTTCTGTAAATAAAGATGTTGGTATAAGACAAAACTTTTCGAACAAAACTTAAAGGGAATGAGAAAAAGTTTTATTAAAACATGTTTTTTGTAAAGTTCTTGGTTTCTTAACAAAAAAATTTAAAAAAATTAAACATTTTGACATTTTTTTTGCATATGGGTTACATGAAATTTATATAACAAGTAATTGTAAAGAATTCAATTGAGCAAATTATTAAGAATAGCCCTTTTGCGTAAACCTCATTGTTTTCGAGAAAAATATAGGGAAGGTACTGTGATGGCCACACAAATTTTTTCACGAAACTTTTTATGATCTTAGCGATTTGTTTTGTCTCTCTTCAAATTTGTGAGGTGTTTTGCATTTTTTTGTAAAATTCTGTAGGCCTCTACGTTCTCTTCAATGTTTTGCTTGACAGTCTTCAGATTTTTCTTTATAGCTTTCTTAATTACATTGGATTCTTCTTCTTTGCGTTTCTCTTCAATTTGAAACATTTTACTCATCAAAAAAATATCTTTTGTAAATTTCTAATACATAATATTTTTATTTTATGGGTATCTTCAATTTAACATTTAATTATGTCAAAAGAAACTGTTAGGAAAAGAATTTTTAAAATCATCATAAAAGTAACAAAAGTGTAGTTATTACTTAAGATAACTTAAAAACAAAAAAACTCTACAGAGGTTAAATTTTAAAATAATCTCGAAATATGAAACTATATTTCAATTTTTAAAAGTGAAACCAACAAAAAATAGTATAAAATAACAATATCCGAAATAAAAACTTATACAAAAAAGGTCGCGATATTTGTAGTATTTTTGTTTACTATTTGAATAAATAGCCTTAACAAGTATAATAAAAAGTTCAAATATATATAGTTGAAAATTTCTAAAAACATAATAATAAATATTGTTAAAAATTGATAAATATCTCTAAAACTAAGGGAACTGCATTTTCCAAATTTATTAAATTGTACTCTTGAACTAGCGAACTCATAACCTGGGTAAATGGGTACTGTATTAAGATAGGTCAGGAGTACGGTCGGTCATTGTATTGATTGTTGTCGTAGGTCAAGAGTGCGTTAGAACAAATAACGATCAAGAGTGTTCTAAGTATACAAAGCTATATTAAATTAATATTAGGTGTATTCTAGTTTAAAGTAACAGTATGCAGTTGCAATTTATAAAGTGCCCAAACAATTGAATGTTTCAAAGGATGACTTGATTTAAAAATTTACACTTGATACAAGAAATTAATACAAATTGTTTAAACTTTAAAATAAGAAATCAATTGAAATTATTAGAGAGCTGTTAAAAACACAAATTAACAAATAGATAAGAGCGAATGAAACAATTAAAATTTAAATCTATTAAAATATAAACAATTCAAATTGACAAAGGTACTAAAATATTACTAAAAAAAACAATTGATAGTTGATTGTAGCAACAACAATATAAATTTATAAAAAATAACTTTAAAAATAAGTTCATTACAGAAAACAATTTAAATTCTTGGAAATATAATAAAAAAGTTAAGTGTTTTTCTTTATTTCAAAAAAAAAATATTCATCGATTTTGTAAATTTCGTTTCAATAATTATAGTAACAGTTGGTGATATAATATATTTTATATTAAACATTTATCAAAAATGCTACAATTTTGGATATTAAAAAAAATGTTTTTTTTATAAAGGTCCATGTAAAAATCGTACGTTTTAATCTAAAAAAAAACATGATCAAAAACATTAATCTTTATAATAGTAGCACAGATACAAAAGTAATTATTGAACATTTTAATGTTACAGTCAAAAACGCGGTTTTTGTAAAACCGAACCGAATTGATTAGCTTTATGAATTTAATCCTTCCTCTAAACTGTGTACGAGTAAAATTAAGTGTCTAAAGGCTTAAGAATTTAGGTATCTTGCTGACAATAATGCATGAATTAAGTATCGCATTAAAAAGACACAAAGTAAATATCGGATTAGAGTTTAACCTGAACTCTTTTTAACAAGAACATAAATAATACATCATGTTAAGAAAAGAAAAGTATGGACGAAATGCATTCAAACCATTACTTACTATGTAGTAGGATATATTTCTAGTCTCTAATGAAATGGAAGAAATTTGGTAGAAGTAGTATACTTATGTTTCATACATATTTAAAACGTGTCAGTTCATCTGATTAAATATGTATGGAATACAACAATTGTATTACTTCTCGCAATTTAAATATTTTGTTCCATTAAGAGTGTATAACAGGAAGTATTGAATTGGAAGGTGTTTTAATTGAAGGTGTGTTAGATCTACTTTTAAGGGTAGTTAGAAAAAAATACAAACAGTTATCTTATATCTATTTTGAATACATTTTAGGGCCATTTAACTGGTAGTTACTTTTGTATAATTTTTTAAATCGCCAAATGCTATTATATTACCTTAAATTTGAGTTTTATGAGTTGACGTTAAGTAATCAGCAGCGATATAAAGATTATTTTAATGGAATATTGAAAATACATTAATTTTAAATAAATTTTACTTTTTTAATAATTTTTTAAATAACTGAATGCAATTTAATTCCCTCAATTCGAGTTTCGAGAGTTGCTATTAAATTTCCAGCTGTGATATATTAATTGTTATATGAAATATTAAGGATACGTTCATCTTGGATAAATGTTTAAATTTTCAAGGTTATTCAACAAGTGGTTTACTTTTAAGATCTTTTTAATATCCGAATTCAATTTTGTTATTATTTCAATTCGAGTTTAGAGAGTAGTCATTAAAATTCTAGTTATTTAATATAGAAGATGAAGTTCATTGTATTACTTTTATTATTATCCTTTAATAAATTTACCATACACGCATCAAGAAAATTATACTCCAAAATAGAGTATAATTTTGTTGGTGCGTGTATGCAGAAAAAGTAATTATAAAACATCAAATATAATTAATATTACTCGCAGTTATTCCCTAGGTTACACCCTACAACGCATTTTATTTTTAAATTAAAATTAATGAAGTTTAAAATTAACATATACTGATATAAAGTCATATTAAAGTCAGTTCTGGCATATGTTCTCTAAATTACTTACCATTTTAATTTAAACGCAAAATTTATAATTCAGTGTCTATTATCATAATTATAATTTGTTAAAAGCGTAACCAAAAAGGAGTAATTACAGAAAATCAAGATAATAAAATTATTTTCTTAAAGATGCTACAGCGTATTTTATTATTTGGTGGAAATTAATTATGCGAATTAAATATTAAAAATTAATTATATTTAAAAATAGAATCTGCTGAGAATACAAATCATATGAAACTATGTTTTTTCTAATTCCTCCTAATTACAAAAGATATAGATCTACACGTACGAATTACAGAATAAATGCACTGCATTTTAACGTTTATTATTATTGTTATTATTGTTATTATATACAATTTTTTTGTCATTATTGACTTGATAAAAATTTTAAATCGAGCAAATATCAGTAATATCAAATAGATAATATAATTGAGGAAATGCAGACCATTATGCCAAAAAAGATATTCAAATTTGACCTCGTGTGAATCACTATATAAACGTACGTTACTCAACAATGGCATCAGTTGATTGATTTACTTCAATAAAACCAGTTACCTATTGAATAATAATAAATCATGAAGTTCATCATTCTAGTGTCTGTGATGATTGTCTGCGCAAACGCAGCTGTAAGTATTTTTTTAATATAATATTTTCCTTAAACTGTATTAATATATAACATTTTTTTATTAAAAAAAGGTTAAATATTTTTGAGTATAATATTTGTATTAGGTTATTAAAAAAGTACATTCTTCTTTTTAGAATAAAAGTTAATTTTCTTATAGTGAATATAATAATTATAGTTTAAAAATTAAAATTGTCACATTCGCCAGGAGAGTTAAATACTCCAAAGTAAAACTCAGTTTCCCTATTTCCAACTGCGCTACGCTGAAGTGATCCAAAATAGATCGAAATCGGTCTGTGAATGTGGTTGATCGAGAACAATAATTTATTTAAATTGTATGAAACAAGTCTTGAAAAAATCATTGAAACAACAACAAAAAATCAAAGATAACATTGTTAGGTTTAATAATAAAATTGTATTAAAGTCCTTTATGTTGTAGAAAATTAAGTCATAATTAGTCTTAATAAGACTTATTTGTTGTAGATTTTACGAAATGTTTTCGTGTTTTTTCTAATAATTAGTTTTCTAATTATTGTTACGTTTCTTGAGTAATTCAAAATCACAGGCCTAAAAGCTGGATTATCAGGTTATCATACACAATTTTCACACCTATAAAATCCAGCCTTTAGGCTTAAATAACTCAAGAAACCTAACAATATTTTATGGTTTTGGTATTTACTTCGTGGTACATCTTAAATGAGTTGTAATTGAAATACGATAACTATATTATATATAATATAGTGGTAAAACAAAGTTATCATATTTCAATTAGAAACCTAACAATGTTATCTTTGACTTTTTGTTGAATGCTTCTTATAAATTGTTCTTTTTGATGTTAATTATGTATGATCTAACTCGATCAAATTTTGTTATTTCGTAGTTCGAAAAGGAATTTAAACAGAAGGCGATGAAGAAAATTCAAGAGGCTGGTAGCCAGTGTGCCAAAAAAGAAAAAGCCAATGAAGGTTTGTAATGAAGACTACGAATTCAATTATTCTAATAATTTTTTTTAATGCAGAGGACATTAAAGAGTTGCTGGCGAAGAAAATGCCTTCAAAAAAGGAAGGAAAGTGTTTGCTTTCGTGTTTCTATCAAGCCTTTGATGCAGTAAGTAAATGAAGTCTTTATCGGTTTGTTTTTTATTGAAGTGCTGAATTTAATGGTTAGTGCCTGTATAAATATATTTCTTTTACATAGATTATAAAATAAAAGACGTGATCAGTTAAATAATTCAATTCCTTAAAGAGTTTTAACCCTAGTTGCACACTCAACTTGTGGTGGCTTCTACTTCGTTATACATTATTTTTCACGAATAAAAAACTTTTTAACTTTGTTTGTATAACACTGACTTTATTTAGTGACTATAGTTTCGACATTTTTAACTTGTCATTATTGAACTAGAAGTTTTTTTTAAATTTATTTTGTTTAAAACTAAAAATAAATTAATTAGAAGGTTAATTAAAATAGTAATGTTTCACACGGGTTAAGTGAGAAAGAAAGAAAATGATATTTTGATCATGTTATGGGCGAAATAGAACTATTATAAATAATTTTATTAATAATAGATATAATTATGAAATAAAATTATACTTATATTGAATTTTAATCAATTAGCAAGACGCAGAAGGAAAGTTTACAATGGAAGGTGCCATGAAGTCAATCGAACCCTTTAAAGCCGCCGACGCTGAAATCCATGGACAAATGAAGCAAATCTACGAGAAATGTATTCCCGAAGGTATATTTTTAATCGTAAATATTTTTTCTAAATTAATTAATCCATTTATTATTTATGATTAGCCCAATTTACTGGCGATAGATGTGAAACAGCTATAAAGATGGCGGCATGCGCAAAGAAAGCTAGCGAAGAGGTAATTTAAAAACACGATTTTTTCAAAAACTTAAAAATGAGTTTTGTTAAAACTACAGAATTTTTAAATAAAACACTTTCAAACTATATTTTTACTTGAGATCAACAAATATAGTGTTTTATTTAAATATTCAAGATGTATCATGAAGTGAACGCTTCAACCATTAATCAACTACAGGATGTATTTAACTGCTTGTTTAATTTCAGATTGGACTGACCGAGCAAGTTTTGATGTAATTACTACAATAGGCCTGTTATACATGTTGATTTCTATTTGTTCTGTGTAAATAAAAAATATAACTTTAAATTTAATTCGTTTTTTTAATACCATTCCCAATGAGAAAATGTCTATGAGAACTTAATCAAGCATCTGGAATTGAAGTATGGTCAAGACACCTTAATCATGATTTTAATTCACAGCGTAATTACCACTTTCAAAAATTCTGATGGAAGTTTGTAGGAATTTGAAGCAGATCATTTTCAATATTAATTGCTGATTCCAAAATTAATACTTAGTGTATTTTATTAAATTTAGCTGTTAACTTAATCTCAATTATAAAATTAAAACCATAGAGGAAAAAACTCAAAAAAGGAAAGCAACAATTTTATCAAGTTTTCAAAAACAAGAATGCAAAAAAAACGTATTAGAAAGTTTCGATGAAATAAAACAAGAAGTACAATAAAGTTCTAAACATTTGTGAAGGAAATGCTGGAAAATTCTTAAAAATTTAAGCCACAAAGAAATTTTCTTTTCAAATTAAGACAAATTTTTGGAAAATACTCGAAAAATACAAAATAAACAAATTGAACTCACGATATAATCCTTTATACATTGAATATCCGACATCTTATCTACCCAGTAACTTTCATTCCAGATCTTTGTTCTGACCACCTATCTATATTAAATACGACTTTGATACCCATTTCCAATTCTTCTCTTCCTCCCGAGTTCATCTATCACTTCCATGACTGTAATACCGAAGAAGTTCTAAAATTCTAAAATGATACAGCACATCTATTCCTGACTACCAATTTCTAGCATTTCCCCTCATTTCCAAAATTCATATAAAGCATCTCGAAGGTTTTCTTGACATCAAAAAGGCGTTTGACTCGGTGTGGCATCGAGGTTTGCTGTATAAATGTTTATTCCTAATTATTCCCTAGCATCGTATCACCCTAATCTATTTATTTAATTAATTAATTTATTTTACTTACTTTAAATGTACTTATAACAAAATACATAAGAAATTAAATAACAATATGAATTCCTAACCAATAAATCCTGTAAAGCAAAAATACGATAAGCATTATCTCTACCAATCCTTCTTGAGCTACGTTCTAAAAAGTTCCCCACTCTTCCCGCTACTACAACCTATATTCTCACTACATATTCATTCTCGATCCTACATCCTTTAATCCTATCACATATCTACTCCTTTTTGCAGATGCAACTGCTTTAGTTGCACATTCTGAAACTCATCTCTCTACGCTTAACGCACTACAAACCTCCCTTCAACCATTTCAAAATCGGTTCTCCAAATGGGGTATAGAAATAATTCCTAAAAAATCTAAACTTTTCCTTTCTTTTCACAAAATTACTCCATCATGTCCTTAAATTAAAATCCACCAAACCGAAATCTCTTCATCTCCACACACCTGTAAATACTTGAGATTTTATTTGATACAAAACTTTCCTTCAAAGATTATTAAAGCCAAAGTCAAAACTAGGACTTGGCATTTGAGAGCACTTACATATAAGAAAAAGGGATGACCTGAAGAAGATGTATAGTAGGTTATGCTGGAAATTTTTAGAAACCTACAGGAAATTCTGAAAAATTCTAGAAGCTTCGAAAGAAATTCTTGCAATTGTAAAAGAAACTATTAAAAATTGGAGTTAAATTAAAGAGATATTACTTAAAAATTAATGGAATGTGAAAAATTGATAATATGGTAGAGAAATTAGAAAGAATAGATGAATAATTCTTTAAGATAGAGCGATAGTATGTGTGAAATTTTCTTAAGAATGACAAAAAAAATTGATGAAAATTTTAGAATATTTAACGAGAAATTAAATAAAGAGGCATAAGATATAAGATATGAGAGATTGTAAAATTTTGTCAAAAAATTAAGGTAGCTCTGATGGAAGTCATCAAGAAGCTGCGAGGAAATGGAATCTGGAAGACATCTGAAGAATATTATGCTAGAAAATATTAGGCACCTGGATAGGTTTTTAAAAAATTCAAGTTTCGAAGAAAATTTTAACTATAGTTTATAGAGAAATTTGAAAAAAATTGAAAGGAAATTACTTAAAATTCTAAAAAGCTGAAAGAAAAATATAAAAAATCTGGAAGAAAAGTAGCTTTTACTTATGGAACCCTTGTTGTACAATAGAAAAGCAATTGCTAGAAAATTCAACTAGGATGATTGAAAAATTCTGAAAAGATTTAACAAGAGAAGTTGCTAGAAAATTCTTTAATTTTTGAAAGAGAAATCGAGGCAAAATGAGAAAAGATGTTAAAGTTTCCTAGACAATTTGTGGCTGCTATCTCATCAAATGGATTGGATATAAAAGAGGATGCTATAATACGACAGAGGATGTAACAAATGCTTTGCAGAAAGTACCCCAAAGTGAAATGAAATATGATCTGATGGAAGTTCTTCAAAGTAATATGAACTATATTCATTTAATTTGTAATTGAGATATGCTCAATATATTTTTAATATGTTTATTACTAACAGCTTATTAATGACTTCTAAAAAGTTCTGCAGGAATTTGAAGCAGATATATCTCGTAAAGGGGCGACCTGAAAGAGATTTGGCAAAGATGATTCTGGAAAATTCTAGAAATCTAAAGTATTACTTTTAAAAAAGCCTCCTAGAGAAAATTCTGAAAAAATATAGAACCTCAAAGAAAATTCTTGCAATTGTAAAAGAAGCTGTTAAAAAATCTCGTTAAAATACTTAAAAATTAATGGTATCTGAAAGGAAAGTACCGAAAAACCCTTAAAATCTGAACGAAAAATTGATTGAAAATGCCAGAATTCAAGAATATGTATATATAATATATTCTAAAAATCTGGTAGAAGTTCTGCATATGTATTTCGTAAAGGGACGATCTGAAGGAGATCTGGTAAAGATAATTCTAGTTTTAAAACTGATACTTTAGGTTTCTAGAATTTTTTTAAAAAGCCCCAAAATAAATTTTAGCAATTGTAAGAGGAATTTCTGGAAAATATTAAAAAACGGAAGAATGATGACTTTGTTTTACTACTTTATTTAAAAAATTACACGTTACCATAGTTTTAAGATGTATCGCAAAGTGAACGCCTCCACAATTAAACATTTAAACGGAAGAATACTTTAATATCTTAAAAATATGAAGAAGAACCAAAAATTCTGGAAATCTGGAAAAAATACGTTTGAAATTGTAGAACCCTCAATAATTTTTTAAATATGGAAAATATTCTAGATTAATTTGAACAGAATTCCAACAAAGTAAGATGAGGTTTTTCCAATTTAAGAGATTAAGAAATGGTTACATTATCTAGATTAATTTTAATAGATCATTTACAATTATTGCTTTAACAAATTATAGAATAGGCTACATTTATTGTGGCACTGCATGGGAATGCAACAAATGTTTTATATAAAATATCTGAATGTGAAATAGGCACAAAGTAAATTTTCGCAATTATAAGAAACATTCTGAAAGATTTAAAAAAAAATGGGAGAGAAATTACTTGAAAATTAGGAAAAAAATTGCTAAAAAACTTTTAGAAATCTCAAGAAAATTTTGCTTAAAAATTCAAGAACCCTTAAAGAAAATTCTGGTAATAGCAAATCACTGAATTATCACAAAGGTTTTAGAAAAAGGTCAGCAGGTTGATTGATTGATATTAGGTATTATTTATTTTATCCAACATACTAACAAAAAATTCTAATATTACACATAATAATAATCTACAGAAATTTTGATCATATTTAGAAAGGCCTTATTAATTCAAAGTATGTGTTCTTTCATTCTCACCCTCTATTCTTCTTGTATTAGTTGATTCATGAAGACATTCTTGATGACGACTCATCCATTTTTTTTTGTCAAATATGGCCTTTTTGCACTAAAAATGGCAAGCTTCTTCTATTGGTTCTGCTCTTACTTGAGCGAAAGAACTCAAAGGGTACGTACGATTAAAAAGTATTGTTCTTGTGCTATTCCTGTAACTTCAGTCGTTCCACAGGGATTACATCTTGGTCCTGTGCTTTTCAATATTTTTATAAATGATCTGTTTTATGAATACTTACTGTCTTAATTTCGCGGATGACATTAAAATATTCACTAAACTGCTCTTATTTGAGCGAAAGAGGTCAAAGAGAATGGAAAGTATTATTCTCGTACTATTTTTACTTAAACTTTTTTTATTTACACTGTAATAATTACTTTCAAAAACATGAGTATGTCTGCAGGAATTTGATAGCTTGTTTAATCGACGATGCAAGGAAAGGAGGCGACCTAGAGAAGACCTGGATGTTTGCAAATTTGAGAGAATTTCCGGGAAATTCTCAAAAAACTGTACAATCATTTTTTTGAAAATTATACGAATCTGAAAGAGAAATTGCGAAAAAAAATTTGACATCTGGCAGAAGTTATTTTAAAATACAGGGATATTTGAAGAAAACTTTCATAATATGGAAGAGAAAAAAAATAGGAAAATATTCAAGAAAATTTCTAGAAATTTGGAATAAAATTCTAGTGCCCTCGTTGAAAATTCTTGATGAGAGTAAAACACCAATTGCTGAAAAATGACTACAAATCAGCTCCTCTATGATACCACTTTAGTTATCCCTATCCTAGAACGCCTTCGATTCCTATCAGAAAAATTCTCCAAAAATCCTTTCAACTTCCATATCTTATCCCAATATTGTCTTCCCAGAAACCCTAATATTAATTCTAAATTTAAAACTCCCAATTCAACCATATTCGATTTCATTTTATCATTTCATCCTTTTACGAATTAACGACTGACGCTATTTGACTGGACAAAACAAGGCAGAAAGACTTCTGGTCGATAGCCTTTTGACAAATTAATACATTAACACCTCATTCATTATTCATTATTCCAATGTAAATATGTACAAAATTTATCAATAAATATATGTTACTACTGACTACAAAATAAACCGAAAATTGGTGTAAAATTTAATTTTTAAGAAGAAGAGAATTTGAAGTGAAATCCTACAAAAATAGGAATTTAAAATTCTAACGCTTTTGTAGATATTTTCGATGAAGTAGAACAAAAATTGCTGAAAAATTACTGCAAACAAAAGTAAGAATTGGTGTAAAGAGAATTTTAAGAGAAACCCTACAAAATCGCATAAAGTAAGAGGTGATCAAATTTTCTGTAGAAACTTTTTCAGAAAGTTTGAGACTGCTGGACTACAAAATGGATATGATGTAGAAAAAAGGCTACAGCATTAATTCTACCTTTGATTACCCAAAAATTCTAGAAACTTGAACGAAATTATGTTTTAAAATTCTAGAACCTTTGAAGAAAATTGTCATAATATCAAAGAGAAAATACGCTAAAACTTGTATGGGTATAAAATTTCCTAAAAAAATGGAATGGAAGTATTAGAATTCTAGATTTTTTGAGAAATCCGATCAAATGAGAAAAGAGTCAAAGATCTACAGTCTTAACTTTGGTCTCTTAAAAATTGGAAAAGAAATACTAGGAATTACATAGAGTAATTGCTAGAGAATTTTACCAGTCCAGAAGAAAGGTTGAAGAATTTTTTTTGAATTTTGAAAAGAGAAATTGAGATTAGATAAGAATTTTCTAAAATTACAAGAGAAATTGTTGGGAAAAATTTAGAAAGAGAAGATAAGAGAAGAGAGATAAGAAAATTCTAAAAAAATAAAAGGAAATTTTCGCCGTAAGAGAAATTCATAGATAATTTTTTTGAAACGTTGCACGAAAATCCTAGATACCTCAAAGAAAACTATCGTAATATGGAATAGAATTTTCGGAAATTACACAAAAATTCTAGAACGAAAATATGTTTGAAACCTTTGAAAAAATTTGTCGTAATGTGGAAGAAATATTCCGCAAAAATTCCTATAAGATTAAGCAAGTATGGGTATAAAATTTTCTAAATAAACGGAAGGGAAGTATTGAATTCTAGATTTTGTGAGAAATCCGGCAAAAATAGAAAATTCAAATATTCAAAGAGCTACAACATTAACTCTTTTAGTATCCTTAAAAAGCAATAGCTGGAGAATTTTAGCAGCCCAGAAAACCAGTTTATGGAATTTTTTTTTTAAATTTTAAGGGAAATTATTAGAAAATTTCAAGATAATAAAACAAGAAATGTTAAAAACCTATTAGATAAGTGATAGGTAAAGAATTGATTATTTCATAATGTTTCACCAAGAGATAAGTGAGGAAATTATTCAAGAACTATTAAATAAGATTTGTTGTATAATTTTCTTAAAATAGGAAAGAGATAATGGATAAAATTAAATTATAAACACTTGGTTTGTTTCACTGAATTTACTAAAACAAGTCAAGTGTTTTTAATTTAATTTGACCTATAATGCCATAATATTTCACTAAGAAGTACATGAGAAAATCATTCAAGAAATAGGAGAGAAGTTATTGGAAACATTTTAGAAACCTAGAGAAAAATCTAAAAGCCTCTGAAGAAATTTTCGCCGCTGCAAGAGAAATTCCTAGATAATTCTCGAAAAATACAAGAGGAATTACTTGAAATATTTTGAAACCTGGAAATTATTTTAGAAATGTTGTTCGAGAATTCTAGAAACTTCAATGGAAATTGTCGTATTAAAGAAGAGAATTTTCGAAAAATAAAACAAGAATTGCTTGAAAATCCATATCAAATAAATCAAGGATTAGATTAAAATTTTATAAAAATAATGAAGAAGTTAAAGAGAAATCTTGCGAAATGAGGCAAAAGATTGTCAAATTTTCTGGACTAATTCTCTAAAGAAATTAGATACTGCATCACCAACAAATTGATGGAATATAAAAAAAGGTTACAGCATTTATTCTGGTAATTCTTCTTTGGAAGTCTACAAAAATTTGAAGCAGATATCGTCGTTTAAATGACTACACAAGAAAAGGGAATATTTTAGAAACCTGGGGAAATTTTGAAAAATAATAGAAGAAACTTCTTGTAATAATAGGAGAAATTCTCGATAATTTAAAGATGTATTTTTAGAACATTGTAGGAATCTGGAAGAAAAATTGACAAATAAAAGAAATCCAGATAAAAGTTTATTAATGAGAAATCAGATAAAAGTAGGCAATAGGTAGAATAGAATAGAATAGATAGAGATTATCAAATTCCTTGAATTTCTCAAGAAATTCGGGACTGTTGCTCCAGCAAATTGGTGGGATGTAAAAGAAAAGTTAAGTCTTTAGTTTTTCATAAAGGATATCTAATTTAAAAACTATATTAAATGAAAGATACTTTAAATATTGATAAATTATACAAACAAAGTTACTTAAAATTTTTAATTTCATTCTCCGAAATGTATAACAAAGTCTTAAGTATCAAAATTTATATCATTAGTGTTATAATTATCGCTGTTAACAGTTCCCTATAATTTGTCGGTAGTTATCCTCCCAAACAGGGATCTAGTACAATGCTAGACAATAGATGGTACATTAATGATAATATCTAGAATGGTTTTAATTAACTTTTAATTTATGTGTAATATCATAGTAAAAAAACTATTCCACTCAACAAATAAAAACACTGTTACTCCTTACTGTAACAGTGTTTTTATTTGTTGTAATGAATTACTTTATGTAATGTATTCCATTCAAGATCATCATTTATTCTACTTGATATGCTAGCAAAAGTTTACATTTTTTTCTTACTTTACACTATTCTTACTGCTAAGAATAGTATTAAATATTATTATAGTTAAGTTGAAAGTATGTAATTATGAAAAAACAGTTTCTTACCTTATTAATTCCTCTCATAACCTCGACTTCCTCCTGCTCAACCTTAAGTTTCGCCTTCCACAAATAATCCGTCCTCGAGGTGAACTCTATCTGACGGTCCAGTATGTGGAAGAGGATCACGGCCACGGTAAGTACTAAAGCGCTCTTGATTTCAAACGGAAGTGCCGGAAATCTACGATATGAACAAAAAATTACAGAGTTAACATTACGGGGTTGTTTTTCTCGAGCAAACCTACTCGTCATCGTGAGCGTCGTGGTAATCTTGGAAAAACTCCAGGTAACTATAAATAACGATATGGGAGATCACAGATAGTACCATTAAGCAGAGCTTCAGGAGGAATCCCATCCTCAGAAACACGGATATCGCCGCCAGTGTCAGCGCTGAGCTGTACAAGTACGTCTAGAAATAAAAAAAAAACACAAAAATATCCAGTACTTTGAAGAAATTTTTGCATAAGTATAATTAAAATTAATACGTCATGAACATTAAGTATGGACACTCTAGATGGAAATCCGTTGTTTCCGTAATTCAATTAAAAATTCTCGTCAGCATTAATGCTAATGCACTTACTGGCACATATTCGATAATTGGACTCTCTCTTTGGGGCATATCGGAGGGCAGCGCCAGCGGTGTATTGTTGGAACCGTCCACGAACGTGAGATTAAAGCTGGCGGTGGTGGTGGTATGAACCGGCGGCATCGGCTCGACCTCCGGGGGATTATAATCCACCTAAAAGTGTAATTGGGGGCTCGATTAATCTGCTTATGCGAAAATGCGCCGCCGCCTGTTTACCAGGGAGATTATTGCGCACGTCGAAATCAGGACGACGGACAGCAGGAATATCGCTATACGCAAACAACGGCTTTCGGCGACGATCTGGCCCGGCGGGGAGCAACCACCCAAATTGTCCATTGTGGGGGTCTCGGATGTTTGTTCGTCGCGATTACGACCGTCCAACCATGTTAAATACACGAAAACTGCTAATACGACTAGTGTCGGCGATAACGTTCCATATAACACTATACTCCTGCAAATAAACAATTACATTAAGGATTAAACTCGTGCTGAAATAACTTTATTCATTTCATAATATAAATGCATAGTAAACTAAATTTTGAAGTTAATTTACCCCTACAGAAAAATAAGGAATAAATTAGGGTGTTTATAAAAAGAATAAGTTGTATATAAATTATGATTTATGATTTTTATTGGTGAATAATGAATAATTACTTGTACATGGGTAGTGATTACGGTCTCGAAAATAAAGTTATAGATTTACAAATGTAATTTCTTTATTAATAGATTATTAGCATAATAGGAATAGCTTAAGTCATATTCCTCTAATTATTAACCTCTTGGGGTCGTAATATCTATTTCTATAAAAATAATCACATTGCTTTAATATCAATTTATTTTTATTGTATACAGATTTATTTTTATTGTATACAGAATATGTATTTTAAGAGGGGGTAAAATATTAAAATAAATAACTTTAATCTGATACAATGAAGGAGTTCAACCACCAAATTATTAATTAATGTACTATTAATAATTCGGTGGTTGAAATCCTTCATTGTATCAGGTTAAAGTTATTAATTTTAATATTTTACCCCTCTTAAAATAAATATATTAATTATAAATAAGCGGTTGATTAAAAATTCACTTCGTTAATTAACATAAAGTTTCACCAAGTGATAAATGAGAAAAAAAAATACAATATACATTAATCAATGTTTAATTCCTTTATAATATATTAAAATAATACTAAAATCAATAGTTCTAACAATACGAAGAGTGAAAATACCTTAATAATACAGGCTAAATTTTGACATTCGTATGCTTTACCCTTTATTCTCTTACATTCTATTCAATACCCTTTGTTAATTCCAGTTATCCATTTAAAACCAATGCTCTCATTCAACCTTACTTATTCAAAAAGAAACGCGCTTTGTGTGTTCTATCAAAACACACTGTATTTCTACTTATAGGGAAATTCCGCATTGTTGAGCTGGTAATAAATTTCTAGTCAGAAGAAGGCAATTTTTTGGAAATCTTAGAAACTTACATGCTTAATCATGTAATCAAATGAAAAGGCAGCGATATTTCGCAAGGCAAATAATTTAATGTGATTTCTTATTATTAACGATAGAATTTATAAAATAATATTCTTCTTTTTTAAATATTTAAGATCAACGATATTCAAGAAGATTTTTGTATCGATTATATGTACACATATGAATAGATTGCGTCCTCAAAACTTCTAAGAAGAACCACTATACTTCTTAGACATGATAATATTACATGTATAATGAAAATGATGGTAGCGACCGTTACTATGTGGTAGTTCATTTTAAAAAAGGTTAAATGAAAATAATTTTTAAGTTTTTGTACCACTATTTATTGTATAATATACACAAACAAAGTTTACAATATATTATCAATTTTGACACAACTATAGTTTCGACCTTTGCAGGTCATTATCAAGTGTTGAATTAAAAATTAATTTCATTACATGTATAGTTATTTATTTATTGCTACTTTATCAGAATTGCTTTATAAATATAATTCAAAATCCATAAAACAGTAAAGAAATAAATAAATAATATTACAAATAATTTTATCAGCAAGCTGAAAGGCGGAGTTTACTCTTGAAGAATATTCTTAAAAAAATATATTTAACTGATAATTTAAACTTTCTTAAAAGTTTCTAAAATTATCTAGTAAATTTTCTTTTATTATTTGAAAACATGTGTTTAAAATTAATAACAAGGTTTTAGATTATCTCTCCATAAAGCAAAAATAAATATTTTTCCAAGATTAGACTTATTTTGTATAATTTTAAAGCATTATTTTTGATTTCCTCCTGTAGTTTTTAACTTATTTTAATAGATTAACATAATACTAATATAATAATATTTTGATAGTAAGTAAAAATAATGATTGCAGTTTGAAACTTCTGTCGCTTGTATATAAGATCTCGTGGCATAAATAAGGCATTTAGGCCAAAGTTTCTTACCGAAATATGAACTACAAATAGTGTAAAAAAATAAGGTCAGTTACTGAAGATCAGCTTTTTCTAGACTTCTGTATCTTTTGAGAGATTTACAAGATATGGAAGTCTAATATACTGTTAGCTTGGTTTAAAAATTATCATGGCTTTATTCACATAATATTTTTAAAATTAAAATATAAAATTATAGTATTTCCATTTTTCGAAAACTAACTCGTGATTAAGATTTATAAGGAAAATTTGTAATGTCGCTACAATTTCGCCAACCATCTTGAGTAAGAAGATTCTTTTAACTTTAAATATTTAGTAAATAAATTTTACTAATTGACAAAAATTCTTCGCTTGTTGTCGAATTATGAGGAAAATTTGCAGTGGTAAGTATCATCAACAAAAAAGAATGTTCTGACTAGAGCACCAAGTCTAGGGGACGAAGTCTATATAACTTTATCATTTGTGTAGTTTATAGTAGGAACATTAAAAGAAACTGTACTTTGCTGATTTTACATACAGGATTATATAATTATAGTTTCAACCTATATAAGACATTTACCAAACGTTTTATTATACGTCTTGATATATTATATCCATTCTAATAGGTATTTTGTATTAATAGTGGGGAATAATATTTGTACTTCCTATTATAATAATTTATTTATTATTATAATAGGAAGTACACATATTATTCCCCACTATTAGTTTTATTATACGTTTAATAATAGCCCTGTAAAGGTAATAGTCTTCATCTCAACAGTAATGACCTTACTATTTTTGTGATACTAAGTAAAATTTAAATGATATTATAACATATTTTTGATAAATTAAATATTGCAATCAAAATACATTTATTACATATTATTTGTTCGTATTTATAATTTTCCAACATGAAGAAATAGAAAAGAAACGCAACCAAAAATATTGGTTTATTTATGACTTATAAGAACATTCTTTAATATCAAATGGAATCAGTATTCTTAGAATTATGAATGATTTTTATCTAGTCTGAAAGTTGAAGACAATATTGAAAAACATCTCTACCTAAAAAAGAGGTTATAAAAATAATTATGTGATTATAGTAGCACTTTTAATATGGACATAAATAACGTTGCGATAGTCCGGGTCAGCAATTGAATGGGTGACCGGGTTAGTTTAATAAGTTTATTTAGGGGTAAAATAAGGAAGAAGCAGAGGCAGAACCAAATAAGGGTACGTTTCCGATTGGCGCCTCACCTACTATGTAGAGTAGTCATGTTAAGCAAACGTCACACAGAAGCTGAGAGCGTCGCTATTTGCAGACGTCACAATATTGAATGTGGTTTTGAGAGAGTCGTTTACTTGTTGTGCTTCGCGTTGGTCGTTCTATAACTTGGTTAATAATTGAGATAAATTAATCCAGTAAGTGTATTCCGATGTGAAATTTCTTCGTTTTGCGAAATTCCATCATTCAAAAACTGAAAAGATTTTTTTATGAAAAATAGTCATTGGGGCATTACCGATTGCTTGTTTGTAGGTGAAAATGATGCACAAAAAAGCGGACACAAATGGTCAATCATTAAAAAGTGCAGATTGTGAGTTTGGTTTGACGTATTCAATATTGTGGACTCATTGCGGCGATGCATCGAAGCGAATTGGTACTAGAACAAAAGTCGTGGATCAAAAAATGTTGACAGCAGAATTGAATGTAGGAAGAAGAATATTGCACCAATAAAACAAAGAAACAAAGTTGAAATCATCGTTATTCTATTTTTTTTTAAATTTATTCATATGTTTTCAATAATTTTTTTTTCAACCAAGAACAAGAAACTACCTTGCTGCAGTCAACTTGCATGTGCCAGAAACCAGAAACTAAATAGAGATGGCCGGCATCGATTGGCTTTAATCTTTCATTAAATGCCATTCGAATGTGGAATAATTCTTCCAAAACTTTAACGGAGTGATGGATTTGGTGCATTTAGAAGCCACAAATGTTTGGAACAACGTGGTACCAAGAAAGTGATTAAAATGACATCAGGCGAACGAGAATCGTCGATTATAATTGCGGTTGCAGTATCTGTTACTGGAAATAAGACACCATCATTTTTATTTGCCCATGTGTCCGAATGAATCCGGTTTTTTGCGTTGTGCACCGAACGGTTTTCGAGCCGCTGTGAATTGTTCTGGGTGGATGATAAAGGAAACATGAGTTTTTTGGATCATTTCCAGGCAACTGCCCATTCATTCCCCAGAACACAACTCTTCTATTGTTGGTCAATCATGAATCGTATATTTCGAGCGACGCGATGCAATCTTGCATCTATAATGCTATTTATGTGATCATCACCACCACCACACTGTGCGCACAAAATGCAGCCATTGTACCATATTGTTTTTGATCTATTTAAGAAGACCATTACAGTGTCATGCGATAGATGCGACGTTATGCTATGAACATAACCATCCACAATTTAGAGGAAATTGTGAAAGAGCCATTCATCCGAGTATTTGAATATTGAAGAAGGCTTTCGCTGGACTGGGGTTTACCCGTCAAATTCTTACATTTTGGACACATGGACATTATTTCGCACCATCCACTGTCATCGATCGTCCTCCAATACTAAGATCAATTGAGATTTATGATGGTGCAGAATGCGTCGTTGAAGACCAAAAAGCCGCAATGTGAAATCGATGGTGTCAACTTAATTGAAATGGTTGCACATAAATTATCTAAGAAGTTCTGCCATTTCCGAAAGCAACGCGACAGAAAAAGAGTGGCACATGAAGTCAAAGACGCGTTAAAACATAAATATTGACCACTCCTGAATTTGTTAACTAACTTCATTTGTTAGTTTTAAGCACGAATTAATTATTTTTGTTCATTTTCTACTCAAAATAAACATTTCAATCGATTCGAATATTAAAAATGTTATATATCAGACTTTATTTCTCAAAACATCCTTTCCAAATAAGGAATGAAACAATTGATAAAATTAAATAATATAAATATTTCTTAAAATAGTTGAAAATAACATCTAACAAAAAATTAAAATAAAGGAAAAAATGTTTAATTAATTTCGTAATTTTAAATTGATAATACCTAGCTGTTAATCGAAACTAGAGTCATGTGTAATTTAAAATAAGGTGGAAAAACAAAGTAATCGTGTCTCCTCCTTCAATGAAAAAAAAAACTAAATTTGCTAATATATAAATTTAAAATTTCAGAATTAAGAAAACTTAATTGACCATCGAAACGAAAAAACTAAAAATAAAATTAAAATTATAAGAAAATATTCAAATTGCTCAATTCAATAACTCTACAGCCCCAAGTCGGGTGCTGGCCTCTTTTAATTTATTCCTCCATTCTGTACGGTTAAAATGCTCAAAATGCCAAAATAAATTAATTTTACTTTAAGGACAGTTAAGATTTTTATAAATTTATGAAACATATATTTAAAGCATTAAATAATTTAAATTAAAAAAAATATATAAAATAGAACAATTGAAAAAAGTTAAATATAAAAAACGATCACCATTTTGAAAATATATTTAACCGTTCTTACAAAATTTACATTCTTCAAAGAATTCTACAAGAGGATAAATCTTAAAATATTTAGTACATATTTCAAAATGTGATATTTATCTTTTATAATTGTTATTTAAGCAGGTAAAGAATTGTAGAATGTTTTTTCATATGTTATCAATAAAATTTTCAAAAATTTCTACAGCTCTCTTACTATGATTAATTTTTTTTTATTTGACGAGGCGGATACATGATGAAACTCCATAACACATTGAAATAAAACAACACAGTTTAGAGGGTTTCACATTTATTGTTGAACACAGAAGTGTGAAGCCATCTCAACTGTGTTGTTTTATTTCAACATTTTTTTTGGAAATTTTCCGAAGTTTGTACTTTTTGACAATTTAAAATTAATATTAAAACGGAACCAGTATCCACTTGAATGGAATGTAGAAATAATTGTTTGCATCCCTAAACCAGACATGGATCCGTCATTTGTTGACGGTCCCATTATCCTACTCCTAAGATAAACTATTCGAATCCCTGATAAAACGGAAAATCCTTAAAATCAAAATTTCTTCCATTCCTAATTACAAAATTGGATTCTTACACAACAAATTAACTACTTTGACTACGTTTGGCTTTAGAAATGTTTACGGTTAAAAATGCCCCGCCACCTCATCTTTTAAATCCACAAACTCTTAACAAATCGCTTTTGCAAAGTAAAAATTAGTTTTCACTCTATATCCTTTGATAATGGTTGTAATAGGCCGAAACACGTGCCAGGAAACTAAATATATTAGCATGGAAAATAACAAGTGTTTTAATTCAATTGTATCAACCGAAGTAAAAATCATTAATTTCAAATCCAACAAAGCATCTCTCAAGGCTCCTCCTTTCATTCATTCTATACAATTTATACTGTTCAGACATATTCAACACCGACCATAATTTCTTTAATCTAAACTTGTACCCACTCTTATTCGCCGATGACACTGCCTTAGTATCACATGTTTTTACCCTTTAATCTGCACTCTCCTCTCTTCATTCATCGTTTAATTCCCTCAAAACATGGTTCTTCAAGTGGCTTATTGAAATAAATCCATTAAAATCCAAGCTTCTCATCTCTTTCCACAGAATAAATTATTAATCGCCCAAAATCAAACTCCGTACATCAGAAGTTTCCCAGTCCCATACTTGTAAATACTTTGGAATAATATTCGACTCCAAATTAAAATTTAAATCCCATGCCCTTTTTATTAAATCCAAACCCAAAACAAGGGCGTGACATTTTTGATCTCTACGTATAAAAACGAAGGCATTTCAAAACCAGCAGAAGTAAATATATACAAAGCTATTTGTCTCCCCTTGTTTGATTATAGTTCAATCCTCTTCTGCATATGTCGCCCCTCAACTCTCCAATATTTCCAAGTAGTAGAGAGATGCACTTCGTACCCTGACCAAACTGCAACACCCTAATAACCCACTCTACAATCCATCCAATGAAATACTCTACGAAGAAACCCGAATCACCCCGATTTCTCAACGTAGTTAGCCATTTCTGAAAAGTTTTCCACTAAACCTTATAACTACAACCTTCTGAATAAATATATTATTTATATACTACTTGCAATCTCAATATTAAAAAAAATATATTAAAAAACTGTTAAAGAAAATCCACTTTCTTCTTTAAAAGCATTCAATTTAAAAACAATAGTCATTACAGTTTAGTAATTGTTTTGTTTGTAAAATATTCAAATATTTTTTTAAATGATATGTCATAATAACTAATGTCAAATAAACCTCCAACAAAGGGACAAAAACAGCGTGTTTGCTTAAATACATTATAAATAAAGAATTCAGAAGCATTCAGAACATGTTTTACTGGACAGTGGATGGATATGGGTTTGAGTGGAAGATCATTGGAAGCCAGTGAACTCCGCCCGTGATTCTTGCTGTCTAAATTTGTTGTATGTGTAGTATTATTTTATCTTTTGTAATTGTGTTATAAGCAAGAAAAACAAAGTATTAAAGAAATAAATAAAAAAGATATATATTTACAAATCTTTTCAACAATTTTTTTGTAGAAATTTTTATTAAACCCTGTTTACAATTATCAATTATCAAACTCTGGTCTGATTTTAAAAGTTCTATTTTTTTTTTCATATTTTGACATTTGCCAATTCTTTTTGAATGAACTTTCAAACGTTTCTGTTTTCAATAATCCCTAGGCTTTCGACAATTGATTTCTTAATTCTATATTATTTTTGACAATTGTCGATTGTTTTTTTCTACTTTTCTTGAATCACACATTTAAAATCATTTTAGGAATTTGTATTTTTCTTACTAATTTTTATTGATTTGTTTCACAATTTTTAATATAAAAAAGTGGATACCTGAAATATTACAAATAATTTAATGTATCATATACTTGCTTCTCATTAATCACTTGGTGAATCATTGTATTAATGTAGGTTTTAGGTTAAATTAAATTCACTTGGCTTGTTTCACAAATTAATAAACTATCGGTTTGAAAATGATACGTGAATGTATTGAAACCGTTGGTCACCATATAAATAAATAACTGTTATACAAAACAAAGTAATTTTTGTGTTTAATTTGTAATTAATAATTTATTTGACTAGTTTCATCATCACCATTCTTGATAATGGCCTTGAGCCGAAACTAGTCGAATAAATTATTAATTGTTTCACAAGCCAAGTGATTTTAATTTAACCCAAAACCTACATTAATTTAATGTAATTTAATTTCCTTACATGCCGAATATTAAAATTTTAATAAAGTGAGGCTAACAGTATGTATATAGAGATTAGCGTTACTCTAAAATTAATAATAAAACTAATACTGAAGTAAACTCATACTAAACATGATTTCAATGTTTTAAGGAATTCATTCTTTTCAGATCATACAATGTCCAAAGGACATAAACTGTACTTCATGATATTTTTTAAACATCGATATTAGTAGTGAGAAAGAAAGTTAATTTGTTGCGATAAGATTTCTGAGAAACTGCAATATTTACAAGGTTCAGAAATGCACTATATCTATGTAAGAATGAATCATTTTATATAATTCATATAATAGCCTATATCTATGTCTATTATAGATGGTGAGCATATAAAATTCAAAAAGAAGCCATTTGTATGTTACAGTACGATCAGGATAAACCTTATATTTACAGAAATGAATATCTTAGAAAGCGTTTTTGTATTTTCTCGAGCATATTTATATAAAAGTTATAACTAGGTGTCCAAACACAAGCGCAATAATTAATTTTGCTTATAATAAATGCCTCGTAAAGTTTCTTCGCAGTATTAATGTGTCTAAAGTCGTGGCAGTTACGTATTATAAAACATTATAAAAATTAAATTAAATTAATTATCATCATTATAAAAATTGTTTAATGTTTTTCGAATATGTAGGATAAATGTTAATTTGTGATTATAGGTCTTTAAATTGAGTTTTCCTTTTAACAACTGTATCCTTGAGTCTATAACTGTACAGATCTTTATTAAGTGATCTAGTGTAAGATAAAACACGGCATTTGTAATAAAGCACAGCTAGAAATATTGTTGCTAGCACTGTATAATTGAACATCGTTAATATATAACAAAAAATTATAATCTGAAACAGTTGTTAACTCGTTAATGAATAACAAAAATAAAAATAGGCCCAAATTGGATCCCTGAGGCATCTCACTATTCGCTGTAAGCATTCTAAATCTATAACCCATGTAACCAACAAAGTTTTCTGTTACTTAGGTAAGAATTAATTACTGATACTAAGTTAGATACCAAGCTATGTTTCTCCAAATAAGGTCAAAGGGCATGCAATCAAATGTGTAAATTACATCGACTTGGCCTCCACGATCAAGCTCGCTGGAAATAAATTGAGTAAAACAAAGAAGATTAGTTTGCGTGTTTCTCCTTAAATTAAAACAGTGTTGATTTACTGATATACGTTGTTCACATTGTTTACGAATATAATCGCAAATAATACACCCAAAAATCTATTGCCACAGGCCTATAGTTCCTCACATCTGATTTATCGCCATATTTAAAAATAGGACACATACGTGCGGAATTTTAATGGTCAGGAAAGACACCGTCAGTTATAATCAAGATAAGCGGTTTAGCAACTTGTGCGGCACAATCGCGAATAAAAAAAAACAGGAACTTGATCCGGTCCCATGCTAAACTTTGCTTTAATTCTTTTAAATAGGGTAATACCGTCTCTTCGACATTATTAGACATAAGTTCACTATTACTGCTAATATTGCAATTATTAGAATCACCAACACTTACACTATATGAACTGCTGAATAAATCCGCAAAGCCCTGAAGATTTTCAGAAGATTTTTTAATGTTTTTCCGTCGTACTTCATGATCCCAGGAATTCTAGATGTTTTCTTCTTGGTACTTTCATAAACACAAAATATATCCCCCATATAAGGTCGATTGTAAATCATGAATTTGAAATGATCTCAGTTCATAACAGACACAGATGTATTATAATTTATGACTTATATAAGATTATTCATAGCTTTCAAGATAGTCCAACGTTACTTAATTCACTAATGATCTCTATACCTAGACAATACTCACGAAACAAACACATATTTCAGTACAATTTGTATTAACCTTTTACATTTATATACTATACATTTAGCTGAATGATTTATGTATGTATATTTATGTTTGTATATATACATTTACATGTAGTATGTTTCTCTGTAATTAGATTTTTGTCTGTTGAGAAATAAAGGATTATTATTACTATTATTATGAATGTTGGCTTCCAACAATTATTATTAGTTTTTTTGTAGAAATTTTCAAATGTTTCTGTCATAAATGTCTCATGTTTTTAATGTTATTTTCATTTCTCTACAGCATCTAATCAATTCTCTATTGTTTTTTCTAGGAATTTTCCAAGTTTATTATTAAATTTTATTGCATTTCACAATTTTTAGTTTTTAAAAAGTACGACTGAAAATAAATAATTGACATTTCTAAACCTTCAACTGTTTGTCTACATTGTTTTTCGTTTATTGTTTTCTAATTATTTCTTCAACACTAAAATTACTCAATGCGAAAAACAATTAAACATTTAAGTTTATTTTTAGAAGTAATATTTTTTATAAATTACGTAAAAACCATTGAAAACAATTAAAAACACTTGGTAATTGTTTTTTTTTGTAGAATTCATAAATTTGTCTTATTCTTACAAATCTCCACGTCTTTGGCAATAAACAATGGTTTTTTCTAAAAAAAATTTTAATGTTCTTTCCAAATTATATCATTTTTTTTAGAAAATTTTCGGTTCATTATTCTTGAAAAACAAATCTACAATTATCAAAAACAAGAGAGATTTTTGAAAGAGCATTTAAAAGTTTCTAAAAACTAGCACACTTAGAAATTAAAGTTGCACTTTTATTTTCATAGAATCCACAAAAAATGCCAAGAAGAATCTACAATTTTTTTTAGAAAATTTCGATTTTTTTTTCTAAAAAAAATAGTTTTTTGATGATTATGAATACTGTTTTAGAAATTTTCTTCATTTTTACAAAACTCAGCAAAGATTGATAAATAGAATTGACTGATTGAGGTTGTAGGCACTTACTTCGTGATACATTTTAATTAGATGAAAAATAAAAAATACTTTTACTTAGTTAATATCACAATGTTTATTAAGTAGTGGCTGCAGTGTCGATCAAACAATGATCATTATCAAACTATAAGTAATGATAATAATAATTACTTATAGTTTGATAATGATCATTTTTTTATAAGTAAAAGTATTTTTTATTTTTCATCTAAATAGAATTAATTGATCTTTTAATCTCTAGCTGTGTTAATTTTTTTCAGAAATGTTTTGATTTTCAAATATCTATGTTGCTTTGACAAATTTCGATTGCTTTATCAAGATTTGTAAATATTATCAGTTTGATATTTTCAGAGTCATAATCAAACGTTTTTCAGTTCCCTGGGAAAAGATTTAAACTTTTTTTAAATGTGTTAATAGTTAAAAAGAAGTTACAGTACCCATGGACATGCAAACATATACACTTAAATTTATATATTTTTTTAATTAAAATTGTTAAAATAATATATAACAGGCAATTGTGTTGTAAACAAATAAATGTTAATGCATTTTTGTGTGTAAAAGTATTTGTATAATGACAAAAACTCTAATTTTTCTTTAAATTATTAGTTGTACTATAAGACTATTTATTAATTTAGACATCTTTATCACCTTTTCTCATAAAATATGACTTTGAAAAAATAGTTACATATAGTTAAAATTGTAGTCTTGAGTGTAATTCACTTCATGAAATCAACTTGCTTTTAAACTATAATCATCTTAGTTGATTTGATCTAAAGAAAATCATGAACATATTGTTTTATTATAATGCAGAGCTATAAGAAATCTTTATTTAACTCAGCTAAATAATGTTAAGTAGGGTAAAAACAACATTAAAAATTCTCTTTCCAAATTTCGTTGTTGCATATCGCTGTAACGACCTAACGTCTTGTAAAAACATGAAAACATCTTTTCTTTCTCTCTCTCTCTATGGGTTTGAGTGGAAGATCATCTACAAGAATGTACTCCGCCCTTCGGGTGATAAAATTATATGTATGTTTTTCCTTCAAGTTTAATATGATGAATAAATATATTATATATATATATATATATATATATATATATATATATATATATATATATATATATATATATTTATATATGTATATATATATATATATATATATATTTCATATATAATTACAATCCTTCTCCTCGAATATACTATATCATATGACCATTGTACATTGAGGCTCTAGGGCTCGTCAATCTTCCCACCGTGCAATACAGCCCCGCCATTATAATTAAATGTAAATATGCCCCGCTCGTGTAATTACTGCCGTTGTGTGTAAGTTAATCGATAAACAATTAAATAAATAATTGTTTCCATTGATTATCGCATTAACGATATTATTGGCGGCACTACAGTCACACAGCCATCATCCTAAAAACGAAAGCTGCATGAACGGTGTAATTTACACACTTATAACTTCTCATTTGAGTGACTTTTATTGCCAGCGAACGTGATATATTGCCGTTAGTTAAATGATGGATAAAGCTTCGAGCCGTGAAACACGCTGCCAATTTTCACGAAGGCGAAATATCTTAACTGAAACGATTCACTTCGGGAAGTTCACTAGATAATATCAATGAGAATTTGTATTAAAATACTTACCGAAATTAGGTTTGCAGTTACATATTTAAATGTCTACATAAATAAGGTATTTTAATAATAATGGTTTCATAGTTATTACGTGATGAATATTATTTGCACTCTAAATTAAAACAGTTATTATATTTTTACTACTAAAATTAATTGATTTGTTCAAAATGTAAGGTTTGGGACGTACCTTTATAGAAGTGAAAAATTTGCTTCGAAAATTGGTTCAAGCGCATATAGAAGTTTTGAAAAATAATAAACCTATGAACGATGATTTTGTTTTTGTTTTCGTTCTCTCTAAGGTTAGCTTCAGCAATTCACGTGAACTTTTGTATGTGTACATACTAGAGTTGTTTGTACATAAGCAATTTGTATACAAATAATGTTGAATGAATTTAGATTCACGTCCAACTAAATAAAATAACCACCCATCCATTTTGTTAGAAACTAATGTTTTTTTGCTCGTAATATATTTACATCACATGATACACGGGTCCCCCCGGTGTGCAAAAATTCAAGTGGTGATTTAAACCCGCCTCAGGAGCAACAATTCGCTCGAAAAGTTTAAATTACATATTTTTTTAGTAGCGAGACGAGTATTCATTCACTCACTTGGGTATTGTAGCCACTTGCATAATCAACAGCGCCAGAAATATGGAAGCAGCACAGGCCATGTAATACCGGAACTCCGGATCCGCCTGGCTCCGGTATTCCTCCTCGTGGCGGCTGCTCCTGAACCATAGAAGAGCCGGATGCAGATCGTCACTGCTCCACTTCCTACTGCAAGAGACGAGAAAAAAAATAGGATGCTTTATTGTCATTTCTTATATCTGGTATTCGTTATAAATTTGAATAAATATACACAAATACAAAGAGAAATAATTAATACGAATAATTTTAGTAGTAGTAATAGTAGTAGTGTTTGGCTATCGACCACGTGGTCCTTCAGCTGTGTTATTTTTGTATTTATGTGTGTATAATGATCTTATTGCTTTAAAGAATCCCTCGTCACTCTAAAGCATCGTTAATTGTATTCCAATGGTGCATAATTTTATTTATTAGCAATTCTCTCAAATTACCATCACAATACTCCATATTTTTGCGTGTAATAACAATTTAAAAAAGAACTTACCTGCATTCAAAACACGTACTCCTATCAGGCAGCAAGTTTGATTCTATCATCGCCAGGCTCTGAGGATGAAAACGGGAAATCAGATTATGTTCATTAGTGCACGGAGGCTCGCGCATGCATGCAAAAATCCGAGAACATTTTTCAGGGGCAAAATTCAGCGCACACACACACACGCACAGAGACAGTGGTACAATTGTTAGCAATGTATTGAACGATCGCAAAGCGGTTAGAAACGAATTTGCAATTCCACCCATTTACCTGTTTGTAGGAATCGGACTGTAACAAAAAGAGCAGAAAAGTGCTTTAATTATTGCGGCATAATCGCTCCGAAACGGCGCATTCTTTCATTGTGTCCGAAATTCGCTCGCGAAAATTGCATTCGCATTCACGCTTTTAAATGGAATAATTCAATTTGTCAACTTTATTAGTTTTTATCGGGCGGGCGGATTGTGACGGGAAAAATTTCGCCATATGCGAAATTTTCAACCGTCGGGAAAGTGTAGTAATTGGACGTGCGATCCATCAAAAATCAGCGACGCGCTGACAAATTTAACTGGGTAAATTAATTATGCTATTAATTACGGGTGGTTAGGTGTGAAATCTATATCAAGCAGATATTTTTTTTGGATGAACGGAACCTATATAATAACTTTTCATTTGTCATTTGTCATTTGTCGTCTGTCCGTTGTCTATTGTCCTTTGTCCTCTGTTCCTTATCCCTTGTGCCTATTCCTTTGTACTTTGCCTTTCGTCTATTTTTATGTACCATATGTCATTTTCTATTTGTCATATGATACTTGTCATTCATCATCTATCATCAGTCATTTGTATTGTTGCCATCTGTTAAACGCTCTATGTAATTCTAATTATACAAATGATGTTATTTCCGTCTTTTTGTTATTTGTCATTTGTTATTTATCACTTACATTTGACATCTGTCATCTATTATCAGTCATTTGTTTCTCATTTAATATCTGACGTCTGGCAAATTGCAGTGTAATTTTCAAATTAATAAAATTATTCAATATACAGAGTGTCCCGTTAATGTGGGGGAAATGGCTGGACCATATATTCCTGGGGTCAAAATATTATTATCTATATCCAAAAATTTACGGTTCAGTCGGAATTTGTCTTCAAAGTTTCAAAATTTGTACTCCTTTTGTTTATAACAATTGAATGCTTTATTCGATTTGAATTATTATAAATGAAATTTATTATTAATAACTTTCCCCACATTAACGGGACACCCTGTATAAATGTATAAAATGAATTAATATAACAAAAATAATATTTCTTTATTTTACAAACAATAGTTTATAAAACAAAAATTTCTATAATTTTTCATCAGTCGTCGCTTATCTGTCATTTGCCAACTGTTATCCTTTATTTATTATTTTTCATCTATCATCTGTCATCTGTAACCTGTCATCTGTCATCTTTCATCTGTCATATGTCATCTATCATCTATGATCTTTTATCTGTCATTTGTCATCTTCCAAACTATTACCTACCACCTGTCATCTGCCATTTTTCCTTTGCCCTTTATCTTTTGTGAGTTGTCATTGACTTTCTAATTTGTTATTTGTCATATGGCATCTATCATTAGACATTTGTCATCTGTCAAAATTTATTTTATTATCAATCGTTCACAAAACTAAGACTTCTATAATGTTTTTATCTGTTACATCTTATATATCATTTGGAAACTGTTTTCCCACATTTATTATTTTTCATTATATGTCATCTGTTATTTTTCATTTATTATTTGTAATTTCTCATCTGTCATCTATCATTGGTCATCTGTCATCTTGCCATCATAGTTATCCGTCATTTGTCATCTGTTATCTGTTACCTGTTACCTGTCAATTGTCACATGTCATCTGTCCTCTATCATTTCTCCTTAGCTGTTAAAATCATCTGTTAAAATTTATTTTACTAGCAATCGTTCACAAAATTACATCTTCTATCATTTTTCACATGTGATCTCTTATATGATATTTGCCAAAGATAACAATCTTTTATCCATTGTTTTTCAAGATCTGTCATCTGTCATTCATCATTTGTTATTTGTTATTTGCCACTTGTCATCTATTATTTGCCATCTTGTCATCTGTCATCTTGCCATCTCTCATTTGCAGTCATATGTCATTTATCATCATCTATCATCTATCATCTGTCGTTTGTATTGTTATCTGCTATCTGGGAAACGCTGTATGTAATTTATTTTCTCATAAATAATATTATTAATTAAATCATCTGTTAACTGTCATCTATCACCTCTCAAAGACCATATGGGTAATTTTTGTCTTTTTGACATTTGTTATCAGTTTTCTGTCTTCTGTCTTCTGTCATATGTGATCTTGTCATCTGTCATTTGGTCATCTATCATTTGCCATCTGTCATCTGCCATCTGTCATTTAGTTATTTGCCATATGACATCTGTCATCTGCCATTTGTATTGTTGCCATCTAACAAACGCTCTGTGCAATTTACTTTTTAACAAATAAAATTAATTAATAGATCATCTGTCAACTGCCATCTATCATATCTGAAAGGTCAAATGAGGTCATTTCTGTCTTTCTGTCATTAATCATTTGTTATTTGTCATTTGTCATCTGTTATTTGTCATTTGTCATCTGCCATCTGGTCATCTTGCCATCTCTCATTTGCAGTCATATGTCATTTATAATCATAAATCATCTGTCGTTTGTATTGTTATCTGCTATCTGGGAAACCCTGAATGTAATTTATTTTCTAATAAATAAAATTATTTAATAAATCATCTGTTAACTGTCATCTATTATCTCTCAAAGACCATATGAGGTAATTTTTGTCTTTCTGTCATCTGTCATCAGTTTTCTGTCTTCTGTCATCTGTCATCTTGTCATCTGTCATTTGCCATATGTCATCTGCCATCTGTCATATATCATTTATCATCATTTATCATTTGTCATCTTGTCATCTGTCTTCTGTCACCTGTCATTTTGTTATTTGCCATATGACATCTGTCATTCATCATCTGTCATCTGTCATTTGTATTGTTGCCATCTTGCAAACGTTCTATGTAATTTACTTTTTAATAACTAAAATTATTTAATAAATCGTCTGTCAACTGCTCTATATCATCTCTAAAAGGTCAAATGAGGACATTTCTGTCTTTTTGTCATTTTTCATTTGTTATTTGTTATATATCATTTGTCATCTATTATTAGTCATCTGTCGTCTGTCATTTCTCATTTATTATCTACGATTTTGCAAATGCAATATGCTTTTCTAAATTAATAAAATTATTCAATAAATAAATGTATACCAACACTTAAGATGGCAAAAAAAACATTTGTAACATTTTTACAAATAATCGTTTAAAAATCCAAATTATCTATCATTTTTCATCTGTCGTTACTTATTTCTTATTAGCCAACTGTTATTTTTTATTTCATCTGTCATTTTAATCTGCCATCCATAATCTGTCATCTTCCATCTGTAACGTGTCACTTTTAGACTGTGATCTGTCATCTATCATTTGTCCTTTGTCTTTAGGCCCTTACCATTTGTTCTTTGTGTTTTGTATTTTGTCATTTGTCATTTGCCGTTTCTAATTTGTTATTTGTTATTTATCATATGATATCTATCATTAGTCATCTGTCAAAATTTATTTTTACTAGTAATCGTGCACAAAACCAAATCTATTATTTTACATCTGTCATTTCTTATATGTCATTTGCCAACTGTTATCTTTCGTTTATTACTTTTCATTATTTGTTATTTGTTATATGTTATATGTCATTTATTACTCTCATTTGTCACCTGCCATCTGCCATCCTATCATCTGTCATCTGTCATTTGCTATCTGTCAGCTAACATATGTAATTTATCATCATCTGTCATCTGTAATCTGTCATTTGCTAACTGTTATCTTTCACTTATTATTCTTCATCTATTATTTGTCATTTGTCACCTGTAATTTGTCATCTGTTGTCATCAGTCATCTTGTCATCTGTCTTTTGCCATCTGTCATTTACTGTCATATGTCATTTATAATCATCTGTCGTTTGTTTGTTATCTGACATCTGGGCAACGTTATATGTAATTTATTTTGTAATAAATAAAATTATTTAATAGATTTCCTGTCAACTGTCATCTATTATCTTTCAAAGGCCAAATGAGTTAATTTTTGTCTTTTTGTCATCTGTCTTCTATCTTCTGCCATCAGTCATCTACTATTTGCCACCTTGTCACCTGTCATCAATCATTTGTCCTTTGTCTTATGTCATTTCTCATTTGCTGTTTCTAATTTGTTTTTTTTTTCATATGACATATATCATTAGTCATTTGTAATCTGTCAAAATTGATTTTATTATCAATCGTTCACAAAACTTAATCTTCTATAATTTTTTATCTGTTACCTCTTATATGTCATTTGGAAACTGTTATCTCACATTTATTATTTTGCATTATCTGTCATCTGTTATTTGTCATTTCTCATCTGTCATTTGTCATCTGTCATCTTAACATCTTGTCATCTTGTCATCTTGTCATTTTAGGATGACACAAATAACATTTCTTTATTTTACAAACAATAGTTCACAATACCAAATTTTCTATCATTTTTCATTTGTTGTCTCTTATCTGTAATTTGCCAACTGTTATCTTTCATTGATTGTTTTTCATCTATAATTTGTCTTCTTGCATCCGCCATTTTTCATCAGTCATCTTTCATCTGTCATCTACCATCTGAAATCTGCCATCTGTCATCTTCCATCTGTCACATGTCATTTGTCATATTTCTTTGTCCTTAGTCCATTGCCCCTTGTCCATTGTCTTTTATCATGTATCATAATTTGTTATTTGTTATTTGTCTTGTGGAAAGTCATCTTTTATAAGTCATTTGTGAACTGTTATCTTTCATTTATTATCTTTCATTATCTGTTACTTGTCATTTGTCACTTGTCATCTGTCTTCTGTCATCTGTCATCTGTCATCTGTCATCTGTCATCTGTCATCTGTCATCTGTCATCTGTCATCTGTCATCTGTCATCTGTCATCTGTCATCTGTCATCTGTCATCTGTCATCTGTCATCTGTCATCTGTCATCTGTCATCTGTCATCTGTCATCTGTCATCTGTCATCTGTCATCTGTCATCTGTCATCTGTCATCTGTCATCTGTCATCTGTCATCTGTCATCTGTCATCTGTCATCTGTCATCTGTCATCTGTCATCTGTCATCTGTCATCTGTCATCTGTCATCTGTCATATGTCATCTGTCATATGTCATCTGTCATATGTCATCTGTCATATGTCATCTGTCATCTGTCATCTTGTCATCTGCCATCTGTTATTTGTCATATGACATCTGTCAATTACCATCTGTCATTTGTATTGTTGTCATCTGGCAAACGGTCGATGTAATTTATTTTTTAATAAATAAAATTATTTAATCATCTGTCAACTGTTCATTGAGGACATTTCTGTCTTTTTGTCATTTTCATTTGTTATTTGTCATCTGTCACCTGTCATTATTCAATAAATAAATGTATACCCAAACTTAAGATAGGAAAAATATCAGTTCTAACAAACAGTCGTTCACAAAACCAAATTTTGTATAATTTTTCATCTGTCGCCAGTTAAATCTCATTTGTCAACTGTTATCTTTAATTTATTATTTTTCATCTATAATCTGTCATCTGTCCTCTTTCATCTGTCATTTTTCATCTATAATCTATCAGCTATTATCTGCCATATGTCATTTGTCATTTTCCATCTGTCATCTGTCATCTATCATTTGTCTTTAGGCCCTTGCTGCTTGCTCTTTGTCCTTTGTCTTTTGTGATTTGTCATTTACGGTTTCTAATTTGTTATTTGTCAAAATTTATATACTATAATAGTTATCTTGCACAAAACCAAATCTTCTATTATTATTTGCCAACTGTTATCTTTCATTTATTATTTTTCATCATCTGTCATTTTTCATTTGCTATTTGTTATTTGTTACCTGTTAGCTGTCCTCTGTCATCTGTTATCTGTCAACTTGTCATCTGTCATCTATCATTTGCCATCTGTCACCTATTATATATCATTTATCATCATATGTTAGCTGTAATCTTTTATTTGCCAACTGTTATCTTTCACTTATTATTTTTCATCTATCATCTATCATTTATCATTTGTCACCTGTAATCTGTCATCTGTTGTCATCAGTCATCTTGTCATCCGTCATCTGCCATCTGTCATTTACTGTCATATGTCATTTATAATCATCTGTCGTTTGTTTGTTATCTGGCATTTGGGAAACGTTATATGTAATTTATTTTATAAAAAATAATATTATTTAATAGATTACCTGTCAACTGTCATCTATCATCTTTCAAAGGCCAAATGAGTTAATTTGTGTCTTTTTGTCATATGCCATCTGTCATCTGTCAACTGTCATCTGTCATCTGTCAACTGTCATCTGTCTTCTGTCTTCTGCCATCTGTTATCTGCCATTTGCCATCTGTTACCTGTCACTTGTTACCAGTCACCTGTCATCTATCATTTGTCTTTAGGTCCTTGTCCTTTGGTCTTTGTCCTTTGTTATTTGCCGTCTCTAACTTGTTATTTGTTATTTTCCATATGACATCTATCTTTAGCCATCTGTCGTCTGTCAAAATTTATTTTACTAGCAATCGTTTATAAAACCAAGTCTTTTATCTATATCCATCTATCATCTTTTATATGTCATTTGCTAACTATTATCTTTCATTTATTACTTTTTATTATCTATCATTTGTCGTTTGTTACCTGTCATCTGCCACCTGTCATCTTGTCATCTGTCATCTTTCAGTCGCCATCTGTCACCTATTATATGTCATTTATCATCACCTGTCATCTGTAATCTGTCATTTGTCACTTGTCATCTGTCACTTTTCATCTGTCACTTTTCATCTGTCATCTGTTACCTGTCATCTGTCATTTGTCCTTAGTCCCTTGCGCTTTGCTCCTTGTCATTTGTTATTTGCGTTTCTAATTTGTTATTTGTTATGTGCCATTTGGCAAACGCTATATGTAATTTATTTTCTAATAAATAAAATTATTTAATAGATCATCTGTCTACTGTTATCTAACATGTCTCTAAGCCAAATGAGGTAATTTCACCTGTCATTTTTCATTTATTATCTGCGGTCTGGCAAATGCAATACATATTTTTTAAATAAATAAAATTATTCAATAGATAAATGTATACAAAGACTCAAGATGGAAAAGTGACATTTGTTTAATTACAATTATTGATTTTAATCTTTCATGTGTTATCTATCTTCTGTCATATGTGGTTGTCATCTGTCACCCATCACCTGTCATTTGTCCTTAGTTATTAGTCTCTTGTCCTTTGCTCTTTGTCATTTGCCGTTTGTCATTTACCATTTGTCATTTGCCATTTGTCACTTCTAATTTGCTATTTGTTATTTGTCACATGACATATATAAATAAAAACTTGAGATGGCTAAAATGACATTTCTTCAATTACAATTAAAAAAAAATACAAAATAAATTTTACTAGCAATCGTTCATAAAACCATTTTTCGTCTGTCGTCTCTTACCTGTCATTTGCTAACTGTTCTTTCATTTATTATTTTTAATCTATCATTATCTCTCATCTGTCATCTGTGTAATCTGTGACATCTGTGCCATTTCTGTTACATGTGTCATCGGTGTCATGTATCATCTCTTATCTATCACCTGTCATCTATCATGCGTCATCTATCATCTGTCATCTCTCAAATGCCAAATGAGATAGTGTTTGCCTTTTTCTATAAAAATATTTAATAAATTTATTTTATAGAATATTACAATTCACTACAAATAAACAAAGCTAACATAGGAAAAGGTTAGGAAAAGTTCAATAGAGTGAGGTTAGATCCATGGAAGTGTTAGAGAATATCATTGTAGAAAGCGCAAGAAGAATTAAGGGTAAAATTAAAAACCATGTACGTAGTTTAATAATAAATGTTAACATGTGAAGAGAGAAGTGAGAATGCAAGAGGAAAGCTATGATTAAAACCATGGTATTAATCATCTAGAAAATTTTGTGAAATTCGAAAAAATAAAGAAAATGCTGTTATAATTTAGAAGTCTGAAAGGAATAAGGTTTAAAACTCTTAAAGATAGCTGTGGTAATTTAGAAAAAAATTCTGCAAATTTTAAAACCCTAAAAGAAATTCTAAGAATCTGGATGAAGAATTGCTGGAAATTTCAAGAAATCCGGAAGATAATTTGTAAAAAAATTTTGGAATCGCCTAAAATTTCATAATGAATTTCTGAAATATTTGATTAGTTAGAAGAAGAATTAATGAAAACTTTTGATAAGGTAAAGTCTAAAATAGTGTAAAATTATGAGATATAATTTAAAAGTTCTAAAACTCTTAAAGAAATTTCTAAGAATCTGGATGAAGAATTGCTGGAAATTCCAAGAAAAATTGCTAAAATTATTTTAGAATCGCCTAAAATTCCATAATGAATTCCTGAAATATTTGATTAGTTAGAAGAAGAATTAATGAAAACTTTTGATAAGGTTAAGTCTAAAATAGTGTAAAATTGTGAAAAAAAGAATAATAAATAAGACAAAATTCTTTAAAATTCTAAAAGAATGAAACATTTACTTATTGTCACGTTGAAAAATTGGAAACAAATAATTCAATGTAATGCGAATGTTACGAGGCCACGTTTTAAATGCACAACATTTCTAGGTAATTTCCAGAAATTTTGAAAAAAATATACGCTAGAAAAATTTAAAAATTGTGATGAGGAATAAATTTAAAAAGTCTAAAATATAATTCTTGCTATTTAGAAGAGACACTTCTTAAAAGTCTAAAAACCTTGAAGAGATTTCTAGCACTCTAGATGAGAAATTGCTGGTAACTTCAAGAAAACTAAAAGACAAATTGCAAATTTTAGATTAGAATATAAAAATGTAAAAACTATTTAAAATCGTCAAAAAATTTATAATAATAAAATGAATTACTGAAGTTGATGATCAAATATAAAGGATCATCAGAGAATTTTTCAGAAAGTTTAATAAATTTGAACAATAAAGAAAATGCTGTAAAAATTTGGAAATCTGGAAGAAAAATAAATGATAAAACTCTCAAAGAGTAATATTGTAATTTAGAAGAGAAACTGCTGTAGAATCTAGAAATCTCTAGGAATTTCTAGAAATCAAGTTGAATGCAAAAAAATGTTTAATATTATTAAAATTCCACAATATTTAAAATGAATTGCTGAACATTTTGATAAAGTAAGAATTTTAAAAAAAATCTGATAAAATACAGTAGAAAATGGTGGAAAATACACAAAAAAGTAAGAAATAAATCTGTAAAATGCTGAAAGTATGAAAAGGTTTATGTTCCTATTGTCAACAGTACGTCATTGGATATTCTAATAATTCTAGATCATTAACCTAACATATAGAATAAATAATTCAATGGACTGAGAATATTACGAGGCTAAAATTCAAATTCTTAGTAAATCTTGAAAACTATAACAATTGAAGGAAACACTGGAGACATTTAGAAATCAGGAATAAGAAACCAGTTTTAAATAAACTCTTGAAGATAATTCTAAAAATTTAGATTAGAAATTGCTAGAAATTCTAGAATTCTAGAAGAAATTTTTGGAAAATTGGATAAATATTTGCCAATTTCTAGAAATATGAAAATATTTTAGGATCTCTGAAAATTCCAAAATAATGTGAGAATTCTTAAAAAATAAACAGTATTAATCATTCAGGAAATTTCCAGAAGTTTTGAAAAAAAATATAAATGAAGGAGAACGCTGAATTTTGAAACGTGCAAGCAAAACCAACTTTTTAATCTCGAGAAATTTAGATAAAAAATTAATTGAAATTCTAAAACCGTTGAAGAAATATATAGGAATATGGATAATGAATTGCTGTCAGCTTTTAGAAATCTGTTAAAATTTTTAGATAAATTTTTAGTTGTATGTTCCTATTATCAACGATACGTCATGGGATGTTCTAATAATACTAAACCGTTAATCCAGCATGAAAGAAAACAAATAATTCAACGGAATAAAAGAATGTGTTTTTTGTTTAATTTGCGATTCATCAATAGATGAATCCAGTGCAATTCTTTAATCAAATACAATTAGATAACCGGTATCTATACGCACGAAACAAATAACCCCACGGAGAGACAAAAAAAAAGTCCATTGCATCCATTCGGAATCTGTGCAGGTATTTTTTGCGCGACCCTCGCAAATGAATCCGGATTTAATTAAACCGCCTGCCGGCGCCGAGAGTTGAGTGAAGGTAAATAAGCGAAAAAGCGGACATTAAACCCACCGTTAATTCAATATTTTTGGCTAGTGTTGACTCGGCGATATTTGCGAAGGGCTTGTCGGCGCCCCAGCACTCCACGTACTTGGTCATCTTGCTGGAGGGCCGCGACCGGGTCGGCGGGCCACCGGGTGTGGCCATGCCCAGGCCCGCCGTCGAGTCGCCGGTGATGCTGTTGTTCCTCTCTGAAATTGTGGACAGACGCGGTTTGGCGCTTCCGTTCGCCTCCGACTCGCTTTTCTGAAACACAAAAGAGACGGAGGTTGTAAGAGACTGACACAAAAACATATACACATACATATAGAGAGTGACTGGTGGAGGATAAGGGTGAAAGGGATAGGAGGAGCTGTCGCCTTTCCGGATTTATAACGTGAAATGTGATATTATCAGGGGTGCTTTAATTAACTTATATTATGTAAATAATACTAGTAAATGGTAATGTAGTTATCACAGTACAGAACAGAGAGATTATTCATTAAAATTTCTCATTTTGTTTTTATACAGAGATATACAGTTACAAAAAAATTAAAAATTACAATCTAATATTAAATAAAATAAACAGTTGTGGGAAAAAATGGAAGTCAAGGGAAGGTTTTAATTCAAAAAAGGGCGTTTTGCTTTAAATAACTAAATCCAGAATTGTTTAGTTTACTTATTATTTACAAATCAAAATGATTAAATAATATTTTCTATGGGATTCACTAATTTCATTGACAATTGATAGATGGCGCCACGCAACCCTTAACAAGTGATTATTTCTTTCTTGAAATCTACATTATACGCATAAAGACTACTACTGTTTATAAATTACGGATTTTATTATTCTCTACAATGATTTAATAAAACTGTATTGGTTCTTAAATAAAATACAAAAAGTAAAACATTTAAAGATTAAAGACATTTTAAAATCCATATAAAACTGTTAAAAAATTTGTTTGTTTCAAATGGTTATTTTTTAGTTGTAAAATTATAAAACATTTCAAACTGTTTTTAAAGTAGTTTTAATTCCACTTTTTACTAAATTATTATTTTTTTCTTTATTTTGTGAAATTTCCACTGTTTTTAGACAAGTCTAAATATGTAAAAATTTTAAGAGTTTTTAAAGAAAATATCAATTGTTTCTATTTTCAGAAACAAAACTGATTTAATCTTTTGTTAAAAAGTTTTCATTTTCTTCAAGTGTTTTTAGAGATTTTAATTGTTTCTTATTAAAAAAATAATTAACTCTTAACAAAAGTAAGTGTTTTTTTTTCTCGGGAAGTTATGACTGTTTTTTGGTAAAATGTGTGTTTTTTAAACAAATTTTAAAATGTTTAAAATTTCAAATTAATCAAAATTGAGTTTTTTGGAATTTCCTAATAAATGTTAATAATTATTTATCCTTGGAGAAACTTTTTGTAGTTTTGTTAATAACTCTTCAATTGTTTTTGCTGTTGTTATGAAATTTCTATTTGAAAGCAAATTTAAAACTGTTTCTTTTTTAGCAAATATCTTTTATTCCTTTTGTATACTATAATTCCTAATTTTAATTTTTTTTAATCGTAATTTTTAGGTTGTTTTCACGTTTTTAGATAAATCTCTTTTGTTAAAATATGAAGGATCATCCAAGAATTTTTCAGTTTTTGTTGTAAAAATTAAGATATTTATTAAACTTGCAAAATTTAAAATTTAAAAAGGTTTTTTTTTGCATAATCAACACTTCTTATTTTTTTACAGTTTTTAATACTTTTTCTTACTAATTTGCTTTGATTTTCTTTTGCAAAAAATCAATGTTATTTAGAAAGTTTCTTTAGAAAAATTTGTTTCTTTACTTTTATAATAGTCTTCAGTTTTATTTCTTATTTAATATTTGACTGTTTTAAAAAAATCACTTGTTTTTATTTAAATTTTTGTATTAATTAATTCTTTTTGTGAAACTGAAATGTTTTTAAAAAGCGTAATAAAGTTTTCAGTTTGAATTTTTTTTAATATTCGACATATTTCAAGTTTTTATAAAAATAAATTTGTTTTTGTGACAGTTTAGTTTTTTTAGAAATTTTTCATTGATTTCGATAAAATGTTAACTTTTTTGTTTAACAAATTTAAAATTTTGTGCGTGTATTTAATTTCAACTTGTTTCTTAATAAATGTTAATTATTTTTCCTTTGAGAAATTTTTATAAGTGTTTTTTATTAATAACTTTTTGTTCTTGTGAAATTCCTAGTTTGAAAAAATATTGAGCTTTGTAAGTTTCTTCAGAGTGTTTTTTGTATAATTTGAACAATATAGTTTAACTCTTTTACAATGTTTTTAAATAAAATTTCAACCGTTTTAGGAAAATTTAAAAATAATTTTTGAAAGCTTTTTAGAATAGAATAGAATAGAATAGAAGAACTCTAACTTTCTTCTTTTGAAGCTAATATTTTTTCATAAAATTGCAACACTAAAAATTCCACTAATTTTTTATGTTTTTTGATACTATTTAAACCATTTTTAAACATTTTTTAAATGTTATCTTTTAGGTTTTTAACACTTCTTACTATTTTTTTGTCAGTTTTCAGCTCTTCTTCTTACTAGATTTCTTTGATTTCTATTTGTAAAAATCCAACTATTACTAGAAAGGTTTAAAAAAATGTCAATTAGTTTTTGAAAACAAAAAGTTGTTTTGCTTTTATTGTGAAGTTTTTTTCTTTTATTATAAAGTTTTCAATTTTATTTCTAATTTAATATTTGACTGTTTTAAAAGATTTAACTTACTTTTTATTTAAATTTTTGTATTAATTGATTCTTCTAAAGTGAACTTTGTTTTCTTTTTGTGAAACTGAAATGTTTTTGAAAAGCGTAATAAAGTTTTCACTTTAATTTTTTTTAAATATTCGACAGATTACAATTTTTTAATCAATTTTAATAAAAATAAATCTTTTTTTGCGACAGTTTGGTTTTTCTTAGGAAGTTTTGATTGTTTGATTTCGATGAAATGTTAACTTTTTTGTTTAACAAATTTAAAAATATCGTTTTCAGACGTTTCGAATTGTATGTGTTTATTTATTTTCAACTTTCTTTTCTTAATAAATGTTAATTATTTCTTCTGTGAGAAATTTTTATGCATGTTTTTTTGTTAATAACTGTTTAATTGTTTTTCTTGGTTGTTCTTGTGAAATTCCTAGTTTGAAAAACATATTGAGCTTAGAAAGTTTTTTTGTATAATTTGAACAATTTAGTTTAACTCTTTTTATTTCACAATGTTGTTAAATAAAATTTCAACCGTTTTAGCACAATTTAAAAATAATGTTTGAAAGCTTTTTACTTTTTTTTTAATTCAGAAATTTTGATAAAATCTTTTTAGTTGTTTTAATTTTCCAAGATAAATTTCTTTTCTTAAGAATATTAACTTTTTGTTTTTTATTGTAAAAATTGAGTTCTTTTGAAGCTAATATTTTTTTCATATAATTGCAAAATTAAAAATTCCACTAATTTCTTATGTTGTTTTGATATAATTTAAGCCATTTTTAAACAATTTTATTTTTAATATAAGTATTTGTTTCTCATTAAATGTTATATTTTAGGTTTTTAACACTTCTTACTATTTTTTTTGAAAGTTTCCAGCTCTTTTTCTTACAAGATTTCTTTGATTTTTATTATTAGGTTTAAAGAAAATATCAATTGGTTTTTGAAATAAAATAATTTTTGTCTTTTATTATAAAGATTTCACTGTTCTAACAGATTTCAATTGCTTTTTTTCTTAATTTCTTAATAAATCGTTTTATTTTTTCTTAGTAACTTTTCTAACAGATTTCAATTGTTTTTTGAATCTTCTAATCAATTAAAAAATAAAAAGAATTGCTTGAAAGAAGAGAAGTAACTTCTTTTAATCAACTTTTATTTTATTTTTTTGTCTATGTATAAAATAATATTATTTATTTACTATTGTTTATTATTATTTAGCTTTAATTGTTGTTTAGTTGTTAAGTAGTTTAGACGAGTTTGTTGTTTTATTTTTATTAATTTATTTCTCTTAATGTTGATTTATTTTGTATTTTTCTTTTCTAATGTATATTAATAACGTTATTATTTTAACATGTTTATTACTTAGACATGTTTTAACTGTGTTTGAGAAAAGTATCAATTGTTTTTCAAAGTTTCTAATTTTTTCTTTTATTGTGAACTTTTTATGTTGATATTGTTTAAATTTTCTACTGTTATTTTTGAAAGCTTTTTACTCTTTTTTTATTTATAAATTTTTGATAAATAGATTTTAGTTGTTAATATTTCAAGATAAATATCTTTTGTTAAAAACTTCATTTCCTTTGCCTTTTTTGTTGTATAAATTGAGTTCTTTTGAAGCTAATATTTTTTTTTATAAAATTGCAAAATTTCTGATATAATTTAAACCATTTAAACCAAATTTTTCAACAGTTTTCAGCTCTTTTTCTTACTAGATTCCTTTGATTTTTATTTATTAAAGTTCAACTGCTTTAAGCAAAGTTTTAAGAAAGTTTTTAATTACGTTTAAACAAAATGTCAATTGTTTTTTGAAATAAATATATTTTTTCTTTTATTATAAAGTATAAAGTTTTCAGTATATTTTTTTTTTTAATATTAAACTGTTCTAACAGATTTCCATTGTTTTTTTTTAAATTTTCTAATCAATTGTTTTTTTCTTAGTAACAGTTCTAACAGATTTCAATTGTTTTTTTTTTCTTAAAAAGAAATCTTTTAATCAATTGTTACTTCTCTTCTTTAAACAACTATTGTTTTATTTTTAGTAAAACTGAACTGTTTTAACAATCGTAAACTAATAGGTTGTTGAAAAAATTTCACTTGGTTTGTTTCACTAAATTGTTTATTTTGTATTCGACTAGTTTCGGCACTGGGCCATTATCAAGTTTCACCAAGTGAAAAATGAGAATCAAATACAAGATAAATCGTAAACTGTTTATTACTTAAATATATTTTTTTGATTGTGTTCAATTGTTTTTTTTATTAATTTTCTAAATTCTTCTTATACTATGAACTTTGTAGGTTGATTTTTTTTATATTTTCAACTGTTTTAACAGATTTATATTGTCATTTTCTTAAAAAAACAGTTATTAAATAAAGATGTCTCTTTTTTCAAAAGTTTATAAACGATACTTCTAATTATGATTTAAAATAATTAATTGTTGTTAATTGTTTCTCATTTGAGAAACTTTTAAGTGTTTTGTTGTATTAATTTTCCAAATATTTTTTGTTGTAAAATTCCAACGATTTTGAAGCAAATATCTGTTTCTTCTTAGTAAATTTCTTTTGTATTTAGGTATAATTTAAACTATTGAGTTTGACTCCTATTTATTTTACTATTCTTTGTGAAATCTCAATTGTTTTTAGATAAGTTAAAAATCTTTTGGTTTTTAACTGTTCTTTTTTTGGAAATTTTACAAAAAAAATGAAAATAAGTGAAAAAACTGTTGAAAATTTTATATAAAATTTCTATAAAAACAATTTAAATAATTTCAAAATAAAAAAAAGTTTGATAACTTTCCAAAAATATAATAAAAAGAATTTGATGAAAAGTAGTTAAAATTTAAATAAAAAGCTGTTGAAAATTTTCTAAAAAATTGTTTCAATTAAACAGAAATTGAGACCGTCTCACAACTAGAAACTTCTTTTGGATATCCCTCCACATATCATTTTCATTATTAAATAATTGCTCTCTAAGAGATCCCTAAAAGTCAAAATCCACAATTCATTCACTTCTTCCTTTACTCCCAAACAAGTACTCCCCAAGGCTCTCCCCTCTCACCTCTATTATATAACAGTTTTTGTGTTTATGTATACAATCCTTATACTCTTCACTTGAAAACATCCAAATATCTCCTGCAATTTGCAGATGACAGTGCCCTAATCACACATGCTCCCACCCACACTAACAAATTAATACACTAACACATTCGTTATAATTATTTTAATGTAAATATGTACAAATTTTTCATGTATTCAAGAAAAAAAAACAATTAAAATTTGCTTGAAAATTAATGAAATATTTCAATAACCATCTTAAAATGAGTAAAAACGTTATTCAACACCTACGCACCAATTGTTTATTTCAATAAATCCATCTCTTTGATTTTCTGAAAATTGTTAACTTTGTTACTGTTAATACGATTGTTAAAATTGCGATAGAGGATTACCTTATATTTAAATTTTCATGTAGAAATTACGTATTCCACACTCTTTAACATAAATTGATAGTTTCTTGAAATAAGTAAGGCTTTTCCAAATCACATTCTTCGTTTTTGATTGAAGTTTTGGAAAATTCGACATTATTGAGTCCAATTTAAATTCTATACACGCCGATGGTGGCGCATTCGGTTATGACCGAACTAGGGTTAGCGAGAGTGCAGCAACATTCGTTCGGGCCAGCAGTTGTATGGGTGACCGGTACCATTCACCATTGGGACACAATTAAAGGTGCTTTAGATACTTTAAAGTAACAAGCGTATTTACACACAAACAAATACAAAAATAACATGGCCGAAACACCCCGTGGTCGATAGCCAAACATTACTTGTACTACTTAATTCCTATATTAAATATGTGAACTTTTTTGTTGATCAAGCAGTATGAAAACTTTAAAATTACTGAAAGTGGAAAGACCAGTCACGTCAAGTTTTCATAGTGCATACAGATGTATGGACATCTAATGAAATGACTCCCCTAAGGTTCATTTCCGATGAATCTATAACATACCAATTTATATAATTCGTATGAAATCATAAATTTGAATGATTGTATCAGTCAACAATGGCCCCAAACTAGTTTCGATGTATTTTGGTTTTCATTGGGCTAAAATATGGTAGGATAATGAGAAATTATTAATATAGGCTTATAAAAATAGTATTGAAAAAGTCTTTAAAAAGTTGCTAGAACATTTTAGAAATCTAGAAGATGAAACGCTCCCAAAAAAAAATTGAAAAAATTGTCTAACTAGGAAGAGAAATGCCTAAACTCGAAAAAAAGAATTACTGGAATTACCATGTAATAATTTTAATTAACGCTTCTTCTTCTTTTAAAACGTCAGATAGAAGACGATAGCTGCAGTTCATACTTCCATTAAAATTGAATGTCTCCATTTTACATTGAAATAAAACAACAGAGTTGGGCGGGTTTCACATTTATTGTTGAATACTGAAACACAGTGGCTTCATCAGGCAGTATTCATCTAACAAAGTGTTTAATGTTCTACTGCTGTATTCTGATTGTATCAGTTTTGTACATTTATTCTTTGGACTAAACTCTTGTACGCAGTAACGATCGTGCATTATTTTTTGACCTAACATGTAACATTATTAATAAAGAAGAATGGAACGTTGGCTTAAAGGCGTTCGACATGTTGCAACAACATCTTCCAACGAAGCCGAAAGTTCAAAAGCAGTACGTGCTGAGTATACAGCAATTACCGATCCAGACGATGATGCAAAGACGTCAAGTTCGACAGTTTCAAAGGCGAAAACATGGAAGTATGATGAATCATATATCAATTTCGGATTTGTTGGTTCCAACGGCTCACTTCTCTGTATGTTATGTAGTAAACTGCTTCCTAATAGTTCTATGGCACCTGCCAAGTTGCGCCGACATTTATAAAGTGTACACCCCGAGTCTAAAGACAAGAATAAAGAATTTTTTGTACGTAAAAAAGAACATTTATTGGAAATTCAAAAAACTATGATGCATGTAACCTAAACTATCAATGAAGATGCCACGGAGGCATCATATTTAGTTAACTATCACATTGCACAAGCAGGTGAAGCGCACACGAAAATTTAATAAAACGATGATGTGTTAGACATAATAAAATGTATGCTCCATGAAAAATCTGCAAAGCATCTTTCTACTGTGCCGCTATCAAACGATACTGTTACACGGCGAATTCATGATCTAGCAAGTTACGTCAAACAAGAACTACGAAAAACACGACTCGTAATGCAAATAGATGAATCGACTGATGTCGCTGGTCTGGCTATCTTGCTGGTTATCGTGAGATATCCATATAAAAGTTCTTTTAAAGAAGACATGCTTATGTGTACAGCGCTGCCCACAAACACTACCGGAGAAGAAATTTTTAATAAAATAAATATATTTTTTGAGGAAAATAATCTCAATTGGAACGACTGCATTGCCATTTGTACTGGCGATGAAGCAAATGCCGTCAAATCTAAAATTAGTTATGGACGAAGAGGTAAAAATAATTAATTTTATCAAGTCACGACCACAAAATCCCGATTGTTGTCATTATTGTGTGCAGATTATGGCAGCAAACATAAAACACTGCTGCTCCATATAGAAGTGCGATGGCTGTCTCGGGGTAAAATTTTAACAAGGTTATGAAAGGGAATGAAACTGAATTCATGGATTCATAAACCTTTTTTACCCAACTTACAAAAGCCCGAAAGTATGTCAAACGAGATATATGAATCTCTTTCAGAAATGTCATCAGACACAAGTATGGAGTCACTGTTCAAAACGACGCTTCTTAACGATTTTTGGTGCAGAAACCGTGATGAATATCCAATGTTTGCCAAAATGGCTCTAATGGCTCTGAATATTCGTCTCCCGTTCCCAACAACATATTTGTGCGAAACGATTCTCAACCTATGCAGTTACCAAAACAAAGTACCGCAATATCAACCAATTGATGAAAAATAAAAAAAATAAAACAGTTTCATACCTCCCATTAGTTAGATTTGTTTTCTTTTTTAATATCTTATATTATCATACTTGTTATGTAAGTAAATAACAAGTAACTGTTATATGGTACTTTTATTATGCTTATTAATAAAGAATACACTTTTAAAAACGATTGTTTTATTGTAGGGTTCCGTCAAGTATTTCGCTTTCCAAAAGGGTTCCGTCACCAAAAAAGATTGAAAACCGCTGGGTTAGACTATCATTTGGTTTCTATCTCACCTCAAAAGAAAGAAAATTATAATATGTGCAAAGAAAAAGGAACATGTTCAACTATAAATTATTATTTAAAAAAATCTCATCAGACTCAAATTAGTTAAGTATCTAACAATTTGTTCTTCCCTTTCTAATAAATATAATATTAATTAACCTATGTTAAGAGAACGCTAAATTAATATTTAATTAATTGGGCTAAATCCAAAGTAGATATGTTATTATTAAAGAGATTGGTGTAGAGCACACTTGGTTAACATAGAATACATTGAGGTAAAATAAGAGTATGACAAGTTAATACGTAATATATTGAGGTAGATCAAGAATGCGCTAGCTTAATATCTAATTTATTTAGGTAGGTTAGGGGTACGCTAAGATAATATAGAAAACATTGAACATTTCTCTAAAAACGGAAGAAACGCTACTAGAAATTTACAAAAATAAGGCATCATGTTAGTTTTATATCCATTTTTTTGTTCATTTGAGCATTTCTTAAAGTAATAAACAAAATCCTCTTTTTAATTTCTATACGAAAATATATATTATTAAATATTTTATTTTTAAATTCAATGGGGTAAAACACTTGTTAAGTTTCATAATATTTTTATTTTCAGTTGCCTGACACGTGTTTCGATCATTCCTGATCATTTTCTGAGTTTTGTACTTTGAAAATGATCAGGAATGATCGAAACACGTGTCAGGCAACTGAAAATAAAAATATTATGGAACTTAACAAGTGTTTTACCCCATTGAATTTACATATCTCGTTCCATCAAGAGTGAAGCTCTACCAGTATCAATTATATTTTATTTTTTGTTCAACCTAGAACATAAAAATTCGGCTACTTCTTTTAAAACTCTAGTCATATCATCTATTAAACCTAATAGTATAATTTTCATTGTACTATTTAATTACTTAATATTTTTTTATTCAATCTATTTTTTAATTATTCATCCTACTGCATAAAATCTACATTTTATCGTTTAATAAATAAATCAACGTTCTGTAATAAAAAAAATCCCTTTCGTTTTCATCCTTCACGCATAAATATTAAAACAAAAAAAGACTCAAACAAATCCGACAAACGTTTCATCTCCAGTTGCCCGCGGTGCTCAATTTTCAGCCGCAAATAAAATTTCAAATTCCTTTTATAGTTTTACGCGCGTAGTTACATACGCTAATGAAATTGTGGCCGCGCCGGAATAACCCGGAGTTATAAAGTAATGAAATTACTCGAGAAGGTGGATTACCTGAGGCCTTGTTTGTTTACAATTTAATTTGGGTAAACATTGTTTATGGCGCGTAAAATCGCGGCATTCACATCTGCACCACCCTCCGTCGCGTTTTATGCGACTACTAGTGTTTTCCGGGCGCTGGAGGGTTGATGCGCCCCTCTCGCCGCTGAACGCGATGCGATGGCGAAACTTGTTTAAAATGATAATCGACTTCGATTTTCCGGGCGTATTTCCATGAGAATGAGGACGTGATTACACCGGCTACGGATAATTACTTTTAACACGGTTTAGGGATTTAATAATATTTTTCCTTACTATAAAAAAATCGGTTGTTTATAAATCTTAATCATGACTCTAAAAGATAATAAAAAAATACATTATATAGAAACCTCCAAAGAAAGATTTCCGTACGATGTAGTATCAAGTACGATAGGTTTTAATTTGCATTTTTATTTTCAAGTAAAGAGGTATTGAAAGATGCTTAATAAGAGAGAAGAAAATAATACAATAATACAAGTCTGGAACGTAAAATTATTTAAGAAGAAGCCCAAATATTAAGAACCTGATGGAGAAGAAAAATTCTACAAAACTCATAGGGAAACTTCTGTAGCTTAGAATTACGAATTTTAAAATTATTTCTTGAACATTAAAGTGATTATATAATTTGATATAAATAATATCCAAGCATTCATAAACCACTATCAATGAATTCATCGAATTTTTTCGTATAAATTTAGCTTAAAAGCAGTTGAAAGAAGATTGTCTATAAGGTCTACGGTCGATAGCCAAGAAGAGAAGGACGAAGAAACATTATAATTGTTATGTCTATAAACAATTAAAATTGTTTCAAAAGTGTCTTCTAAAATCAAACTTATACAAGAATAGAACGCAACACTCAAAAATTAAAAAAAAATGAATTGACGAGGCGGATACATGAAACTCCATAACAAATTGAAATAAAAACTGTGTTGTTTTATTTTAAAAATTAAAATATAAATTAAGCTGAAATTTACATTAAATTACTTATCTCACTTGTAAATTGCATGTTTAATTAAAACGAAACTATGGTATGTAATGTTTTATGCCAAAATACTTAAATGAAAATCAATAAGTAAAATATCACGAAATTGTTTGAGAATGTATATCTCACAATTTCGAAAGAGAAAGTGGTTAACATTTTCAGAAATCTGGGAGGGAAATTAAAAATCTTCGCTAAAAAAACAAGAGATATTGAAAGGTTTAGAAGACACGGAGTGTAAAGTGTTTAAAAAAAATGAGAGAATAAAGGAGAAATTACACCTGATCATCGAATAGATATTTAAGAAAAATTAGAGATATTTTGTAACAAATTATGAAAAAATCATCTTAACTTTTTTTTGGAAAATACAGACATTTAATTTAATGGTAAATTTAATGGAAAATTTGAGCAAAGAGAAGCTTCTAGAATAGTCTAAACCCTTAAAGATATTTCTAAGAAGACAAGTTGGTGGAGAAATTGCTGGTAAGTTTTAAAAATCTGTAAATTGCTTAAATATTAAAGAATTTTGGAAGAATTGTTCTACAAAAGAAGGAAATTAAAATTTAAAAGAAAACCATCAAACAGATATGATATTTTGTCATAAACAAGAAATTATGAAAATATCTTAAAAATGATGTTTTTTTTTTTAAACTTTTTGCTAAATTTGAAGGAAAATTTGAGCAAAGATAAGTTGTTAGAAAAGGCTAAAACCTCAAAATATTATATCTCGCAACTAAGCTGGTAAAGAAATTGCTGGAATGTTCTAAAAATTTAGAAGGGAAATAGCTCAAAAATTAAAGACTTTTACCACAGAATTAAAAAAATGGTTCTATATATTTTGAGAAAATTTCTTATTCTAGTCTTTTAGAAATCTGAAAAGAAAACTACGTTTGTGCATATTTTTTAATTTTATGATGGAAGCAAAGAGAAGTCACTGAATAAGTCTAAAACCTTCTAATAATCTGAAGGATAATTCACTTTAAAATAATGGAGGAAATGCTAGAGAAAATAAATTCCTAAATAAATTTAAATTTAAATTAATAGTTAAAATTTTGCTAAAAATAATTTAAAACAACATACAAAAATTTGTCGAAAAGTATTATTACTGTTTAAATACACTTGAAATTTTTCTGAATAAAAAAGAATCTACAAAAAAAACCATTGAAGACATAATAATTTGAAGACAATTAAAGTTTTACATTTTTCAAAAATGAGTACCAAAAATAAAAGACGTTCTTATGATCTTCAAATTACACAGAAAAATAATGGTAACACTTTAATTATCAAATCTATCTTCACGTAACTCTCAAAACCACGTTTCTATGATCTTTAAAAGTTAAAGTTTAAATAAAAATTAACAAATTTTCTCTAAAAATATTTTAATTTGTACCAAAAAGCTGACTGATTATTTTCAGAAAACAATTGAAATTTTTAGTACAAAATTAATTAAAAATAGCTTTTTAATGAATTTAAATTAAAAAAGAAATTGAAAATATGCAAAACAATAAATGAAGTTTGGCAACTAAAGATAGTTGAAAATATTCCAAAACATTCGATTGGCTTTGAAATAGTTCAAGTTTAATACCCAAAAATTAAAAAATTCTCATAATAATAAATAAAATAGAAAATTTCTCAAATTAAAAATCTAATGATAAATAAACATTTACAAAAAAGTGCCTAAATCTAGTTGAAATTATACAAATATATTAAAAAAAACACGTAAAAGCAAAACAGTTTTATAATTTTCAAAAAGTGTTAAACATAGAGAACTTGATTTTCAAAAGTTGAAATTTAATTTAAAAATTATGAAAGAAGTATTAAAAAAATATAAATAATAAACACTTTATAACTTATTGTAACAATTTAACAATTGTGTTATACAAACAAAGTTACAAAGAGTTTATTATTTATACTCAACATGTATAACGAAGTAGAAGCCGCAAAAATCAATAATGTTAAAAAAATACTCACTAAATAAAATGAAAACAATTAAATATTTTGAAAATTTATAAAATGTAAAACAAATTCGAAATAGAAAATTTAGTATTGAACAGAGAAAATTAATTTAAACAACAGCTGGAAAATTATCAGAGAACAAATGAAATTGTTAATATTTTTTTTATGATTTGGAAGATTTGGAAAAAATATCAAATTTTGCAATTAAAAAGCGTAATTAAAGGCAATAAAGAAGGGTAGAAATTTTTTCCAAAGATTAAAAGAGGGCAAAAACAATTATCATTTTATAAAAATATATATTAGATAAATGTTACATTTTTTAAATTAAGAAAAAGTTGAAAATAAACAGAAAATGATATTTACTAAAAAACAAATACAGATTTTCAACTGTTTTTGTTTTTGCATCTGCAACTGAACTGTTAGTGGCAAATTTTTAGAATCCGCGGCAAAGAATTTCAATCTAACTATACGTAGATCCTAGTGTAGTAACAATAATTTGATGCTAAATAAATCTGGCTTCATACAATTTAAAAGTTCGAGAAATAGAACCGTTCCTTCTATAGAAAACAACTGGACGACTACAAAATAAAACGTCTAAAAGGCGAAACATTTTTTGGGCCACGTTGAATTAGAGAAACTCACGTAGATACGTATTGTAAAAAGCTGCAATCAAGAAGAAATGCAATTTTCTTAATACGGAATTCTCTTAGTAGATAGTCATTACTTATGTATTAATACGCGCATGTATAAAATCACTTAATGTATATATAACCATTTTTTGGAGACATTTCAGTGATACACTTCGGCTGTTTAGAATGCAAAAATTAATAATCAGACGTATTGTGTATGCAAAACATAGAATATTTGATTACTGATATAGAAATTAAGTTTTAAAGTGTTTATGTTCTTCACCGCTATTTTACGTGTAATTTACTAAATTAGGCACTTATTTTATATTTATACTTTAATATTTAACATTATACTTTATTCTCATTGGCAGTTTATAGAATCTAAATGATCTACTTATGTATCCAATTGACCTGTGTAACTCTGATTGTTTTGACACCAAATAAATTACTTGCTTATTTATTTACTATATCTTTTCTTGGAATTTATAACACATGATTAACACGTCTTATTGCAATTAACGCAATTAAATATTAAATGAAGCCAAAAATCAATTAAAATTTTGTAACGAAATATTAAAACCTCTTTTATTCTTTGAATAGAAATAATTGAAAATCAATAAACATGCTGTTGGAAACTTTTACAAAAGAAACCAGAATTTAAGGATATTGAAAAAATTATTAAATTTAGCTAAAACAGTTCCAAAAACAGTTAAGTAATAATTGAAAAACTGCTTATAAAAATAAAAATTGGAAAAATGGCTTAAAAATAGTTGAAATTATTACACAAATAAAAATCAATTGAAAATTATGATAATCATGGGAACCAAATATTTTCTAAAATAAGGAGGGCTGCAGAATTATTTCGAATGATTAAAAGAATGGAAAAAAGTTATTAAAATTTTGTGAAAATGTGCTAATGATCGGTAAATATTTTAAAACAGAAATAGTTGAAAATCTAAAAACTAATAGTTTTCACCTTTTTAACTTCTTAACAAATAGCAATTTTTGTCGATTTTCAACTATTTCTGTAAATTAAGAAGATAAAAAACTTCGCTACAAACAAAAATATATTACAATGACTAAGATTTAATAGTTAAAAAATTGCTTAAACATTAAAAGTAATAATAAAACATTCTTAAAAGAAAACTATTTAAAAAAATATTTTAAAACAGTTGGAAATGTTCTAAAAAATTAATTAGTTAAAAATACAAAAATCCATTTATAAATATGTTAAAAGAGATAAAACAACTATTGAAAACTTGCTGATATTACAACAAAATAACTAAAAATTATATAGCAAATTTATAAATTGTATTAAATTGGTTGAGAAATTTCAACTTTTAATAAATAACCAACTAATAAAATTGATATTCCACTTATTAAAAATAAACAAAAAATGAGATATTTTAGATAAATATTGTATTAAGACTGGATATAGTAATCTCAGATCCATATGTTATAGTCGGGGTTATAAATAAAAAAAAATAATATTTTGCTATGCAAATTGATTTTTTTTCTGTTTAAAAAAATACACGGAAGTGATTCTGTTATAAAACATGAGTTATTTTTACCATAAAATGTAATATATCTATATAGATATGCAATTACACTTAAAGTGATGCATACTGTCGATGATTTAACTGTTTTTAGTAATTTTTGAAGAGTATTTTTAAACTGTTGTTAGTAATTAAAAAAAAAAATATTTTTGTGTTAAACAATCTCTATTTACAGGTAAAAATTTGCATGCAGGTCTCACCTGGCGTTTTTCTGAAACTAAAATAAGAGGAAATTCGTATAACAAAAAAACCTTCTTGGACAGGCATCGAAGTACTCAAAATTCAAAACTGGCAACAGTGGAGATGGCTGCTTTTTCTAAATCTAGTTACTTCATGCAAATATTAAATTAAAAGAGTAATATTTAAAATGTTGTGACTTAATTTTTCCAAACGAATTTACTCTAAATCTAACAAAATGCATTGGACCACACATAATTCTTTATTTTAATTTTAGGACCTTAAAAGTACATACAAAGACAAATAAATTGCACAAAAAACTTACATAAAATTTAGCACGGACAGAGTTAATATTTAAATACGTTCTTCCACTCAAACCCCGATAAATTGTAAAGTGCTTTTTTTGAATGACAGATAAAAATTCGTAATCTGCCTTCATAATCCTACAATGGTGTTATTAATTATTAATTCGAATGCAGTTTACGCTTGCGGAATATGCCGATATGCAAAAGGTTTTTGGAGTTTGCTAGGGAAACTCTAACGCTTGTCCGGCTGAGTATTCTAGAAGATTTCCTAATCGTCGTCCACCTTCGAAACACCTATTCATACAGGTTAAAAAAAAGATTAAGGAAAATAGACGTTGGTATTACACGGTTAGGACAGACAAGATGCAGAGTGACCAGGAACTAACAGCATACCTAATCTAGAGCAAGCAATTCTAAATGCTGCCACTGAAAATCCTCGCAGCTGTACTAGAGGAATTGCAAGGTTATTTGACATTAACAGCAATAAGACAGTTCACCAAATTCAAGAACAACCCGACTTCCACAATAATATTCTGTATACGGATGAAGCAATATTCACCAGAATAGAGTATACAGGGTGACTGACGAAAAACCTTTGGTGCTGTATCTCGCTTATTTTTGATCCGATTTGAATAAATTGATGTTTTATTGTATTGATGTATTTTGTACTGATCCACAAGGAGATTTTTTTCTGAATCTAAATTTGTAAACTATTTTATCCATTCATCAAACCAAAGTCGAGAAATTGAGGATTAAAAAAAAATTAAAAATCAAATACCCATAGTAAACAATATACAGAGCCTATTCCAAATGTCAAAAGTGACAGTGTCAGTCATTGGTACAATACTGCAATGATTTTTAATAATTTCATAATAAAAATGTTGCAAGATTTCAAAAACTGAAAAACGATTTCTGTAGAAGCACAAAATTCTAGTACAGTGTTTGAAATATTGCAACATTTTAATTATGAAATAATTAAAAATCGTTGCAGTATTGTATCAATGGCTGTCACTGTCACTTTTGACATTTAAAATAGGGTCTGTATATTGTTTACAATGGATAGTTGACTTTTTATTTATTTTTTTAATCCTCAATTTCTCGACTTAAGTTTGATGTATGGATAAATTTGTCTACAATTTTATATTCAGAAAAAAATCTCCTTCCGAATCAATAAAAATATATATACAGTGCAATTAAAAAAAAATGTTGATCGTATTTTGTCAAAAACTGGGCGCGTGAAAAAATAACAGTTCAGACCCTATTAAAGTCTTTTAAAAATGGTTTAATTTGATGTTTTATTTATTAAAATCGGATAAAAAAATAAGCGAGATACAGCACCAAAGGTTTTTCGTCAGTAACCCTGTATAATAAATGGGGATTAACTCAAAAAATGATATTTTATAAGCTTCACGTGGCGTTGTTCCTAAAAAATTAAATTATAAAACTACAAAAACAAGGTTTCTTCGAAAATCTTGAAAATTCCGAACTGGTAATAGTAAAGAGGATTAATTTTTCTAAATCAAGTTACTTAATGCACACATTTAATGATAATAAAAAATAAATTACTAGCATTAACCCCTTGAAGTAAAAAGAAAGTATAATTTGAAACTAAGAAGCTTCTACTTGGTTATTTCACTTGCTTTTTATTGTTATTTTGACTATAGTTTCTGCAACTCAGCTTACTATTATCGAAACAAAAATAACTTAAAACTACCAAATGCACAAATATTTATATTAGCATGATGGAGCACTATCTCACTGCAGTCGTAAATTCAGAAGATGGTTAAATATAAATACCATCAGCAGTGGATTGGTCGTGGTAGTACAATTGTACATCTCCTGATTTAAATATTATGGGATTTATTGAAAAACAATTAATCAAACGTTATTGTAAATTATTTTATAGTTAAAACCAAAAGTTTTAAATGTGATTTGGCAAATCAAATGTTGCACAATGTTGAAATTCCATTTCACTAAGGGCTGCTGTATGTATTGGAGAAAATAGCGGTCACATTAATCATTTACTCTAGTTTTAGTTATTGTCTTGGTAAAATTCATTCCATTGCTTGTTTCAAATGAAGTAGTTTAATAAAAGAGGTTGCTCCATGTTTATAGTTTTAAAATACAAGGATGTCAAGTTTAAATTTAATAAATTAAAGAAAGAAGCGTGTATCTACGAACTTTTTTGCAAATAAATTTTTAGACGTTGTATCTAGCTGTAATTTCCACCCGGCGCATCCACCATTTCCGTGCATTAAAAATAAATAGTATTCATGGTAACCTTCTAGTTAATAATAATTTTTAACTTACGAATCTCATGTAGAAGAATTAGAATCTTTATAACTTTTTAGATATAAAAATAATAATTTAATACAATAAAATATTGTATTGCAGATTTTATTCATTAATTGTTTTAGACATATGGAAAACTTATTTCTGATATGGTTTTAGAAATAAGTTTTCCATATGTCTAAACAATTAATTAATAAAATCTGTAACAATAAGAAACTAAAAGAAATACGCATTAAAAAATAAAACTTCTTTAAACACTAATCTCAATTATAATAATAACATTTGAAATTTTCTAATAAACAAATCTTGACAGAAATGTTTGTAAAAAACATAATTTTGTATATTATTTAATTAAAGCTTTTAATGTATATGACATGTCTTTTAAAAAAATCATCACAAAGAAAGAGAAAAACATAAAAATGTATTCATAATGTATTTAATGAAATTAAATACTTAGGTTATTTATTTAATTTAATTATGTTATATACCAATTATAGCAGTATGAGCATAATAAGCAACGCATTAGAACGACTAATCTCAACTAATTTAAGTTGACACTAAAGCACAAACAAATTTTAACGCCTCCATAATTTTTTTCTTGCGCCAAAAAAAATTCTAAATTAAGATGAATCTGTATCAGTATCGTTATAATACCTAACCTTGCATAAAATTATAAACATTATCCGAGTACACGATCCGAAAACTGTTCCACAAACAGCGATAAAAGCCTAATACGTCTCCGTTAAGAAACTCCGCCAACAGTAATGACATTAAAATTGTTTACTCCAATTACGAATTTTAGAGGCCCAAAATGTAGTTATTTATGCGAAATTCCATCTCCATTATTAAATCACATTAAAACTTTCCGCCGATGCGATGCCAGTAAATAATCCCCGGACGATTATGATTACGTGAGCCTTCATTAACGAAATTAAAGAGACGGCACTGAACAATAAAATTTTAGAACGATAGGTAATAAATTTAGCGAAAGTTTATAGTTAATTTGTGTTGTTTAATTAAGAGAGATGTTTAAGTATTTTGCTTACTAATTACTTCACGAGATTATTACCATTACTAAATAATGTTGAAAAAATTGTATATTTATTGAACTCAATGTATAAATTTATAATACAGCAATACTCGATTTTGTTCAGAAATAACTGAAATTGATTTATGTTTTATAAATGTATCAACTAAATTAAATAACAATATGAAACCAAATAAAGGCTTTAATTTACGCTGTTTTGTTGATTACATTTCACAATAAATTTATAAACTATTTGTTTTTTTTTTAAATCTATTGATGCATATAACACTTTAGCATTGGAAAGGGATTTATCAATTGCTTGTTTAATATTAATAAATCCTAGGAGGACGATAATTAATAAGACGTTAAGTTAGAAATAATTATATTTTTATAATTTCTAAATTGTATGAAATTATATGCAAAATAGACTGATTTTCATTTATTTTGAATATCATCATTATAGCTATTATTGTTAAGAAAACAATAATCAATATTCTTACATTATTGTTACATTTGTTTATTCAATAAGGAAAATCTAATGCAATGCTTTAAATAATAAATATAACTTTAATTGTATTTTTTATATTTATAAATAATAATGTTCAACATCAGATCGTAAAACACACTTGGTTTGTTTCACTCTAGATAAAATTTCTGAAAGTGTAATTTAATTTAAACCTTTATCCGTAATAGTTTAAAATGTTTCACCATGTGATAAGATACGTCGTTCAGGAAATATTATTGAAGTATTTAATTTTTATTCAGTTAAATCATATTCTGTAACATTTATATAAGAATTTAATGAACTATTTACCTGCATAGCTATTCTTTTACTTATTTTGTTAATTTTAAGCAATTCAGACCGTCAATTTTTACATATCGTAATAAGTTTGATTAACATTATATGTATTAGATTATTAATATGACCTTACTTTTGGTGGAACTATGAGGAAGGTCTCGATTTTGTGGTCGGCCAGGTATCCTTCCCTGCTGCCGCCGTCGCCCGGCTCCACCTCGAAACGGTCGCCCAGCTGGAGCAGCGTGGCCCTTGTGATGTGTACCTTCCTGCGAAACATAATTAATTAGTATGCATGAATGAAAGCCTAAATAATTAATTACAGTTTAGAGATCTTTGGCCATACGAACAAACAGCCGTGCGAGATTATACGTTCCTTTGCGACGGCTAAATTTACATCTATTTATAGTTGGTCGGAGTATTTGCTGGGTATCCTTAATTGAAATCATACGGTAATGAAACGCCCCGAAGGAGTTATCACATAATACTTAATTTGTGTGCACGGAGACATGAAATTGATAAGAAAATAAGTGCTCTGCGTTGCGACGTTTTAGCATAATTGTATGAGTTTATAATTTTAAAATATTAATTGTTATATCTGAAGTTCAATAATATTCGTGTTAAAGGGAAAATATATTGTTAAATGTTGCTGTTAATTATATATCAAAAATAAACGCATATTTCTTTATATGCGACTGTAGAAACGTACGAATCGGATTTGCTTATCATCTGGTGAACGAGAACTTTAAAAACTTTAACGCTCACCTGTACTGTGCCCGAGGGGCCTAGTTGATAGAGCACCGGAGGTCGTTTAACAAAATTGATAAAAGTTCATAGTTAACTCATATAGCCTGTACAAAGGTTGACATAGATTAAAACAGATTTATGGCTGTTGTTAACTGGGAGCAATAGTTTAATGTTTTCAAATTATTACTGTTAAAATGGTCACTATTAACAGTTCCCTTTGATTGCTAGTAGTTATCCATCCAATCATAGGGAATCATAGTGTGGCACTTATAGAGTAGATATCATCTTAATGGTATTATACTGCTTTGTTTCTGTAGTCTTCTCGATCTTTGACCTTTCTTCTTCCCAGTTGTTGAATTTGAAAAAAGCTTCTTTTACTGTTTCCTCTTCTTCGCAGTATATGCAATTATATTGCTCTGCTAAATGGAATAGATTCAGATATACACCTAAATAAAAAAATACTGTTTTTGAGGTGAGATTAATATGAAAAGCTTCTCGATCTTAAGAGTTACCTTATTCTTCTTTAAATTTGACACATTTTGTCTCTAGATGTGACCATGATTGCCGTGACATACGTATATCCAAATAGTTCAATATCATTTGGTATTTTAATGTTCAAGAATTCAGCATAGAGTATGTTTTATAGAACGGGACGCAGGACTCAAGCCTGGGGTGCCTCACATATTATTGGTATAGTTTGCTTTATTTAGACAATCAGTTTTCTATCTGATAGGCAGTTATCTATAATTTTTTGTACATATGAATCGATATATATATATTTTTTCGAGGGCATCCTTTTTTAACACATCTTGCCGTGTTAAAGGCCTTTTTAATATCCATTGTAATAAACAAGCATAGACTTTAGTTTCCGTTTTATTCCTTAGAGATCTTAAAGACTTTTGCGAGTAGCCTAGACCTACTGATTACTAAACATGTCCCCTTTCAGTGCCAGATCTTCTTTTAGCCTCAAAAAATTTCTTCACTGTGTCTATTAAGTAGTAGACTATATGTTTTCCCATATTTAGTGTCTCTTGCGTGCTTCTCAATCAATATTAGTTGTGCTTGTTATCACTTCGTGGGATGCCACAAGTATAGAATTCATCATTTCCAGGTGTTGTTCTGGACAGGCTTATAATCTTATTTTTATAATTTCTAATGTAATCTTACCAAGACCAAGTGCCCTTTCGTCTTTGAGCTTCGTTGATACTTATCCTAGTTCCTCCACAGTCAAGAATGGGTCGGGTTATTCAATGGTATTTCTTTGGTCTGTGTTGGAAAGAAATCAGCAGCAATTCAAAGATTCTCCTTTTTCTCTAGTTCAACAGTCTTTTGATGTCAGAACTTATGGTTATCTATCTTATATGCCTGAACCCACGGATTAGTGTCTATGTCTTTTATTATGTTGTCACAGCATATTTCTTTAGCCTTCAAGATTTCCCTTCTTAGTCTCTGTTTTTGTGTATCTATAGTCTCCTTCTAGAAGTTCTCGTAGCTGCTATCCTGTTCCTCTGGAGATTCTGGCTCTGTTTGAACATCTTGGCTTCCCCGATCTCCAGCCTCTACCAATATACCATATTTTGGGTTCCATTTTCTTTGGGTTTAAATGTTGTATTACATGCGGCAGTTATCATCTTTATGACTGCTGCTTTTTTTTAAAATTTACGTAAATAATCCATCCACACGCTTTTGCGCTTTGTTTAGTGTTTTCAGCGCTAGCTATCTTTGTGAAAAGGATGAAATATATATTCTGGTGCATGCTTTGATTTTCGTCATCGATGACTCTCCAGTTATGTAGTTGGCTTCCGATCTTCGTCGTACTCATTGTGTGATAAATTAATGATTTGCCTTGTGGTCCTACAAAAGTTGGCTTTATGCCATTATTGTGTATTATCAGAATTTATATACTACATTTTTGGTCTTCCTAATTGCCTCCCCATTAGTACATATTCTGTCTTCTTTACAAACTCGTATGCCAATGTCCATATTCTTATTTGCTATCCTTGAACACTTTCTTAGTTCAGCTATAATGACCAGATCTATGTGCTTTTCTTTAAGGTTTTGATCTAATAGATCCATCGCCCCTTTACAGCGACCCAGATTGTTCTGGAGTATTAGTTTTGCCAACAGATGGGACAAAGCCTCGCAGCTACCCTCCTTCAGTATGTGTCCCGTTTGACCATAATTATTGCACGTTTTAGAACTATTTAGCCCTTCGCAGTATTTGGACTGGTGGTTGTATTTCCAGCATTTGTAGCATCGTCGTATTAAGATTCTATATTCTGTATAACACTAGGGTAATCCAACTCTTATATGCTCTAGATTCAAGATCTTGTATGTTGTTTCCTTTGACGAAGTTAAACAACTCTATATTATCTTCAACCGCTTTGGGTAGTTGTTCTCTGGTAGCCATACTATTCATGCCTATGTATTGTACACTTCTGGTTTTATTCTAGAGAGGTTTCAGTGAATGTAGGATCTCGCTTACCGCGTTGTTATCCTTGTCCGTAACTATCAGTAGTTGCCCTTATTTGGTGCTTCTGATTGTTCTTATAATGTGTCAGCTTCCATATTCTGTAGACCCTTCTTCCTCTTTTTGCCTACTATTATAGTGTATGTATTTCTTCTTGTTTTTTGTTTTGGTCAGGCTTATCGCCTTGTGTATTTATTACCTTATATTCTGTGCCATAGAAAATGGCCTCTACCATCTTTCAATGTATGCTTATTCTCATACTATCAAGATGATGCATCTTAATTATTATGGTTATCAATGTACCTTTTTATAAACAATGAATAAACCGTATATTATTAAATTAATTGGATGAGTTACGTGAAGATAAACTTGATTATAAAATAAAGCACTAAAAACCTTTCTTCACACAGTTTATTTGAACCATTGATAATGGTCACTTTGTGTCCGAAATATATATATTTGGTATTTCAAATAAACTGTGTGCAGAAAGGTTTTTAGTGCTTTATTTTATAATCATATATTATTATTATTATTATTATTTCAACAATTTTTGGATATCGTTCTTTATATAGTTTTTGGACGGAAGAATTAATGTTGTTATCTCACTCTTACAGTCGGACTCCTTTAAGTATCTGGTTTTTAGTTTCTAAAGGGTTTCTTATTCATACCGAGAAGTTTGTATAGATATCCTCATTTCATTATTTATTTCTAATATTTTCCCATTCCTCCCATTTGTCAATTAGGTCTAGTCGATCTAGCGTTTCTTCGTGTTGCTTAGTCTTCTATTAGTACTTGTTTTCCAAATTATCCTGGTGTTCAAGTTCAGAAATTCTGCTCTATAGCTCCTTAAACCCAGTGTCTATATTTTTAAACATTATTGTTGCTGTATTTTCTGCAGTGTCTGGAAGTTATATTTTTAAAATTCCATTTTTTTCTCTTTAAGACACCTTTTCATTGTCTGGATCCTTTATCAGTGGCAGTTTTTTCGAGTATTTCTTGTAGTTGTGAATCCAATTTTTAATCAATTTTCTTGTGTTATGTTATGTTAGCTTCTTTAGTTTTTCAATCTTCTTAATGATTTCCTTGCTCTTCGTTTTTATCCTTCTCTGATTTTAATCCATAATTAATCAAGCAATTACCACCCTTTGTTCTCTTCAGCTGTCCTCCTTCATTACTTCCATCTGTTCTACACGTTCTTTGCGAGGCGTGTATTTGGGAGGCTTCTATATTTTTCTCCTTACTTGGTGGTGTACCTTTAAGAAAAGTCCTGCTTCTATGTCAGCAGTTTAATCGTTGACAACGCTAATGCTCCAGGAGTGCGCATTTCCCCTTGGATGTTTTCTTCTTTTCTTTGTCCAGTAATCATGGATGATTGTCTCTCCAAGAATCCAAAGTACCTGCATCAGCCATCGGGCATTTGCACCCGATTGGAGCTGATAATGACTCGCTTGGGGTAAATTTTTGAATGTTTTGTCATCCATACCTTCCTTTCAATCCTGTTGTAAATATTTTTATTTCCTTCCTAACTAGCGACAAGATGATTAATTCCCCTATCCGCCACCTGGGGATTAAATTTAGTATTTATGCTGACGAAAATTATAACAGATGCAAAAAAAAACAGATCACAGTTAACTAAAGATAATTTTTAAACTTGAACTTTTAATGCATCACATATTTTTAGTATATTTTTTCAATTCAATTTCAAAACAACTTTAACTTATTAATTTTAGTTTCTAAAAATGTTTGATCTGATAACAAACTTACAGCCATTTAATTTTATGGTTTTCAAACGTTAGTTTACAATATTTTATTATATTGTTTATATTATTTTATCTCAATTGTTTGACTGTTTCTTCATATGACTTTTGTTTTTGACTAGTTAAGATACAATTTTTATATATTTTTAAATACTTAAAATAATGTGAGTGTACTAATCTGATATGAAATCTGATCTTTAACATTATGTTTTTATTGCGACATTCTCAGACTGATGAATTAAATATACATCTTCACCATATTTTATTTTCAATTTATAATGATTGTTACAAAAGGAATAAGTAACAAATGACAGATAGCAGATAACAGATGACAAATGATAGGTGACAGATGAGAGATGATAAATGGCAGATAGCTGAAAATGAATGACAGATGACAGATGACAGACAAAAAATAAAAGATGGCATTGAAATTTAACACAATATTTTATTTTAAAATCATTAAACTTAAAAAAGATATAAATAGAAAAAGACAGCCGAAGACAGCTGACAGATGTCCAATATCAATGAGAGTAGATTTGATATGACAGATAGCCCACAGCAGATAATAAAGGGCAGATAACTGGTGGCATATGACACAGGACAGATGACATATTAAAGATTACAGATTACAGATGGTAGATAGCAGTTAAGAGATTACAAATGATAGATGAATTATATCAGATGACAGCTAATGGATGGACAAATAACAAGTAACAGATAATAAATTACATATGGCTAATTATATATAATAAATAAAAGATGACATATAGTAATTGGACTTTAACTTGGCATTTTCTTTGTTTATATTTAGAATTATTTACGTTTAGATGAAAGATGACAGTTAACTGATGATAAATAAGTCATTACATATAATATTTGATGGGTGGCAAATGATAACGATTTATGATTTTGTTTGCAATCCCAAATTATTAATGCAATAAAAACCATACCTATTTTATATTGGATATTATCTAATTTTTGTATCTATGAAGGATTATAAATGAAAACAAATATAATTTTTTTAATTATTTCATGTGTTTTTATTAAAAATTATTGTTAGATTTGATAGGTTTTGCACTTTTGCTAGATATCTAGAAATATATAAACCATTTCCTAGGTACATTTTCTAATACTGCCTATAATTTAAAAACAGATAATGATTGTATATAGATAACAGATAATAGATGACAGGCAGTAAGTGACAAAAAAATGGATAGTCAACACACGACAAATGATTAATGAAATATGACAACTAGCAAAGGGCAGATAACATATGGTAGATGATAGGTGACACATAACCATTGGTAGAGAACAAAGGATAGACATATTTAAGATTGTAGATTACAGATGTCAAATGGCAGATGGTAGATAGCAGTTAACAGATTGCAAATGAAAGATAGATTATGACAGATGACAGCTAATAGATGACAGACAGCAAGTGATAAATAATAGATGACATATAGCTGATGATGTATCATTAATAAAAGATGACATATATTAATTGAAATTTAACACTACATTTTCTCTGATCATATTTAGAATTTAAATTTAGATGACGGATATATGAATACATTAGAAAATTGCAGTGCAAAACACTTGCAACTTCATTAATGAACACGTTAAATAAAATTGGGCCTAGGTTCGATCCTTGAGGACCACCACTTGTAGCTGCAAAGGTCTTGAACCGACAACCCATATAACCTACATAAAGACCTCTCTGCGAAAAATATGTTAGAATTACTGTAATAATATTTGACGCTAAATTGTACTTATTTAAATAGGATAAAAGATTAATGTGAGGCAAATCATCAAAAGCCTTACTAAAATCTATGTAAAGTACATCAACTTGGGCACCACAATTAAATTCACCAGAAATAAACTGAGTTATACACATTTAAGATTTGTTTGGGTATTTCTTTTCCTCATGAAACCAGAAACCATGCTGATTAGAAGATATTTATTATTAAATGCAAGGACGAATATAATTGCATATGATAGGCTCAAAAATCTTAGAAAAATTAAAAATTATGGCCACAGGTCTATAATTTTACACATCCGATTTTTCACCTTATTTAAAAACAGAACATAAACGGGCAAGCTTCCAGCGCTCAAAAAAAAATTCCGGTGGATAATATTAAGTTTAAATATGATATAGGGGTTTTGCCAACTGTAAATAAGGACAATCTTTAAGATAAATAGCAAGACCATGATCGGGACTCATTGTGATGTTAGGTTTGATTATTTTTATATGATTAAAAACAGTCTGTTAATCGATTTTAAAATTACCCATCACTTTACTGTTAACACTATTATCTTGAACTTGTATATTATTACTTACACTGTATACACTCTTAAAGCGTTCTGCAAATCATTGAAGAATTTCTTTTGGTCAATCCAATGTTTTATCACCATATCTCATTTTACTTGGAATTTTCGACTTTTCCTTCGTGTTATCATTGAATTCAGAAAATTTGTGATTTATTTTTAAAGTATTTACGAGCATATTTATGCTTATTATTCCTTAAAGAAATATTCGGTCTTTTCTTCAATTGGTTATATAACATATGCATTGTTTTAAGTAAATGAATCAATTCAATTAAAATTGTATGATTTATCAAACATATATTTAGAACAAAAATAACATTATGAATAACTTCTAAATCAAATTCAAGTGCTGGATGATGTCTGCTTTGTTTACAGTGCACTGCCAATTAAAAGGGACGAAAATGAATTTCAATAACCGTTTATTGGCATTATGAACTCCGTTGCATTGTCTCAGAATTTTTAGGGCCATACAGTTCATAAGTGAAGATTATCTGCTGTATATATTTCCACCAAGTTTCCAATCAGAATAGTTTGCAATATTAAAGTTTCTTAGTTTCACAATTAAAATTAAACATAAACTATTTCTTAAATTCGACGAAATGTCGATTTAATAATAAAGAAATTGTGACTTCTAAAGAATAATCGGCCGCATTCGAGAAAATCACAAATTAAACAGCTTTACAAATCATCGTCTTTCTTTTTGTATTCATCCGTGTAGTAACTAAATCTAAAAGTATCAAGACTATTTACTCAGAAGTAAACAGGTAGCCCACGGATTAGGAGTAACAAAAGAGTACAGAGGATTCTTGAGCGTAATGACCCTCGAAGGAAATTGCAATAAAAATGATCTTTTGTACCAAATGAATGAATCGTTCGGCCTTGATGGAAGAACTGCACTAGTAAATAGTAATATATCGGTAAATTTACATAAGGAAACATTTAAAATTCAACATCTGAGCTGTTTATTAACTAACCACGGTAAAATTTCCCTAGCCATTTAATTATGTTGTTCTAAATGAGAACAACATAATTAAATGGCTCAGCAAAAATGGAAACTTTTGGATAACTTTATCATATTAAAAACATTAACATTATTGATGACATATGACAGATTACAGATATCGTAACTATAATATATGTTGTAAATATTCTGTCCAATTCTTATATAAATATTACGATAAAAAACTTCTAAGAAGTTTTATTATTCCAACAACAGTTTTAAGAAAGAAACAATCTACACATAGGTAAAACATTTGTTAAGTTCCATAATATTTTTATTTTCAGTTGACATGTGTTTCAATTGTTCCTGATCATTTTCAAAGTACATATCTCGTTTCTTCAAGAGTGTAGCTCAACCAGTAGAAAGTTATATGAAACAATCTACATTTGCAGTAGAAATCTAATTAATTTATTCCACAGGAAAAAAATAGCTCACAGAAAATATAAATCTATTAGTCGTCAAGAAGATTATCTATATTTTAGTAATTTGCGTTATGAATTTAAAGTATTATCTAACGGGCCGAATCAAATGTTTTCAGTAAACCACGTTCTTTTTAGAAATTTGATATCTAAACTCGAATAGAATATGGCCTTCCTAATAATATCGAAAATGAAGATAAAGTTGGAGAAGAGGGACAGGATATCGTATTTTTTTTTCGAATTTTTTTTTCGACAGTATATTGTCGCGAACAGGGGATATTTGAGACAAGATCTCGAAGTCGCGATAACCTCCACGTGACAATATGTATAAAATGGTGATATGGCCATCATAGTACTTTCCCTATATTTTTCTCGAAAACTATGAGGTTTACGCAGAATGGTTATTCTTAATAATTTATTCAATTTTGGATTCTTTACAATTTACTTGTTATATAAATTTCATGGAACTTCTATAGTTAGAAACTTAATATGCCTTAATAAAACTTGTTCAGTGTCTCATTCTCGAAATGCAATTCACAACGTCATTAATAATAATATTAAATAACAAGGGATCAAGGTGGAAATTGGGGAACACCAAAAGTTATATACATTAATCACTTCGAATATATTGATAAGTAAAATTTAACATAATGCAAAAGAGTTTCATTAACACTAAAACAACTTAACTTATGATTTAAAACTGTGTTAACGACTCTGTCGAATCCACATGAGACGACCATGCCTTTAAATCGCTCGTGCAGCATGTTTTTAAATTATCCATATGTGGAAATGAATTGTTACATTACATTCTAAGATTCTAAGATAATGGATAATTTAAAATGTTTACATTTTTGCAATAAAGACCAAAGGCTTAATCTTTTGGAGTCATTAGAGATATACCGCCAAAGCAAGAATATTAATTCTAATCTGCTTAATGAGCAGACGGATTTAATTTCTTCGCCATTATTTAAGCTCTTATAATGACATGGTGTTGACACCAGGGTGGGTGGGTGGCTACTGTCCCACCCTCTAATCTACACAACATATGCGAGGGTTCTACTGATTTATTTCTTATGCATGCGAAAGAAGAAGGGGTTTTATAATTTATCGCACTTCTCAAGGAAAATTATGTCTTTAAACCAAATACATATTAATAAAGAGAATGGTTGCGACCGTTACTACGTGGTAATCGATACTTACACTGAATTGAACACATAGTGAATTTTTCAATTCAGTGCAAATACATATTGTTTATAGAGAAGATAACGAAGATTTCCTTTCAAAATCTTCAAGTAGAAATATTTATAAATCACAGAGATTTATAATTCAATCCATCAATAACCACAATTTTAAGAAGATTTGTTTATCACCTATTACTTTTAAATTTTGATTTTAACCAAACGCTTTCATGATTTATGGTGAAAATAAATCAAGATTTTCTTTTTATATCGAAATTTGTCAATTGTTACATTCACTCGAAGGAAATTCTGTTTTTAAACGAAAGCCATCTTGTTTTTACTAAAGATTACAAAGATTTTCTTTTATAATCTTGAAATAGATATATATATACATATATAAATGTACAAAATTAATTTTAACAAAATATCTCAACTCTTATAATTTCTAGAAATGTTTATGTCACTGATTATATTTTTTTAAAACCCCCATCATCTTGTTTATATTGAAGGCATTAAAGATTTTTATTTTTAAATATAAATACAGGGTGTCCCGTTAATGCGGGGAAATGGCTGAATCATAGATTCCTGGGGTCAAAATATGGCGATTTAACGCAACTTATCTATATCCAAAAATTTACGGTTAAGCTGGAATTTGGCTTCAAAGTTTCAAAAATTTTTATTTCTTTTGTTTATAACAATTGAACGCTTTATTTGATTTGAATGAAATTTATTATTAATAAGTACCATAATATCATACATCATTTCAGTTATTGTGGCCATTAGTGATTGACAGGAAGTATAAAAAACAGTAGTACCACCACTTATAAACTATAATATTTTTTTATTGGTGCATCCAATAAAATCCAAAAAAATCTACTTGAAAGGGCATTAGATTTAAAAACTTTTTTGACTCTTACTAGTTTTTGATATCTCGTACGGTTTTTGCACAAAAAAATAAAATATGAATATAGTATACTCATTATGCACTCAATAATAAGTAAATAAACTTACTCAATTGAATAAAACTTAAATAATATCAATTAATAAAATAAATCAAAACAACATATAATACATTTCAAGCAATTTTCTTTGCAAAATCCTAATACAAACAAGATATCTGTTTGTTCCAAATAAGAATATTTATGAACTATAATAAAGTTAAAAATTAATTGTTAAAAGGCACTAAATAATAATTATTATATATAATTTACATTTTTTAAACAAAGCCGGCCACGAAAAACATTTATTTTCGATTCGATGAAAAACTAGATTTTGTTTTTACTAGATAAAAAATATATATTTTATTTTTTTGTGGGAAAACCGTAAAACATATCAAATATTACTAAGAGATGAAAAAGTTTTTAAATGAAATGTTCTATCAAGTAGTATTTTTTTAGTTTATATTAGATTCACCAATAAAAAAATATTTTAGTTTTTAAGTGGTGGTACTACTGTTTCTTATACTTCTTGTTAACCAATAATAGTCATAATAACTGAAATGATGTATTATATTATGGTAGTTATTAGAAATAAATTTCATTCAAATCAAATAAAGCGTTCAATTGTTACAAACAAAAGAAATAAAAAATTTTAAAACTTTGAAGCCAAATTCCGGCTTAACCGTAAATTTTTGGATATAGATAAGTTGCGTTAAATCGTCATATTTTGACCTCAGGAATCTATGGTCCAGCCATTTCCCCGCATTAACGGGACACCCTGTATATTTATAAAACAAGACAGTGATTTTCATTATAATATTACGACAGATATAGTTTTTAAAATAATTTTTTATAACAATTACACTTATTGAGGTAAGAAAAAATTTATTCAGTATAACCCTCGCGTATGGTTTGAAGAATGAAGGGTAGGATAGTGGCCACCCACCCAACCTACATATACACATCTAATTCAATCATTATCACTGTATTTTGGAAATATAAACAGAGTTTGAGTTTGATTTAATATATATGTAGGGTGGGTAGGTAGCCACTATCCCACCCACCAATTTAAAAATATACCCGAGTGTTGTACTGAATTATTCCTTATGCATACGAAAGAAGAAGAGGTTTTGTAATTTATTGCACTTACTCAAGAAAACTTATGTCTATAAATAAACTGTTAAAAAAATTATTTAATCCATCAATTATTAGTAATAAAAGTTATCATGTATATGTAGGGTGGGTTTGTGGTCTCTAACCCACTCTCCAATCAATAAAACATAAGCGAGGGTTTTAATTAAAAGTTGTAAAATATAAATAAACATAAACATTATTGCAAATTTTAATAGATTCATTCAAACAAATTTTTTGCCAGGGTGAAAAAATACAATTTCGAAAGGAAATACAAGGTAATGATCCCCCAAAGAGAAGACTGGGCCGAAGGCCAACCTACCAAAGCAGAATAATACTGGTTCATGAACGGCTCAAAGACCGACAAAGGGGTAGGAGCACTACGGTACAAAACACGAGACAAAGATTTCTGTCAGTCTCACCAAGGTCACCACGGTGTTCCAAGCATTTCTCATTTTCTCTACCACGCATCGAATAAACATCCACTTCTAGTTTATGAATATTCACCAAAAGCTTTTCAGTTCTAGTTTTTAATGATAAAACCTTATGTTTAAAGTTTCATCTCAAACGGATCATTCGTTTTTGAGATTCAGCGTCTACAGACATTTGAATGCATATATATTCTATATAGGGAAAGTAAAAAGGCAAAACAATTGATGTTTCTCATATCTCGATGGCCATTACTCAACATGTCTTATATTTAAAATTTTGTATTTTCGTCGCTAATGTTTTTAATAATATTATATCTTTAAAAAATTTATACTTGGTTGGCCCTGATGGCGTGCCAAATAATCTGTTACTTAAACTGTCTCTTGTATCCTACTTTCAAAAATGGGAGTCGAGGAACCGCTACGAATTACAATCTTACAATCGGCGATTCCAAAATTATTTGATAATTTGGTGAGTGATTATTTGGCATGGATATCCCGTCCAGTTATTTCAAATGTCTAACATGGATTTCAGTGTGGCAAGTCTACTGCTACTAATCTTTTGGAGTTCAAGCAGTTCTTGTCGGATGCCTGGGATAAGCGTAAACAAAAATATTATCTATACTGATAACAATTCATTATTCTTTCCCAAAACTTAAATTGCTAGGTATAGATACCACAACTTTCATGTGGTTAAGTTCATGTGTGACCAATAGTACTCAACAAAATAATATCATATCAAATAAGAGTTACGTCAGGGGTTCCTCAGTGCACTCACTTGGGTCCGATTTTATTTTAATTATTTATTAACGATCTCGTGGGCAATGTAGTTTTTGAGGAATGCGTGATATAAGCACATGATCTTAAATTATACAAATGGTTTATACTGTTGAGGACTGTACAATATTACATAGATAATATTAACGCATGATGTTTTGTTTAAATTGAAATGTTTCCATATGTAATGTTATATCATTTTTTAGAACTAAAACGAAGATCAATTTTGAGCATTTATTTGACTTTAATTCATGTTTTATTGATCTAAATTTATATAAATTTTAATTATGTTGACACATTTTCTATTAGGAAATTATTTAATAATGTTTCAATGTAGTGTGTGCTATAAAATTAATTAATAACTCACGAAATACATCCAGTCGACTGACCAGACTGTGCAAAGCGTACAAAAAATTAAACCAATACAAACACCAGCAGTGTGTGGGGATCTCGTGTAATTTTTCTAGCAGATAAGATACTTCCAGACGTAATTCCGCTCGTATTACGCCGTCAGTTGTACTACAGTTTTATTTGAAAATGGGAAATAACCCCCAAGTGAAATATTTCCAATGGCCGCCACATGTCCCACTTCTCATAGTTCCAATAAATAGGGAACGCATCCCACTGACCTGTTTCCGATGCCATTTCAGACAATCCATAATACGCCTTGTTATTTTAAAATTCATCAGCATTTTATTACATGCGTAAACGAGTAAATATTTTTGTTGTTGTTGTAAATACAATGTATTCTTCGCGCGACCCAGAAAATTGGTTAATTAATTACATACATACAAATAATTAATGGAATTTTTAATAATTAATCATTTAAATTAAAAATTCTAATATTTTTTGAATGGAAATTATGAATAAGTGTACATGGATTTTTTGTTTTTGAAATGGAAATTCACGTCAGATTTGTGTATGCAAACGTTATTACTGAAACGTGAAGTACACCTGTGAAGTCCCTTAATATCGCCAGCCGTCATTTCCATCACTTCAACGTGAAATTAATCACGCACTCGTTTCTGCAGTATAAGTAATGCGTGTATAATGAAGGGGGGTGAAAGAAGGAAGCCCTAAGTGCAAATAGCGTGCATGAATTATTGCCGCTGTTATTACCGCCTTTTCTGGAATATGTGTGTACCACACAGTCGCCGCCTTCGGTACGTAAATAACACGTGACTTTCTTGAATAAATAATTGTGTACCAGATGCAATTTATTTCATGAGGTTAATTAAATTAAAAAAAAACAGTCTTTAATAAACAGGGAAATACACATAGTAAATATATTATGTGTGGGTCTGTTATGTTTAGATATAAGTATGTAAAAGAGCTGCCTAAATAATAATCTTCTAAAGATGGATAATGAAAAACCTGCATGATGTATGTATGAAGTCTGATATAAGGTGTAATAGAGTAAAATGCTGTGAAAGATTTTTGAGTTGAATCAAGGTCAGTTGAGGCATTCCACGTCTTAAAAAATTATATAACTGTTTAATTATCAGATAATTATTTCAATTAGACATGGCAGGCAACATTTTAATTGATGATGCGTTAGAGACTTTAGGCTTTAGACAGTTGTAAAGTTGTTATATAATATATATAATTATTGCAAATTATTTATATTTGTCTGCGTTCATCGTGAAGTTACTTAAAACGTTCAGTACATTTAAAGTACTGTAAAATATTATAATTACGTATAAAATCTTTCAAATAAACTTATTGAAATTAACAACTGAATATAATGCATCTTACTTGTGACAATATTTTGCAGCTTAAACACTGCCCGATATCTAAAAGCGCAGGTAATGGATTAAACATATTCAGTTACAAAGTCAACCTCCGCTCTTCTTAACCAAGACAAATGGAATAAACCGCTGTGCAATTTAATATCAAATTCCCCAGGAACCGGCGGGTGGTTTCTCTCTCATTACGGATTCTCTAAGAAGATCGCGCTGAATTTAATCACACCTCCAGCGCACAACATTAACACCGCTAATGGTGAATAGTAATTATGAATTTAAAATATATATCTATATATATGCGACCTTTATTTTTATTGGCAATATTAACTTGCACTTACCCGGCTATTCCACCGGATTCCATATGATTGGCGAGCGTGACGTCGTCGCTCCAGACATCGAACTGCCACTTCCGGAGTCCCAGTACGCCGCACAGGACGTTTCCGGTGTGTATCCCGATCCGCATGTCAACATTGAATCCCGTCGCCTCTCGAACGAATCTGTAACGTAATTTTCGAATTTCAACAAGGGGACAGATTTCACGCAATTCGAATGCACGTCAATATTTATCGCCTTTTCCGAACAATAAATCAAATAAACGCGTACAAATATTTTCGCCGCCCCCTGTATTTTTCGATTTTCGAATTTATCTGTAAACAATAACATACCTGGTATTATTCGTAAAGTTGGATCGCAAATATTTTGTTTTATCACTATTATATTGCCAATTGAATTATCTATAAAGTAATTTATTATTTATTCTGTAATATTGACAAAAATAAACAATAAAACATAAATTATTAACTATAAACATTTTAAAGCTATTGGAACCGCAATGAATTCGTAACAAAATAACATACATTTAATTATAGTAAACACAGTGATAAAATATAATTAACTGTTTTAGATGAATATTAACGTGAAATGTGAAGAGGTTTTTATCACAACTAACATTATTCCTCAAAATACCTAAATATAACAAAGATAAGTCAAAAAGAACACATTACATAACATAATTTTAAAGAGTAAAGAATGCAAGTATGCAATGTACTAGTAGTTAATTTATGAACGAACGGACTTAATAAATAACCCTAATGGTTTTGCACATTATAGAAGAAATTTTTGTTAATTGATCAAGAATCAATAAAACTATATAACACCATGGCCGTTTTATAAATTATTTCAAACAATACTAGGTTACTTCATGCTGCTGAATATATCATCAGTTTTCATGACAGAAAAAATAATTAACCTGAAATTTATTTAGTACATTCGTACTTGCTTTTAGTCGTATTTCTTCTCAACCATGCTACCAATCTATCACTCATTCTTTTCCTGCTCAGATATTCTACTAATCACTCCATCGCACTACACTACACGCTTCTTCTAAGTCTAAGAACACTGCATATAGACATTCTCTTTCTTCTATCACTTGCTCTCAAATCATTGCCAGAGTAATAACCAAATAATCCTCTTCTTGAATTTTTTGTAGCAACCCATTATTTTACCAAATACCCATTACCAATATTCCACTTAGTGTACCTACAGCAAATCGACCCGGTCCTCCTGTCCAAACCAGCGGACATCATGTCCAGTAGGCTACCGTTTAAGATGTTGAAGACCCCTTTCGCAACTGGCGAAGAACAACTCGTTGACCCTTATGTGGGTCCCAGGGCACGAGGGACTAGCCATGGCACACAGAAGAGAGGTGGTGCAATCAAAACGACTTATTAAACTCGATCACAGTCATAAGGTACTTGAACTCACAAGGAACGAGCTAAAAGCATTTACGGGACATGACAAAGCATTGCGCCCCCTGTACCATTTGTAGAAAATGGGAAAATGGAAAGTGGAAATTGCAGATTATGTGATTCACCAGATGAGATGAACGAGCACACTTTATGCACTTGTGTCGCGATTGCCCAGAAGCATTTTCCACACTTTGGCAGGGAACGAAAGGGAGAAGTGAGCAGCATTACGCCAAGCAAGCTAGCAGGTTTATAGAGAACGTGGGATTGCTTGGGAAGTGATTGGTTAAGGACAGACCAATAGATTTGTTGCAGTTCACGAGGGAATAATTAATCTCACAAGGACCCTATGTAACCTGTAACCTTTACCAATATTTCCTTGTAGTTGGCTATGTCAGCATTATCTCCTTCTTTGTGTACCGGGCACATTTCTCACTCTCAATAAAGTACTCTGTACTTTCGTTCATTTCTTTTACATTTGATTTAACAAATCCCTAAACCTTATCTTCCTTTTTCTTATAATGTTCTTTTACATCCTAACTCAGTCCGTGTATACCAGCTACTTTTCCTCATTACTGCATCAAAAGCTTATTCTATCACCTCCTCCGTGAAACTTTCAACTACACTCTTTAACATTCCACCTCGTCGCCCACATAACAGTCTAAACTTTTTTGTCCAATGTGGCAATGTCATCTTGTTTCAAGTTGAACTGAATTATATACTTAAAGGTGTATCTATACATGAAAAGTATACTATACTATAGGGCCCGTGAATTTATAATGAGTATCTATGTACACATACTTCGTAGCAAATTCCTCACTTTAAAAGGCAGTGGATAACTGATACTATCACTAACTTGGATGTATAAATCAATATTTTATTCTAGTTAGATCACATATGTATATGTTATAATAAAGAGAAATATATACTAAAACTAGTAAACATCTAGAGATTTAGTAAAACTTTATCGATATAACTACAACGAGTTGAATACCGGCAATCCAAGACAAAGGCCGAGGTTAATAGTCTTGTAACTGAAACGAGCTCTTAACCCTTGATATGCAACTCGAGTAGTGGCACAGTCACCCATTTACAGTAAAATAAGAAACTTCACTAAATGAGAAATAAGACAAGAAGGGTTTTCAATACAGCGTAGTACAGATCAAGATAAAACTACTAACTTTATTCGTATTCATACACAGAGAATCATGTAAAAAGATATTTTGAACAGAACTACAGACACAAGGCTGAAGAGGATACTCTACTATCAAATTCGAGACTTCTAAAAACTTTTGCATACTTTATATAAAAAATACACCAGCGTTAATATTTATTCATATAAGGACTGTTTTATCTTTTAGAATTGTGGCAGAAAAGAATCAAACAGAACCTGACCATTCAATTGCTCTCACCTTTTAAGGCTCCAGGAAGTAATGTAGTTTATTAATCCATCCTTAATTGGAGCCTAGATCATATTCACAATATCTATTTAATTTGTTTAGGTTATGCATATATGTCTGCTATGTTTTCCTCTAAGTGATATTTATACTTGTTAAAAATGACTCCTGTCATTCCAATTCATTCAGATCGAAAGTATCTCTTTGTATAGTTGATACTTGCTGAGCTACCCTCTTGTTGAAACCCGATATGTAATTTTGGTAAAGAAAAACACTTGTTGTGTTCTATATTGTAGCATAACCAATGCTGTTAAAGAGCGACATATCAAAAGCTCATTTTATATCCGTAAATATGCCTAGTGCTAACATTTTGTTTATCAGGATCTTCAACATTTTATACGGATTATGATGATGATGATGACGGATGAAGAAATTTGGCTTTTAGAACCCAATCCCTAATCAAAAAGCTATTCCAATGATTTGAATAAATACAAAGAAAGGTAATTTTGGTAAAGAAAAATACTTGCTTCCGTATTGTTATTTTTATTTTCAGTATCCTGACACGTGTTTCGAAAAATAATCGGGTATGGTCGAAACACGTGTCAGGAAACTGAAAATAAAAGTAACAATATGGAACATAACAAGTATTTTTCTTCGCCAAAATTATATATCTGGTTCCATCAAGAGGGTAGCTCAACATGTATCAACTGTATTAATGCTAACCTAGATGCTATATATAAAATGTCAATTAAGCCTTACCTAACAATAAATCCTAAAATATCTATGGTTACTTTGTTTGTTAACAAGAATAAAGTAAACAATGAATAAAACACTTACTATGTTTTTAACCACTATAATTTATTATAATATATAAATATATTACAATTTGTACGACTTAAGTTTCGACTTTTGACGGTCATTATCAAGTGAACAAATTAACGAAAAAATTACGTTTAAATAGATTTTGACAATTGAGTGAAGGGAGCAAAACGATTTACGGCAACAGGTGCAAAAGATTAAGATTAAGATTATAAAATTTTGAAAAGCGTTGTGTGTACTAAATCGGTTTGCTCGTTTAACAGGTTAATGAGGGGATTACGATTACGTTTGAAAATTTCCGCGGATTCCAGGAGATTAAGCTTTGTACCTTTTGAACATTTATGTAAAATTTTAAGATTATGAATTTCGGGGAATGAATGTTTACATTCTAACGCGTGATTAGAAAAAGAACTGGAATTTTGATTTAGTCGGAATGCGCGGAAATGTTCAGCGTATCGTTTTTCAAAACTGCGGCCCGTTTGTCCTACATACACACTATTGCACTCGGAACATGGAATTTCATACACACCTGATGTCTTTAAGGGGTTGATTTTATCTTTTGAATTGAACAATAAATTGGATGGTTTGCAAGCAGGTCTAAACGCGATTTGATGATTTTGTTTTCGAAGAATGTGAGCAATTTCTTCTGAAGTTTTACCATAATACGTTAATGTGATGAATGGATCTTTATTTGAATTTGGAAGTCTAGGATAAATGTAGGTCATAGTGTTCTGATAACACTGGTCGCAACCATCATTATGATTAAGAATAAAGTAAGTTATTTGTCGAAACACATTCATATCTCAGAGAATACTACGCCACTTTCCATCTTAAAAGAAGCCAAACATTTAGGACTACAATTGAATAATACCTTTAGAAATTCTACGCAAATCAATAGTTATAAAAGAAAGAGTTTTGCAAATTAATTTAAATTAATTTACCCACATAGAAGTAACTTATCTACGAGCATTAAGTTTATGTTAAGCAATACTCTTATCTTATCTTACTTCTCATATTGTGTGAGATATATGGCCCCTCAATAACTGAAGATATTACGCGAAGAATTAAGAGAGTGCAAAATAGTTGTCTACGTTTAATTTTCAAAATAAGAAAGTACGACGACATTAGGATAGATGGAAATTACAGCTTGTGACTCTATGTCATTATATAATCTTAGATAAACAACCAGTTTACTTATATAATAAGATACAATTCAGAAATGATATTCATTGTCTAAATTTATGGTCTAAAGAGTTAATATTAATAATATTAATTATTATAATTATTTATAAGTACATCTCCGGGGTGAATATGGACTATGGTGTGGCCATCAACAACTCTACCAAGCAAAAAGATGAGCAGATCATCGTGGGCAACTCTCTGGAAGACCTCATCCAACAGTCCACCACTGCCAAGAATAAGGATATCCGTAAATTCTTGTTCGGCCTATACGTCGGCCTTTACGTGCCAGGAAAGACCACCGACGTGCAAAACGAGTAATCTTTTATGTTGTAATTAAAATATTTCTTTTTCCTATAGTGTTGTTAACCAACACAACCTTTTTACTTGATAACACTCGCATGCATCTCCTCTTTTCTTTTTCAGTATCTTTCACATTTCTATTTGATTTCTACACATTCTCTAACATTTAACCATTACCTACTTCTTTTCCCTTTCGCTCGGATTCATTCTCTTTTCTTCTTTTTTTCTCACTTGTCATTTTGCATGTGGAATTCCTTGTGGAAAGAAGTACACATTTTGTCATATTGTCCCTCCACAACAAGAAAAATTTACTCTCTACATTATTAACCTTGTTCCCAATTTAAATTTTAGAGTGCTTGCCAAACCCGAAATGTCCCTAAAGAGAGTTTATATTTCTTTAAAAAAAAGATGACCAGCGAAACTCGTTTACTCTACGAAATAAACTTTTTAACTTGTTCTGCCGATACTCAGTGCTAAATATTAGTGTATGGTAAATTTTTTAAACACGTTTCATAAGAGCTATGCCAAGAAGAAAAGAGTGAAACGTATAGATTCTACTAGACTAATTTGCAGTGATTGTCTAATGGAGATTGAAGTTAATGAAGTATTAGCCAAGAAAAATGGAAGACCGCATTCTTAAAGAAAATGCTGATCTACCCACGATTAAATTTAAGAATATGGAAATGTACTCAAAGGAGTTAGTGATATCTTTTATAAATCTAACAAATTACACATATTCCTGTGACTATACTAAAACCCAGTGAACAGAAGGTTAAAAGAATGGTTCCTGTACAGGATGTATGGCGATCTAAAATAAAATAAAAGTTTTGGAACAGTTGACAACAAAAGGCATGAATAAATTATTTAAACTTGGTGTTCAGTTCCAACATTTAAATATCTTAATGATAAAAGATTTTTATCCTACATGAATTAAAATAAGGCGAATTTCTTTCAATCACGGAGGGACAAAGAAAAATTTTCGACAGGTATTACTTACATACCAGAGTCATCGTATATTGTTCCTAAATCCTAGACGCACCCATAAGAAACAAAATATCAGAACTAGAATCTTTCATAATTGATAAAAATTTAAGCGTTGTAGCAGTTTCTGAATATTGGCTTACCTGAGATGAGTGCAGAGTATCTAAATTAAATAATCTGCATACAAAATCATATTTTGCCCAAGAGAGCAGCAACCATGGTGGTTCTGTACTTTATGTAGATGTGAATATTAATGTAGATGTTTATGACGATATTTGTTACCAACTCAGTGTCGAAAAAGTCTTGTGTATTTGTTCGTGAAGTAAACATGTACGTTATTTGTGTATATCGCTTTCCATCAGGTGACTTTAATACGTTTTTAAATTAAATTTAATGTGTTTTCTCGATAGAATCAAATATCAATCAAGTAATGTAATATTAGGTGGTGATTTTAATGCTCACTTTGACTTGAATGATACTAAGAGAGACATGATTATTGTATTACTTACATGGTTACAAATTGAATAAATTAGTATTCTTTAATACACCATAATGTATTCATCAAACATAAGTGAAAATAATATATCTGTTAATAGGATTACTTCACTATCAGACCATTTAGGAATAATTGCATCATAAAGAAGCTCCTGTATAACTTCTCGCGCATCTAATATCATAACTAGACCTTTTACAATGGAGGGAAAATTATTTTTTTCCAATCATGCAAGTAATGTGAACTTCGAATTTATTCACAATGACTTACTATGTCTGCAGGATAAATGAAAAAAAATGATAGTCAAACTAAGCACTTTACTTGATTTGTCATTTCTAATAAAAGTAATTTGACCTAATACAAAAAATGTTAAATTAAATGGTTGCGAGCTTTAGAGCTCAAAATTACTAAATGAAGAAAACGAAAAAGGCACGTGATGATTACAGGGAAGTATATAAAATGACTAAAAAAAGGGCAAATTAAAAGATCTAATAGTATTAAAAATTAATATAATGCTCTATGGTCAATTGTAAATCAAGCAAGGCAAGGAAAAGTACCTTCATCAAATGCATTCATTAGCGTTACGGATGTCATTCAAAACAACCTGCAGTCTCAAAATAATACTGAATATTTAAAAATTGAAAGTCTCATTTTAATTTGATGTTTTCTTTCAAAGTAGTTAGATGTAATGAAATAGTAAATCAGAGTTTTAAAAATAAAACTCATTGCGTAGGATCATTTCTAGTCTTATAAATGTAAAATTTTAATGTCATATTTATCTAATAGGAAACATGTGGTTAATGTTTTGGTCAAAATACATCTACCCCATTAGATATCGTTAGGTGTTCCTCGGGGTTCAATATTAGGGCCAATTTAATTCCTTTTTTACATTATTGATCTACGTAACTATTTCGAAAATACCAATGTTATATTGTTTGCTGATGATACAGCAATCTTGAATACTAAAATATCATTAGAGCCAACATACATCATCGTTAGAAGCTGAAAAGATTTAGTGTAACTCTAATAAGCTGCATCTTAATGACTCTAAAATAAAACAGATACTTTTTAAAAGAACAACGGGCTATGAAAATATCCATCTGTTTTCTGGGGATATATTTAGATGCTGTTCTATCATAGAACTCTCATGGCAATGTTATTTGTGGAATTATTTCGAGAAGTATTCGGAATTTAGTCTCTGGGGTGCCATTAACAACTCTACAGACAGTATATTTTGCATTAGTAGAATCACATTAGCGATTGAAAATTCTGCGGCGTATAGTAGTGTCCCAAAACTAGTATAGCATTAGTTTGGGGACACTCTACTATAGGCCGCAGAATTTTCAAACTTCAGAGACATGTTCTGCGGGTAATCTTTAGTATTGGTTACACGCATGTCTGCAAAGAGCAACTCAAACTCAATAGAATTTTAACATTTTCATGTTATATCAATTCGAAAACGAGTGAAGAGACCGGTATAACATTCGAAAAATCCAATACGGGTCGACAAAGATCGTCAAGAATGCCAAATAATATTAACTAGTATGTTCGTGATGATACAAAACTCTCCATTCGGAAGCGCAAGTGTATTAATGTGCCTAGATCGTGCCTAGATATTATGCACAAAGATCTTAAGCTGCAGTTGGTACAAGAATTAAAGCCCCAGGAAAGCGAAATATTTTTCCTAATAAATTGATCTCCAGGAGAGGTGACAAAAATTGGACTCCATAAAATAGTATTTTAACCCCAATGGATTATGAAAATATCCATCACGAAATGGTAGCCCATTACAGAATCTACCTGACGAGCCGTCATTAGAAGTTTTAGTGTCGAACAAAACACATTTATGATAGATGGCTTACTTTTTTATTAATTAGTTCACTAAATATAAACTTTCTTTTAAGAGTAACAAACACAAGTTTGAAACGTTTTCTACTTAACATAGTCACAAAACATGAAATAGAGAAAATGTTCGATCAGATATCCATAGAATATATGTTTTCTAAATCTGGTAATACAAATTCAACTCCAGAATGAAGACGGTAGAAGTATCGATTTTTCAAATGACCTTCTTTGATGCTGAAAAGGAACAATCGCTAGATAAACGCAAATAAGAAAGAAAATATTATTGATGTCCGTTGAAGTGGCCATTTTTTCTTAAACTTAAGTTTATACTGTAAAACTCCGCTGGGCCAAGCAGCTCTACCCAGCAGAGTTTAACATCATCGACCGAAGAAAAAAAGTTGTACTAGCAAGTTATAGTGTACAAAACAAGAATTTGAAAATATTTTGTTACCATACATTGATAACTAATTTCAAAAATGTGTACAACAATCTTTATGATTGCCAGATAAGCCATCAACGTAAGTCAAGAACTTGTAATCACTTGACGTTACTTCTTGCAAGCTGTAAGAAATGATTTTAAAAAAATCATCCAAATTGACACTCTAAAAAAGGCAATAAAAGCATCAACCATCGTAGTCTTGGTGGTCAAAAATTCAATTTTGCCTGACCATTTCATTTTTAAATGATCATTCGTCTTTAGGTGCAAATGCCATCTTTCAATCCTGAATAAAATATCTATAACCTATAGAAAATATAATACATTGCCTTATTGATCCACAACTGTGTCTACAATATTGTTCAGTCACAATTCTGCGGAGTTTCAAAGCATGTTGAGTAACTCGAATCATTATAAATTATAACATGATGATGAATATAAAAGCATAATATAATAAAACAATTTAGGTAGTGTATTAACAGACTCTGTAGCTGTTGCAGCAATTTATATACACGTGCACATGCACTCTAGAGGAAACTAGTTTATAAATGCGGCGAACTATCCGTATTCACCACCTCTATTCGATTCTAATGAAACAATGCGTTTGATGTGAAGAAAATTAAATTCCCGACGAGCGTGTAGTGGGAAGTTTCTGTTTAATGCAACATTTTACAACAAAGTGAAGCGCGCGGGGTGGGGTGGTTTTGTCGCGCCGCGGGAACGATTCGACCGTGCCCCCTGAAGTCGAAGTTCGTCCGGATGGCTGCGACCAATTTCAAGGCTAATGGCGCTTTTAATTGGACGCTAAAAAGTCAATTAGTTTACTGCAAATTGGCAATTATCGGGCGTGGGCATCAGCCGCTTACCGAATGGCCTCGATCATCTGGAGGCCCATATTGACGCAGTTGTAGGCATGGTTAGGCCTGGACACTGGAAGCCCTGACACGCAATAGTAGCAGTCCCCCAGGATCTTAATCCTCATACATTGATTATCCTGCAATAATAAATACATTATTAAACACATACATATATATAGGACAGTAGATAGTGTATTTAAAATTGAGTAAAATTATATTAATTGCATTCCAGTTCTATAATTTTTGATTTGTCTAATGGTTTTCAATTAGAAAAAAAACAAAAGGCGACCTTCACCTGTTTTAAAAAAGTTTATATTTAAAGTTTCTATCTAAAATCCGTGAAGTTTTTTTAGACAAATATTAACATAGTGTATAAGGGTCTATTAACCATCGGTAAAAAATTACTACTAGTGTTTAATTCAATTTGATTCAATTTAAATTTAAAAAACAATGATAAAAATGGAGAAAGTAATTAATTTTAATAAAATTAAGTAATTATAATTTAAATCAGTTTAATTTATAAATGTTATTAAATTAATAAATAAAAAAATTATAGTCAGTTATACATTTAATCTTTGAGATTTAAGCCACGAAGAAAGCATTATGTGTGTGGGTTACATTTACCGAGGATATAATCTTGGGAGACGCTCGCCATTTTTATTTCCTTTTCCCTTAATGTTGACGGAACTTTATTATGTGTGAATTTCCTCCGGGCACACATTCGAGATGGAATCGCAAATGCAAATTGGATCCGGATGCGTGTTTATCCTGAATATATTTTCGAATTACGCTCAACGCTTGTAAAATAATTTAATATTGTTTTTTCTAACGTACGTACCTAACGTGAATTAAACATAATATTTGCTCAAGGTATGATACACGCGAGCTATTTGCAAATAAAACCGTCGGATGGCGTACAGGGTAATGTGGAGACAATTAAATAAGTGTATTTTCTTTGCGAATATTTCTCAGCATGGAGAAGTTTCGACAGATTTACATCGTAAAAATGATAATGCTATTTCATAAAAAAATATGATAATAATAATAATTTCAAGCATATGCTGCATATTATGTCTACCAGACAGAAGTTTTTAATAATTATTTTTTTATTTTTACTTAAATAAATTGTATTGTTGAAGTTTAAGTAAATCAAAGGAGAGTACTTTTTTAAATACATTCTTTATAAGTAGACATAATATCAGCTATTATATAAAATTAATTTGATCTTTTACGGTTTCAAAAGAAAATGCAATATAATCTTTTTCTAATTTTACCGATAATTTAAAATTGAAGCATTCACACGGACTTTCTTATGGAAGAGTTTTTATATAATTTTACAGAAATTTTTCTTATAGATTTCCAAAATTTTCGAGCATTTTGTTATTTTGATTAAATTTCTTGCAACTTCCTTTTTTGAGAATTTTCGAAGAATTTAAGTTCTTAAATTATTAGTCTTTTCACGTTGATTCTAGAAAAATTCATCTTTGAGATTGCCATAAATCTCCAAAACCTCGAAATCCTTAACCAGTTGTGTAATCCTCGTAAACCTTTAATCAACCCAAAGCCAAAACACCCACAAATCACCATTCATCAATTCATCATGACATTAGCATCATAACCTTTAAGTGATAGAATACAGTTAATTTCGTAAGACATTAGTAATCATGATGTTTTTGATAGAAAAATCCAGGCTGAAAAACCGCGGGTCGATATCCGCTGATTAAAAGAAATGTTAAGTCTGTACACTTCACTTCACAAAAATTGTAAAAATATTTACTTCTAATAATAAAGATGTTTTCTCCCTCTATTTCTCTCATTTTGAGATCTATCTATATCCCATTGCAGCTTTGTTTTTGCGAGTAAGCTTCAACTATCAAGCACTCTCTTTTTTTGACAATCAGAGTTTTTTAATAAATTTTCTTATATTTCTTCAAGAGTATTTATCTTGTTTAATATTTTCGGTGTTAGTAAAGAATTTATTTTTCAAACTGCTTCAGTTTTCTTCAAGAGTTCTTTAATATTTTCACCCATTTTTAAACTCATTGTTTCAATAGTTTTACTTAAATTTTTATTCAAAATAATCCACTTTCTTTATAGAAATTTTTCCTTGAGATTTCTTTTGATAATTTTTCAATTTCAACAATTTTTCTATAAAATTGAGTTTAAGAATATTCCAAAAATGTTTTTTTTTTTAGAAACTTCTAAAAAAATTATTTTTCTTGTTATATTTAATTTAATTTTTCAGCAAGTTATTTTTTTAGAAATTATTCAGGAAATACTTTATCAAATAACTACGAGGATTCTAAAATAATCCAGTAAAATGTCTAGATTGTATTGTTTCATTTCTATTTCTCAAAAATTTTCCTTCTACAGTTCTTATAATAATTTGTTTGGACATTTTTCATCAATTTTTATATTATTATATTAATATTTTCCTAGAAGTGGTTATTTAAATCCCTTTTAAAAAAGTTTCCAGAAAATTTCTATGTCTTCGACTTCAACTTTTATAGATTTTTTAGATTCCCAGCATTGTTTGTTTGTTTATTTGATTACATTTTGTTGCTAATTTTGTAGAGAACTTTCCAGGAATTTGTTTAACAAATTGTGATGTTTTTTTACGAGAGCCTCAAAATTACGCAGCAATTTCTTTTCAAACCATTTAGAATTTTATAGTATTTTCTAGACATTTTTGAAGAACACTAAATTATTTATTTCGCTATCTTATAAACTGCGAGAATTTTAAAAGTTTTTTTCCATTATTTGGTAATGTTACACTTATTTTTATCTTATTATATGTTGATTTTTTTAATTTGGTATTTAATTTAATCCTCTGTCTCTTCCTCTATAAAAGTTTGTATAAACTTTTCTTTAACCTTTTAAAATTTCAAAAAATTTCAAGCAATATTTCTTTAAAATTGAAGCTTTTGCAGGTTTCGAGTTTGCCAAACACTTTTCTCTAAGATTTTCAGAATTTTCTTGCATTTTATGCTTTGATTGATATAATTTTTGCAACTTTTTGATTTTTATTATTTTTTGAGAATTTTTTATGAACGCCTTTAATAAATTGAGATATTTTTTAAGTTCCAGAATTATTCAGCAATTTATTTTCTAGATAAAATGTTACAGAATACTTTCTTTCAGCATTTGTTATTTTATTTTTAATTAAATTTTTGACAACTTTCTTAAGAAAATATCATAAGAGTTTTTTTAATAAAATTGCTTGTGGTCCCATGTCGGTTCTACAGTTATTTATATATATATATTTATTTATATAAATTTTTCTCACAAATTTTCTCTAATTTTTCGAGAATATTTAGTTATTTAAGAATTCCTTTTCCAAATTGCGAGAATTTTCTTCAAGAGTTCGTCCTTTTTTTGATAACTTTTTACTTTTTACTTTCTCGTTTCAATATTTTTCTTAAGTGGGTATTCAATATAAAGCATTTTCTTAATAGAAATTTTTACTTGAGAATTTAAAATTTAAAATTTTTCAATTTTAATTAAAATTAAGAAATTTAAAATATTCCACAAAAGTTTCCTTCGAATTTTCTTGAATTTCTTGTTTTGTTTTATAGTATTTTTTTCAATATATGTATTAGTTTTTTTTTAGAATTTTTCAGGAATTATTTTTATCAAATTTTTGGATTCCAAAATTATCCAGTAATTGCTTTATAAACTTTATAGATTTTTCAAAATTTTATTATTATTACTCTCCTTGATATCCTTTTTACAAATTTTTCATTTCCACAAATTTGCTAGCAATTTCTAGGTCAAATAGAGAAATTTACAATATTCCAAAAATTGATTTTTCATTTTTTGTTTATATAATTAAAATTTTTATGCAAATTAATTTTTATGATTTTTTCCTAAACTTCTTTATTAGATTGCTATAAGGATTCTAAAACTATGTAGTAATTGCTTTTGAGGATAATTTTTTTATTATTCGTTAAATATTCTCCCATTTTTATATTTCCAAAATAAATGTATACATTTATGGATGAGTAAAAGAAATTTAAATGTATAAGATTTGCGTTATCTGTTAGGTATTTTTGAAGAATATCATTTCTAACATTTTATTTTATTTACATTCTGAGGTTCTTTAAAAATTTACCTTCTTATTCTTATATCATTGTATTCAATTTTTGCTGAATTGGTAGTGTTGTTTAAAATGGTCATTTTCCGTTTAGATTTTTTAAGAAACTTTCTAGGTCTTCGAAGTTGGGTGTTTTAGAATTGTTTCTTTAAGATTTCCAGCTTTACATGTTTTATTCTTTTTTTACTATTTGTTAGTGAATTTGACAGGAATTTATTTATCAAATTGCGATATTTTTACGATGGTCCTAAAGTTATTCAACAATTTCTTTTCAAAACATCTAGAACTTTCTAGAAGATCTTTTTACATTAAACTATTTATTACTTTATCTTATGGACGTGTTTTCAGAAATTTTGCAGTCTAACTGCAAGAATTTTCTCTTTTCCATTGCTTAGTAGTTATCCACCTCTTATATTATTAAATATTGATTTTTCTTGCTTAACTTTTTTGTTTTCTTTCTAAGAATTTATCTTTCAAACTGCAAGAATTCTTACATCATTATATTCATTTTCCCGAAGTGGTAGTTTAATACGGTGAGTTCCCTTTTCTAAAACTATCTTGGTTTTTAAATTTGGGTATTTTATGCTCTTTTTAGAATTTTCTCTTTTAGATTTCCAATATTTGATGATTTATTTGATTTAAAATTTTCTTAAAGTTTTACAAAAAAACCTTTTCAAAATATGTAGAATTTTATAAAACATTTTCTTACATTAAACTATTGCTTTATCTTATTAGTGTTTTGAATTTTCCATTGTTGTATTCTTGTCTTATTAAATGCTGATTTTTCCTAAGTTGGTATATCAATCCTCTCTCTATAAATGTTCCTAGAAACTTCTATTTAAAATTTACCTTATATATTAAGAAAAAGTAAAATTACTTCGAAATTGAGGCTTTTAGAGTTTTAGATTTTTATTTTAGATTTATAGAATTTTCAGCATTTTCTATTTTATTTCATGAATTATTTTACATCTGTTTGATTTTAATCATTTTTTCTCAGAAATTACTTTATTAAATTGCATTAAATTTTTGTTTTTAATGAGAGTCCTAGAATTATTCAGTAACTTATTTTTTTAGATAATATGTAATACAACAGTTTGTCCGTTTATTTTATATAAATTTACAACTTCCCTTAAAGAAATTTTTATATCAAATTGCGACTTAAAAGCAGTTATAATATCCATTTATATCACAAACCATTTTGCTTTTGTGAGGAAGCTTAAACTATCAACCACTTCATTTTTAACATTTAGAGTTTTCTAGGAAATTTTCTTTAATTTCTCGAAAATATTTATGTTGCTGTATAATTTCAGTGGGATTAATGAATTCCTTTCCAAAGTGGTAGAATTTTTGTTGCAATTTCTCTATGAAATTTAAAGTTTTGGACTACTCCAAAAAAGTTTCTTTCGAATTTTTAGAATTTTCTAGTTTTTGTTTTAATTTATTACTACTAAACATCTTTATTTACAGAAAAAAAAGTACAATACTTGTAATAAATTAAATTAAATAAATTCTAATGTGAGACACTGGCTTACTTGGATATTAAAATTAACTAGAAATTTTATTATTTATTATAATCAACTTTCTCAAACTACATTTTTCGATGATATTTTTTGCAAATTTTTCAATTTCTAGAATTTGCCAGTTATTTATGTGGCAATTGTTATTTAAAATTTCTTTATTCTTTGGAACTGTTTTTTGTTTTGCGAGGAAGCTTAAACTATCAACCACTTCATTCTTGACATCTAGAGTTTTCTAGGAAATTTGCTTTAATTTTTCGAAAATATTTATGTTGCTGTATAATTTCAGTGGGATTAATGAATTCCTTTCCAAAGTGGTAGAATTTTTGTTGCAATTTTAAAGTTTTTGAAGACTTCAAAAAAGTTTCCTTCGAATTTTTATAATTTTCTAGTTTTTGTTTTAATTTATTTTTTTTTCCACAAATTGAGTTTTTAAAAATTATTCAGGAATTTCTTTATCACACTGCTAAAATTTTTATATTGATATTAAAATTAACTAGGAATTTCATTATTTATTATAATCAACTTTCTCAAATTACATTTTTCCTTGATATTTTTTGCAAATTTTTCAATTTTTAGAATTTGCCAGCTATTTAAAGTTTCTTGATTCTTTAGAACTGTTTTTCATTTTTTGTGAAACATTCCACCATTTTCTGTTTTAACTACGTTTTTTTTCAAAAACTTCTCTTCCATTGTGCCAGAATTCTTCTCTTGAGCCTGAATATTTTCCATCAATTCTTATGTTATTATATTAACATTTTTTAGAAGTGGTTGTTTAATACTGTCAAATCTCTTTTCGAAAAGTTTTTAGAATCTCTCTACGTTATAGAATTTGGGTGTTTTATACTTTTCTAGAATTTTGGATTTCCAACATTTAATATTTTAAAATTTCTCTGTAACTTCTCTGTTTCTAACACTTTTTAGAGAATTTTCCAGAAATGTATTTATCAAATTGCGAGAGATCCAGAATTATCTAGCAATTTCTTTTCAAAATATTTAGAATTTTCTAAAACTTTCTCTTCATCTTTGAAAATCACTAAACTATTTATTGTTTTGGTGTTTTCAGAAATATTCCTTTCAAACTGTGTGTATGTTTTTTGAAGGTTTTTCTATTCTTTGACTATTTCCCACTTATTCTTATATTTTTTAATTTTAACAATTTGCGACTAATGAAATTAATTTAACCGTCAGGAAACTGCAAATAAAAACATGGAACACAACAAGTGTCATAATTTTAATAACTAAGTGATTTTCGGGTAATTTATCTATAAAATTGAGAGTATTAGATCATTCCAAAAATGTTTCCTTCAAACATTTTATAATTTTCTAGCAGTTCTTGTTTTAATTAATGGTAAAAACGATTGTGAAAATTATTTTGTAAGGATTTCTTCAAAATTTCTGAATCTTGCTGCATTTTGTTTGCATTCCTCATGAGCAATCCACAATTTCTTGCTTTACTTTTTTCAAAACATAGAAAATTGTGTTTTATTTCATCCTACATTTGAAAATGCAATACCACATTGTAACGATCACCACCATCCTGTTTCTTTACTTTTTTCGTTTTTTCAAGAATTTCTCTTCCAACCTGCCAGAATTATCTTCAAGGATTTTTCTTTGTTTTGAAAAGTTTCTATCAATTTTCATTAGCATTTTCTATAAGCGGTGGCTTAATATGGTATATTCCCTTTTAGAAACTTTCTACGTATTCGAAATTGCGTGTTTTATAGATTATAGAATATTTTCATTTAAATTTTCTGCAAATTAATGATGCAACGATATTTTTACAAGGGTCCTAGCATTATGCAACAAACATCTAGAATTTTCTCTTTTACGTTTGTGAAGAATATTAAACTATTTGCTTTGAACATTTTTCTTCTTAATTGCGAGAAGTTTTTCTTGACAAACCAAATTTTTCACCTATTCTTATCTCACTAAATGTTAATTAATTCGGTATTTCATTTAATCTACTCGTTCTATAAAAGTTTGTAGAAAATTCTTTATTGTTTCATATTTTTTAGTTTCAAAAATTTTGAAGAAATATTTTTTCAAAATTGATGGGTTTTCAAGAAATTTTATTTTAGATTTTCTGAATTTTAAAGCATTTTAACTTTCATTTGATTGAATATTCTTGCAACTTTGTGATTTTCGCCAATTTTAGAAAATTTACCTGGAATATTTCTACCAAATTTTTCAGCAATTTTTTTCAGAATCAAATATTATAAAAGCAGTCTACCATTTTAAGAGAACATTAAACCATTTCTTAATTTATCTCACTAATAAGATAAAGCAAGAAATTATTTTTCAGGTATTTCACTTCCAAACTGCGAAAATTTTCTTTGAAGGTTTTAAAATTTTTTCCTAATATTCATAAAATATTATATAATATAATGTAATCGCTTTTTATGAAAGCTTGGAGAAACCTTCTTTTAAGATTTCTTTTCCATATTTTATAAATTTCAAAAAATTTCAACAAAAATATTTCAGAGATTGAAGTTTTTCCATATTTTTTTCTTTTATTTCAACTTCATCGTATTTAGAAAATTTTCTAAGAATTTCTCTATTAAATTAAGAGTTTTTTTTAACCAGAAATATAAAATTATCCTAACAACTTCTTTTCTAATAAAAATTAGATTTCACTTTCTTCAAAGTATATATATTTTTATGCGGTATATGTATATAATAAAATATACACTATGAAGAAAGTGAAATCTAACTGTTGTTATTTAATAATAAAATATATACGTCCTTTACGTTGTAGATAATTCACTAATAAATAGAAAAAACACGAAAATATATTTGTAAAATCTTGTAGATTTTACGAATATATTTTCGTGTTTTTTCTATTTATTTGTTGTTATTTAATCTCTTCACGTAACTCAGGAAATAAACTAATAGAAATTTTGTATATTTTGTATTTGTTTCTCATTAATTATTTGGTAAAACAATTAATTACATATGATCAGTAAAAACTTTTTTTCTTGATGTCTAGAAAATATTAGATATGTATCGTACATGCCTTTTGAATAGTTATAATAGAAAAACTGTATATAATTCTTGGATCTTAACGGCGTTCACGTTGTGGTACATTTCAATTTTAAGAATAAAGAAAACACTTTTTCTTTTTTTACCACTTAAAATTTTATTTCCAGTGACTAGTTTCGACTACACTTGATTTAAAGTGGTATAAAAAAGTAAAAGTGTTTTCTTTATTCTTAACTTTATATAAGTTAGAATATCATATATTAAATTATTATATCTTAATTTTAGCTCCAATAATTCTAATAGGTATATATTTATAAATAAACTGTTTTTTCCTTATAAGAAATAACATATAACAATTATATTTAAACATCTATTAGTTTTTAATGTAATTTAGTTTACAAAAGCACATCGATCAATTAAATTTCCCATTATCTATAATTGGTTTTCTGGACTCTCAACATATCCTAGACTTAATAAATCAATAACTTTGTTTGTACCCAACGATCGTTTTCCCTGTAAATAGTAAGTAAAGTTCGTGCCCCAAATAATAATCTTATTTACAGAAATCTGACGGAAAATTTTTAAAAAATTATCCGCTCTATCCCAATTTGCGGAATGCAACTTACTTGCGCAATCTGATCGAACCTGCCGAATAGTTCGTTGAGGGTCTTGACGAGATCAGAGGCGGAAAGTTGCTCGGAAAGGGGGGTGAAATTCACGATATCGGCGTATAAGATGGAGACGTTGTTATGTCTCTGCACGTACATCTCGTGGAAACTTTGTTTGTTCGTCACCTCCTGACACGCATCTGCCATCTTCAGCATTATGCTCCGCTTCACCTGAAAATACAAAGCAATACGGATTTTTTACTTAAAATATAAACTGACGTTTACATAATATTAATGTAAAATAATGATAACAACGTGTGAGTTATATAACGAAATGATTTTTACGTTAATTTCAATTAACTTTTAATTGAGATTATGTAGCTAATTTTTCATTTTTAATTGAAATTAAATGTTACTTAATAATGCTATGAAACAAATTAATATCTTGAATGAGATTAGTTATCGTGTTAATTTTAATGAAATAGGCAATTGTGATTAAATATTTGATTGCCTTTCTGTATATATAAAACATATGTTATAATTTTTTAAATAAATTTGTTAATTTTATTTCACTTAACATTAGTTGCTTTAATATTTGAACATATTAAATTAAAACATATAAATTTGGGATTTACCAAAAGTGAATTCTAAACGTAAACGTATCTATTAAATAAAGAATGAACAAAATATATCATAGTGTGTAGTCGTATTAAAGCCTCTTATTGGGAGTGTACTTCCTTAATATATAAAAAATTATTTTATGTTTTAAGGAAGTAACGGGTGTCCAACAATTATTGCAGTCCCGGGTGGCGTTGGAATCAAAAACGTAGGTCGATTCTTACATGTGCCAAATAAATGAACTGACATTTTAATTCTCAAACATAACCTAAACGTGCATTTAAACAACACTTTAAATGCACGTTTAGGTTATGTTTGACAATTAAAATGTCAGTTCATTTATTTGGCACATGTAAGAATCGACCTACGTTTTTGATTCCAACGCCACCCGGGACTGCAATAATTGTTGGACACCCGTTACATTTTAATTACACTCCCAACAAAATATATCATCTCAATAGATACAATTATTTGCTAACCAAAATTCTAATTTAATAAAAATCGATAGAAGCTACCTACCAACTGAAAATTTCCACATTAATTATGCATTCAATTACAATTAATAATTCATCTATTTTTTTATTAATCGGCGAAATTACATTTACAAATACGTGCATATTAGAATGCTGGAATAATTAAATTGGCCGTGATGCGATGGAATAATTAATACACGTATAATATGAATTGCTCATTTACAGTGCCAATTGTTATCAAACTAATTTATTGGAAATTTTATTGGAAATATTATTCGGTACATGCCTATCTGTTACTGAATTTATTACGCTCAATTTAATCAATTAATATTTAACTATCCAGACATGTAATTCATTTATTGGAGTGTGGCTAATTTGGTATTGAATTGCGACATCTATTAACATGCATTTAGTATGGATGTGTGTGTGTGTGTGGGTGCATGCCGGTGCAAACTCTACAACTCTGCAAGAGCTCGATACTCTACAGGATTGATTGATTGAAGTCTGGTTTACCGAGTGGATTATTTCGATAAATCGCTTGCCACAAACCCTGCAATTAGCATAATAAGTGTACACACGATACATTATCTCTATTATTATTTAGTAAATTTACTAAATCAATTACAAATAATTGCTTGATTAAAAAAAAATAGATCTTAAATAAAAATCCCATAGGTAGGAATTATTAAAAATATTATTTATTTGTTGAATCTACTTTTCAAAGTTTGGTTCAACACTGGTTCGACAATAAAAAATTGTTTCTTTAAGTACACTATAAATTAAATTTAAACTTCTCTCTATCTATCACAAACGTAAATATGGTAATACTGCCTTTGTTGGTTAATATTTACCGAGCATTGGAAATTTGTATCATTATTTATTTAATGTACATACAAACTTCAGAATTTGAAGGTTCTTTTATATCCTGCCAGTAATAAATGCCATAATTATTATTTTAGAAGGCATATGTAATTGCTAGATTGCTTTAATGTTATTGTAAGTGTTATATAATGGGTAAATATTGCTATATATATATATCCAAACAAACCAACATAAATCAAATTAGGATGCAATTATTATCATATATAATTATACAACAAATAAACGTACGTCGTGTTATCTTGTTTAAATTTGTATAATTGCCTATACACATTATATAGCAATAATTATTGGTGAATAATAAATAATTAAATTAGATATAACTATATAGGCAGTTGAAACTATTGTTTTCATTTGTCATTGTATTTAATAGTTATTTAAGGTACAAGTGTAAAAAGTAATGCTTTATTGCACGAACTGGCGTTTAAAAACACGAGCGAGGAACGAGCGAGTTTTTTTAAAGCCAGGAGTGCAATAAAGAAACTTTTTACACATGTGCCTTACAAAATTTTATCTTCGATCGTAAAGGATTTTAAAGAATATATTCATATGAGTAATACTTTAATGTCATTTCAATAATTCAATTAATGAAAACATATTTTACCCGCAGTGCACTAATGAAAGCGTTACTTAGCAACCAGTAAACAAGTTGCACAAATGTCGGCCGCCATTATTATTTATGGAAAAAATGTTCGCTTTATTGTAATCGCTTCGACTTGCATTAAATGAAATCTTCAGAGTTCTTAAATCTGCCATTTGGTTTGTATTATATATTTTATTTATAATTTATTAGTTATTTGTTTGTGTATCAATTAATAAAAAATTAAGTTTTTCGTCGAAATATATTCATCTGTCAAATTTGACATTTCTGTGCAATAAAAACAGTTTGACATTACCGTGCAATAATAGTAGATTATACCACGAGTAATAATGATAGCTATTATTCCCGAGGAACATTTACGAACCGAGCCGCGTAAGCGGCGAGGGAGTAACATTCCGAGGTAATAATAGCCATTATTGCGAGTAGTATACTCTACTTTATCTATGACTAATTTATTAATTTGTTTTAACGAACAACTTTATTTTTCAATAACATTAACACTAGCAATGGTACAATTAATAAATTGAATTGGTCGAGAACTATCAATAGATTTGGAAGAGTTTTCAATACAAATATTTGGAATTTCGGTTGCTGAAGAGGAAGAAGATGCTTCATTACTATTTATCTGTTTAGCAATAGTATCTGCTGTAGTTGTCTTGTTTCTTATAGACTGATCAATGTAACTTTCAGCTACCTGAGTAGATCTCCAGCCCCCATGACGCTTTAATCCAGTTATATCGCCTCCTCCATCAATGTACAGAGTGGCAGATGATCTGCGATAACAATGGCCGGTATAAGTTTCAGGATTTGGCAATTTTAAATATTTGGCAATTTGTTTACCAATATCTGCAAATTTGTTTTTTCCTATACGTTGTATTGTACATTTTGATTTTTGATAATTTAGAAAGAATGAATTAATTTTTACATGTGACGGACGGAGATTGATGTACTTCTTTACAATATTGTAAAACGTACTGTTTATGGCGAATGTTCGTACAATTTTGGTTTTAGTCTTGGGTATTGTTATTAATAACTGTGTTTGATGATCTTTCACGTCTTCAATATTCATTTCATAAAGCTCGTTTGAGCGGCATGCACCCATAATTCCAATAATTAATATAACCTGAAGCAAATAAGAATATGAGTTTTGAATAGTCAGATTAAATTCGGTATATTTACCTTATGTAAAAGAAAAACTTTATCAGGAGCTTTGTCAATAAATGTTCTTATTTGTTTCGGGGTCAGAGTGGAAGACTTCTTTGGTTGAAATCCTTCTGATTTTCTTTTTAAAAATGCTCGTAGTTTGCAATATTTTTCCAGATCAACGTCATGATTTATTCTCAACATAGTTTTAATGATTGAAAAAAATGACCATAATGAAGAAGGTTTGTAATTTGCACTTAATTCAGCGAAATAGGCCAGCAGAACATGTTCGGAAAATGAGTTTGCTTTCTTTCGAAGACGCCATTCGTTGAAGGTTGCGTACGTTTTATTATAAATGGATTTCGATGTTTCCGGTATCAAGGTAGATGTTGTTGCTGCAGCTAGTTGTACAATTTCTGGAGGTGTACAAGTAAAAGACTCTTCATTTTCATCCATCTCATTAGAAATGCACAAACACTACGCGCTTGACACTGACTGTTTTCAGTTTGTGTATTTTGTTTCCATGGTATTTAATTTGAGAAATTTTTTGATTGGAGTGCACGAGGGAATAATGACTATTAATCCCTCGTCATTATTCCCTAAGAGAATAATATATGGCATTATACTGCAAAAATCACAAGTATAATACATACATTATATATTAGTCGTAGATAAAAATGTAAAAAAGCACTAGTGCTTTAAAAAGCCACTTTCACAATGAAAAATGATGCAAAAAGCGTCTACTTTCTGTACGATCGTAGATAAACAATTTTAAAATATCCCGGCGCATCCACCATATTTATCAGTACTCTTAGTTTTCTCATATTTTCTAAACTATGTGCTTGAAAACCAATAATGCGTTGGTGATGAAATGTTAGTTTTATATGTAGTATGGGTGGACGAACTCTAACCTTACCCTCCAACCTGTAAAACATACCCGTATTAAATTAATTGGTCTCCGATTTTGTTATTTTACCAAAAGCTTTTCAGTTTTAGAAGAATATAAATTTAAGTTTAATTTACTGGATCCTCTACTGCTCAACAATATAGTTAACTAATAATACAGTAACAGTTAACCTTGTTAATTGGAAAGCTGTTCCCCTTTACTAACGTGTAAGAAATTTTATTAATTAATTATGTATTTTATTATTATTAATTTTTGCGGCTTCTACTTCGTTATACATGTTTGAGTATAAATAAAACACTTTGTAACTTTGTTTGTATGACACTATTTATTTTCTGTTTACTATAGTTTCGGCATCTCAACGTGCCATTATCAAAACATACAATGATTGTATGTTTTGATAATGATTTTATGTTGTTATAATATTTTATTAAAAATAACATTAAATTGAAATATTTCGCAATAAAACAAAAATTTACTTATTTATTTATTTATTTGTTTTAAATCTGCGTGAATAAAAAAAACCTAACACATATAAAAATAATAAAAGTAATATTTATACAAAATATAGACTGCACGGGAATTGGGCAGAGTTTATCATAGATAATCTTCCACTCGTATTCCGAAGTAGAAAACTCTTCTGCTGACGCTCATGTCAAACAGAAACGCACCAGAAACAAATGAAACATATTTAGGTTTAGTTTTGCATTATATTCGGGCATTTTTGTCCCTAAGGTGGGAATAATATATCAATTAGAAACAAAAATCAATACATTTATTGATTCAGTTTTATTGCAATGTAATAAAAATAAAATGTTCCCCATAACTTCTTGGTGTTAACCAAAACTAGCTATAGAAGAAGACAATAAGAGACATTTTAAAAATAAGAATACTTGCCTTGGTTTTAATGATTTTGTTCTTATTCCTCTAGCTTTGGTTAGGTTCCAATAATAATAATAATAACAATATTAAAGACACTTGTAATAAGTTTCTCCACAGTTTATTTTTATTCGATAAATATACATTTCGTTTACGACGTAAATTTTATCAATAGCTGTACAAGAGTGATGGGTAATTTCGGATTATTTATATTAGGCGGTAAGGCATGTTTTAAAGGGAACAATTCGGACGAAGCGGTAGTTTGCGTCTTAATTAGTCCTAAAAATACATTATTAAAGGGGCTTAAATCAAAATTGAGCAACTTCGATTTATGTTTTTTCATATCTATCGCTACCATCATATTTAACTTGTTGAGGATTTTAACAATTTGCGGTTATATTCCTCATGGTTTTTACTATATATATTTTATCACAATTACATAAACCCACTAAATTAATACCGGATTCAAGTCAATCATTATCGTTATTAAATGTATTTCCTAAGTTTTTTTTAATTTTGAATTGGTGTAGTAGGCAAGGATCAGATTGAACTTTTTATACAAAGTAAAGTAGTCTGATGTTTTTTGGCTGTTATCAATGATGGGCTCCAATGTGGTAGCTTTGTTGGTGGTGTTTTTGTTAAAGTATCTATTAATTAACTTGTTAATGGTTTTAATATTGTCATTTAAAGATGCTGCAATTGTTTTAATGAATTTTTATTTTTTTCTCTGTTTTCCTCAGTTAATGGTATCGTACTGCTCTAAATAACATACTGTTAAAAGCCGATAATTTGTGTTTAAGGGAAGAGCAAGAGTCTATATGTATGTAATTAAACGTGTCTGTTGGTTTACGGTAAATACTGAAATTTAGGTTATGATTATTTTTGTAAATTATGATGACCAGAAATTGTAATTCGTTATTTTTTTTCAGACCGTTTAATTGGTCTATAAAAGAGTTTATGTTTAGGTCGTCATCTATGATGGCAAAAACATCATCAACATATCTATACCACATGTGTGGGAAATTAAAGATCGTGTTTTTTGCTTTGTTTTCTAAATCATTGAGAAAAATATTAGCCAAGACTACCCATTGGTGTCCCAAAAGTTTGCTTATAATAATGGTTGTTGAATGTGAAAGCGTTGCAATCCATGTTAAATTGATGTACTTTTTATTGATTTTCTTGGGATGTGGTTTTCTGTTAGCAATTTCTCCAGGGCAATTATTGCTTCGTTTATCGGAATGCTAGATTCGACAGATCAAGATCAGGCATTTGAAGGAGAAAATGCAGCAAATCTCACTAATCTCTCACGGATAGAAAATTTTAAAGAAATTGGATGAAGATATTTAGAACATGGATGCAGACCAGAGAGCGAAGCTGAGGAATTGCAGAAAGAAAGGCGCGAGTTGCAGGCCAAATTGAAGTCTCAAAAGAAGAAAGTCGTTTATTACGATAGGGACTTTGTTTTTGGAGGAAATCCGGCTGTTGCAAGCTAGCATGAAGAAGAAGCAACTGCAAGATCAGCCTTTCTGGGAACAACAAGAGGCCGAGCGAATTGCCGCCGCTATCGAGAAGCTGAAAATTGGCCGTCGCCAATCAGGAACGTTTAGGTAAGAAAAAGCTCGATAAGGATGTCTTCAAAAAGAAAGATTAAAGAATTTGAGAAGATGCTCGCAGAGGAACGCCTAAAGAATTTGGCTGTGCCTAAAGCCAAACGTAAGGAATGTCGCCATAAATACCTCAACGAGAAGGAGAAGGAGAAAGAGAGATATCGGGAAGAGGAACGGTGAAGAAGAGACAAGGCTCCTGAAAGAGAAGGTCGCCAGGATGGAATGCAATTTGAAGGAAAGAATCAAAAAGGAGCTGCGCGAGAAGCGATTCAAGGAACTGCAGGAGATGTCCCTAGCGCGAGGAGGAGACGAGCATAAGCTGCAAGAGGAGAGGGAGTCCCCGATGAAGGACAAAAGATGACTGAAGTGATAATGTTTGAGAGATGATCGTAGAGATGATTGCAGAGAGATCAAAGGGGTGACCGTCACGACGATTGCAGGGATGACCGTAGAGATGACCGTGGTGATGATCGCAGAGATGATAGGGATAGAGATCGTAGGGATGATGGAAAATAGGCCATGAGGTGGAATTTGGAGGAGTGCACCTAGGACTACAAAAAGGGGTTCAGTTTGGCAGTCGAAGGACTCGTCTATAGACGACAATTGTAAGAGAGATTACGGAAGACGAAGGAATGATAAGAAGGATGAAAACCCGATTACAGGCGTTCAAAAAAACCACGCGAACCACAACCAGAAACACCACCTGCATATATTTAGCACATCTGAGTAAATCGTTTATTTTTAACATATTTATTTTATTACATGATTTTATCTATCCATTTATTATTTCCTTTAAATCAAATAATTGTTTTTGTTTACTTTTTTAGCTTTAGCGATTAATATTGGTGAGGCATATGTGTGCCCTTTTGTAGCCCGTTTTTGTAAAAACTTGAGCACAACTTTCCAAGGCTTTTCTTTCAGCCTGTATGACTGATAGGCCTAGTTTGAGAGAAACTGATAGACCTGTATATGTCTATGCCCATTCCGTTTTTGATGCATCTGTATACTAGGTTACACACTGTCAAGGCACGATAAGAAATCGATCGTCATTATCATTATCATCATACTCATTAGACCCTCTTTTCTACTCTGTTCGTGCATAGGAAGTATATGTGCATATCCCCCGTTATACCAAGACTAGCCATACTAGTGAGCTATATGTAGTACTAGATGTTAATGCCATAAAGTAAAGCCAATGAATCAATTTGGGGTTTGGTCCCAATGATATGCCAAAGAGCTAACGGCATATCCATACCGCCGAACTAACATTAAAGATTTCTACGATTAGTACACAAATCGTGCTGATTATCAGAGTTTTGTCAGGATTGACATTGAAGCCTTAGCTCAGACGCCATTTTACTACGGTATTAAGGGCGTCTTCGAGCAAGGTCGATATGATGTCAAATTTACCCCTCATGACATTTGCTATGTCGTTGGCAGAACTTTGCGTACAATAACTCTTGACGATCATGGTCATCAGGAGTTCATTCAGCAGGGGCTATAGAACGACTGCTGGCACCCTTTTGCTGTGGTTATTGTTTCTGATTCGCGGCCTATACCTGCGATGATTTTACGGTTTTCGAGTACGGCCGTATCCATTTAATTGTGAGTATGTAGATACCCTTTTAGATGGCCATCTTTTCCCGGTTTTGAAGATTGTCTTGTCAAACGCACCTTCAATATTCACGAAAATATCTAATGCAATATTCTTGTTCTGAAGTGAAGTTTCTATGCCTATTGTAAAGCTATGCAGTGCATTCACAGTAGATTTATCAGGTCGATAAATAATCTACTGTATACTGAGCGGCTTTGCCTCTAGGGGACTGCTACTTATATCGTTGTCTATATTTTTCTCGATGACTTAGGAAATATGAGGCAAGACTAATTGGGTGATAGGATTTGGCCTCAACAAGTGGCCTTCGGTCCTCTTTGGGTATGAATATCACCGTAGCTCTTTCTTTTCCGTTGAAAAATAGCCTAGCTTAAAGGGGCCATTATATCTAGCAGCATCAGTGCAGAGAAAATTCCATCAGGTCCTGAAGGGTTTAAACTTATCAACTGCCTATTCCCTGTTTTTTGTCAATGAGTTTACCAGTCTTACTTTTGCTTTCTCTGGTAGGTAAGAGTATGCTTCCGTCTGTAGATTGTATTGTTTTTTTTTGGGGGGGAAGTTCAAAGATATTGAGTCTGAGAAGCAGAAAACAGAAAAACGAAGACTTTCCTTAAGCCCCTCTTAACAACTGCCATTAACTTTTTTATTATCCCGATGCTACTCTTTGATATTTACTAAAGATAAATAGTAAGTGAAGGAGAAGATAAAAAAAGTCTTTAGAAAATATAACAATATTACCTTCTTCTTAATGTTTTTGATCTCCCAGATCTTAACAAATAATAAGTAAAGCGTTTGCTTTATTTATTGTTTCTATTAGGCTAGGAAAATATGATAGATCTAAAACTTCATAAAGGAGAAAAAAAGTAATACATTATTGCCTTAGCTTCAATATTTATTTATTTTCTTATTTATTATTTATTAGTTTTATTTTTTCTAGAAAGTGAAGATTTTACTTAAATTTTTCTTATTATAATTTTTACAATAGCAATAACCAAAACTAAGTAGAAGAAGATAATAAGAAACCTCCAAAAAGAAAGAATAAACTATTGCATTGGCTTTAATGTTTTTATTCTTATTCTTCTAGTTTTGAAGCTATTCAAGTTGGAATCAAATAATAAGTAAAAATTTAACTTAGTTATTGTAATAGAAAAAAAATATTTTCAAAAACTTTTTGATATTTACAGAAAATTCAAAGGTATATAAAGAAGAAGACAATAAGAAACCATTATAAAGTAGAGAATTATTGCCTGGGCTTTAATACTTTGTTTTTATTTAATACTTTTAGATCTAGTAATATATTATGTTTCAACTATGAACCACATTTTTTCTAGGGTAATTAAAACATTTAAAAATTGTTTTAATTATTATAGAAAACGAGATTTTTAAAACTACTTCATATTTACCAAATATACAAAAATGGGAAAAATAGAAGACAATAAGAAACCTTCAAAATTCAAATTAATACCTTGGCTTCAATATTTTTCTTATTATTTCTCGAGTTTTGGGCGTAGTTAAGTTAGGTTCTAATAATAAGTAAAGATTTTTCTTAGATTTACTTAAAAATTTAAAATATCATCTGAAAATTTTTGGATTTTTTTTAATAAAACCAAAACTATGCGAAGGAAAAAATTGACAAATTAAAAAATGATTGCCTTGGTTTTAATGGTGTTGTTTTTATTCTTCCAGTTTTTAACTGGTCACATTATATTCTAGTTATTAATAAAGGTTGAACTTATTGTTTTTGTTTCAATTGTCATAGGAAAATATGGTTTCCAAAAACTTTTTGACCAAAGAGCAGTAACTAGGTTTAAGAGAAGAGTTAAGAACCTAAAGAAAGTAAAGATTGCCTTGGCTTAAACTTTTTGTTCTTATTTTAATAATTTTGAACCTAGTCAAATTGGGTTACAATAATAATCCCTAGTTATTACTTAACTTAGTTCTAGTATTATAATTGACGTTGGAATTATTTTAACCTAATTTACCAAATACTATAAATTAGGCAAAGGAGAAAATTATGGCAAAACATTTTGTAATATTCAACATTAAATAGTGAAACCCAAAACCTTCTGCTTTATTTGTGTTTTACAAAAATCCTCTTGCGTTTCAACTTCTTTCTGGTTAATTCCAATTTCTGCAGTTGAGACTGAATTTCTGCAAATATTTCATTCTGCTCCTCTTCAGGGATTGTTCGCATGTATTCCTTCATTAGATCATATTTCTCGTAGGGCTTGGCCAATTCCTTGGCCCGATCGAAAAATCTTTGCGGCAAGTCCAAGCTTTCGATTTCCTTCAACTCTTTGCGCTCCCACCTTTTCAACCAGGGCCTTGGCTTTAATTTTACCTTTAGGGTGTTTATCGGCACCGGCGCCCTCTCTGGCAGCATTTCTGCCTCCATGTTTACGTTAAATGTACTGTATTCGGGCAGGGCGTCCCGTAAAATTTAATAATTCGTCGTCTAAACGCTTCTCCAAACGTAAAGTTTCAAGTTTCTGTATGGTCGGGTCATATAGTTCATACATCACCTCAACACCCTGATGATCGATAACATTTCTGAGTGTGAAGTTTGCCCTCAGTCCAGTACCTTTTCTCTGTAAACAGATGCCTACAAACCTGATGGGCTTTCCTGGTGTGTGCTTGTCAGATGATGTAACTGACATGATGGACCCAACATAGAATTCCGGTATGTCTATCAGAGTTCTTCTGGAAATCATATCGTTCCTCTCCAGACGTTCCCTTATCTTATTCCTGTATTCGATTTTTAGATCTGGTAGAAATTCTGGATAAATATGCCTGTACTCAGGGTAATTGTGTATGGCAGCATCGGTTTTGGTTTTGGCTGGGATTTTTGTTGATACATGACGAATAAGTTTAGTCGTAGCGAATATTTCCCTTGATTTATTATAAATATTCGGCAGCATTTTGGTTTTATTGCCTATAACCCAGTCAAATTTGATTCTAATAATAACAAAAAATTTGACATATTTTCAACGTTATTATTATCCTAGGTAAGTATGTTTTCGAAAAAGTCTTTCATATTTAGAAAAGATAACTAAGGAGTCGAAGGAGAAGATAATAGAAAACCTCTAGAATGTAAATTATTGCTTCGGCTTTAATGTTTTTGTTCTTATTCTTCTCCTTACGTTGGCTTCCAATAATAAGTAAAAATTTATTTGTTTATATGGTTTCTAATGTTCCAAAAAATATGATATTTACTAAAATGTCAAGAAGATCATACCATGAGAAACCTTTAGAAAATAAAGAATTTTTTGACTGGCTTTAATGATTATGTTCTTATACTTTTAGTTTTGAAACTAGTCAAGTTATGATTTAATAAGAAGTAGATTTAACTCAGTTTAATTCTTTTAAGAATATGTAATTTCCATAAACTTCATGCTGTTTACCCAGATTCAAACTAGATGAAGGAGAACGATATAGAAAGTAATAATTTATTTTCTTGGTTTTAATGCTTTGTTCTTATTCTTATTCCGTATAGCCAATGGTAAAGAAGAATATTAGTCATTTATTAGTACTACAACAAATAAGAAATAAGGATTCAATGATAAAATACTATAAAAATAAATAGGAATTTTCCAGTTTGCTCAACATGGAACACTCCTAGGTTTTTCATCCTGAGCTAAACATTTTAAAGCTCTGTATTTTATAAGTCAGAAGGAGAAAAGAGTCAAAAGCAATAATTGTAAGGTTCAAGAGAAATATTTACCAAAAGTATTGCATTTTATAAATCAAAAACAGAAGATAGTTACATTTGTGAGTTGAGAAGAAGAAGAAGTCGTTCGGACCAAGAATAACGTTTTTATACGTTAAAGTTTTATTCCAAGTGTCAATAAGTCAAATGAGTATTCCCTTTTTGATAAAGTCGAAAAAATCGAAAGGCGAAGGATTTCGAAGGATTTTAAGATGCCGGATTCTAGATAAACTATAGATAAAATTAATTATATAAAAACTCGCCAAATAATTAGAAAAATACGTAGTGCAGTTTCGGAGAGGCTACTTAAGAGCCAGTTAACACTAAAGTCATAGGATTGTCTGATCTAAACTATGATTTCGAAACTATAGATTAAATTCTTACGTAACCCGTGGTGAAACATGTTTATATTAAACAACTCCAAGGGTTTAATTAACCTTTAATTATGATTTCGAAGATGGATGAGACGAAAAGTTTCCGGGAGACAATGATATAAACGAAACAAGAACAAATGACGCGAACCTTACTTGTGATTTAGGAGGCAAAATTCATAAATCAAAATTAGAAGAAACATATCAAACATAAGAGAAGTAACGGAATTTAGTATTTTGGGTGTACAATATTAAACGAAGCGGAGAAATTACACGTTATTTGTGACTATAATGCGATAGTTTTGACTACACTCAAACCTTTAATCCGATAAATTTGACATTATCCATATGTTGTTTAATAATGTTTGAAGGGATTTTAATTGTAAAAGTTGACGTTTTATCGAGAGATTTACATGTAATTACTAAACGACTTCAATTGTGGCAAATTTAAAATAAGCTTATTCGAACTTAAATAATTTCCCAATCATTTAGAAATATAAATAATTAATAGTATAATTATCTGTTGGTTACAGATTCATGCTTATTATAAACGCAAAATTTAATTCGTTTTAGCAACATAAACAAATTTTACTGATCAAAACATATTTTTCACACATTTACATGAGTAATTGAATTATTTAATACCATGCACAGAAATCATTATACGGAACGCTAATAAATAAATTAATGAGAACATATTGCAATATTGCATTCTAAATATAAACATATAGTCGCCAATAAAATTATTTAATATAAATAAATAAAATATGTAATGTATAGAAACAGAAAAGTTAATTATTAATTAATATTCTTTGAAATATTGATTAATTAATTTTTCATCAATGAATAATTAAAATATCTGTACGTAATATTAACGACGTTAATACGCTTATGAACTTTACAACGAATAAAAGCATGATAATGAAAAATAAAATATTAAAATATTCCATTTGCTTCATTAGCCTTAGCCCAACCTGTTTATGTCCTTGTTTATAATATTACCTCTATGCATGATTTTTTTATAAATAAAAATTATATCAAAATCGCACTAGATAAGCATAAATTTAGTATAATTCTATTGCCATTGTCTTCTTTTAGAAGAATTAGAATTATTTAATTTAAGTGATTTGAAGATTGATAAATTTTGCTTTACTTTTTTCTCTTTGACCTCTGATGATTCTACAATTAATTGTTATATTAGATAGAATTTGTTAATTATTTTACGAAATTACGCACAAACTCCCGACTGATAATAATGAAAACCGCCTAAGGAAGACTATTGAATGCTCCGTTTTTGCATTATAAAATTACACGCCTTATAATAATAAACCAGAACTTCGCATAGCCTACGTAGTCAGGTTTCACCGTTATTAGCCAACCCGAAATAATTCTCAACTAGTTACAACTTTACAGCACTTATATGACCGTACTCAATATCCAATGACTAATTAATAATATCTATGAGCACAAAAAGCGGCATTAATTATCCTTTTAAAAGAGCACTGTGTATTATACATAAACCTTATTAAACTTTTTAAACAAAAACACCCCAAGTTTAATTTGAAAAAATTAAACGCCTTTATTATTAATGTCGAGGCTATGCATTCGTAACTTTAATTAATCCATTCCTCTTTTTATTCCATGATTGAATCTTACGGCCGGAATTGGACTTGCTTAATATTCTCCGTGCTGGCTGCGAGTAGATTTATTTTTGCTAGAAAACGGTCGGTCGGGTCCGGAATAACAATGACACCTGAGTCGATTTATCAATTGCGAACGGCGTCCGTGTGTTTAATACATTGCAGCTTTTTACCATTGTTTAGGCTTTTTAATTTCCCGCGCTGCTGAGCTTTCAGCGACGGTGAATAAATGTGCGCGGTGATCGATCATCGACCTTCCTTTTTTCATCATCGTTATTACACATTATTAATCGTCAATCTTTTTAAAGTGGTGCATCGTCAACCGTCGAATCGATTATGTCGGTGATTCCGTTCGATGGTGCTTCACATCTTCGATCTGAGATGTGTTAGTGGCGTAATTGGGGTATATGGACGTGTGTAATTGGAATTGATTGATGTCAAATGCCATGTATGGCTATTATGCGAAAATCACTTTTTTACATCGCCATAAGTGCAAGCTACAATTCAGCATTTATCGTTTAGAGATGATAAAAATTTGTATGTAGGATATTAAAGCTTTAACCAGTCATTTATAAATCAAATTCGTAATTATGTTTTCTAATTTAAATTTGAGAAACAAACGTTTAAAAAGTATTCTCTAAAAGAAAATATGTTTATTACAAAAAAGGTAATATAATATTTAAAGAAGTAAAAGAAGGCAGAATATACAACAAATTTAATTTATATGAATTTTAGTATAATTATCACATAAAAAACCAATTATACACCATATATAAGAATACATAAACAAACTGAAGTATGAAGATTCACCAACCTCTATTCATGTCAGTACTTATTACAAATAGAGCAGTAGAAGGTATGAAAGAAGATAACTTGCAAAAGATAAAACCAACAGTAAACACACATTATGAAGCAGAAGGAAGAAGAAAGAATATTATAGTTAGAAATCAAATGATTAAAAATTCAGTACATTCCGAGACAATAATCAGAAACAAAAGATAAGAGATAAGAGACAAAAGACAAAATGCAATAGATAGAAGATTAAAAAAAGAGAATGGAAATAAACAAAATACAAAATGAGACCAAAAATCATGTTTCAAAGATCAAATATTGATGGTATAACATTTATAAGAACAAAAGAAAACAAAAGAGAGACGCAGAATATAAATATCATAGACATAATAAATTTGATTTATGTCTAATTATTATTGTAATTATCATACAGATAATAGATGATATATCGGGGTTTTAATGATTTGTAATATTTATTTTTTAAAATTATTGCATGAAATAAAAGAGCAACTCAAACAGTTATAAGTACAATCTTACAAGTGTCCAATGTGAACACCTTTCGTCACACGACACATCAAGTCGATAGTCAAAACTTTGTTTAGTGTTTCTGGTGTAACTGTTGCATGTGTCTTAGGTTTCAGATTGCGTAAAACCTTCCAATCAGTCACCACATGAATTGCTAAAACACAACTAACCTTCTGAACTGATTTCGGCGATAGACACTCTCACTCGCTTAACACTGTCTTCAGATCGACAAGAACACATAATAAACTAAAGTGTGATGATTTACTAACATCTATTCGTATTGGTAAAGATGACAAATAAAAATTTTAAATCATACCGTAGAAGAAAATATTGCTCTTTTTTACAAGTGTTTAAAAACATAGAAACATAAACGCCATAATCTTAGAATTTTTTAGTTTGATTAGGAATTACCTAAACTTCAAGATACAATTAAAATTTAGAACGTAAATACCCTAAATTTTCTAATAAATTATTTAATCTAACTCCTTATCTTCTTCAGGCCACTCGGTTTCACAAGCGTTTAAAAAATGGAAAAACAATTACCAAAATCTTAAAACTTACTAGTTTGATTTAAAATTAGTTACGCTTTGAGCCACAGATTATATTTATAACGCAACTGCCCTAAGTTTTGGAATAAACTATTAAAACTTTAATTTCTAATCATTTTACAGCAACTCGGTTTTACAAGCTTTTAAAAATTGGAAAAACAATTGTCAAAATCTTAAAACTTAGTACTTTGATTAAGAATTAGATACATTTTAAGCGACAAATAAAATTTAGAACGTAAAGTCTCTGAATTTTATTATAAATTTTAAAAACCCTAACTTCTAATTATTTTCAATCCACTCACTATAACAAGCGTTGAAAGAAATAGAAAAACAAATGCCACAATCATACAACTTACTTGTTTAATTAAAAATTAATTAAACTTTAAGCAGCGAGTAAAATATTTAAGCCTAAATTCCTATTTTTTGTAATAAACTATCACAACTACTAATAACTTCTAATAATGTTTTATTGTAACTGGTTTTATAAGCGCTTAATAAAATAGAAAATCAAGTGACACAATCTTAAAACTTGGCAATTTGATTAAAAATTTGTTATACTTTAAGCTACATATAAAATTTTAAACGTAAATTGCCCAAATTTTCTAATAAACTATCAAAACTCGAATTCTTAAGTTCTAATCATTTTCTGGTCCCTCGATTTTTTAAGCGCTTAAAAAATAGAAAAACAAATGCTACAATCACAAAGCTTACAATTTTGATTAAGAATTAGTTGAACTTTAAGCCAAAAATAAAATTTAAAATGTAAATGGCCTATTTTTTTTAATAAACTATCAAAACCATGACTTCTGAATATTTTCATGGGATTCAGTTTTACAAACGTTTAAAAAATAGAGAAAAAATTTTCACAATCTTAAAACTTAGTTTGATCAATTAGATAAATTTTAAGCTATAATTAAAATTTAGAATATATAAACCTTAAATTTTCTAATAAACAATAAAAACTTTAACTTCTAATCATTTTAATCTACTCAGTTTTACAAGCTTTAAAAAATAGAAAAACAAATGCCACAATCTTAAAACTTTCTGGTTTGATTAAAAATAGTAAAATAGTAAGCCAAAATGGTGATGTGGCCATCATAGTACTCTCCCTATATTTTACTTTGTTTAATTTCGAATTTCCTACAATTATTTGTTATATAAATTTCTTTTAACTCCAATAGTTTATTAGTAATTGGCAAAAATGTCAAAATTTCAAATTTTTATTTTTTTTCTCGAAAGTCAAGTATTTTTTACATTTTCAATATTTCATTATCCAGATATTTTAGTGTGAATACAAGTTGCACAGATTTTATATCATTAACGGTGAAACAAGGATAAAGCCTTTGAATGTGACCACACACATAGATACTTCATTTAAGTGTTTTTCTTTGTTTATCAGCGTAGTATCATCAGCATAAAGAACTATTTTGGCATCTTAGGAAGGTCCAAGAATTGATCCTTGTGGCATACCGTGTTTAAATTATTGAACGGAGGAGGCACTAGGGTGAAGATTATAAGAATATAATTTTCGTAGAATGGAGTGAGAAACGCAATCAAATGCTTTGGTTAGATCTGAAAACCTAGCGGCGCAAAATTTGCCAGATTCAAATATTTCCAAAATAATTTCAGAAAATTTTAAATGGTTGATAAAGATTTTCTAAAACCGAATTATTTAAAAAGTACTTTTACAAACATTTTATAAATATGGGACAAAATAGAGATAGACTTCCTTTAAAAATATAGGTTTTCTCTCATGTTTCGCAATTCATTTCTAAACCATGGGATCTGAGCTGAATGGTTATATTGGCGAGTTATATATTTCTTTTTTCAGGAAAAGCACTATTAAAAGCAGACATAAAGTACTGCATGAATTGTTCACAAGCCGTATTTTCATCACTACTACATGTCGTCGGTATAAATGCAAAAAAAACTAGCACAGTATAAATATCCTGACCTTTCATCAGTGTCCAAGCCAAAAAGCAAAAAATACCCTAAGAACTTTGTAAAGAAAATTTGTGGCGATCTAAAGATTGAAAATCACCAAAGTACAACCAAGTAATCGACAATTTTTTGCAAAATTACCACAAGATTGGAGCTCGAATGTCTCTCAAGATACATTTTCTGTATTCACATCTTGATTTTTTCCCACAAAACTTGGGCAACACGAGCGACGAGCAAGGAGAACGGCTACGCCAAGATACAGTAAAAATCGAAAGGTGATACCAAGGTATTTGGGACGAAGTCGTGATGATCGACTACTGTTGGACACTAATGCCTGAAACAGATCCCAAGCAATATAAAAGACACAGTTCAACCTCTGTTCATTTCTAATTTATACTTTTCAATTCAATAAATAGCTTCTAATGGTCAAAAATAGTTAAACAATGAATTTAATGAATATTTCGAAAACTAAAACCAATTTTAAAAAGCGGGCTGCTTATTTGGATTCAACCCACCAATTTACCTTCTAAACAACTTTCGATTGCTCAGGTCCAAAACTGTGTATAATATATAATTAATATAAATATTCAACATTGTGAATTTTTAAGTTCAGTGAAGTATGCTGGATTATAAAACTTTATTCTGAACTGTAATGTGAAAATAAAAAAGAAAGAAAATGAAACAGATAGATAGCAAAAGTCGAATGACCCAAGACAATAGAGAAACTATATATAGAAAAGCGGTAGTGATTGAAACCAGAAAACTTGCAGAATATATAAGAGACAAAAATTGGAAAGAGATAATTGCAAACAAAAGGCAGTTGACAAGAAAAAGAGAAGTCCAAGGATTGCCTTTTGTTTAATTCTATTATCAGTTGTTTAAAAATAGAATTAAACAAAAGACTGAACACAGAGGATGGTAACAAATGATACATGACTACAGAACACGTTTAATTATGCAACAGAATTATGTGAAGGATGATACATGACAACAGAAGAAAAAAACAAAACACAGAAGATAAAAGACAAAAGGCAGAAGATGTTAAAAAGAAAAGCTATAGATACAAAATATGTGGTGATTGCAAATTAAAACACAACAGGAGATATATGACGAAAAGGTTCACAGGTTACTAGACTGGAGATAAAAACATCTAACGAAGATGGTTAAAAGAAGAAGAAAAAAATAAAAGACATATACAAATAAATAAGTGATTAAATATGTCAAAATATAAGATGGAAGATTATAGATAGAAAACAGAAAATTACAAACAATGGATGAAAATAAGATAATAATCTGAAACAAAAGACAAAAGCTACATGATAGAAGACGGAATATAGAAGACAGAAAATACAAAAAACGAGAATAGAAATAAACAAAATAAAAATACAGTTAGTTTGATTTATGTGGATGAAAAAGAAATATTATTATTATTATCATATAGATAAAAATATATGAACAAACTGGAGTGTAATGGTTTACAAAACTATTCTGGTAATGATTGTAATCAGAAGAACAACAGAAGATTTAAGAAAACTAATACAGCAGATAGAAGACATATGGCGTATGAATAAAAGAATAACAAAAGATAAAAAAGTAAATACAGAAAATAAAAGGCAAACGGCAGAAGATATTGAAAACAAAAGTCATATGACCGAAAACAAAAGAAAGATAATCATAAATAGACAACAGAAGGAGATATAAGACAAAACTAAAGACAAAAGAACACAAAAAAAGTCATTCGATATATAGTCAACAATTTGAATGAAAATGATGGAATATATAAACAACACAGAAAATAAACAACAGATATAGAAGACAGAGAGTTAATAGATTGAGGAGTTAGTTGTCAAAAAATATTGATTTTTGGTAAGCTGTTTGACATAATCATGTACTACACATTGGCAAAATTTTAAATTGATCGGTGTACAGTAGCTCTTACAATTGATTAATTTATAAATGTACTTGTGTATATTTAGTGCATTGACCTTTATATTTTATTTCTGCCCGACAAAACCCTTTGCGCGAAATCTCTTTTTTTGTGTGCAATCACCGATTCGCACTTATCATTAATTTTTCACTTTCTACTTTGATAACACTTTTTAAATAATTCATTTATTATTTATTTCCACTAATTCCTCTTTCATTGCTAATTTAATTCCTTTCCGTGGTCTTCCCTCTTTTGTCTTAAAAAGTCCTCACAAACGACGGTGCGAGGTGAGGCGAGTGTCCCTGTTGTTATTTTGTCTCTGCTTTGTGTAGCATTGTTTATTTTATAAATTCAAAATATCTTGCATAAAATATACTAATATTATTAATTTATCTATCTAATCCTACATAAATGTGATGGCTATTCATATAACCTGTTCAGAGCTGAACTACTAGAATACCAGAGGCTTTGTACAATAAAAATGATAAGTATGATACTCCACAGGATATTGTCGATGCATTTGCAAGAACCTTCTCTAGTGTATACCTTCCTAAGAGTACGCAAGATTATGTTGATCAATCAACGCATCGTGAGAGTTTAGGTATGTTTACCATTACTGAATCGCAGACCATAGCTAGTATAATTCCATATCAAGGAATCATTTGTATGTTGTGATGATGGTATTCCTAGCTTCCTTATAAAAGACTGTAAATATCTACTTGCCAAGCCATTACTATTTATTTTCAATTTGGCACTCTATACTTGTACATTTCCTGATAAATGGAAATCCGCAATTATTAGTCCTATATTGAAAAAAGGCGACCATAGTAATTTAGATAATTATAGGCCGATCGCTCTTTTATCGATATTTTCCAAAGTCTTTGAACAAATATTATTTACTTGCATATATAATTATGTTAAAAACTACGTATCACCTAATCAACATGGTTTTTTTTATCTGGTCGGTCCACGGTTACCAATTTAGCTACCATTACTCAGGAATTATTCGAGTCTCTTGATAGTCGTTATCAAACAGATGTAGTTTATACAGATTTCTCCCGTGAATTTGACACGTTGGATCACAAAATATTAATTGAGAAATTGAGTTCATTCGGATTTTCTAATAATTTATTGATTTTTTTTCCTTATACCTGAATAATCGTCCAAATATGGTTTCTTTTAATGGCTACAAATCAATCAAATTTACTTCAAGTTCACGTGTTCCTCGGGGATCAAATTTAGGACCTATTTACTCTTTATATAGATGACTACTTCCCTTTCTTGTCATGTACTTGCATATACGGTCGACCTTAAAATATTCTTGAAAATAAATGATTCTGATGATACCTTAGCTCTTCAGCATAATGTTAATATAATTGTTATCTGGTACAATACAAATAAAGTCATGTTAAATACAGCTAAATGATACGTTGTCTCGTATAGTCGAAAAATTAAACCGATAATTTATGACTATGATATACAAGGAGTGCCACTCGAACGGAAAACTGAGATTTTAAATCTTGGTGTGTTATTTGATTACCAACTCAGCTTTTGTAAACACGTAAACAGTATTTCCTAAGATAATTAAAACACTTTAACTTTGTTTTACCACAAAAAATATTTATTGCTGTGACTATAGTTTCGAACATTCACTGTTCATTATCAAACATAAAGTACTTAAAATTAATTAAATTAATTAACAGGTGTTATTTATATGCCTTCGAAAAGAGGAGAGTACATCAGGTCAGTCTGGTCATTAAGAAGGGAAAAACCGGGATTAATTTTGGATTTATGAATTTCTAGCGCTTCCAGTAAATCCATTTTACGGCCTTTATCCGTAAAGTGGATTACTGAAAGTACATCCTTGCCGAAAGTGTGATTATTTTCTATTAAATGATTAGCAAAAGTTGAGTTGTTATGTTTTAATCGAAGTGCTCGTTCGTGTTCTTTTAGTCGTGTTTCAAAGTATTTCCTAGTCTGCCATAAAAATGTTGGGATTTTTAATGTCATTATTTTGTTATTATTATTATTATTATTATTACTAAAAGTGCGTTCCTAACTCCCTTCTTTTTAATTGGATCTGTAGGAATGTGTTTGAGATTCCAGTGGATTTTAGGTGTTAATGAGCAACCATGCGGATCTCCTGTTCGCCTTTCATTGTCTCTTAGTTCAACCTTATGTTTTAATCTAGGTGAATGCTTTTCTAATCAAATGAAACTTTTGAACTGAACACTTGTTATGAATAAAAGTGCTTTCTTAACTCTGTTTGATAAGCTTTTTTCACTTGGATTTGAAGGAATGTGTTAAAATAAGGCTAAGCTGAGAGAAGATAATGAGAGAACAAAAGATGGGCATGCAGGTTTATCAGCACCTAAAGTACGGGCGAATATAGGATTTTAAGTATTGATAAATCTGCTTTCATTATCTTCTCTCAGCTTTGTCTTATTTTTTATTCTAGGAGACTGCAGGTCATCATCTTTGTTATTTGCTTTTTATTAAGTAACGCTTTAAAACCTTCTTGTGCAGAAGATAGTTCAGCTAAATTTTTCGACTCAGTAGATGTAAATTACTAGCCTCGTCTTGTCGCCTTTGTGAAGTTTACTGTACTCGGTAACATTCTTTGCTTTATTGTGAAGTGCATTGAAGATACTTTTTTTAAAAATTTTTGGTTATATCCCAATTCATTTAAAATCACTGATTATTTCTCTAGTTAGAAATCTTCACAGTAATGTCTTGTGTTTCCCCGTATCCCGTATCTTATTGCCTGAATAACTTCAATCTATGCGTTAAGTGAGACAACAAGAAAAAACAAAAAAGTTTTAATTGAGAGTAAGAAAAATTGAAGATTCAAATGTATATTTTGTATACGTAATAAAATATAAAAATCATTCAGTGAAAAGATAAATAAAACATAACCTGGCGTTTTTTTTAAAGATTTTAAGAATGTACGTTCAAAATTATTAGTGAAAGGACTGTTTTATTTCTATTCTATACAAGTAATGATAGTTAGTAACCTTCCCCGATAGCAGATTTCTGTATTTCTTTCATATTAATTCGTGTAGATATCCCGCAAAATACTACAAAACACCTGAATAGAATTGTTATTTTATTTAATTAAACATTAAATTTGCGTTAATAAATATGTTGATTGTTTACTAATTTTGGCATAAAGGGGTTTGTGGTAAAGTTTAATAATTACTTACCTCCGCCGCAATGTAAGCTGGGATAACACTCAATAACAATTGCTCCTGCTGTTCCTTCTCACACTCAAGCTTCACCCTTGATTCTATGCACGTTCTCGTGCCTACGAAGGTGCGTCTGTGCGCCCCCTCTGTCATGTAGCGATAATACAAACCGGTGCCACTTGCCGCCACCAGCAGGACTATTTCTGATATCAACTGAAAATAAACACAAAATTATATAATTACAATGTGTTTTAAACCAATAAATTCATTAGACTTAGTTAATTAAAGAAAATAATTCCGAAAAGACACAATTTAGAACTAGACATCATAAAATCAATCATCTACCAATTATCGTTATATAATTAAACTAATTTAAAGTTTGATTTTGTAAAATTCAAGAAAATAATACAAATATGAACAAAAAGTACTTAAAGCTTGAGCAGTAGGCAAAAACATAGTTAATGACAAAATTTGAAATGCGCTTATTACCTGAACCTTATATATAACCTGTTTGTACATTATTCTTCATAATGGCCCAGTGCTGAAACTATTCGGGTAATAAAATAAAAAACTAACATGAATTTTTAATCAGTTACATATTATTAACATAATGGCTCACCAAGTGATAAATGAGCAACAAATACAAGATAAATAAAACTCTGCTACTAAATAAAGTAAATAATAGAAATTACTTAAAAACCAATTATTAAACATTGTACTTATAGCAGTAAATATCCCTAACTGTATTTCGAAAGGTGCAAAATTATATAACCGAACTAATTATTCACGACTTAATGCAACAAATGTGTCACCAGACGATCGATTCGACTAAATTAGTCACCTCTATAAATACGCATACGTAATTGATAACTTCTCGTAAATTCGTAATTTAAATTCAACTTTCAGCTCCGACACGCCGGCACGTCTCTCAAAATGTCATGCGACAGTTTCATACCTGGCGAGACGACCTATTCTTAGACTGCCGCAAATTGTCCACGGGGCGTTCCTCAAATTCTCACATAACTTTAATTATCGATCAACGACAGACCCACGTGCACCGAGACGCCCGCAGATAAGCATTTATATGAACAACCAACGTTCAAATATCGAACCATCGGTGAAATTGCAATTTAAGTTATGAATAGAATGCCGAGATAAGGAACGCTGCAGTTCTGTTTGTTTATCAAACAAAACGTGTACACATTTAACATTAGTTTGTATAGAGACGATGCACTATCGTGCAACTGTCAAAGAATTTGTTGTTTGCAAGATAAGGTGTTCGTGAGTTGTTAAAATTAGTTATAATTAACATAGTAATTATGATATTTGAGGATACTATAAATTATTTCCTTATAAAAAAAGTATTACGTTACTAGCTAAGTTATAGAAATTTATAGAAACTATTGATAGAGCTAGTATTTGTTGAAGATCTTTACTTTGTTGATTAAATTAGGGAACATTAATGAATATTGTGATGGTACATTTTTCAAATCGTTTTGGAAAAAAATGTATTCAAAATTGAGTTAGATTAAATTAGCGAACATTAATGAATACACTTATAGTCTATCATCTCATGTAATCAGGTATCCTAGATACCAGCATATATCTATTTCTTAAAAATATACTTACTTGCATGTAAAACGAATGTGAATCAGAAACGAATCTATAAGCAAATGACGTAGCCAAATGCGCCACTGTGACTATCATGGCCATGGCTATGGCCACCAAGCGAGAGACCGGCAGCATCGTATGCAGGGCCAGCAGGAGTGCGAAAAGCGGCAGTGGTGCGTGTCTTCCTGCTAACAGTAGCGTAGCTATTGCCACGATTCCCGTCACTAGTATCGAAGCTATCAGCGCCCAAGCCTCCGATTCCATGACTATGGGGAACTGCGATGCCATCAGCACGGTTAACAACGTCAGTGAGACGATTCCCATCATGATGATCGGAAAGATGCGATCTTGCCATCCCTGAAACACAAATAATAGTTAATAATAAGGGTTTACTCCAAAGCAAAACTCGTTTCCGTCTCCAACTGAGGATGAGATTAAAAATTAATCGAAACCGTACCGTGGCTATTGTTGGCAGGGAACAATAATTAAATAATAATTAAGCCTAGAGGGAATAGGAAATTTAGTTATTTTATCAATTAATTGATACATGTAAAAAAATTACTACTTAACTTACAAAAACGACTTGTTAAAATCGTTTATGCGAACAAACAAAATTACATGCTTAGGTATCTAAAGAAATTTAGATATTTCAGAACTGCAAGCTTTATTGCCTAAGTCTTTACAAAGTACTTATTTTGAAATTATATATTTACCAACATCTTTATATTCAGAAAAAAGGAAATAAATTTACAAGTAATTATATCTCAATCACTCAAGTTAAAGAATCCCAAGTTATCTAGATTGTATTGCCTCCCAAAAATACACAAACCCGGAAACAAATATAGGCCCATAGTTTCGAATATAAACTCACCCACCTACAAATTAGCAAAATGGTTAGTCGAAGAATTTAAAAATCTTAAAATCCACAACAGCTTTTTAGTTAAAAACTCTTTTGACTTTACAAAAATGTTGGATGACATTAATTTAGCACCGGATGAACAACTACTGTCATTCGATGTTGAGTCACTGTTTCCCAGCATACCAATAGATGACACATTAAATATTCTTGAACACATTTTAATAGAAAATAACATCACCATAGATTAAGTCAATACATACTTTAAATTAACAAAAACGGTAATGGACTTAAACACTTTTGAATTTGAAGGTAATTTCTATAAACAGACCTTTGGTTCTGCCATGGGTAACCCTCTTTCACACTTTCTTTCCGAAATTTTTCTAAATCATCTCGAAAATAGAGTTAAAACAGAATTGAACAAAACTTGGATCAGGTACGTGGATGATATTTTTACCATCATTAAAAACGACTTCAATATTTCTCAATTTTTATCTCAACTGAACAGTTTTTATCCCAGCATTAAATTTACTTATGAGGTTGAATCCAACAAACAACTTGCCTTTTTAGATTTACTTGTTATTAGAAAATACAGAAAATTGGTATTCAACATTCACAGAAAACCAACTCATACATACAACTATATTCACTCAAGCTCATTTTCTCCACCTAAATATAAACTCTCGGCCTCTAACAGTATGATATACAGAGCCATCAACCTCCCTATTACCAAACAAAACCGAGAACTTGAATTCAACCTCATACGTAAAATAGCTGACTCATTAAAATACAACCAAAAAACAATACAAAAACTTATCCACAAACACAGGAAAAAACATTACACGAAGTCAATTACAACATTAGAACCGATATCAAATTCAATAAATCAATACACATATGTTAAAATGATCCACGCACCTGCCGCCAACCATCATATAAATAAAATTCTTAAAAAAATTCAGCTTCATTCCGGCATATTCTAATATAAAGCTTAATAAATTCTTAGGTAATACGTTTAGCAAACAGGGGGTCTTGTTAACTCTGGCATTTACTTTTTAAATTGTTCAAATTGCGAAAAAATGTACATCGGACAAACCCAAAGAAATGTTAATGTTAGGTTTAAAGAACATTGTTATCATATTAGAAATATGAATCCTGATAAATCAGCGTTTGCGCATCATATTTTACAAACAGGGCATAATTATAATATTTAAAATGTAAAATTATTAAAACAGTCTAATTCTTATAACTTAAACGCATTAGAAGCAATAGAAATGAAAAAACACATGTATAAACTCCTTAATTTCGATCTGAGCCCTCTAAATAATCCACTGTTAGATTTAACTTCGATTTCAGGTAAAACTAATTCTAGAAATTGTAATTAACGCTTCTTTTGTAGTTACTAGTATTATCTCCAGCCGCATTTAAGCACTCAGGTACTAATCACGTTTATTGCTTTTCGGGTTTTCCGCCAATCCTCACTGTATATATATATTTGTTACCAAAAATTTTGTAAACAACAGTTAACTATTGATAATGGACACATAGTGTTCGAAATGTACATTTAGTGATTAAATAAAATAGTGAAGTAAGAAATATAACTGTGTTTATTTAATTAAATAATTAACAATATGAAAATGATACATTAATTTTTTTCTGTCAAATGGTTATCGACCCGCGGCCTTTCAGCCTGTAGTTATCTGTCTTACAAACGTCATGATTGCTAATGTCTAACGAAATTAACTGTCGGTGTTTCTTCAAACGTCATGATCACTAATGTCGTTGTGAAATGCAGAGATGAACTGATGAATGCTGATTTCAGGGCATTTGTATCGGGTGTTATTAAAGGATTACGAGGGATACACATGTGGTTAAGGATATCAATTTCGAAATTATTTTATTGGCTTTATTTGGTTTGTTTTTTTTTAACCAGTCTCGAACAAAAACATGAAAAAACTCTTACAACTAAGGATATATTCAAAGGAGTTTTTTTTATAAAAAAATCGTGTGTGCTTAATATCCTTGCATAAACAACTTGCCCTGAATTCAGAAGACAAAATGGGAAGTAAACGGTGTGATGCACAACTGTTAATACCAAATTCTTATGTAGAGATCTAAATACAAGATAATTTAAACTTATATTTCAGAATTGGACTCTTAAAGTAAAAATTAGGCTCAGGTCTTTTTTTTCGACATGGCATTATAACTGATTTATCTAACCATTAAAATAATTGAAAATCTAAACAATCTAAAATATTGAAATATTCGGAAGTAAAATCTCACATTTGAAAAGAGAATATTAAATTAATGTCTTTGCATCTTACTTATGTGAATTTCATAATTTCACTTACTTTCTATAAATAAACTTAATACCTAATCTTTGGATATGCTAATAAAACCCCCCCGAGATGTTCACCTTGACGTGGTAGGGGGGCCTATGTATTCAGGTGATCCTAAGTGCTACACCACCTTGAGCGTCAGCTTCCGGTAGGGCTACCCAGACTGAAAAGGTGATGGATCTGACTAAGCAGTATCCCTAGATTCTCGGGGGACTATTATAGACCAAGAAGAAAAAAATAAGAACTTGTACCCCCCAAAGGGCAAAAAAATGGCTGTGGAGATTGAAATCCTTGCTACGGAAGAGTACCTAAGGCCTGAGACCTTCAGGAAGGAAGCACTCCCACCCAGTAGTGGAGAAGAGGTTGGGCAAAAGACACTTAAACTACGCCTAAACGGAGCCGGGAAGAAGAGGTTTAAATACCTCACCAGCAAAGGTTTTACGGCCTTATGGTCCAGAGCGAAAACATAGGACTGAAAATCGTATCCGTTCGGACGACTGCACACCGAAGGGTACGCCAGCCAAGCGTGTGAAAGAGTTTTTACAGACCACCACATTCACGAGCAGGGGATGCAGGAGCATACCAAGCCCCACCAGCAACAGCTTTAGTGGTGTCATGGAGGAAAAGTAAAATCTCTGAACAACGACATTATACATTCAGGCTGTGCAAGAATTGAAGGTAGGAATTCTGGAATATGACTATCCTGCTACTATCCTGTCATTGGAACAATTAGAGTCCACACGACGCAAGATTCGGAGTACATTTCACCAAAAAAGGATATAATGTATTCCTTTTATCTGAAAGAAACAGATAAAGAAAAAATAATGATCAATACATTGAAAACTAAATGAAATCCTTAGTGTTTTCCTTTAAAAAATCTATAGAGCGGTTATCAAAATATTTTGTTTTGAAATGTTTGATCGGTGGCCATTTTGTTCAATAAAAAATAATTGTAAATAGAAATATTTAAGAGTGCCGAAGGCTACTTTTAAAGCTTTTTGGTTTTTTAAAATAGTCTTTCTAATAAGGGAGTTATAGCTATATTCAATACAGGGATTATTCCAATAGCATTGAAAACTTCACTGGTGCCAATATACAAAGAAGGAGGTGACACAAATATAAATAACTAGCGTCCAAAATCGCCAATACCTTGTTTTGCGAAAGTCTTTTATCACCATCGCAATTTGAATTTCAACCAATGAAGTCCACACAAGATACTTCTTAATATACTATACCATTATATCATAAGAGGGACACCTTATAAATTGTTAAAAAAATATATATTACATAGAAGATAGTCAGTAACAAGAGGAAATAACATAAGTAATTCACAGAAAATTAAATACCTAGTTCCTCAATGCAAGATACTAGGGCCCCTTCTTGTTACAATATACCTGAATGGATTGACCAACTTTACTAAAACATGCGTTCTTCCCTTCACGTATCTACAAACTAATTTAGCAGACTATCAACATATTACCTTCAAACAAAACAGAGAGGAAACTAAAATAAAATTGGTAAATAAGGTATAATTTCTAGGTATTATAATAGTCAGCTATTTAAAGTGGGACGAACTTATTAATTTCTTAACAAAAAAACTAAAATTAATCTTCTTAAAGATATGCTAAATGTAAACGGCCGTAAAATCATATACCAGTCACTAGCTGAGAATTAAAGATATTCACTTAGTGAGTTTAGAAACACTAGACAAAAGGATAGAATCAACTTTTCCTACTGATCAATGCTTATCTAAACTAGACCATAAATATAATACAAGAAAAATAAATATGTATGTAGTACCAAAAAGACATAAAATAATAAGACAAAAATCAAGTTCGTTAATACCTATTGTATTGTATATTATTTTTGTGCGGATCATTATGTAACAGTGTGTATGTGCGTATGATATGTGAGTGCTATGTCTTTGTGTATGGTTATATATTTGTGTGTGTGCATGTTTTTGCGTGGGTATACTTTACATGAGTGTATTTGTGTATGCGGTTGTGTGCGTGTATGTGAATGTGTGTATATGTATGTATATTATGTGTAGGTAATAATTTATGTAATAGATTTACACTGTTCGTTCAGTCAAGAAAGTTTATTTATTTATTTATCTTACGGAAATCTCCATTTTACATAAAAATTTACAAATTAACAAAATATATTCAAAGAATCAAAGCAATTAAATAAAAAAGAAAAATTTCAAAAGAAGTGAATAAAAAAACGAATTGCTTCTTACACTAATGATAACACATAGATATATTAACATAAAAAATATAAGTCAATATAAGATAAGTGGCGAAGTTCATTTATAATTTACAGTAATATACATTGTTTTAAGATTATGTTTTTGCTTGCTTAACCTTGTAAAATTTGTAAACTTGTAAATAAACATTTATTATTATTATTACCTGCGGCAATGAAGCTACGGAAACGTGGCTGAAGTTGCAACAGGCCGAGATCACCCCCCCTGGAAGGGTGCAGTCCTAAAAGTCCTTAGAGCGGATCAGAAGGGTAACCGCCGGACCCACCCAAGAGGTCTTATTCTCAGTGGATGCTACGTCCAGGGAGAAGTTAAAAGATCGAAAATACCTTATTGGATATGGTGAGGTAGAGCTTCGCACAAAGGTGAAACAAGGCAAGCCTGATGAAGGGGATAAAACCTAAAGCTCCAAAAATCCCTGAATCCGGACGAAGTTCCGAAAACAGTAATGCCTTTGGAGGGTAATCCACCGCTGCAAATTATAACTGGTTCCTCAGTGGCCAACAAGCCTCCAGGGATCAGGAAGGCTCCAAAGAACTGTGCGACCAAAATACCACCCGAGAAGCAGACTGTTGCGCGTCCAAGGAACAAGAACATTCCCCAGGACAAACTGAATGATGCCAACGGTGGTGGTCAGTACCTCAAAGTCAACCTACAGTAAGAAGTGCCTTAGGCAGTAGGCTGACTAGGGGGCTAGTGCGAGTGGGGCTATACTATACTAAGTGATTAAAAAGTATCTACTATGGAATGCATTTGTAAAAAGTAAACTGGAATATGAATAACTTATTTGGTACCCTACGTTCGCATCACCCAATCATCCGTATCGAAAGAAAGTTTTGAAATTTATAGCTCTCAAAACTGATGGAATTTAGCCTGTGAGAAGCATTCCGAATGATGATCGGCTGTGTAGATAAAACTACAATGTTCTCTACCCAACCTCACATGTAAAGCTGCCCATATTGCATTTGAAGGCGTATTTTTTGCTTAATAAAATACTGAGATAGTATATGGTTTCAAAAATGTTTTTATTATTCTACGACAATGTTTCACCAGTGTCAGTATTTTATTAAGTGATATGGGGTTACAACAAGTAACAGCCTCATCAATCCAGAAGGTATATTTTAATTTGTATGAGTATTATAAGTATGTTTTTGTGTTCATTGTGTAGTTGGATCTATATTGTTTTGTATTGCGTTTGTTTGTTTTTATTTTGTATATTACTAATACTATCCTATTATCTTTGATGTTTGTTGGATAAAGAATATTATTATTATTATTATTATTATTTGTTTGTTTTGTTTATCCTAGCTTATAGCTAGTTTTATCTGAATAATAGCAAAGCAGTTTAGCTTGAGCTATTATTTAAGAATTTCCGGACTATATGACATGTTTGTAGTATTACTGCTTTTTGGATGGGGGTCAGAAGTTTCTTCGGAAGTTCACAGCGCTCCAGATTTTGTTGTAATTTCTGTGAGACTACACCGTTAGAGGATATTACAATTGGGATAGTTACTACTGTGTGTATTATTATTATTATTACACCGTAGGAGCAGCTCAGATGTAAATAATAGAGGTAAGTAACTTCTTGATTATGTATGTGCTAGCGGTCTAAACAACATAAACAGGGGGAATGCACCCACATTTATAAACGCAATAAGGCATTTGTATGGTACGCAATTGATAAAAAATCAGCGTTCACTCTCAGAGTCCTCTACGTTGGACCATCAAACGATTGCGTTCGATATGAATGCTTTAAGTACGAAAATAGCAGAGTGCAGAGTGCCGCGAAGAATGATCTGTGCACTATATAAGGGGTGCCTACATTCTAAACTTCCTGGCCTCCAATATAACAGTGCGACCACAGAGGAATTAAAACAGGCCTCACTACACCTAAGGGATACCACCGTAGCAGTCTTTGAGAAAAGCTGCCAGGTAAAGAAGGTAAATTTCTCCAGAATTGTTCCTTGTCGCAACAAGGAATTGGATCGATACAGGACTTGCGCTCAGAAGGTTCCATAAAAGGATCGTACTGATGCTGATGGCATCTTAAAAAGAACTGAAAGTAGTCACACCAAAGATCAACAAGAAAGCTTAAAGCTACTCCTAGGTACTCACTTTCCTCATTGCTCCAATCGAGACAGCCGCTGTTCAACAGGAAAAATATTCACGCTTAGAAAAATAACTAGGGTCATAAATAGCTTCAAGTCATGCAAATCCTCAGGAATAGAGGGCATCTTCCCCGCGCTACTGCAGCGCAGCTTGAAGAAAATTGCTCCAGGGAGATATACAAAGCGAGCTGTGCACTTGGGTACATACCCAGGTTGTGGAGGGAGGCAAAAGTGGTATTTATACCTAAAGTAGGCAATAGGCCATAAATGAACCTAAACCATTAGACCTTTATTAATCAGCCTAAGTCGATTAATAACGGCCTCTCTGGCAGGATCCACAGTATCTATGACTGTGTCCTCAGGAAGTTTTGTCCCCCACTCTATGGTCAATAGTGGTGGATGGTCTCCTAGTGAGTGAAAAGGGTTTTATAACCAATGGATAAATTTAATACTTCTCAAGCTACGTTCTCGAGGGAACAAAAATTTAATTGGTTCGTTTGCATTAATACACTTATTGAGTTACATGTTTTTTTTTTGCAGTTTCTTGGCATATGTTTCGAAATTCACAATTCATTTTGAAGGAAGTATATGTTATAACTAAGTAAGCGGTGTTTCTTACAGGTAATATATATGACGAGATACAATTACAATCCTACTAATTCTACATATTGAGATGCGACAAATACACCAATATGCGGATGATACCCAGATTTATATTTCTTTTCCAGATAAAACTTATAAGGAAACATGTGACAAACTCTTTGATCATAAATCCAACTAAAAATAAAGGCATACTGTTCAAACCAATTAAGCAGGTTCACAATACTAGTAGTAAAATTATATTTCTAGAAGACCATAGGATCTGTTTTGAAGAATGTTTTAAAACGCGAGGGTTAGAAAACTATCTTAAAGCTCCTTTATCCTCACAGACATCTTCTAAGTGAAGGAACAAAAACAATGTTATGTGAAGCACTTGCCCTGTCACATTAGAGCTATTGTAGTTCTTTAATCGGACTAGGCTTAAATGTGATGGAGCAAAACCGACTGCAAAGAATACAAAATTCGTGCTTACGATTCATACATGGTATCCGTTAATTTGAAAGAATATCGTATACGTTAAGACTAACCGAAAAGGATTGGTTCAATATGTTCCATCGGAGACAACTACATAGTGCGGTATTATATCATAAAATACTAAGGACAAGAACTCCGTCGCATCTTCATAGTAAAATTTTATGCCGGAGAATTAAGTTCTTTGGCAATTACTTTTCCTAGAGTATTATTGTCTGAGACTACATGACGTATAGGTTCATTTCCTTTGTGTGTTTTTATTAATCCATAAAGTCTGGGAGGTATTGAGTTCATTGGAAGTTTATGCTTTGCTTTGAAGATGTTTAAGTTAGAATAATATATAATGATCAATTGGATCATGAATTAATGTAATCCTGTATGCATATAATATTGTGAACATTATTTAGTAATATCTATCAGGAATATTACTTTAATATTTCCTTTTTTTCCCTACGAAAAGCTCATCCATCTAGTTAGTC